>OX336388.2:404313046-405559626 GCA_946902985.2 Meconema thalassinum
ATACTATCAGGGATTTGCTGAAGCTAAACAGCTTATTAGGGCTTTAACTTTAAAAGAAAAACAAGAAGATCAAACTTCTGCAGCATCTTATACATCTTCTGCACGCATTTTACTACCCAAATTAGAACTACCCAAATTCACTGGTAAGGACATAGAATGGGAGCCATTTTTTGAATTATTCAATTCTTTAGTACATGTGAATACTTCTATACCAGTAATTCAAAAATTTCCCTACTTGGGTCTGGCAGTTCAAGGCAACGCACTTAACCTGATTCAAGCACTTTCTTTGACCAGTGATAATTATGAAGTTGCTCTGAATCTTCTTAAGGATAGATATGGGAATATTCGTTTATCTATTCAACGTCATATACAAAGCTTATTCGAGTTACCTAACGTGCAAGCAGATAACAGTTTATCACTTCGTAAGTTGATTGATACTGCAGAGCTACACGTCAGAGCATTGTCCAATTTAAACCAACCTGTAAATCACTGGGATTTATTTCTAGTTCACCTCATTTCTGCAAGATTGGATGCAAATACTTTAAAAGCCCGGGAAACAGAACTTTCCCAGAATTTGCAATGCACTTATGAGGCGATTATCAACTTTTTGAAGGCTAGAAGCCAAGTCTTTTCCGCCATAGCTAATCAAAAAACTAGTAGTTCAGATTCAAAAGCCTTCTCAAAAGATAAGGTTAGCAGTTCTAATCAAAGAATTTTAAGATCACAGGCTCTTCCTGTTGATGCTCGGTCACCTAACCAAATGCAAACGTGCGATCTGTGTCAGCAATCGCATAATTTATACAATTGTGATGAATTTAAATCTTTATCGGTAGATGAAAGACGAAAGTTCATTACGAACAAAAAACATTGTTTCAACTGTTTGTCAGGAACGCCTATGTTAAACAATTGCCGTTCACAACGTTTATGCTTTCATTGTAAGGCTAGACACCATTCCCTTTTGCACAGACATGAAAGATCACGGTTATCAGGACCAAGCAGTTCCAATACCAAGTCTAATTCTGAGACTTCTCAAAATAGTGCGCAGTCGTATGCTCAAAGTTCTACCTCGCTTGGCAAAGTCCCGGTTTTATTATCTACCGTGCAGGTTCTATTGAAAATTCTCACGGGAAATGGGTATCTGTCAGGGTATTATTAGACAATGCCGCTACCAACAATTTTATTAATGAATCTTTGGTACAAAAGTTAGGCCTCACAAAACATCCTACCTCAATAGAGGTCACAGGAATAAACTGCTCTAAATCGCAATCCTTAAGCTTTGCTAAAGTGGATTTGAAGGACTCTAATAATCTTGGTACACAATTGCAATTAGATTGTTTGATTATCAAGTCTATAGGCAACAATATTCCTGGCACTTCTTATCCTATTCAAAGTTGGAATATCCCGAATTTTGTCCAGCTAGCTGACCCTCATTTCAACAGAGCTTCGCCCGTAGAGCTTCTTTTCAGCTCAAGCGTATTTTGGCAATGTCTTCATTCCAATAAAGTAAAAATTGCTCCTAATGTTTTCCTCCGCGAAACTGATTTTGGTTGGATCGCTACTGGCCAGATATACCGTAATCCTATTCAAACTGTATCGAATTGTTATTTTGTTGGTACCGATTTGAGTCAAGAGCTAACCAAGTTCTGGGATCTTGAGAATGTTCAGGCTACTGCTTCTTCTTCTAACGAAACTTGTGAAAAGTTATACAAGGAAACCACTGTCCGTACTGCTGAAGGCAGATTTATAGTAACTCTTCCACGTATTCCTAATCCTCCCGCCATTACGGGCTCGCATTCCAGAGCACTTAGGGCATTATTTGCTATCGAAAATCGGTTCAAACAAGATGCTTCTGTTAAAACTCAGTATGCTTCCTTTATGAAGGAATACGAATCATCCAATAACATGGAGGTAATTCCTAGATCAGAAGAAATTGACCATCCTTCAAATGAAATAGTTTATCTAAATCATCACCCGGTATGGAAAAATTCCTTAACACAAGACAATATAAGAGTAGTTTTCAATGGCTCGTCACCAGATTCCAATGGAGTCTCTTTAAATGATACCTTGCAATGTGGTCCCGCGATTCAAACAGATCTCACCTCTGTTTTGCTTAATTTTCGACGGTTTCCTATTGCTGTAATCTCAGATATTAAGCAGATGTACCGGCAGATTCTCGTAAATTCCGAGCAGCAAGATCTGCAAAGAATATTGTGGCGCGATGAGAGTTCCAAACCCATAAAGATATTTAGATTGAAGACTGTGACATATGGCCTGAAGCCTTCAGCCTTTCTTGCGATTCGGTCTCTCCACATGTTAGCCGAGCAAGATGGTCATCTGTATCATCCTTTGGCCTCTGAGTCATTGAAAACGGCATTTTATGTTGACGATTTCTTGTGCTCTTTCCCTAATATTTCTGAAGCACTCCTTGTGTGCGAAGATTTGAAATCCCTGCTCCTAGGAGGTGGTTTTCCGCTCCATAAATGGACTTCAAATTCTACTGAATTTATATCAAAATTTTCATCAGAGGTCCCAGTTGATGAATTTGTTGCTATTCCTACTGATGAAGCAGCCGTAAAAGCATTGGGTGTTTTTTGGTGTCCTTCTTCTGATACCCTTTCTTATCAGGTACATTTTTCAGAATCTCCCCCTGCAACTAAGAGACAAGTTCTGTCAGAAATCGCAAAGATCTTTGATCCTTTGCAATATATTGCTCCTATAGTTATTGTTGCAAAAATGTTCTTACAAAAGCTTTGGTCATTAAAATCAGACTGGGATGAAAATCTCCCCCTTCCTCTTGTAGAAGAATGGTTAGAGTATCGCAGCAGTTTGCTGGATCTCTCCAAGGTTTCTATACCCCGCCTTTTAATTTCTAATCCCCTATACCAGCAGTATGACCTGCATGTATTTTCTGATAGTTCAGAACGGGCTTATGGCTGTTGTGCATACATAGTAGGACGTTCCTCAGCTACTTTCCCTGGATTTTCTAATTTAGTGTGCGCTAAATCAAAAGTTGCTCCACTTAAAACGGTATCATTGCCGAGATTAGAATTATGCTCTGCTTTAATGGCAACAGAATTAGCTACTAAACTAAATGTCAGTTTAAAGTTAAAATTTTCCCGCACATTTTTTTGGAGCGATTCTTCTATTGTATTAGCTTGGATTTCCAAGCCTTCTTCTCATTGGAATACCTTTGTGGCAAATCGCGTTTCTAAGATTCATGAAGTCTCTCATTCTGAACAATGGAGACATGTTCCTAGCCGTGAAAATCCCGCGGATATAATATCACGTGGTTGCACGCCTAAAAAATTGATTTCCTCAGACCTGTACTGGAATGGTCCTCCTTGGCTAAGTCAGGAATCATCTTGCTGGCCTCGCTTAGCTAATCAATTTGCAGAAGAAATACCCGATGCCCGTAATGATCCTGTCACGTCGCACCTTACTTCTACTTCTACTAGTCTTTTTCATAGATACTCTTCATTTGATAAATTGATTCGTGTAGTGTCTTATATCTTCCGATGGAAATATTTAGTAATTGATCAACCATTGAAGCCTCAACTCTTTCTCACCAGAGTAGAGTTAGAATTCGCTACTTGTAAGATTTTGTTACTTGTTCAGCAGGAAGTATTTGCTCCTGAAAGGCAAGCTCTTATAAGTGGTAAAGATTTGCCCAAGTCTAGCAGGCTTTCACCACTCACTCCTTTTCTAGACCAGGACGGCATAATGCGTGTGGGTGGAAGATTAGCTATGTCTAGTTGTGAGGATGGGAAAAAGCATCCCATCATCCTTCCTTCAAAGCATCCTATCACTACCCTTATAATAAAAAACGTTTCATTATAAACACCTTCATGCTGGCACTCGCACCTTGCTCTGTCTAATTCGTGAACTCTACTGGATAATCAATGGCGTTCATGAGGTTTCTTCTGTTGTCAAAAAGTGTATACCTTGCTTTAAGGTTAAACCACGGCCCGCCACGCAGATTATGGGCAATTTACCTCCATTTCGTTCAGAACCTAGTAAGCCCTTCGCTCTTACTGGGATCGATTACGCTGGTCCTTACGTATATCAGACCAATCCCTCTTCATCTAAGCGCAAAATTTTAGGTAAACTTTACATCTCGTTATTTGTATGTATGGTGACGGGAGCTATCCACCTTGAGTTGGTTACGAACGCTTCGGTATCCTACTTTTTGGCCGCCTTTTCTAGATTTGCTGCTAGAAGGGGTGTCCCATCTGAAGTCTTTTCAGATAATGCAAAAATTTTTATAAGCGCTTCTGATCTCTGGAAAAAAGTGATAAGTACCCCTTCTGCTAAAGAAAAAATTTCCAACTTTTCCTATTCTAAAGGTTTCAAATGGCATTTCACCCCGCCTTATGCTCCCCATCATGGGGGCCGATGGGAGTCCTGCATCAAACTTACTAAATGACAGCTTAAGAAAACTCTTGGTCCTACCATACTTTCTTATGAGGAATTCAACTCTTTAATTATTCAAGTTGAAGGTATTGTAAATTCCAGACCTCTGACTCCTCATTCAAACGATCCTAAGGATCTTTTACTTTTAACACCCAGTCACTTCCTGATTGGCTGTTCACTTGCTGCTACTCCGCCTTTGCTGGTTCGACGCTGTGATCCTAACCTACCTACCTTTTGGAGAAAAGTAGAATCTTTGCGCTGTCCTTTTTGGCGCCGCTGGAAGTTAGAATATCTCAGCTTGCTAAATAGGCGTGAGAAATGGCGGCTTCCTCAACCAGATGTACGAGTGGGGGACATGGTTCTTCTTCGAGACCCATCTCCGCCTCTCGTATGGAACCTAGGCAGAGTTATTCACTGACACTTTGGCCGTGATAAACGCGTCAGAGTTGTTGATGTTTTAACTGGTAAAGGTCTTTATACTAGACCCATCTCTGCTATCTCTGTTTTGCCTTTCGAGTCTTAGTTTCTCCTCGTCTGTTATCCATGTTTTGCTTTGAATGATTCTTTTGTTTGTTTTCATTCGGAGTTCTCGGAGCATGATCACTTTCGTGATACTTTCAATGTTTAGCTTGGCCCATTTGTCGGTCAAATTTTGTTTCTTGTTACCGAGATCCCCGAATGGTAATTATTTTTTTTGTAAATGTATTAATTGCTTAAACCAAATGCATAATTTTGTTATCAATCACCTATCCATAGATATTATAGTTCTCACCTTGAAGTGTTCCAGTCGCTCGCTACCTCAAGCTTCCTCACTCCCGGCATACACGGCATATACTGGCTCATCTGCTGTCTGCTGAGCAGGGTCGACTGACGTCACCCTGACTTTCGTTCGACCAATGGCAGGTCTTTGTCTGGTCGGGCAATCTCCAGCCTTCGAGATTGTTCCATGATCACTATTTAAGACGCCACCTGCTGGCGTTCTCTACTCACTTCTGATCAATCATCATTCAGATCAGCTCATCATTCAGATCAACGCTGCCACACCGCATGGCACTATTGCCAGTCGCTGCTTCACCTCGCTGCCACGTCACGAGGCCTCTACTCTGATACATCGCCCAAGAGGACAGGAATGTTTGCCGGCCGCAGCACACTGCAAGTTTCACCTTAGATGGTGTATCTCACTTTAAACTTCGAGGAAGCATCAGTCTTCCTGGCCGCAACCAATGTCGACTTATACTCAGTCACCGCCTGGACACTACCAGTGTCAAACCGTCACCAGAAGGGAAAAGAAGAGTTGAATATTCATCCTTTCGGAATATGCATCTTGAGGCCATGAGCGCCTCCTCCCGAAGAAACCGTGGAGGACTTTTTAAACAGTTTTAAGCTAACTGGAACTTTTATGGAGCTGGCTCAACAATTTGGAAGATAAGTTCAAACTTGATAAAGAATTGAATTTCTTACTCTCATCATACATTTCATCTTTTTTATGGTTCTTTTATTAATATGCATATTATATTTCAATTCCAATTTCTCTCAAATCTAGGCAATCCTTAACATAGGTTTTTCCATCATTAATCAGGGTACTGTCACCAGGCCCTCTACATTTGTTAAGATTTAACACTAATTATTCTCTGCATATCCCAGTTGTGTGCATTTATTGTGCATTTTAATGTTATTTAAAGAAAATTGTTGTCTCAATAAATATTATTTATATCTTGTTAACTAAACCCTTTGTTTTCTGGTAATGTACTTTTATGCCCATTGCACCGCACCGCTTCAGTCTTTTCGCTGTTCAACAGTAGCTATTTTGGTTAAGCTTAAACCTACTTCGCGTTCTCCCGTATGGGGAAGTTTTAGGGCAGAACTATCACCATGCAGGAAAGCCAAAGGTACTAACATAGCAATGTATGAGAATTTATCTCGGGTTAATTCAAAATTGAATAAATCACTTACAGTAAGAATACAAATGTTTCAGTTTATGGGAAATGTCCTTATTGTTTTGACCTGCACGAGGTTTTTCAGATCTAGATTATGAATACTTGTTAGCCTACTTGTAATTTTTGAAAAAAATGAAAGTAGACATGATATCTACGCAGGGGCAAAAATTGTGTGTCTGTCTGTGTGTGTGTGTGTGAGTGTGTGTACTCTGAATGTATGTTCCAACTAACTATTCGAACACGGTGAAACCGAATTGAAAAAAAATTGGTACAGAGGTAGAACTAGCAAAGTGCACCTCATTGTCATGTTTCATATCACCGCCATCTTGACAGAAACGTAATGGTGGCTACCCAAATGTTCAAAGCTTAAATCAAATTACGACTAACCTAATCATCCGATCACAACCAAATATTGCAAGAACATATATTCATATGGCGGGCATCTTTTGACTAAACTACAAGGTTATCTGCCCAATAGTTTGCATATGGCGGTCATGTAAGTGTGCAAATTGATTCCCCTATCAATTCAAACACGGTGAAACCGAATTGAACGAAATTTGGTACAGCGGTAGCACTAGCGAAGCGCAATCCAGTGCCATGTTTTATATTGCCGCAATCTTGACGAAAACGTAATGGCGGCCACCCAAAATATAAAAGCTTGAATCAAATTACGACCAACTTAATCATTTGATCTCTGCCAAATTTTGCAACATTATACCTTTATGTTTAAAGAATCCATTGACCAAATTACAAGGTCATCAGCCCAATAATTTTTGGATGGCGGCTATGTATGTGTGCAAATCAATTCCCCCTATCTTTTCAAACACGGTGAAACCGAATTGAACGAAATTTGGTACAGAGGTAGCACTAGAAAAGTGCACCTCAGTGTCATGTTTTATATCGCCGCCATATTGACAGAAACATAATGGTGGCCACCCAAATGTAAAAAGGTTAAATCAAATTACAACCAACCTAATCATCGGATCTCTACCAAATTTTGCAACAACATATCTTTATGTGAGAAGAGTTCTTTGACCAATCTACACGGTCATCAGTCCAATAGTTTGTATATGGCGGCCATGTATGTGTGCAAATCGATTCCCTCTATCAATTCAAACACGGTGAAACTGAATTGAACGAAACACTAGCAAAGGGCACCTCAGTGTCATGTTTTATATAATCGCCATCTTGACGGAAACGGAATGGCGGCCACACAAATGTTAAAAGCTTAAATCAAATTACGACCAACCCAATCATTTGATCTCTACCAAATTTTGCAACAACATATCTTGTGGGGAGCATCTTTTGACCGAACTACAAGGTCATCAGCCCAAATGTTTGCAGATAGCGGCCATGGATGTGTGCCAATCAATTCCCCATTTTAATTCAAACACGGTGAATCCGAATTGAATGAAATCTTTTACGGAGGTAGCACCAGCAAAGGGCACCTCATATTCATGTTTAATACCCGTTTAGCACGTTGTATTTCAACAAGCTACTACAACCAACAATCAATTATACTCCTTGAAAAGGACAAAGAGTTATATCAATACCCATGCATTTAGGAGAAAGTAGGCTATATGTTCTTTACTGAACATCTTGTTAACCTTTCAAATAAGCTCTCTAACAAGGTTATGTTACAGGTGAGCACGTGTTTACACCACTCGCAATTTGCATGAGAATAGGTCTGTATAATTTTTAATAATTCTGTTGACACACAAAGTTAGCTATTTTTATGTTGAAGTTGCAGGGACAAGTACAAATCCAGAACAAGAGAAGAACAGCTAGGGCACGTTACTGAGTAAAGGACGATAACGAGAGAAGTATGAAATATACTGTCGAATCGTCAAATGATTAAAATTCGGCTAAACACCGCGTAGACGCACTAACGATTTCTTGTCGTTGAAATGGCTGGATTATTACTCATCTCAAGATTAAACGTATCGCACATAAACGAGAGAAATGATTTGCCTGTAGTATTTTTCAGATAGATTTTTAGATCACCTCTGAGAATGAAAGCAATCGTGTAGTACGCAATCTTTTGCTTACCTGTCGCAGGCAGGAATGAGATGCGGGTAGTATCTGCGCACACTCGCCTAGGGGCAAGGTGCGTGGTAAACGGTCACACTTCAATGTGTATCACGCAAATTTTTGGCTTGATCCCCAACCTAAAAATACAGAATATCCATGTTACAAAGAAGTGAAATTATATTTTTTAAACCTTAGAAACCGTTAAGACACACTTCTTAAAAGCTGGCCCAAAAGTGGAAAGGACGCATTTATTAGATGAAAACTAATCGGTCAGCTCGTCCGTCCGCCTTGGCGACACTGAATAAGGTTATGCTGGTCGCACAGTCCTGGAACCGGCGACGCATCTTTCAGATGTCTTCCTTATCAACTGTTGGTAGTAGGTTCTGCGCCTATCAAGATTGTGACGGGTAACAGGGAATCAGTGTTCGATTCCGGAGAGGGAGCCTGAGAAACGGCCACCCTAAACAAGGAAGGCAGCAAGAGAATAAATTACCCAATCGGTAAATAACCATATGGGACTCATCCGAAGCTTCGTAATTGGGTATGCGACCCAGATGGTCTATGCTTCCTCGGTGGGTCAGAGGTAGAGTGTCCGCTTCTTGGTCCCAAGATCGTGGGTTCGATTTCCGGCCTAGGTGTTCGACAAAAATCCACAGCACTCCGAGTCACACTAGGTCGGCTTGTAAAAGATATCTAGTATTACATCTGGTGATTACAAGGCAAAATTAATTAAATCTCAGGCACAGGTCACCTAATTGAGATCTAGTTTTCACTGCTAGATGGCAGTGACAAAACGTCGAAATTGGAAAATAGATCCCAACAATGGCTCCAAGTCAAAACATCTCCGCCACGACAGCTGAGACCAAGCGATTATTGTTAATATTATATTTCTAATAAATTAATACTCTAAAAGCTAAAACGCTAAACAAAAACAAAACAAAAAACACATACACTAAAAATTTAAAAAACCAGATCTGTTACAAAAATATGTTAAATCGAAAGTAATATTTTTGGGAACAACCTTCTTTTATGGTAAAATTGTTCAAGTACTGTAAGTCTTGCTTTTCTATTGGCGTAGTCGCTAGCATGCTGTGCCCAAGATCTCGGGTTCAAACCCGGCCGAAGTCATCGGTATTTTAAACGTTAAAGAGCGTTAAAAATCCTTCAGTATGCCTTCCTTCGGAGGGGAAGTAAAGCCGGCGGTCCCATGTCATAGATTTATGGCATGTAAAAGATCCTTCCACAGACTTAACTTGTGTGAAGCTAAATTGTTAGGTTAGATTTCGTCGGAACGCTCTATCAAAGTTCCAACGTTCACCACTAGGTATCATTGAAATCTGGTAGCGAAAGTTGGAATTACTTGAAATTGAATGGAACTTGCAGCTCATCCTAAAGGTGTGCGCTGGAAGCAGCTACAGACTCAGGCGAGCCGAATAGATCCTCGGACACTCCCGGTACTAAAAGCCATACCATAAATAAATTAATAAATAAATAAATAAATATAATAAATGCTTCTATACTCACATTATTTGCGCTGAGGAAGGCCACTTTTTGGCCGAAACCTGTACAATAAAAGTACATATTAATATTGACTTAAGGTTTTTAATCTTCAGGACTTATTATACTTAGTCCAATAAGGAACAGGGATAAAATGGTCATTTTCATGTCACATTATAATAACAATATTCTTTTTGTCGTGTGGCCTCTTGAGAGGCCGAGTGCAGGTCTTTCTAGTCGGCGCCCGTGGGTGACATGCGCGCCAGGATGAGAGATGAAATGAATGAAGAAGAATGGAACTGGGCTAGGATGTGGAAGGAAGCGGCCGTGGCCTGTCAGAAGGTACCGTCCCAGCATTTGGCTGGTGTTGAAAATGGGAAACCACGGAATACCATTTCAAGGACGGCTAACGGTGAGGCTCGAACTCACATGTCTACCGACTCCACAGAGAGCTTGGCCCCATGGCCAAATGCTGCGCTTTAGCGAGCTTAGCCACGCTGTCAGTATAATTATTATTTTTAGCCAACTTTCGATTTTTGCAAAAAATGAAAGTAGACTTATGAGATCAACACAGGGCGAAAAAAGTGTGTCTGTCTGTGTGTGTGTATGTGTGTGTGTGTGTGAGTGTGTGTACTCTGAATGTCTGTCCCCCCCTATCAATTCGAACACGGTGAATGCGAATTGAACGAAATTTGGTACAAAGGTAGCACTAGCAAAGGACACCTCAGTGTCATGTTTTATATCGCCGCCATCTTGACGGAAACGCAATGGCGGCCACACAAATGTTCAAAGCTTAAATCAAATTACGACTAACCTAATCATCCGATCTCTACCAAATTTTGCAACAACATACCTTTATGGGGGAGCATCCTTTGACCAAACTAATAGGTCATCAACGTAATAGTTTGCGGATGGCGGCCATCTTTGTGTGAAAATCGATTCCCCCTATTAATTCGAACACGGTGCAACCGAATGGAACGAAATTTGGTACAGAGGTAGTACTAACAAAAGGCACCTCAGTGTCATGTTTTATATCGCCGCCGTCTTGACGGAAACGTAATGGCGGCTACACAAATGTTCAAAGCTTAAATCAAATTAAGATTAACCTAATCATCCGATCTCTACCAAATTTTGCAACAACATACCTTTATGGAGGGAGCATCCTTTGACCAATCTAATAGGTCATTCGCCTAATAGTTTGCGGATGGCGGCCATCTTTGTGTCAAAATCGATTCCCCCTATTAATTCGAACACGGTGAAGCCGAATGGAACGACATTTTGTACAGAGGTAGCACTAGCAAAGGGCACCTCAGTGTCATGTTTTATATCGCCGCCATCTTGACGGAAACATAATGGCGGCCACACAAATGTTCAATGCTTAAATCAAATTACGATTAACCTAATCATCCGATCTCTAGCAAATTTTGCAACAACATACCTTTATGGAGGGAGCATCCTTTGACCAAACTAATAGGTCATTAGCCTAATATTTTGCGGATGGCGGCCATCTTTGTGTGAAAATCGATGCCCCCTATCAATTCGAACACGGTGAAACCGAATGGAACGAAATTTGGTACAGAGGTAGCACTACCAAAGGGCACCTCAGTGTCATGTTTTATATCACCGCTATCTTGACAGAAACGTAATCGCGGCCACCCAAATGTTAAAAGCTAAAATGTAATTACGACCAACCTAATAATCTAGTCTCTACCAAATTTTGCAACACGATATCTTTATGTGGGAAACATATTCTGACCAAACTGCAAGAACATCAGCCCAATAGTTTGCAGTTGGTGGCCAAGTATGTGTGCAAATCATTTCCCCTATCAATTCAAACACGGTGAAACCGAATTGAACGAAATTTGGTACAGAGGTAGCACTAGCAAAGGGCACCTCATATTCATGTTTAATATCCCTATAGCACGTTGTATTTCAACAAGCTACTACAACCAACATTCAATCATACTCCTTGAAAAGGACAAAGAGTTATAACTATACCCATGTATTTAGGAGAAAGTAGGCTATATGTTCTTTACTGAACATCTTGTTATCATTATTATTAGATGAATCAATGAGCTTGTAAATGTGACATTCTTTACTGAGGGTTTGCGATTGAAACATGACCTGCCAGCTACATGTTGCTCGACCAGGCTAGGCCACTAAAAGAAAACCCAACGGCCTAGACGTGCTCGTTACATCGTGCACCATGGCCGCGATGGCAGCTGCAGCAAATCCGAAGATCGTAGGCTCGAATCCCATGGCTGACAGCAGCTATACTGAGTGTGTTATTTTCCTGGGTTTTCCACACTTCCACCAGGAAATTGTCGGGATAGTAACTTACTTCAAGTACTTCACGTACCTTATCCCTGTCCCTATTACAGTTACACACATTAATACAGTCATCGCATTAATATTTGTTTTATCATTTTAAATGATCTTGTCGACTTCGTCGTTACGCTGAGTTCTGGCGTTATGTTACGGCGACGGGACGAAATGTACCGAGAATGCACTGAGGTGTGTGACGTCATAGTACTGCTTGAGCTCCCTCCTTTCTCCCAACACCTTCTATACTACAAGCCTGCTCGCTCCGTGGGTGACGTCACGCAGTGTGGTACGGTAGGTTTGAGCAGACGAAATGCTTCGTATTATGCGCTGCTCTCAGTGCGATAAATTTTATATTCCACTGCTGGACTCAGCATACCAACGCTAAATTATATTCTTCCACTTGACCGAGAAGCATACGAAACGATACTTCATGGTGTGTGTGGAGTGTTATGTTTTGACAGAAAATGGCAGGACAGAGACTACATACATTCGTAAAGAGAAAGTCACTACAGAAAATATGGTACTGTTGATTTAACTAGGAATCATGATCGGATCCTATTTTAGAAGTGTCCGCCTCGTTGCGCAGTGGCTAGCACTCTAGGCTATCACCGCAGAGTCCCGGGTTCGATTACAGGCTCTGCCAAGAAAATTATATCTGCACTGAGGTCTGGAACGGTGTACACGCAGCTTCGTTTTAAGGGGCGGAACTACGAGGTCATCTGCCCCAAACTGAGAAGAGGTGGATTCAATTTACACCAAGGTCATACTGGAAGTGGTTTTCCGTGGTTTTCCACTACTACTCCAGGCAAGTGCCGGGATAGTTCTTAACTGAAGGCCACGGCCGCCACCTTCCCAAACCTCATCTGAATTACAAATTCACACACTAATACAGCCATCACAGTGGCAAAGGTTATCAGACAAATTCCGCACACACCCAAGTATATGGGACTATATGTTGCAAAGCCCCTCAATTAATCAACAACACATTTTAGCACTACTACCATCAAATACACTTGCAATTTGCGCACGAGCAGATAGTGACGAAATCTACTCTGCGTAGTTTTAGCCACTTTTACCGAACAATATTTAAGGTTATTTTTTTAAATTGCAATTTACATGTTTTTATTGTTATTTGATTGCTGTAATAATATTATTATCATCACCATGATCATTAATAGCATGAGTAGCATGTAAGATTAATACAGGTAGTCTACTCTTTACGATGATTGTGTTCTGGTAAATATTCAGTACACCGAGGAAAGGAAACAAGGAGGGAATTATATTAAAGAAAGTGTATAAAATGTTATGGACCACCTCATGGCACAGTGACTAGCATTGTTGGCTGTCACCCCGGAGGTCGTGTACGATTCCTGGCTGTCAAGAATTTTGAAGTCTTGGTCTGGTGTCCCAGCACCGTGATGGTAAATCGGAACCTACCGGATGCTGTGGCGTGGCAGGAGGAGGAGTGGAAAGGACATAGCCACCCTACCAAACATAAACAGCGACTCAGGATGGCTGGTTACTGATCTCTTGACACAGCCAGGGACTCTTAATTGGGTTGCCTACATAACTCGTGGATATGGCACTATTTGATTGAAATTTATGAGAACATGGCTAAAATATCACTTCAAAAAGTACTGATACTGTAACTAAGGCAGTTCATTATTTCACAATTTGACAGGTATCACTAGATATTTGTAAAGTTCGGGAAGACATAATGGGTCATTTAAATTTACAAAATTTTATTCAACTTTAGATCTAGGCTATGATGTTTCCATTATAACCTCAATTTCTGTTGTTACAGTTAAACAATAAACAGAAGACTACATTCGTTACAGAATCATATTTTAGAAACTATTTACATCAAGTAAAAGATGAACATAAAAAATGGATAACATTAATCATTAGTAATACATGATTTGAGAACTGCCTACATTTCCTGAAGAGAATTAAAATATAATCATAATATGAAATATGTCCACCACAACAGGCTAGCAATGTTACAATGCCTGAATTACATAAAGGTAGAAAAATGAATATGTGCAATAAAATTTATGAGGTAAGATCTCATTCTATGAGATGACATACCGGTACAACTTTGCATAAGATGTCACATGTCACTGTTACCAAAAGATGAGAAAGACACTTGCTATACACCTATAAGTTACATGAAGAATAGTCATTGCACTGTCCACAAATAAATCAAATGAATCCCACCGAAATTTACGACTACATAACAGTTAATGTTCTCTTCACCCTATGAAAGTCACATCTTGTAAGTCCCCAGGCAGCAGGAGGACAGTTCTATCTGTGATAAATGTCAATAGTCAACCTTCTTTATCCTTTTATTTCTATCACTGATTTCTTTCTCCAATCATATGGGGGAGGATGCTGGTCTCTCCTGGATGCAGACCCTGACCAGTACATCCTACTCAAGTGCAATAACCCCTACGGCAGATGGCAATCTGCAACATAATGTAGATTTTACATGATGCTAAGAACTCAGGAACTCACTGCTGTTTAGTATGGTCAGGAAAATGGCAAAACAAGATAATTTGAGCTAGCCTGTACCATTTTACCCAATAACTTACGTTTAAACAGTGTTGCATGCCTTGCCTCTCTTGATGTTATTGATTTCAACACATAATGCCCTCGTATTTTAAACACAGGGACATGAAACAAAGTAAACTGCTTGCATTTATTTTCCAGGCAAAACAGTTAAACAAGGAGTGCTCAAAATATATACCGTACAGTAGGCCTATACACACAATATTTTAAAAAAATTGCCTGTTTATAATTGGATTTATAACAAAGTGGAGAAACATGACTAACTGGTGATTCCACGTATGCTCTGTGGAATGCTGACATTTAGCACAAGTTCGCCAAAACACCAAGGACCTATGAATGCCAGTGTACCAATGAATATTATCGACACGCATTTTATGCTTACGTGGTTGATATTTTCACTGTGTATCATCTGCATGCAACCTCAGTGTGGTTTTTCAAATTGTCACAAATTCAACAGTTCGTGTCAAAATAGGCCTACTGTTAAAGCCACTGGACACTGACACACCCATCCAGAAATGTAAACCCTACCGATAACACAGGTCGTCCTGCAGGCAACATTATAAGTGAAGTCGTGTTACTCTTGCTACAAAAATTGCTGTATCGTGTGGAAATGTATAAACACTAACAATATTTTTAGAACTCTTAATTTGCAAATTTTCTTTGCCTGTGACTATTCCCACTGTGTGTGACAAAAACCAGGGGAACATATATGGCTAACGCGGTCCTACCTAGTAATTATATTAATAGTGAATGAGACAAGAACATGCCTCTATGAAACTCACAACTTCGTTAATATGGATAATATGTGATTTTCATACCTTATATTCATAATCTAGGGGACAATACCAATTGAAATTGCTGTCCATTATCACTAGTGCACTGGAAATTTATGCTTTTGTTTCTTGCCCATTGAACGATGGCAGCCATGTTCCTCAAGTGCATGAGATCTCTTCAACTGTTACTTAGGTGCATACATTGACGTCACGTTCGTGTTGCCAACATGTAAGATAGGCCTACAAAATACACCTGTCATGAGGTCGGTCATATGAGTGACTAACTCCACTGTGCGTGACAAAAACTAGGGAAGCATATATGGCTAAAGCGGTCCTACCTAGTAATTATTATATTAATAGTGAATGAGACGAGAACATGCCTCTATGAAACTCACAACTTCGTTAATAAGGATAATAGATGATTTTCATACCTTATATTCATAATCTAGGGGACAATTACAATTGAAATTGCTGTCCATTATCACTAGTGCACTGAACATATGTGCTTTTTTTCTTGCCCATTGAACGATGGCAGCCATGTTCCTCAAGTGCATGAGGTCTCTTCAACTGTTACCGTACCTAGGTACATACATTGATGTCACGTTCGTGTTGCCAACATGTAAGATAGGCGTACAAAATACACCTGTCATGAGGTCGGTCATATGAATGACTAATTCCACTATGAGTGACAAAAACCAGGGGTGCACATATGGCGAACGTGACCCGCACTACCTAGTAATTATTGGTACCATATGCATGGGGTTATCAATACTGTACTTGTGCATAATTCACGCGGATAATGGCCGACACAACTGTAATTTTACTATAGGCCTATAAGTTGTGATCTAAAAAGAGAAAGGTGGGTGGGTTATAGACTGCGGAGGATAATAGCCAAAATACCTACCTTCTGTAATGATACAAATTGAATCTGGAAATGTTGTATGGTAGTTTACTCCTTCGCTATCTATAACCCACCCACCGCACCTCTTTTTAGATCACGACTTATATAGTAAAATTCCAGCTGTGTCGGCCATTATAGCCTACGCGTGAATTATGGACAAATACAGTATTAGAATGCGTATATATTGACAATTTTATTGAAATAATAGTTAACCATGCTGGCTAGTGGTATATTTATTTATTTAATGAACCTCAGCGTTGTCAATACTAACATGTAATATATATTTAACGATGTAGGCTACATGTTTTGGCATTTCATTGATACCGGTAAGTTACTGTACCTTCTTCAGCATCAGCAAAAATGGATTATGAACTAGAAGTGTTAAGAGAAATGGATATCCTTATAATTTAATTAAAAGTTCCTTATTGGTTCCTATTTTGGGTATTAGCAAATTCTTCAAGACTGGATCAGCAATATACCGGTACCATAGTATTTGAGTGTAAAATACTTAGAAGTTGTTGCATTTAGACTGTGTCATTGGAGTTGCGATGAACTGTAGTGAAATTGTTAACATCGATAGAGGGATTGAGATTTCTACGTTCGATATCTGCCATTGCCAAACCATTATTTAATAGGTAGCGCTTTAGCCATAGGCCTATATGCTCCCCTGGATTTTGTCACGCAGAGTTGGAATAGTCACGCATCCGTATTAAACAAGTTGTGAGGTTCAAAGAAAGGTTCTCTTTTCAAGCAGTTTTAATGAACAGAATTTTCTCTTGCAATAACATTCCAAATATTAGGCCTAATACAGATGAAGTTCCACCTGTTCACTGAGAAACATATGTTGTTAGGCCTAGATGATGAATATTTGCTGCCTAGGTAACCGTATAGGAGGCCTAGATAACAAACTCTTTTTGGCATGGTAACTTAACTAACAGTATGAAATTTATCCACGCTGATCACAGATAACCCCACCCTAAATCATGTCCATGCTAAAAGGTGAAGGCTCATATGTTTTATTAACTTATACTAACTAGCCTATGAACTACTGTAAAGTAGTATTAACTTACACGAGGATTCATATTCAATATACAGTATGAATCCCTGCTTGCTGCAATGGCACGTTCTTTGGGCATATGGTACCCTAGTAAAATATGATGGGCATCTAGGAAAGGTTCCTTAGCAGGTTGAGGTATTTTAAGGGGAAACAGCGAACTTTTCACCATTTCATTGAATGAACTTGTTTCCAAGAGCACATCCATTTCCATTGCTTTGAAATGTCCAGGGCACACCTGAAAAGAAAAGCAAGTATATTATAACCTGTACATGTACTTCTACACTTAAGTTGGCTTCTTCCAATGTAGCCTACATTCATGATATTTCAGCATAGGCCTAATATTAGAGGAACTAATTTTCTTATTTATTTCTAAGCTACACAATTAGTGAAATAAAAAGCCTAACCTAGGCCTTAATGAGTCCTGAACCATCCTAAATAGGGAAGTATTGTACCCGATTGTCACCATGTGGACCATGTGTTCGTATCCCAACTAGCTCACGGTCTTTCGAGGTATGGGACGTTCCTGCCCACAATACGACCACATGTTCAGGATTTGAGTCTACCAGGTAACTACTTTACAGGAAATACACAACATTCCTATGAATAAATATTTACTGGTCTAAAATCATGGCTGTACAACAAATACAAAACAAAGGACAAATTACAATTAATTCCCACAAATAAATAGGGTTATTCTGTGAGCTTTCTCCTTAAAAATAGCGCTACAATGCACTCAAACCTACTTCTAATATCCTGTCAATAATAGTTCAGATTACGAGGTTTTCATAGTGTCCGTCATGTGACACAATTTTATTTAATGGAAGTATCTTAACACAAAAACCATATGTCACATAAACATTAATTACTAAGACATTATTCCGTCTCCTACGACATTTACTTTAATTAGCATTACTTCAATGTTTCCTACATTTATTAGCAAATATTTGTTGTGTCGTGCGAATCATCTTCCTTCTTTCCATCCCTATGAACGCTCTAGGAAAATGAGTCATGCTTCTTAATCATAAAATAAACATAAACATGGATAGAATATTTATAGTTTCACCATATAACGATTATCTGGGTCTTGTCGGATTTATTATAGATACAACTGTGTCATGTTCTGGGAAAAACACATACCCGTTTTTCCTAAATTAGCATAAACTGGCAAAATGCACTTTAAAGAAGATGCCTACATTATTTTGGTTCAGCCTTCCCCCTCAGAGGATAACTTCGCCAAATATCATCTGATTTCTATGGTTCAACCACATATGTGAGTTGCCATACACCATTTAATTCCATTTGCATCACTAAAATACTCATTTTTTTAATTGCATTATTGAATACCGAGATCTCTCAGTGTCCTATTGTGACTGTAATTGACAAGGGATCGGTCGAGCGACCTCCCTCCCCTCAGCAGGTCATAAAATTAGTTCCAGACAGCTCTCCAAGATGGCTGCCACGGAAATGGTCTACATTTCCTGTCTCTCTCTACCGTCAAGGTCAAACTTGTTTACCATTATATAACAATAAAGATCCGCTAGGCATAATCCTAAGTAATTGAGTCATTTAATTAATTAACACCTAACTTTACAGTGTATTTGGGCTCAAATGGCTCCTATTAAACATTCATGGCAGGGGTGGAATTCTAATGATAGCATTGCCGTTCTAAGGTGATTACTTTGTGGCTTTTAAGACGCGCATCATAATGAAACCCCATGGTTATCATCAGCAGCTGTCATTTACATATATTTGGGAACCACGTTCCTCGTCGACGAATATGATTCTACCTCTCGGGCAGACCATAAGTAAAAATGCTCACCGCGCCTCGCTGGGCGTCCATAGTGGCTATAATTCAATGCAAGCGTTGGCAATAGACAGAATCTATCCAAATCGCTGCGTAACACATACAGTATGCACAAGGGCGATACTTCTCGAAGATTAAGCCAATTTTCACCTCACGCGCAAGCTATACTAGTCTTTCCCGTGCTTATCTTACGTAAATCACTGGATTCTACGTTAATCTGCACGCTATATGCGGCTAAACAATATTTCACATATATGACTCCATTATCAAGGTACCTGCGTTCTTCCTGTTATACTATTTAAGCCAAAGCTTTACATAGCTCCTAACACAAATGTATAAATATACTGGCTTACTTTAATTTCACATATTCATTCAAAATTTCACTGACACTGAGAAAAACTCTCGTATTCGCGATATTCCACACTACATTCTTTACTGTTTACCAAATGACAGTATCTTAAATTAGACATGACACTATTTGAACATTACTTAGGCCAATTTTGCCCTTACTTTATGGTTGCCGACCCCAGTTATTATTTTTATTATTATTTTAACGTTTAGATCCATCACTATTTTTGACCTACATGATCCTAAGCAAATCACCTTCCAAGTCATACTTTATTCAAGACGAGTGGTGAAAACTCGTTCAGTAAGTGACTATTACTTCTTTAATTTCAAAGTGATTAATCGTTACATGGTGAACTATGCCATTATAATGTTATTATTTGCATGTTTACTCACGTTTCCTTCTGGCTGGAAAGTACCAGTATCTCCGCCTGAGCTCTACCATGATGATTTGACTTAATCCATCATGATATCCAATACACAACACTGAGATTCACACTTTTTACACATGATACACATATTACCACAAGTGGCCTTTACCACTGATAAACACTGAATATTAAACATTAAACACATTAACACTTTAAATTATTATTTCACAATTTATACACTTCATCTATCATTTCACATGTTGATCCTTAATCTGGATTTCACCCACGCTTGACCTCAGAGATGCGATGACTTATGATAACCGCTGGTCTCCGTGAAATCTAGTAGCGTTTTTATAGATGTTCGATCCTAGTTCCCTGCACTCCCGTTCACCTCACTGTCCTGGATAAGTGGCAATAACTTCCACTCTCCCATCACTGGAGTGCTCCTAATGCTGATGTCATATAATTGACAATACCTTCCGGTATACGAACTGTTCCAAACATTATCAGTTCCTATTCGCTGTAGCGAATTTATATCTGTGTCAGATAATAAAGCAATATCTGCACTTTGTTACCTTATGCACTTCATTATCACTGATGAAGCTTACAATTTGCCTCCATTGTCTTCAACGGCGGTACGCTGATATCTTAATAATTGGCGTGCTTACTGCAGAGCGCTTGTAGACAAAGGACTAACTTCCAACTCGAGCGACCGTCTGACGTCTTCAACTGCTTTCCACTGAACCATAACTGACCATAACTGACCATAACTGTCTGTACAACTGACCCTTGGCGTAGGGTGCTCTTCCCTTATATTGGTTTCTTGCACAAAATAGTTCACGGGACACGTGAGAGCGACTCCCTTCTTGAAATACTCCGTCTTCAGCCGAAATAACAACTGCATGTTGTTTATCTAGGCGTGGAGGTTTTAAAAACACTCGCGTGCCGGCGATCGCTTCGGCCAATTAATTACAATTAATTGCCTTAGTTCAGCGCGTGGGATGCTACGGTGGGGATTTCCCGCTGGTTGGTTAAAGTATTCATGCTCTCGAGCGTGAGTTAGGTTGTAATGCGGTCATTTTGAGAAATAGGCGTAATTTTAGGTGAAAAACCACTCCTAAATTACTCCTCCGTGAATACATTCATCTGTGTGTATGTTTCATTGCATTACAATGCTCCATTTATCTGTAATTAATTAATTTCTTGTGGGCTTGGTCCCGCCAAAGCTTTGCTCGTTGTCGACCGGTGGATTCCCGGGTCATTAATTTTGAGCTGTCTGACCGCCCTAGACGGAAATAGTTCCGTAGGCGCCAGGGCTACTCCGCCTACTTTTTAAAGTCATTTGTCAGACTTCAATACTAGCCTCTCTCGACTTCGTATGCACTGAAAACGTACATTCCCTTGCATTTTGCTTACAATTTCTCCTTTCAATTGCTATGATTTGCACCTAAATAATCGTGAAATCACGCTAGACTATTATGTGTCAGTAGACCTCTCATTGCTCTGTGGGTTCCATCTAATGGCTCCCCCTTAGAGACCACTGGTTCGACCTTAGGCATAACCATTTTCCTGGTCTTCTCTGATAAGGCCCTGAGTTCGATACCAGACTGCCGTGACCAGTTGGGCACAGTATATAGTACAGTTTTAGAAATGTAGGTTAGGTCTAGTGATATTGACATCTAGAATTCGGGAATAAAACCCAATGATGCAGTTGGAAATTAAATTCAATTTAAAAAAAAGAAACAGATATTTATACCGAAACATAAGACCACTGATAACATAAAATGTTTTACTTACCAATAGCCTAGTGTTCTGAGTTGGCATAAAATCTTGGAATGATATGAAGTCAATTTTACTTTAAAATCTTCTTTCACATAACAATTTAAATACATGGACCTTAGATCCAATAACATAGTTTCCACTGCAACCAGTCACACAGCAGCGCAGAGACATTTTTCGATTTTTAAACACAAATTCACAGCACTTAACAACTCAAAACAAACATCCAACATGTCTGCCTTGCCTCGAATCATCGGACCACACTCTCAGCAGTGAGGTATGGTGACGTCAGAGCACTCTGGCCTTACGTCAGAGGGTGTTGTTTCTCCGCGCGCTCCGGTGAGCGTGACGTCATCCAGCCAGCTACCTCCTTTAACCTTGGTTTGCACTTGCTAATGGACTTTCAGTTCACGCAGTTCGCTGCATGATCATGAGGCTTTCACCCAGCATTTTTCAGCATTTTTAGCATTTAAAATGATATAAAGTCTATTCTTTCAGACTGACTATCAGTGTTTTTTTTTTAGATTTAAAATATTCATTTTGGTTCCGTATTAATATACTAATTACGTGTTTAATGGGCTAGGGTTCCACATGAATCAATACCTGTATTGAAAATGATCACTTATGTGGTCATTAGAAATGGTAGGCTACATGTTTCGAGGGCTAATAGACATTTTCGTCCCCTATATCAGCCAATATTAAGCACTAAATGAGATTTTTTTGATTAGCGCAGCACTAAAATATCAATAAAAGACAAATCATATCCGACTTAAACATTCGATCTAACCTCATGCTGATTGGAGACCCACTCCTACTGCTTCGTATATCTTTTACTTCTGCCGAACTTGATATTGGCATTCACATCACTTCAGCAAATCATCGTCATTGGTTTTCTACACAATGGTGATGTATTGAAATATCATGTTAATATTTCCATCACACTATTTATTGATTCATAACAATACTGTGATTGCATCGACAACTGAAAACTGAAACGACTTCAATGACGTTTGCAGACCATAAAGAAGCATTCTGCATATTCTTTTCGTAGATGTCACGTCGATAACAACTACATTGAATTGAACTGACCCAGTTAAAAATGTTTGTTCGTGTATTGTGCCTTAGCCTAATCATTTCCAATATCCTATCTATCTACACCATGTTGCACCATATTAGGTTCAGTGGCTATTGTCATTTCAGTGCTACGCTAATCAAATAATTTTCTCATTTAGTGCTTAGTATTAGCTGAGCCTCCGTGGCTTAGGCGGCAGCACGCCGGCCTCTCACCGCTGGGTCCGTGGTTCAAATCCCGGTCACTCCATGTGAGATCTGTGCTGGACAAAACGGAGGCAGACAGGTTTTTCTCCGGGTACTCCGGTTTTCCCTGTCAAAAAAATTTCATTCCAGCAACACTCCCCACTATCATTTCATTTCATCTGTCATTCATTTAATCATTGCCCCAGAGGAGTGCGTCAGGCCTCGGCAGCCGGCACAGTTCATATCCTCGCCGCTAGATGGGGGCTTCATTCATTCCATTCCTGACCCGGTCGGAGACTGGAAACAGGCTGTGGATTTTTTCAGTGCTTAGTATTAGCTGATGAAGGGGACAAAAAAGTCTATTATTCATCGAAGCAAGTACCATTTCTAATGACCACATAGACTAAGTGATCATTTTTAATAAAAGTATTGATTCAGGCGGTACCCTAGCCCATTAAAAACGTAATTAATATAAGTTATGAGACAAATTTAACACACGCCCAACTACAGCACACGGGGATGATGACCAAGATGCCCAAAACCACTAAACTGAATAAACAATACATCCTAATTGTAACAAAGTGTATTGTTACTTGTGAAGTTCTTTTCAACCTTAAGAACATGTTCAGAGAATTTTCGTTGCATTATTTGTATCTAGAATGTACGCGTTTGGTGATCGGTTGGAACAATTATGTTCGCCTCGCTGCGTAGTAGCTAGCATTCTTGGCTATCAACGCGGAGGCGCAGGTTCGATTGCCGGCTCTCACCATAAATTTAGTTCTCGTTAGGAAAATCTGAGAAGAGGCGGGTTCATTTCCAACCTCAGTCATGCTGGACGTGGTTGTTGTTTTACACCAGGCAAATGCCGGGATGGTGCCTAACTTAAGGCCAGGGCCGCCTCCTACCCAAATCCTACCTCAATTACATGTTATTTATTTAGCGTATGGCTTTTAGTGCCGGGAGTGTCCGAGGACATGTTCGGCTCACCAGAGTTTATAGCTGTTTCTACGCGGACACCCATGGGGTGAGCTAGGCCTACAAGTATCGTCGCATATAGATGAGACGAAATGAATTAAGGTGAATGAAACTGGGCAAATTTAATTTCAAGTAGTTCCAACTTTGGCTACCAGATGTCACTGACACCCAGCGGTGAACGTTGGAACTTGACAGAGCATTTCTAGCAACAACAAAAAACCTACAAATTTTGCTACACAATACCAATTGTAGTGGTAGGTTCTTCTTCATGCCATAAATCTATGACTTCCTCTCCGAAGGATTGCATACTAAAGGATTTTAACGCTCTTAAAATCTGACGACTTTGGTCGGGTTGGAACCCGCGATCTCAATTGCAAATACTCACACTAGTACAGACATGACAGTGACAGAGGTTATCAGACAAATTCTACAAACACCATAGTAACACGGGGCTGCATTACTAATTTGTGGCAATGCCTCTAAAACAATCAACAACACCGAATAATTAAATACTTTACATTTCCTCCTCTGGGATCCGTGTCCTGAAGAATGGTGGCGATGATAATTAGTGTTGTATTAAAGGTCCTAAATTAAACATTAACGGCCCCCTGCACGGTTTTACTAAAAACACTCACTCGTTTTTACCCCTTGAACTTCTGTGTCCTCCATGTGGAAATAATGGCTCGTAAAACAATGTGCTTAACTTCTTATGCTAAAGCGTAGGTTTATTATGTGAAAATACAGGAAGTTGGTGACTAATCATAAAAAGAATAATGTGAGATAGCGCGTTTCTGACCGACAGTGGTGATTTGATTTATGAGCTGAATTTCAATGAGCTGTGCTACTTTATCTTCTCATAGATCATCGCCATGTGCGGGTACCAGCAGATGATGTGAAGCATTCTCACTGTTATCCGTTGTCTTCACTTTCAATTTTTTTAAATTTGGAGCGAGACTTGTAAACATTTTATTCAAAAAATCCCTGTAAAAACTCTTCCAGTGTATTTTTTGTTGTCTGAAATACGCCAGTTTTGCCATACGAGGCTGTGTGTACACCGTTCCAGTTCTCAGGCGAGAATTGAATTTCTTGGCTGGGCGAGGAAACGATCCCTGACATCCAGAAGTGACATCCAAGGGTGCTAGCTGCTACATCACGAGGTGGTCTTTCAGCCTTGTACACTGAGGTTCTGACCACTGTGCTTCAATTCTCCCTTGGCAATGATACATCTATGACGTTGACCCGCGCCAGTCTATCACACTGTGGTTGTTGCCAGTTGTGGACTATCTATAGTTTCCATGAATTGGATTTTCACGACCGCAATGATGAGAAATGTAGGCTTTAAGTTGTTGAGTCATGTAACGCGTAACAAGTGCAAGCCATGTAGATGGAAGGCGAGTCGTGAAGCGTTTCTTAATCTTTATCGATAGGTGACAGCTTGTTCACTTAAAGACAAAATCATCCTGTTGATATCACAATCGGGCAATCGTTTAGGGATTCCTCTGATCTCTTGTGAGAAGGGGGAGAAATGTCCAAAAGCCATGTAGGCTAACATGTATTCCCAGAAGCTTATGAAACCAACAGAATAAGTTCTTGGGAATCGATGCATCATTATTTTTGTGAATGGTTAACTGAGCGAATAACAGACATTATTAAAGTAAACTACCTAGACATGTATGCATACTTCTGAATCCTTGTGGTCGCCCGCGATAGAAGTTGAGGATTGAATTTATTTATTTATTTATTTATTTATTCATTCATTCATTCATTCATTCATTCATTCATTCATTCATTCATTCATTCATTCATTCATTCATTCATCCATTCATTCTTCCATTCAGTCTTTCATTCATCATTCTTTCTTTCATTCATTCATGATTTCGTTATTTAATCCATTCATTCATTCCTTCATTCTTTCTTCTTCTTCTTCTTCTTCTTCTTCTTCTTCTTCGTCGTCGTCGTCGTCGTCGTCGTTTGGGCCTATTGAGGACCACGGGGCTCGTATCTCCTCGTCGCTTTATCTTTTCTCTTCTTCCAGTACTCTTTCATCATCTGACTATGAGCCAGCTTTCTTTCCTCCGTCCATGGTGGTCTGCTGACACCAGTGTTCTTCCTAGCTGTCAGTGATACAGGAAAAACTCCCTGTCGGATGGCTTGCCGGAATTGTTGGCGGTCCTGTATGGAATTAAGTGGGGGATCCCTAGGTGGTCTAAATCCGTCCTGACCGTAGGGATCCACTTGGTCCTAGATGCCTTCCCTCTTTCTGCCACTGTGAAGATCTTACTGGTGAGCCGGCAAGGGATCATGCGGGTCAAGTGTCCATAGAAGGCCAAGCGCCTCTTTCTTATACAAGTCACAATGTCTTCTTGATGGCTGTAAAGCTCATCATTGTGCCGAATTCTGTAGGTGCCTCCCTCTTCCCGTATAGGTCCTAGTATCCTCCGCAGGATCTTCCTCTCCTTGAGTTCAAGTTTCCTGAGTGGGCCTTTCCTGGCCATCACGAGGCATTCAGAGGCGTACAGAACAGATGGTTTTACTACTGAATTGTAGTGTCTGAGTTTTAGGTTTTTGGAGAGGAACTTCCATGCGTAGATGCTGCGGCAGGAGTGGTAGGCCCTCTCGAACTTGGTGCACCTGGTATCTATGGCCAGATTCTCACTCTGGTTTGCCGAGATCCACTCTCCTAGGTACTTGACCGTAGGGACTTTTCGGATGAAGACCCCCTCAAGTGGAATTGTGGACGGGGCTTCCTTGATGTTAGTCATGAATTCAGTCTTCCCAATGTTGATCTTCAGGCCAGCCCAAACCGCTACATCGTGAAGACTCTGTAGGTGGTGAGTAGCTTCCTCTATAGTGTTGGTAAGTATGGCGAGGTCGTCGGCAAAGGCCAAGCATGACACATGAAGGTTATCTTTCTTGTATCCAAGCTGCAGACCAGTCCTTGGTGTTAGTCGCACCTTCCATCCCTTATGATCTTCTCCAGGATGCAATTGAAGAGGACGCAGGAGAGTCCATCACCCTGTCTAACTCCCGTCTTGATGGGGAAGCTCTCGGATAGTTCACCTCTGAACTTGACTTTAGATGTTGGGTTTGTCAAGGTGGCCTGGGCTAGTTTAAGGGTTTTTTCATCAAGGCCAAATTCTCGCAAGGTGGAGAAAAGACTCTCTCTGTCCACCGAGTCGTATGCCTTCTGAAAATCCACTAAGACAACTACCCAGGGTTGTCCCCCACGACTCTTATAAGTGAGGATGGACTTGAGATTTTGTATCTGCTCTGGACAAGATCGATTGTTTCGAAAGCCGGCCTGGTATTCCCCTAATTGAAAGTCTAGTTGGTTGGTGACTCTAGATAACAGAGCTTTCGAAAGAACCTTGTAGGTAACTTGCAATAAGGAGATACCTCGGTAATTGTTGAGGTCAGTATTGCTTCCCTTCTTGTGTAACGGGTGAATTACTGTTGATGTCCACCCTTCCGGTAAGGTCTCTGTTGTCCCATATGTCTTGTATGATCTGTTGGATGCTCTGCAAGGACTGTTCATCTGCGCATTTCCACATCTCTGCTACTATTCCATCTTCACCTGAGGCTTTATTATTTTTCAGGTTATTGATTATACTCTCTATTTCCTCTCTGTCAGGCGGTTGAGAATCAGGATTCCTGATAGATGGTTCATGGAAGATTAATCTTGCACTAGGTTCTTCTGTGTTGAGGAGCTTCTGGAAATAATCTGCAAGAACAGTGGTACAATCCTTGTTATTTAGTTGGATCTTGCCGTCTGGTCCACGAAGAAGTAAGGTAGGGGCAGTGTACTGGGTCGTCTGTTTCTTAAGACGCTTGTGCAGGTCTCTGGAGTTGTGTCTCTTGAAGTCCTCTTCTGCCTGTTGTAGCAGGGTGCATAGGTAATTCCTTTTAGCTCCACGTACAGTGTTCGCTGTTGCCTTTCTTTGCGTGATGAAAGCCTCAAGATTGAAATCATTCTTGTACTGGTTCCACCTGATCCAGGCTCGACGTCTTTCTTCTATGGCCTTATCGCAATCTGTAGTCCACCAAGGGTGTTTTCCTTTATTGGACGTAGTGGGAATAGTTTCGTGAGCGGCATCCAGTAATGCTTTCTGGAGGGCTGTCCAACCTTCTTTCTGTGTATTCATCCGAAGGGTTTGTTGGAAGTTACATTTTTCATCACGTAGGCGCTGAGTATTGAATCGAGGTATTCTAGAGCTCCTTGGTGGTTTTGCTACCTTTCTCAAGGGTTGAAAATTAGCTTTGACTAGTGAAAGGTAATGGTTAGAGTCTATATTGGCTCCTCTCAGTACTTGGACGTTCTGTATCTCCCTGTGATATAGTCTGTCTATAGCCACATGATCATGCTGAAATTCACCTAGCAAAGGATTTGGGCTTCTCCAAGTCTTGGCTTTCCTAGGTAGACGCTTGAAGGCTGTTGATTTTAGGACCAAGTGGTACTTGTCACAGAGTTCTATGAGGCGCTCACCGTTTCTATTTGTTCTCTTGTGGGCTGGGTAGAGACCTACTATCCTTCGGTATTTCTGTTCCCTGCCGACTTGGGCATTGAAGTCCCCCATGAGTATAGTTGAGTGGTTATGTGGAATCTTGTCTAGTATTTCTTCTAGGGAGTCCCAGAAGTGTTCCACTAACTCCAGGTCTTTCTGGTTGGAGTCATTTGTGGGTGCGTGGAAGGTCACTATGGTATAGGCTCTGTTACGAGATCTGAATGATAGTGAGGAGGTCCTTCCGTTAGGTGAAGAAAAATCCAAAATGTGGTCAACCATACTGTGATGTACGGCAAAACCTGTGCCCAGGTGTGGGACTGTCCTCATCACTCTTTCACCTGGTTTTCCCTTGTAGATCCTATACCCACCTGATTCAAATGCATCCTCGTCCATAAACCGAGTCTCTTGGAGCGATGCTATCTTTATTTTGTACTTGTCGAGCACTTCAAGTGTTTGCTTTAGCTTACCTACCTTAAGAAGGGAGTTAATGTTGATTGTAGCTAGGTAGGTGAAATTTCTCTTATTCTTCTCTTGTTTGTGTAAAGGTAATAGGGATGGAAAACTTGAAAGTGCAGGTTTCCCAGACTCCGAAGACATGCATGCCCCATCCTGAGTGGGGGTGGATTGGGTATGTTTTAGATCCCTTATTTGGGGGTGGCAGGATCTAAAACGGAAGAGTTATTGTGTTAATTTATAAGGAAGTGCCTAAAAGGGGGTAGCTTCCCGTAGTCGGGCAAGCTGACCAGTGTAGAGTGTTGTTTAGTGTTAGGGTGCTTTTATAAATGATGTAAGTGTATTTTAGGGGATGGAACTTAGCGTACAGGTCAACGCGCTGTTCTTCCAGCTGGCTGGCTGGCTGGCAGGTTATGTAACCGATGTGAACGCGTCAGCTTTATGGCGCGCGCCGCTCCTATCAGTCAGGCCTACACGGGAATACAATGATACTTGCGCTAGCAAGTATCTGGCTTACTGTACGTCACGTCTAATCGTGACGGAGGATTCAGGATGGACTTTAGGTCGTGAAGAGGCGTGTAAAGTAGTAATACAGGTGTAGCGTACTGACCAAGTGTTTATTGGCCAGTAATAATGGAATTATGAGTCCCTTCTAAGGGATGTGGTAAATGTTACAATGTGTACAAACTTGTGTATACAAGTTGGGGGTAGAGGTTACAAAGTTACAGGATTCTGAACACTGCTGACTCACTCACCTGATGATACCAGCGATAGCCTCCGGCCGCCGCACTGAAAGACTGGTAATTGAGAGAGAGACTGCCCTAGTTAAGGCCTCCCTTTATAGTCTCCGGCGTTGTGCTGTCAGCATTGTGCTGAATAGATGTCCTAGTTAATTGTGTGTCGCTGTTTGTGGTAGTGATGCAATTATTGGGTAAGCTATCCAGACTGGCTAGCTGCCCTTGCGTGTTAATAGATGTTGGCCTGGGCTTACAGGATTTGCCAGTTAGGGGTAGTTTGAATAGATGATGGGGGGATGGCCTCCAGGGGGTGCAGACCCCTGGGGGTTGTACAAGCCTCTTCCCCTATTTAGTTCGCGTCCCCGCGAACGGGAACGGAACTTGGGGTTGGGGATGTTGGTGCAGCAGTTAGTTCTTGAAGTTCTTGAAGCCCCCTCGTATCTTCTGTTGGTGTCGTCCTTCGTCGTCGTGTGGATGTGGTGATGGCGTGTATATGTGTAGGTGTGAGATCAGCTCGTGTTCAGAGGGGTGGGTTATGGGATAGACATATATACATATAACATTCGACATTGGCATAGACATTACATGAAAAAAAAAATTGGTATTGACATATTGAAAGTTTGCATAAAAAAAATATAGTTCTGACGGTTATTCGGTACGTTGTTGTGCTGGGAGGAAAAAAACCCAGGGCTGAACGGATGATTGCGTCGTCCGCCCTATCTTAGGGAAAAAGTGCTCCCTGCAATGAGAAAGAGAGAAGAAATAGACAAAAATGGGTGTTCCAGGGTATAATTTAAGGGAAATATTCAAAGTGCATTTATTGATTTGGGATTAAACGGAACACCCTGACAAATGTGGAAGTTAGAAGAAAGAAAAATGAAAGAGACAAAAGCATAGATATTGTATACATTGGTGGTCTTGATAATGATAACAGATATGACCTGATAATAATAATAATAATCATTACATTTGTAATATTCCTGACGATTTATAAGTTAACATAGTAAACATAGTAATAATGATGAACATAGAAAAAAATAATGGTTGCCATGTTGGTACCCTGTATGTATAGGTATGTTGGCCACCCCTGTGGAACCTTTCAATTGTATGATATGGCGAGAAAATACAAAATAATTTACAATTTACAATTATCAACTATCATATATACCTTGTAGAGCTCTGTTACATGGCCAGTTATTGTATACCTCTTATTCTTTGTGCGCACCTTACCATCATGCCTTGACTACCGCTCTTTATTCGGCCATTCCTGTTGCGGTTTAGTGGCTAGTCCACTATTCCCTCCTTGTACTTATTATATAACCTCGTGGTTTTCAGTCGTGGGTCGGAATTCCACCTTAGGGTCGAAGGTTCGGCACTTACAACCTCCGTGTCGCCCTTCGAGCCTGAAGTAACGCTTCATTTGCGTATGCTGAATGTGTTTGCGTTCAGCGATGTTCATCATCCCACGTATGCTGTCCACCGCTGACCGCTGACGTTGTCACCTTTAAGGGTGCAACTAAAATCGATGAGTAGTGTATTTGTGTGTGACATAGATGAAGGTATGTGTATTTTGGTGTGGGTAATATATTTACAACAGACATATTCATGCTCCTAGCTATCTGTAAATCAAAAAATGTATCAATGTAAAAATGTTCATCTCTTCGTTGCTCCGTGGTCTTCCTGTGTGGGTGAAAGTGGATTAATCATTAATAAGACATTACAATACATTTCAATACATGTATATATATAACACTTCATTGGTAGCGCTTAATTTGTAAAACTAAGTGTGGCGCCACTGAAGTCTAACTTAATCTAGGTGGGCCTAGGTGGGCCTATTTTAGCCTAGTGTTGTCGGGCTTACCCTGGTAACGGATTTTTAGCCACCAGGTGCCGAGCGGCTTAATCTTAATCCTATTTATATTAATATGTTGCCGGGCTTACCCTATACGGTGCCGTAATGTCGTTTCTTAATGTGTTGTCGGTCTTACCCCGGTAGCGGAATTTTGGATACCGGGTGCCGATATATTCTACCTTAATCTAAAAAAAAATTGCCTTAATTGTAAAACTATACTGTATATACAAGCCGAGTAGACCTTATTCTAAAGCCGAAATGTGCTGTGCCCAGTTTTAGCAACAGCGCTGGTTGAATTTGCTTATATCTAAGTGACCTTAAAAATGGCACTGTAACTTAGGTACTAAAATTTAGATGGAGGCTCGTCCGTCCGATTTCTCTCGCGGGGGTTCCCTTGTAGTACATTGTTGGGACCGGAACCCAACAATGTCTCGTAGTCCCCTCCATTTTAATCCCAATGTCGACGTTTATCCACTAGTATTAACCTAGTCGCAGGCGGCTTACGGTGCCCCTGAGCAAACCGTTTCACCCGCTGTACTTATCAGTTCTTTACCTTTGCCTTTGCGTATGTAGTCGTAGTTGGGTCTGCCCACTGTAACCCCTTTGAGTTGCTCGCTGTGCTACTCTTTTAATGCCCTTTGGCTGCCCAATGCGTCGCCATTTATGTGGGCATTGGACATCGTCCAATGGCATAGTATTATCTTCGCCTTTATTGGCAATCGTAGTATGCTTTTCGCAGTGTAATATTCTCTTCGCCTTTATTGGCCGCAATAATATTTCACTCCAACGCACAGGAGTCTTGCTTCCCGCTGTAGAAGCCCTACTTACTTAATTTTAACTATAAGTCTAGTCATAATTTGGGTCGTCTCTAGGGTCAGCCCCTGAGTTCGGCGCGGAGTGAGCTATTTCTCCCACCATCCTCAGAAAGTCTTCCCTGCAGGTCTTGGCGTCGATGACCGTGGCACATAGTGGGTGTAGCATCCCTTCCTCCCAGGGGCAATTTAGGCGCACCTAGGATTCCAGAGCTTGCCCGGCCAGGCCGCGAGTGCCTCAACCTTACGTGGTTCGTCTGTTTGGTCTAGTCGTCAAGTTGGGTAAGGTCACTGGGCTGTTGAGCCACCTGGGGTAAGGGTCAACATCACCTTCCCCAGCTCTGCTCCAGTGTGGTGCCTCTTGCCTTCGGCTTATGCCGTTATCATCAATCAGAGTGTTTCAGATTCCTTTTTATGTAATAAAAAAAATATGGGCGTAACCTTTGTAAGTAATTTATTTTTGTGTAAAATGTAAAATATTTCAAGTGTTGTGGGGTTGTAGAGCTTCTAAGTGCATAGACTACTTCAGGTCTACTATTGCTACGTCGGCTGTCCAGCGATAATGCTCTGTTAACCGCTTATGGAGGTGTTAGTAGGGTCTATGATGTCAGGTACCCTGTTATTAGGATCTGGGGGTAGTTATTTGTAGAGTGGGCTGAAAGCATGGTAGGAAGAGGTTGTGCATCTTTGGGCTCAAATAAATGGTGGCCTTGAGCCTGTAATGCTACTAGGATTGCTCTTACAATGAGTGGACTGGGGAGGTAATTCCCGGGATTGCAAAAATATGAAAATTCCATGCAGGTTTGATAGTAATATCCCTGGTAAATGAATGGGATACTCATGCATGTATCTGGATATGAGGCATCTGCACTCATGTACGGATAGGTGTAGGGTGAGGCATAATACTAATATATTCCTGTCATGCGGGAGTATTTAATTAACAAAAAATGGTTAATATATATAAAACTGTGGCCTCATCTCTCATTTGGAGATGCGCATTATGCTTATTTGATGTTTTCCGACCCACCCCTAATACTCAGGTGGTAGCATCGTGATCCAACGCGTAGTAAGCCTTCTCTTTAGACGCATGAAGTCTATCAACCCCTATGTATACTTTGTAATGTAGTGTAGCTGTTTTGATCGTGTTCATGTGTCTGCGTTGGTCATGTAGGATGTGGGAAGGTTATTGGAGGGGAGTAAGGTGGTACGATGGTAGCCTGTGCTCCTGTCATCCTCCCTTGGTCCATGTTTGCTCTCTATCCGCTCCTTGGGATAGTAAAGCGTCGTGACACTGTGACGTCACGACTTAATATGGTCTGCCATCTGTAGTGTGAATGTGGCCAGTGGTTGTAGTGCGCCTGGTCATGTCCTAATCGCCTGGAATGATTTCTTCTAGAAATAAAATCGCGAAAGGAGGTTATTAGGGGTGAGGTCTTGTTTCCTCTCAGAGCCCCTGTCTGTGTTCGCTCCTGATTAGTGAGCGCGTGTGTGTGTGACTATGTTCCGTTTCACCATGCGGACGGTTGGTCTGTTATAGGGCAAGTCCTAATGTGTATCGCGTGTGTGGGCAGGAGGTGCCCGTGGCCTGTCGACGTCTTTGCGAACGTACTCCTATGGGCCCAAGATAAGTTCCGGTCTGTCACGTCTGTCCATTGCTAAATGTCACAATTGTTTTTGCAGTGTTACAAAATGTGTGGCATCATGATTGTTTTGTGCTTGTAATTTCATGGTCAATGCCGATACAACAATAGTGTCTGTCACCAGCAATATTGCAATGTGATGAAATCTTTAAGTCAGCGGTTTGTATGTGTAATGGCAGGCTCGGATGTTATGTATGTCATCCGCCGGCATGTGCTTTCCTGCACGTATGCGAGTGTTGTCATTGTTCTAGATTCCTGGCGGACTAATGTAGCAATTCGTACTATTTGCTAGTACTATTGTGTGGCCACTATTCCATAAGACCTTTGTCTTATGAAATTTTTATACCTGTGTCTGGGAAATATATTTTCCATGTCAGGTGTAATTTGAAATTTTATGCCTGGCTTTTGGCCAAAGGAAATGTGGTATTATCTGGTTGTGTGGTTGTATGGGCCAATTTCAGTGTGATTGGAAGCCTGGATAGTTGTTTTCCCTTTGTCCAATATTTTTTTGCTGGGATTTGGATCCGTGATCTATGTAATTCTCTGTGTTATATGTCTGCGTTGTGTTTCAGGGCTTGAGGTGTCCCCAGTGTGGTTTTTGCTTGTGTCTCTCGTACCAAAAATACCGTTGGTTAGTTAGTTTTTGGTACGAGTGTGGTGTGTGATCATGGGTTCGGACCCGGCTTGCTGTAAAGACTTGTTACGGCGCTATCTGTGCCGTATATATTATGGCACATGTACCGTGTATTTGCAATGCGCAAATGAACGTACACCTTGCTGTGAAGAGTTTGTGTATTTTTGAATTCTCCTCGTAGTGTAATTTGGGGATTTGTGGGGTTCTAGACCTGGCGTAAATGATGCCATGTGTTCTGCTCTGAGAGCTGCTAGCATATTGCTGTCTGTAAGCGTGCAGGTTATCCATGAGACTTGTGTTATCGCTGAGAGTGGCGGTATTGAATTACGATGTCGTGCGCGCTCACTTGTTACTTGTTTTGATAATGCTCTGTGTCCGGCACATGTGTGTCTAATCGGCTTGCTCTCTGTGACTGTGAGTAGTGCTTTCCGCACTGTAAAAAAGGAAGGAAGCTTGTAGTTTAACGTGACCGTTAATCTGTAGATCATGAGCCACGGGACCTCCGTTTTACGTGGAATCCAAACCACCGGACATGGCATTTCACTTCGAAAATCTCACATGCATTGACCGCACTGTAAAAGAACCTCTCACTAACTACATTTGTGTAAAAGGTACATGCAGGTCCCTATCCATTGTGCAAAATGTCGTTATACACGAGTGTCTCCGGGCCGCTAGTCGCGTGTTTGGTGACTATGTGCCAGAGGCAATTTTGTTGTTTTTCATTTACGACCATCCGTTAGTGGAACTGTCCCAATCTATTTTAGCTTCCTACTTTTTTTTCTATCCTGCAAATGGATAGCTACCCGACCTTATATTCCTGGTATTCAGAAGGTTGCGGGTTTGGAGACCGTCTTTACCCAGAGTAATTGTTTCTGGCGCCATTCTAGGCTGTGTCTCCGGAACAGTTCTGCTGAGTGTTAGGGTCGTATCCCGGCGCGGTCAGTGAGGTTCGAAGGCTATTTCTTGGCCTTCTTTCCACGTCTGCCAGTGGGATTACTTCCCTTTCTTTTGATAGTGTTTTACTGTCATGTGGCAATGTAAATTGATTGTGTGATTTCCAAAATATGTAGGGTTTCCCAAAGTCTGGGATTTTCATCCTATGGTGTGTTTGCGTTTAGCCTGCGTGTTATTATGGAGGTGAGAAAAAAAAGTCATATTATAGGCAGTGTAACGTGTCACGTATGCCTATGGATGCAATATATATAGTTCAACTTGGCCAATTTTTCCTTCATCGGGCCTAATGACTGAGGCAGAGAGAGGGAAAAAAATTAGCTATGCCCCGCTCCGTATTAAGAGAGCACTTTGAGAAAAGGGAAGAAAAAGATAAAATAGAAAAACTATATGGTATCTCGCCTGCCCACTGCTTTATGGTTATCAAGGCGGGTTGCCCGACGGCGGTAGCCTGTAAAAATTGTGTCGTAAACACTATGAAAAATGTTTAAAAATGATAAGTAGTACCTGAGTGTACTATCCACCTAGTTGGTGACGTTAGTACTATAGTAATCTAGTTACGTCTCAGGGAAATCTACCACTTTTGAAAAATAGTTTGAGATTCTTAATTCTTGCTACAATGAGGGCTCTCGTCCGTCACAAGGGAATCTATCAAACTGTGGGACCGGATCATAGAACATTTAGTCATTTCCACCTAGAAAGACCCGCTTAAGCTCTATGCTGTGATTTGATGCTTAAGCTGCGTTCGGAATATCTCTTTCCGGCCTTAAGCCGCGTGGCTCACCTGATGGGCTTCCACTTTGCTATGGATATTAAAAACTTTACGCTATCCGAGTTATAATATGGACCCTATGTTCAGTAACCATTGATGGCCTGAGAAAAAAAAATGCTAGGTGCCCAAAATAAAAATCAAGAAGAATTTAGACTTATACACCTTTGGTTTAGCCATATTGTACTGCATATAGATGCAAAAAAAAATGTACCGTTTATGTTAGTGAGTCTGTATGTATTTATTGGCGTATTTCTCCCGTGTAAACGAGCTTATGTGTGTCCCTAATATAGGTGCAAGTGTTATTAGTTTATTTCTGTGTCCCTGGTGGAAGTCGTTATTCTCGTCCGAGCGTCCGTGCTCTGGAAGACTCTGAAGACTTCCGCCCTGTTACGAGATTATAGGCCCCTGAAATCCACTAAGGCGCTTCTTTGCCATTTTTCGGGGGAGTTTGTAGCAAAGTAAGCCTGGGCCTACTTCCACCGTAGTGCGTGTCTGTAGGTTTGAGTGTGCCTGTATTCGAGGGCCTAATTGCGCTCTGCGCTACCCTAGTAGAGTTTACGGGGTTGTGTGTATTTTTGACTGAGTGGTTTTGTGGGGTAGGTATTAACACCTTTCCTATACCCCGTGTACCGTGTGTGAGTGCGTGGTCACAATGTGCGTGCGTGTATCGTGCATCCTGAGGGACTGAATGCAACACCCTCTTATGCATTCGCACCTGGGGTACTAACGCCGGTGTTCGCCTCCGTTCTGGCAAACTTGCCCTTTGAACTGGCGGTAAAGGCCGCTTAATTGCCTGTCTCTGGCCTGGCAATGTGGTGGCATGTAGCCTGACCGCTTTCTGGCCTGTGGCCACGGTAGACTCCTGCCATTGTGTTTGCCTATCTGTGTGGGTGTATGTAGGCTTTATGAACTGCAGGGCGGGCTCTACGTCCTCAGCCCATGACGTGGTTACGTCCCGTTGTCTCCCTGTCATACTATGTGTGTCTGAGGGTCCTGGCTTCAACTCCCTCTCGTTCGTCCGTTGCGAGGGGGTTGGCCTAGGTTCTGCTGCCCGGCTTGGCAAAATTGCCTTCCGAACTGGCGCTAAGGGATGTGTAGTGGTGTAAGCTTGTCCCCGCAGTTTATTGTAGTCTAACCTGGCCGTCTCCTGGACTGTGGCCATGGTGACCTCCTTCCCATGTGTGGCAGTACATGGCGAGAGGGACATCCTCGCAAATTGCCGAGTTAGCGTATCTACTCTTATGTCCTCTCTCGGCTGGGCTGGTGGCCCTGCCATGTACTCGAAAATGGCCTTGTGAGCCCGGAGCTCCTTATGTTCGCCCCAAATTTGGGCGTACTGCCTATTGAGGCACGTGGCCTGCTGGCAAATTGCTGTATCAGTGTGGTTGTGTTCTGTATAGTTCTGTGGCCGCTAGTTGGAGAAACGCTTGTTCGCGAATTAACTCCCTGTGCTAAGTGTGTAAAATCGTGTAGTGCACCCTCATCTTCTCGAGGGCTGCATTATTTATTACGGGACCATGTGTGGTGATCAATTGGTCGTGTATTCTGTGTCTTTGGATATGGATCCTATTGAGGTGCTCATGTATGTACCTCAAGAGCGTATGTGCGCATCTTAATCGCGCTGTCCTACCCTCTGACGGAGTGTATGGCTGTTTGCCCTGTATTGCCCCGATTTTTGTTTGGAGTGCCCGTATTTGTGTTTGCCGGCTTTGTATGTGCCTCTGGCATCTGAACAATAATGCTAATAATATTGGCGTACCCCTACTGCCTTTATGGCTTAGAATCTCTGTTGTTTCTGCATGAGGTGCCATTCCGAATGAAGTGTATGCGTATTCTAAGAAAAAAAACTGTGCGTGTTTGCCAGTGTATCCTGTGTCTCTCTGATTCTTTCTGGGGCTGGGGGGTTGGTTTGCTAAGAATTTCCCCTGTGAAGATAATGCAAAGCAAAAAAAAACTGCTTTCTGTCTGAGAGGAAAGAAAAAAAATTCAGTCTCGCTTGGCTATGTGCGGTACGGAAGGGGTCGTTTCTACTACGAGGGCTCGTTGTTTGAGTCCTATTTTACTGTGCGTAGTAGAGGCGCCTCCACCATCTGTTTTAGATCCCTTATTTGGGGGTGGCTGGATCTAAAACGGAAGAGTTATTGTGTTAATTTATAAGGAAGTGCCTAAAAGGGGGTAGCTTCCCGTAGTCGGGCAAGCTGACCAGTGTAGAGTGTTGTTTAGTGTTAGGGTGCTTTTATAAATGATGTAAGTGTATTTTAGGGGATGGAACTTAGCGTACAGGTCAACGCGCTGTTCTTCCAGCTGGCTGGCTGGCTGGCAGGTTATGCAACCGATGTGAACGCGTCAGCTTTATGGCGCGCGCCGCTCCTATCAGTCAGGCCTACACGGGAATACAATGATACTTGCGCTAGCAAGTATCTGGCTACTGTACGTCACGTCTAATCGTGACGGAGGATTCAGGATGGACTTTAGGTCGTGAAGAGGCATGTAAAGTAGTAATACAGGTGTAGCGTACTGACCAAGTGTTTATTGGCCAGTAATAATGGAATTATGAGTCCCTTTTAAGGGATGTGGTAAATGTTACAATGTATACAAACTTGTGTATACAAGTTGGGGGTAGAGGTTACAAAGTTACAGGATTCTGAACACTGCTGACTCACTCACCTGATGATACCAGCGATAGCCTCCGGCCGCCGCACTGAAAGACTGGTAATTGAGAGAGAGACTGCCCTAGTTAAGGCCTCCCTTTATAGTCTCCGGCGTTGTGCTGTCAGCATTGTGCTGAATAGATGTCCTAATTAATTGTGTGTCGCTGTTTGTGGTAGTGATGCAATTATTGGGTAAGCTATCCAGACTGGCTAGCTGCCCTTGCGTGTTAATAGATGTTGGCCTGGGCTTACAGGATTTGCCAGTTAGGGGTAGTTTGAATAGATGATGGGGGGATGGCCTCCAGGGGGTGCAGACCCCTGGGGGTTGTACAGGTACCACCTGGGGTAGATTTCCTGAGTGAACGTTTCTTCATGCTTCGAGTTCTACGAGAATTGTAGAGGAATGGTTACCTAAAATGTAACGAGTTTTTAACTATCAAGGTAGTAAGCCTTGAAGCCCTCAGCACTGATCAGCTCACCAGCTTCCCGCTGGGATTAAGGACCCAACCTTTCACTGGGTTGCTCGGTTTGACAGGGGCACCTCGTGTAGGTTACGTGCTGAAGTTGAAGTGAAAGAGGCTAGTTTGGTTCTCTTGCTGAACCCAATATACGACGCATTTCACTCCCATTTGCCCGAGTCTCAACGACTCCTCCCAGGTCAATTCCTGAGACCCTCCTTCATTCTTCCATTATTTCTTTCATTCAGTGGTTCATTCATTCATTATTTCATTCATTAATTCATTTATTTATTTACTTACTTATATATTAATTATTTATATATTTAGTTAGTAGTTTTGTCTTCTTTACATATTGATTTACTTATTTATTTATTTACTTATTTATTTTTTATTTAATTATTTATTTACTTATTTACTTATTTATTTACTTATTTATTTATTTACTTATTTATTTATTTATTTACTTATTTATTGAATTACTTATTTACTTATTTATTTATTTACTTATTAACTTATTTATTTACTTATTTATTTATTTACTTATATATTTACTTATTTATTTACTTACTTATTGATTTAATTATTTATTTACATATTTATTTACTTACTTATTTAGTTAATTAATTATTTACATATTTATTTACTTACTTATTTATTTACTTATTCATTTTTTTTTGTACTAGATAGTAGTGAATATATATTTTTTCATAACGTGTAACTGTACCCGTTATTTTTCCCATTTCTACAAAGTTGAGAACGGGGTGTGATGAGTCTTTTGTTGTTTCTTATTATGGGCTTTAACTTCGTGGTCATGTAGTTCCGTGTACTTGGAAAATGAACCTTGAATATACTGTACTGTAGGAGTGCATAACTCGCGGAAATATACTTTTTAGAGCACAATGAATTCAAACTCATTTTCTTTAGGGCTATGCTCCTACACAGGAAAATGAACTTCTTCTGTTGGACGGCACATCCACATACGGCTGGGAGACGTGGCCAATGATAAGGAATATAATGGAATAGAAGAGCATTGTCAGATACGAGGTATTGAAAGTTCAGCGACGATGTTGCAGATATTTTGACTGTTAGATGCCTTTTATGACGGCAACTCCATTTGTGGAGTTGCTGAGAGAACAAATAAAGATTAATTTAAATGGACAAAGATTTGGAAGGAAGCGGCCATGGCCTATTACAATAGAAAGTACCGTCCTGAAATTTGATGATGATGATGGTAATAGTTGTTTTAAGGCGCCTAACATGCAGGTTATCGGCCCCAAATGGTTTGGGTGATGATGAAAAATGAAAATGAATCAATAAGTTAATCTAACTACAATATTACAACTAAAACTAACTACAGCTTACACACTAGAAGAAGAAGAAGAAGAAGAAGAAGAAGAAGAAGAGGAAGAAAAGGAAAACAAAAGAAGAGAAAGGGAAATAAAACCCTCGAAGAATGAGGATTGAGGGACTTGGAAATAAGTAGAGCCAGGAAAGGCAGATAAGAAAGGGAAAGGGGAGAGGGCCATCCCAAAGGCAATGGAAAAATGGGTAAACAGACCCAGCTCAGGGTCACCAGCCGAGAGCCCTTGAGGGTGTGGCACTATCCAAGGTGCACCAGAAATGGTGGCGCTACACACACCTTGCCTCCTTGAGTGCCTTGAGCAGAAGGTAGGAGATACCTGAAAGAGAAACAAGAGGTTTGACCCCTCGAAGAATGAGGGATCAGGAAAGATGAGAGAAGGGCCAATTACGGCGGGAAAGGAAGAGACTCCCTAGGCCTCGGATACCCTAATATTGTCTGGGTCGGAAGAGAACAAGAGTTGACCAAGATAGGTCGACAGGAAAGAAGACGGAGAGGAGCCTGGCACAAGTAAGTGGAAGCAGTGCCGAACTCAGCTGGGGTCCTGTGGTTGCCAACCCATATCCCTCTAGATGTGAGCCCCTGAGGGTCCTGAAATTTGCCTGGAGTTGAAAATAAGAAACAATCACAATGTCGGGCGACGCCGACGGTGGTGTTCAAGCCTACAGAGTCAGGAAACGGCCTGGCACCATGGCTTAGCGCTTTAACACGTATGGCTACTCCGATTTGTGGTGAATATTTCCTTCATTACGCTTACAAGTAGCCAAAGTGGGAGTTGTGTCGCTAGGCGATACGTCAGCAGTGATGCTATCTGCAGTGATGTATGCTAGTGAGAGACCTTGACGTGCAGAATTATGAGTGACAATATCGCACTCGATGTTCGTGTAAACTGACCATGCATTAGGCATACTTCAAATATACCTACATGTTGATAACTATGAAATGTGTACCACGTGCCTAACGTTCTACGACAATCAATAAAGTGCTGGCAGACATGTCTCTTCTTTAGATCCTCCATGATAACGGATTCTCTGCTCTCCCATCATACTAATCTATACTAATATAATAAAGCTGAAGAGTTTGTGTGTTTGTGTGTTTATGCGTTTAAACGCGCTAATCTCTGGAACTACCAGTCCGATTAGAAAAATTCTTTTTTTATATGATAGCCTGATTCAAGAGGAATAGTTTATGCTATGTAGCATTAGGCTACACCTCTCAGGTGACCTTCAAGATTGATTTTTGTTCAGTAAGTCGGTAGAACAAGTGCTCCCGAACAGCACTATCCGCATGCGCTGGCGTTATGGTTAGTGATACGTACACCGTTTCACCTATCTGAACCAAAATTTGTATACTTACCCTTCGGAACCCTGATGGTAACACTGTCTACGTGAAATTTATGACAGACCAGTCCATTCCCTGCATTTAGGCCCTTTGGTTCAAATCTACACCTTTTCCCCGATCTGAACCAAAATTTATATACTTACCCTTTGGAACCCTGCGAGTAACACTGTTTACATGAAATTTCGGACAGACCACTCCATTCCCTGCATTTAGGCCCTTTGGCACAAATCTACACCGTTTCACTGATCTGAACCAAAATTTGTATACTTACCCTTTGAAACCCTGCGAGTAACACTGCCTACATGAATTTTATGACAGACCAGTCCATTCCCTGCATTTAGGCCCTTTGGCACAAATCTACACCCTTTCATCAATCTGAACCAAAAGTTGTATACTTACCCTTTGGAACCCTACGAGTAACACTGTTTACATGAAATTTCGGACAGACCACTCCATTCCCTGCATTTAGGCCCTTTGACACACATCTATACCTTTTCACCGATCTGAACGGCAATTTGTATACTTACCCTTTGGAACCCTACGAGTAACACTGACTGCATGAAATTTTGGACAGACTCCTCCATTGCCTGCATTTAGGCTCTTTGGCACACATCTATACCGTTTCACCGATCTGAACGGCAATTTGTATACTTACCCTTTGGAACCCTGCAAGTAACACTGACTGTATGAAATTTTGGACAGACCCCTCCATTCCCTGCATTTAGACCCTTCATCACAAATCCACACCGTTTCTCTTAATTGCACCAAATTTTACATACGCTTTGAAACCCTGCTGGTAACACTGTTCACTTTATATTTTGGACAACGCTCCCCATTCCCTACATTTAGAATAACAGACAAAATGAACTTGAAAACCACGTATTAAGGCCCTAGAACCATTCATGTCCGTAGTAGTGTAACTTTAAGAGTATTTTAATAAGTATGTTGTTGACGGGCAGTTCGGGCTGCTTCACGTCACCCCTACCAGTGTTCTGGTGCAGAATTGCGAAAATAGTTGCATCTTGCGCTGTTTATAAATTGCAGTCACGGGGGGGTAATTAGTGCAAAAAGATTTCTTAGGCCCCTTTAAACAGTTATCATCATGATAATATTATGCCTCTGTATAAGTGCAATGGTGTTGGTGCAGTACATTGAGGTTATAAGCTGCAATAAGCGTTGGTGCTTTCAAATTTACCTTCATTTATTCTGAAACTTATCGTTAAGCGCTTTGTGGCGATAAATGATACTATTGCTAACTCAGTAGCTCGGGACAGCCGAAGTTTGCCAAAGAGGTTTGATTATTTTCCTACGGCGCTATGAGACAAAAGACGACACTATTGGTCTCTATATTTCTAACAGCCAATGGGATATAGGCCCTAGGCAGTGTCTATTGTTTCACTTACTAATCTTTCTTTTTTTTTGTAATTTGTTTGTAAATTACATGTGTTAGTGCTGTAGTTAGTAAATAGCTGTTTCCCTATTCATAATTATCATTACGGGAAATTGACCTGAATGTTACGTCCATTATACTGCACCACATATCACCCCTAATACAACCACCACCACCACCTCCACAAAAATATATATTTTTGAAATATTGGTTTCTGTTAGTTAAGTATCATGTGCCAGTTTTGTAGTAGTATTCATTATCATCCATAAAACAAATAAATCCACCGGGCGAAGCCGGGCACTACTGCTAGTGATGTAATATAACAACTGTCATCTTCTATTTTTCATCCAGTGCCCAACGTTGAGCGCAACACAGGGAATTCCATACAATACCAGTATGTGTAACCTATGTATTAGGTAACTTCAAAAAGCCTTTGCAACACTTGTAAAATCTCTACATAGTACAGAACAAAGTTCCCGATTCTTGGATGTAACGAGTACTCTCAAGAACCACTGGATGGATTTTGATGCGGTTTTCACCATTCTGTAAATAATTTCTCGAGAAAGGGTTTTGTAGAAAAACATATATTTAATACCAAAGGAAGCCGAGCAGTAACGATTTCAGTGAATCGAGTCGAAGAAAAACCTACCGTCCGTGCGTCTTTTAACCCTACGTTGGGTAAACCGTTAAAACATCTACATTTTTACAATAATTCGATTAACCCAAGTTAAACAATGATTTAATAACCTTGCTCGTAATTGAAATAGTTTTGATTTATTTTAGAAACAATTATTTGTTTTATTAATACTTTTTATTAATCTTCTTCTCCTCCTCCTCCGTCTTCTTCTTCTTCTTCTTCTTCTTCTTTATCTCAGACCTTTCCCACGTCACATAGGGTCAGCGTTATTCAGTTGGATTCTTCTCTTCCATTAATGTCTATCCCCTGCTTCCTCCCTCTTCTAGCCTTTTTCTATGAGCTCCCCTGCAACTGTGTCTTTCCACCTCAATTTTAGCCTATTTTTATTTTATAAAAAAAAAAGGCTTTGAGATCACCTTTTGTCCGTGTGTGTGTGCGTGTGTGTGTGTGTGGGATGGTGTGTGTGTCCCCCTAACAACTTCTAAACGGCTGGAGCGATTACAATGAAACTCGGCAAGATCATAGCAATATTTTGGCCGACCCCGACCGTGCCCTTCAAATTTTATTGTCTCTCACCAATCTAACATGGCGGCTGTGCGAAATATTTCACCACCATTCAGTATCTCCGAAACTATTACCGGTATCGCCCTGAAATTGTGTACGGTGATAAAGGGCACTACTAGAAGTTCACCTATGAGACTTTCAAAAACATGGTGACTACAAAACTGACATGGTGGCCAAGCGAAGTTGAGACATTTAAACAGACTTTTCTTGCGATTTAACTATCCAAACGTAATGCAACTTGGTACAGCAAATTTTTATACACACTGTATTGCACTGGAGTCTAATTTAGTTCATTTGTTTACATAACCTCAAAATGGCGGCTGTGCGAAATATTTCACTGACATTCTATAACTCCGAAACTATTACAGATATCACCCAGAAATGTTGTATGGTGATATAGGGTACTAATACAAAGTTATCTATGTAACTTTCATAAATCTGTAAAGTATAAAACGAACATGGCGGCCAAGCGAAGTTGAAATATTTTAATAGACTTTTCTCGCGATTTAAATCTCTGAGCGCAGTGAAATGTGGTACAGTAAATGATTGTACATATTGTAATGCACTGGCAACTAATTTAGATCAATTGTTTACATAACCTCAAGATGGCGGCTGTTCGAAATTTTATAATTAAGTTTTTATTTCTTGTGTCGTAGTCATGCGATCGAAGTGAAAGTTTGAATAATGAACCTAGGTAATAATTGTCCTTGAATGGTACATAACTCTATGGCCTATACATATAACAATCCAAAATGGCGAGCATCCGAAATATTTAGACGGTTCTCAATAACTATGAATCTTTTACAGCAATCAAACTGAATTTTTTATGTTCATAGAGGCTATGAACATATGTTTACCTATAGGACTTTCAGTAACCTGGTGAGCACAAATCCAAAATGGCGGTGACGCGAAGTATAAATATTTAAATGGACGTTTCTCGCGAATTAACTATCCGAGTGCAGTGAAACGTTGCACGTTAAATGCTTATACAAATGTTAATCCACTGGCATCTAATTTATTTCAATTGCTTGCATAATCACAAGATGGCAGCTGTGCGAAATTTTAAAATCTCGTTTTTACTTCTTGTGTTCTAATCATGCGATTGAAGTTTGAATACCACACGTACACAATAATCTTAATTTAATAGTACATAAATAAAAATCCAACCTGACGACCAACTGAAATATTTATACGGTTCTCAATATCTACGAATCTATCACAACCTTCAAACTGAAATTTTGTATGTTGATCGAGGCAATTAGCATGAATAGGATATATGAAAATAGGCTGTATAGTTCTTCATGGAACTACTTGTTGGTCTTCATCTCCTCCTTGACCCCTCAATTTCCACATTTCCAGCTCTTTTCCACACGTAGTCCTCCTCTCTTCTCAGGACATGTCCATGCCATCGGAGCCTACTCTCTTGAACCTTCTTTCCTATGGGTCCCACTTTCAATGCTCCTCTGATGTATTCATTCCTTATTCTATCCTTTCTTGTCACTCCACTCATCTACCCTTAGCATTCACATCTCTGCCACTTTCATCTTTCTCTCTACATACAAGTCCAGTTGATGCAGCCTTGAATGAGACTAGACGTATCGTGACAGGTTGCCTGCGACCAACTCCTGGTAACAAAATGTACCAAATCATGGGTATAGCACCACCAAATATTCGCAAAAGAACAGCTGCAGAAGCAGAGAAGAAGAAGAAGCAGGAAACTGATCCTAGACTCCCATTATTTGGACAAATACATCACCGCACAAGGCTTAGGTCAAAAAAGAGCTTCCTACTGTCAACTGTAGCGATCCCATCATCACCTGGAACTCACCGATTATAGTTATGGCGGGATTCACTACCCGAAGCTCATTGGAACAATGTCAAGGAAGAACCAGCTGCAGGGTGTTTTCAACCGTAAGTCATCTGGAAGGCAATCAACAGACTGAGAACCGGAGTATCTCGATGCCGAGCTACTCTCTAGACATGGGGCTACACTGAAGACAGACTTTGTGGATGTGGGGAACTGCAGGACCCACAACATCTTCTGGTTTGCAGCAGCCTACCTGAGACTTGCACCACTGACGATCTTTGGAGAGCAAATGACAGGGTCATCAAGACTTCCATTTGATTTCATTTCATTTGTTATTATTTAAGTTTGTTTGTATTGTTCCCTTTATTTTGTAATTTTTCCGGGACACGTAAAACCATACTAATATGTAACAAAAAGTTCCGTGACGAACTAAAGAGCCTACTTTTCTTAAAATTTAAGATTCATGCCAATGATTAATCTATATGGATCTATCTAGAATAATGACGATATTATGTTGGTAATAATAGAGAACTACAGTTGGCAGCCCTGGTGAATGAATATATTCTTAAATCCATCTCTTAAGGTACATAATACAAAATTTAGTTGAAGTCCAATGGATAGCATGGACGTTACATGCAGTTAAACATTGGATCTGACAGCGCGCGTAAAATCACGTTGGCAACAATGACATACATGTATTGATCAGAAATAATCTGAAATAATATGATCTATTGTTCTGTCAATTTTGAATGAAATCCATTAGTTAGTATAGAAGTTACATGCATTTTAAAATTAGACCTATCAGAGGGCTTAGAATCATGTTGGCAGCACTGATATATATCAGTTACACCAAATTAATCTAGAATGCCCGGTACTATACGTGTGCAAAGTTTAGAGCTATTGGCTTGCATACTTTCTGATATATTGATATTAGGATAACAACAATAGAGACAGTATTTATTAACAGTTGGCAGCCCTGGTTACTCTTAAGAATCGGCATAGTCATATCTGTTATGGTAACTTTCACATAGCACACACAAACTTTGGTTGAAATCCAAATGATAGTATAGAAGTTACATGTATTTAAAGTTGGACCTCTCAACAGGCTTAGAATCATGTTGGCAGCACTGACGTATATACGTTACTCCAAATTAATATAGAATGTCAGGTACTATACGTGTGCATAGTTTAAAGCTGTCGGTTTGCATACTTTATGATATATGGGTATTTGGATAAAAACATTGAAAGCATTTATTAACAGTTGGCAGCCCTGGTGGCTCTTAAGAATACGCTCAGTCATATCCACTTATGTACACATAGCACATACGAAATTTGGTTGAAATCCAATTGATAGTGTAGAAGTTATATGCATTAAATTTTGGACTTATCAGCAGGCTTATAATCATTTTGGCAACACTGCCATGTATGGCCTCCTTGAAATTAAATTGCAATATTACTATCTAATCGTGTGCCAATTTTGAAATAGCTCCCATTCATACCTTCCAAGATATCCAACATTGAACTCAAATTTCAATTGCGATTATTCAGCAGTTGATAGCACTGACATCATTTTCAAATATGGCCGTGAGATATTCAGGTATAGATCTTTACTCCTACCAAATTTTGTTTCGATTGCTGCAGCCGTTTAGGAGTTGATAGGGGGGCCACACACACAGCCAGACGGACAGACAGACAGACAGACAGACAGACACACATTTGCCCGATCTCATAAGTCTACTTTTTCCTCATTTTTGCAAAATGTGAGAAGTAGACTAAAAATGAGATGGTGTGTGTCTGTCTGTGTGTTACTCAATAACGCAAGAACCACTGGTCCGACTTAAATGAAATTTTGCATGGATATAGCTGATTTACCAGGTTTACATATAGGATACTTTTGATTTAGATATTTTGCACTATTAAAAAATGGCGACCATTTTAGTGAAGTCACTGCACCCTTTGGTTTCAAAATGTGCTATTTCCATTTCAAATAAAAAGAGAACGCTAAAAAATAGCAAACTTTTGATGGCACAAAGGAGCTTTAAAATTTAATTTCCTATGCGAGGGGTCCGTATCACTTTTCGTGTATCTCCAACGGTTAGCGAGTAAAACCCACATTTGTGACGTCACTACACCCATTGGTTTCAAAATTTCATATTTCTATTTCAAATGAAAAGAGAACGCTAAGAAATAGCAAACTTTTGATGGAATACACGAGCATTAACATTTAATTTTCTATCCAAAATGTCCTGATCACTTTTCGTGTATCTCCAACGGTTAGCGAGTAAAACCTAATTTGTGCATTAAAACACGGTCAACACCGAGCGGTGCAGTATATCTCTACATATATAAAAATGAAAGTTTGTCTGTTTTTTTTTCTGAATTTCTACGGAAATTTGAGTTATTTACGCGTTTCAGACTGTTTTATGATGGATGCGCGCGAAAATATTTTTTGTCTGTCTGTCTGTTTGTTTGTCTGTAGACAACTTTGTTCCCTTATAACTCGAGAACGGCTGGGTGTATCAACGTAAAATTTGGTACAGATATCCATCAGAGGCACGACACTAATCATTGATGTAACTCTTCTCCGTACCTCTCATAAAAGGGGGCCTAACCCCTTAAAATACATGCTGAAATAGGAGTAGAAGGACGAGACGAAGCTCATTTTCAGCCCCTCAATGTGTGAGACAAAACTCGGGGGCCCTAAAACCACATTTTGAGGTCCTAAGTCCAATCGTTTTTGAGATATTCCCAGAAAACTAATTTCATTTAATAAACGAATGAACGAATGCAAGCCGATAACCATGGCAACAGATTCTCAGAGATTTTATGTGACGTGTATTGCTGTAAGACGCAATGCAATTCCATTAATTACATTAGTGTGAAAGTTTGCAAAAGGCTAGAAGGTTATCACGGAACCAAATTAAGCTGTAAAATTCTTAAATACGTATAATGCGCTTAAGGGGGTCAAGGGATGCTCTCGAATTTTTTCACGCGATTTACACCTGCGGGTGTGGTACGGCAGGTCTATTATATTCCTATCCCTAATATTATTAATATTAGTATTATATTATGGCGTACAACGACGATACAAAGCCCCTCGGTGCCAGAAACAAAACTCGGGGGGCCCTAAAGGGTCCTCGAAACTACATTATAAGGCTCTAAAACCAACAGTTTCTGAAATATTCCCAGAAATCTAATTTAATTTAATTTAACAAACTAATGAAGGAATGCAAATCGGTAACCATGACAACATTATCTCAAGGGGTGGCATCCAACTTTCCATCTATTTCTGTAAGAAACAATGTCACTCCATTTATTACATTTCTGTGAAAATTTGCAAATGGCTATAAGGTTATCACGGAACCAACGTAGGCTGTATAGTTCATCAATGCAATTAAGGGGTTCAAGGGGTAACCTAGAATATTTTCATGCAATTTTCTCGTGCGACATATAGTACAGAAGGTCTATTATATCTCCAAACAGCAACATTATTTTCAAAAATTCCTGAATTGAATCAGCATTTTTTGCGGCTTTTAGGAATTCGGGCCATTTGAGGCAAAAGAACCTGAATTTTCATGCACCACAAGCCTTTATAATTTATGAAAGAGGTCTTCCTGTGTATGGGGACCTAACACAGCGTAGAGGGTCAGTTTTTATGTGACGTGTATTGCGTTTCGTCTACAAGGCTTTCAATTCTATTTCACGTCAGGAAGTACACGTTAGGTGAATTTAGTTTGAGAGCACATTTTAACTAATATTTTTCTTTGATTTTTTTTTGTCGACGTACGGGTTCATCGTAAGGATGATTTTGTTTGATACTGTGTGTTTGATATACCCATATTTGGATATCAGGGTGATATGTTGTAGACAATAGAATAGTCTTGCTGTCTTTCTGTGTATCTTTATATACGCCTATAACTCGTGTTCGTATGCTTGGTGCATCGTAAAATTAGGTATGGTAACCATGAGAGTCAATACACCAATCATTTATAAAACTCTTCACCGTACTTTTCATACAATAGAAGGGTGCATATAGGGAAAAACTTCTCAAAATACATGCTAAAATAGGCGAAATATAAAAATTATCCTAGAAGGACGACCAAAGCATACGTTGCGCTTCTCAATATGAGACACAAAATTCGGGAGTCTATAAAGGGTCTCCGAAAACCACATTTTAAGGCCCTTAAATTAACAGTGTGTTTGATATTCCCAGAAAACTAACTTCGTTCTGCTAAACTTATGAAGGAATGACAAATCGCTAACCATTGCAACAGTAGCCCAATTGAAAATGTCTGGCGTTAACACCGAACACCGTTAGAAGAACGGGTACTTCTGCTAGTAAATAATAAATCTTTCTCTCTTGGGCTTTCGTTATCGGCCAAGTTTCTGCACAATAGAGCATCGCAACCTCACCACAGACCATCGTATCACACAGCACCCCATTCAGTTTCCACCAGTTCATCCAACCACTGTTTACCCTGTGCTGTATGTGAGCCTCCAGCCCCCATCACTTTGCACGTAGGAACCCAGATATTTAAACTTCCTGGCCACTGGTAGTTCTTCTTACTGCAGGTTAATATGGAAATCTTGTTATTCCATCGTACACATACATTCTGTTTTCCCCCTTCTGATCCTCATTCCTCTTTCCTCTTTTATAAATTGAAATTCCATATACTTAAATATACGAGGGTCGATCATAAGTCATGGCGACTATTTCTTTTTTCGAGAACTGTAGACAACACGGAAAATCTACGATATGCATTTAGAAATTTAGGGTATGCACGTATGCATAGTGCCTGAAGATAAATTCTGATGTCAGGAGATGCTCGTAGGTAAATGACAGAACACAGGCGATTGGTTAACATTGTTTTATTATGGTATAGACAGCAAATACACAAGACTACGTACAAAGGACAGGTCTCCACTGGTTACAGACCTCCGAAATAATCCCCCTAGGTGTCTACTGTGCATGGGGCAGGCTTTGAATACCGTTCGCTGAATGTGTATCCCCCCGAAATGCTGTTATAATGTCATCTTTATTAGCAAACCGTCGTCCACGTAGTGGCTTTTTGACTTTGGGGATTAGATCATATTCATATGGGCTCAGATCAGGCGAATAAGGCGGATGAACTGTGATTTTAATATACGATCGTTGCTCCTGCTTGTTGACTTCCATTGTGTGACGCTCTCACCCACACACTGAACTTGGGGGCATGCTCAGACACACACTGTTGTTTACATACACCATCTAGTGGCATCCTATGCAAGTACATAGGCTACCGAAGGTTTCCAAATGTATGTCGTAGATTTTCCGTGTTGTCTCCTGTTCGCGAGAAAAGGAAAAGTTGCCATGACGTATGACTCGACCTCCGTATTTCTTATAAAAAACACTTTGAAGATGTGTTTCTAAACTCTGTCGTTGGAGTTGCGATGGACTGTGGTGAAATTATAAACCATTTTAGGTATTGTTAAAGGCGAGAAAGGAAACTCTCATTCGCATAAAAATATATATATATTTTTAAATTTATTTAGCGTATGGCTTTTGTGCCGGGAGTGTCCAAGGACATGTTCGCCTCGCCAGAGGCTGTAGATGCTTCAATGCGGATAATTTCAAGTCGTTCAAACTTTTGCTACCAGATGTCACTGACACCTAGTGGTGAACGTTGGAACGTTGATAGAGCGTTTCAACGAAATCTAACCTGCAAATTTAGCTTCACACAAGTTTAATTAGTGGAAAGTTCTTTTACATGCCACAAATCTATGACATTGGAACGCTGGCTTTACTTCCCCTCCGAAGGAAGGCATACTGACGGATTTAACGCTCTTAAAATATTTGACGACTTCGGCCAGGTTTGAACCCGCTATCTTGGGCATAGAAGCTCAGCATGCTACCAACTACGCCACCGAAGCCGCCATCCTCATTCCTCTTTCTTCTTTTATAAATAAAAGTTCCAAATATATAAATATACTAGCTGAACCCGGCATGCGTTGCAATGCCAATCAAAGAAAGTGTTGGCGTTGTAACATTGCTTGTTGAAGTGCTTTTGGATTCCCAATATTTTTTTCTTTTTCCGTTAACCACTTCAAAACTATTGCAAAATTGATTCAGTATCTCAAAAAAAAATCACGGGAGCGTGCTCAACAACTCAACAAAGCTTCATCGCAATGAAATGAATGGTAAATGAACGCAAACGGGTCTTTGTTGAAATGATTCGAGCGCCGTCACCCATTTGTTGAATATACTCGTACGCTACCTATTGCAAAATGTATTTAATAATTCGAAAACCTTCCCTGACGTGTACACAACTCATCAAAGTTTCACCGGAATCAGATGAATGGCATATGAACGCATACGGATTTTGTTTAAACGATTCGCGAGCCTTCACTTATTTCTTGAATCTACTTGTGCACCACCCATTGAAAAAACGGATTTACTAATTCATACGCATACGGGACAGGATTGAAACGATTCACGCGCTACCGCTCAATAGTTGGATCTACTCGTGCGCTACCAATTGTAAAATGGATTTACTAAATCAGAAATCTTCGCGGGACTGGAAACAACATTTCACCAAATTTCATTGCAATCGCATGAATGGTAGGCCTATATGAATGCGCCGTTACTCATTTGTTGAATCTACTCGTGCGCTCTCTCTCTATTCGTTGAGCCGATTCCGACTCTCCGTGACCCCATGTACTAAACTACGCCAATTTCTTCTGTCCTGCACTGCCTCCCGAAGATTTTCCAAGCTGGAATTTAGTGCTTCTGTGATGCCATCCATCCATCTCATTCTTTGCCTCCCTCTTCTTCTTGTGCCTTCTATCTTCCCCAGCATTAAGGTCTTCTCCAATGAATCATGTCTTCTCATGATATGTCCAAAGTAGCCCAGTTTTTGTTTCAGGATTAAGCTCTCCAAGGAACACACTGGTTTAATTTGCTGTAAAACTGAGTTATTGGTTCTCTTCGCAGTCCATGGAACTCTAAGAACTTTTCTCCAACACCATAATTCAAAGGAATCTATTCTACGGCGTTCAGCTTTTCTTATGGTCCAGGTCTCACATCCGTACATCACAACTGGAAAAACCATAGCCCTTACTATACGGATCTTTGTTGTTAAGGTTAGGTCTCTACTCCTTAAGACATTGTCCAGATTTGAAAATTCCTGTCTACCAAGTAGCAATCGTCTTTTGATCTCATGACTGCAGTCACCATCGGCAGAAATCTGTGAGCCAAGATAGTTAAAAACAGAGACTATCTCCCTTTTTCCTCCTCCTACTTGCCATGAATTGACAGTTGTAGTTATCATAATTTTTGTTTTCTTGACATTCAACATTAGTCCAGCCTTTGAACTTTCCTCTTTCACTTTCAGTAAGAGGTTTTTTAAATCTTCTTCAGTTTCAGCCATCAGGATTGTATCATCTGCATATCTCAGGTTGTTTATATTTAACCCAGCTATTTTGATTCCTGTTCCTTCTTCGTCTAACCCCACATTCCTCATAATGTGTTCTGCATACAGATTGAAAAGGTAAGGTGACAATATACAGCCTTGCCGTACTCCTTTTTGAATCTTAACCCATTTAGTTGTTCCATATAAGGTTCTCACTGTAGCTTCTTGATCTGAGTATAAGTTCCGGATGAGGTTAATGATATGTTCTGGTACTCCCATGTATTTTAGTACTTTCCATAACTCATTATGATCAACACAGTCAAAAGCTTTAGCATAATCAATAAAACAAAAATATACATCTTTCTGGAACTCTCTTGCCTTCTCCATTATCCATCGTACGTTGGCGATTTGATCTCTGGTCCCTCTTCCTTTACGACATCCAGCTTGTTCTTCAGGTAGCTCTCGTGCGCTACCTATTGTAAAAAGGATTTACTAAGTCAGAAACCTTTCGTGGAGTGTGCACAACAATTCACCAAAGTGAATGGGATGAATGGTATATGAACGCATACGGGACTTTGTCGAAACGCTTCGCGCGACTTCGCTCATTTGTTGAATCTACTCGTGCGCTACCTATTGTAAATTGGATTTACTAAGCCTGAAACTTTCCCTGGAGTGTACACAACACTCACCCAAGTTTAGTCGCTTTCGGACGAATGGTATATGATCGCATACGAGACTTTGTTGAAACACTTCGCGCGTCGTCGCTCATTTGTTTAATCTACTTGTGCGATACCTATTGTAAAGTGGATTTACTAAGCCAGAAACCTTCCCTGAAGTGTACACAACATCTCACCCAAGTTTCATCGCTATCAGACGAATAGTTTATGAACGCATGCGGGACTTTGTTGAAACGCTTCGCGCGACGTCGCTCATTTGTTGAATCTTCTCGTGCGCTACCTATTATAGCATGGATTTACTAAAGCCAGAAACCTTGCCTGTACAGTACACAACCTCTCAACCAAGTTTCATCCCTATCGGACGAATGGTATGTGAACGCATACAGGACTTTGTTGAAACGCTTCGCCCGTCGTCGCTCATTTGTTGAATCTACTCGTGCGCTACCTATTGTTAAGTGGATTTACTAAGTCAGAAACCTAACCTGAAGTGTACAGAACATCTCACCCAAGTTTCATAACAATGGGGTGAATGGTATATGAACGCATATGGCATTTTTTTAAACAATACAAGCGCATTTTCTCATTTGTTGAATCTACTCGTGCGCTACCTGTTGTAAAAAGGATTTACTAAATCAGAAACCTTTCCTGGAGTGTTCACAACCAAAGTTTCATAGCAATCGGATGAATGGTAGGCCTATATGAACGCATACGGGACTTTGTTTAAGCGATTCGCGTGCCGTCACTCATTTGTTGAATATATTCGTGCGCTACAACTTTCATATTTATTCACCTTTTAAATCTTCTCTGGACTTCCACAAATAATTCAAGACCAAAATTAGCCAAATCGGTCCAGCCGTTCTCGAGTTTTAACGAGACTAACGAACAGAAATTCATTTTTAGCCTACTTTTCACATTTGGCAAAAATGAGGAAAAAGTAGACTTATGAGATCGGGCAAATGTGTGTCTGTCTGTCTGTCTGTCTGTCCTGTCTGTCTGTTTGTCTGTCTGGCTGTGTGTGTGTTCCCCCCCCCCTATCAACTCCTAAACGGCTGCAGCAAACGAAACAAAATTTGGTAGGAGTAAAGACCTATACCTGAATATCTCACGGCCATATTTGAAAATGATGTCAGTGCTACCAACTGCGGATAAATCGCATTTGAAATTTGAGCTCCATGTTGGATATCTTGGATGGTATGAATCGGGGCTATTTCAAAATTGGCACACGTATAGATAATAATATTGCAGTTTAATTTCCAGGAGGCCATACATGGCAGTATTGCCAAAATTATTATAAGCCTGCTGATAGGTCCAAATTTTAAATGCTTAAAACTTCTACACTATCAATTGGATTTCAACCAAATTTCGTATGTGCTATGTGTACATAATCAGATATGACTGAGCGAATTCTTAAGAGCCACCAGGGCTCCCAACTGTTAATAAATGCTCTCAATTTGTTTTAATCCAAATATCCATATATCAGAAAGTATGCAAACCGACAGTTTTAAACTATGCACACGTATAGTACCTCACATTCTATATTAATTTTGAGTAACTTATATACGTCAGTGCTACCAACATGATTCTAAGCCTGCTGAGACGTCCAACTTTAAATTAATGTAACTTCTAAACTAACTAATGGATTTCATTGAAATTTGGCACAACAATAGATCAGATTATTTCAGAATATTTCTGACCAATACATGCATGGCATTGTTGCCAACATGATTTTACGCGCTCTGTTAGATCCAATGTTTAACTGCATGTAACGTCCATGCTATCCATTGGACTTCAACCAAATTTTGTATTCTGTACCCTAAGAAATGGATCTAAGAATATATTCAGTCACCAGGGCTGCCAACTGTAGTGCTTTATTGGGCTACATTATGCCAAGTATACAGTATTTCGAACTAATTAGAAATTTCGATATTACTAACTTAATTTCGTCATTAATCATAGGCATGAATCTTAAATTTTATGAAAAGTAGGCTCTTTAGTTCGTCACGGAACTTCTGGTTATATAAATAGATTTATTTTCAAAAACACCCAGAATATGTGGTTCTAAACTGTGTGCGATGGATTGTGGTGAAATTGTAAACTACTATTGTTCAAGGCGAGATAGTTACCTCTCATTCACATAAAACATATAAATATTTAATAATGGACATAGTCCTTGCATATTATTAAGAGTGACCACCCCCACCCTTCTGACTGTTCTCCTGAGCCTTGCGAAGCTGTGGCTGCAGGCCCAAGTGTGTACACCTGCGTGGTCCACCAATTACCAGTACCAGCACACTATTGTATACAAATGAGCCATGCTATCGCGATGAGGCCAGCCAGCCTCCAGCGCTGCCGTTCCCATGGCAACACGAGATCCTTCCACTGAATTTTGCGGTTAACGGGAGGGGGATTATAACATAAAGCCTTGGGAAGGAAAATAAAACATTCAAACCAATTTCCGAACATCTTTCCATTTAAACGAACATACGATACGAACGGCATTCTGTTGTTGACGTACTCCTCGTTTGATTTCGGCTTATCGATTTCTAACATGTGGTGTAGAAATCGAGGTAATGCCATTATTAGTAACTGTTATTGTTTATGCTAACAGACGGGGGGCAACGACGTTACTAAATAAATTCAAACCACCTCATGGTGTAGCTGCTAGAATTCTTGGCTGTCCCATCCGATGTTTGGGTTCTAATCCCATCTCAGCCATCTTGGAAGTGGTATTCCGTGGTTTCCTACTTCTACTTCAGGCAAATGCCGGGATGGTTCCTAATTTAACACCACAGCCATCTCCTTCCCAATCGTAGTCTGAATTACAAATACTCACGTTCACTTCGTTGCGTAGTGACTAGCATTGTTGGCTCTCACCGCGGAGGCCCGGGTTCGATTCCCAGCTCTGCCAAGAATATTTCTGAGGGCTGGAACTGGGCAAAGCTGAGAAGAGGTGGGTTCGATTCCCATCTCAGTCATCCTGAAAGTGTTTTTCCGTGGTTTCCCTCTTCTACTCCAGACAAATGCCAGGATGGTTCCTAACTTAAGGCCACGACCGCCTCCTTCCCAACCCTCACCTGTATTACAAATACACACATTACTACAGACACTACAATAGCACAGGTTATCAATCGGACAAATTACACACACATCAAATTACACGGGACTACATGACCATGTTGTCGCAAAGACCCTAAATCAATCAACAACAATTAGTAACTAACACCGCTACATTAAACAGTAATTAAGTAACGTAGAGCTGAATTCTCGTTACTTTCTCAATATGGGGCAAGCCTAGTCACTAGTGTTTCTCATTTTAATGTGGATATTATCCTGGATGCATGAAACGGAGAGATGGTTGGTTGGTTTCTCAGTTTAGGGACTGTGACACGTGAAAGTTTCTATAGTGAACCTTTATAATAATCTCCATCTACTGGTACAAAACTATATGGTCTAAGCATAAAACAATCCAACGTCGTGATCTCGCAAATTGTTTCACCGGTTCCCAATATCTCTGAAATTATTACAAAAATGAACCTTACAGTTTAGTTAGATAGTTAGTTATTGAGGTTTTAAGGGGCGGAACAGCGAGGTCATCTGCCTTTAAACTTAAAGTTAGTGTGTCCACCTTCTAGAGTAGTGTCTTGCGTTCTTGGCTGTCGCCCTGGAGGTCTGGGCTCGTTTCCTGGCTCTGCCAAGAAGTTTAATTCTGGTCTGAGTGCTGGAGCGGGGTCCACTCAGTCTCGTGAGATAAGACTGAGGAGAGGTGGGTTCGACACCCACCTCAGCCATGCTGGATTTTTTTTAGCCTATTTTCATTTTATGAAAAAATAGGCTTATGAGATCACCTTTTGTCCGTGTGTCTGTCAGTGTGTGCGTGTGTGTGTGATACGTGTGTGAGAACGCCCCCCCCTAATAAAATCTAAACGGCTGGAGGAATTTCAATGAAACTCGGTAAGATCATAGCACCATTCGGGCCGACCCCGACCGTGCCTTTCAAATGTTACTACGTCTCACTAATCCAACATGGCGGCTGTGCGAAATATTTAACCAGCATTCAGCATCTCCGAAACTATTACCGATATCACCCTGAAATTTTGCACGGCGATAAAGGGCACTACTAAATGTTTACTTATGAGGCGTTTAAAAACCTGGTAAATACAAACCCAACATGGCGGCCAAGCGAAGTTGAAACATTTTAATAGACTTTTATCTTGATTTAACCATCTTAGCGCACTGAAATGTGGTACAGTAAATGATTATACATATTGTAATGCAATGGCATCTAATTTAGTTCAATTGTTTACATAACCTCAAGATGGCGGCTGTGCGAAATTTTAAAATTAAGTTTTTATTTCTTGTGTCGTAATCATGCGATCAAAGTGAATGTTTGAATAATGAAGCTACGCAATAATTTTCCTTTAATGGTACATAACTCTATGGCCTATACATATAACATTCCAAAATGGCGAGCATCCGAAACATTTTGATGGTTCTCAATATCTACGAATCTTTTACAGCAATCAAACTGAATTTTTTTGATGTTCATAGAGGCCATGAACATAAGTTCACCTATAGGTCTTTCAGAATCCTGGTGAGCACAAATCCAACATGGCGACGACGCGAATAATAAATATTTAAATGGACGTTTCTCGTGATTTAACCATACGAGTACAGTGAAACTTTGCACGTTAAATGCTTATACAAATGTTAATCCACTGGCATCTAATTTATTTCAATTATTTTCATAAACACAAGATGGCAGCTGTGCGTAATTTTAAAATCTCGTTTTTACTCTTGTGTCCTAATCATGCGATTGAAGTTTGAATACCACACGTACACAATAATCTTCATGTGATAGTACTGAACCCTTTATCCACAGGCTGTATAAAGGATTCTAATAATTATTCATCATCTTTTGATACATTTCTACAGACAACAGATATGAGAGCCAGACGGTGTTGGGATATATTGAGAAATCAGTGGCCAAGAGGGCACAATGGTTTAAGCTCCTGTGGTATTTTAGGAAGAAGCATATATATTCTTGGGACATAGGACAGATGCAACTTTTAGCGCGGAAGACAGCTTGGGGACGCACATTATGGCCTGTTGCTAGGAAGATTGGCGCCAAGAAGGAAATCGAATGCTACGAAGCAATTGGTCTATCATCATGTTAACCACTCCCTACTGCTGAAAAATATGTAAAAGCGCCCAAAGACATACAAGAGTCTGGGCCAATAATATCAAGACGCCTTGTTTGAGCGGCAACTCGGCTTGGTAACGCACACTGGTAAATTAACGCGGGAGTTATCTACAGATTAATTCCACGATCGATTCAAGCCGGCTACAGCATATTCGTAACCTCCACACTGCTACGAACTCAATGATACCGATCGCATGCTAGTCTGATAGTTAGTATGGAATATTTTTTAATATATCCCCTTCCACACCTACCCTAGTCAGTGTCATTTATAAGGATCCAAGATGCTTCGAGGATCATTACTAATTTTTGTACGTCTGAGGACGGAACATATCACTTATTTCGTGCGTCTGAGGACGTAACGTCGATTACTTATTTCTGTGCGTCTGAGGACGTAACACAGATCACTCATTTTGTACGTCTGTGGACGTAAGATTCATACTCTGCATATTTTGATGTTTGTGAACATGGAACAGTGTCGTCAATTTAAAAGTGTAACTTCAGTGATTTATTTATAGTCCCAGCACTATCAGTAGGACCAGTTCATCGAAGTAATTCACCAAATAGACTGTCAAGGAATATAGTACTTGATAGGTGAATATAGTAGGAATTATATCGTGTGTGTATCTGACAAAACGTTATTTAATTCAGCACGTGATGACGTCTAAGAACGAGAATGGATCTGGGAACCAGCAGGACATTTGCCTGAAGATGTCAATGACCAGATAAACATCTTAAAGGAGATGGCTGCAGACGTATTCCTGGCGCTGTTTAAAGGATTGAGTACCAAATAAATTTATTTATTTATTAAATCAGCTACGGTGTTATGGGATACTTTTTTGTAAATATTGGCTTGCTTGCTTGGTAATGTAGATTATTAGTTTTTGTTTTACTGACACATTAAATATGGGACTAGCCGAGCGTTGCGTAATGTATATATTTTGTGATTGTATTTGGTTTAACTTTACGCGGGGACGCGCAGCCGATGCTCGCTTTCGCTTGCGTAAATCGCGGTCAAGCATTATTATTCGGAGGTTTGCCTTACAACAAAAATGGAACTGAATTAATTTTGAGATTAAAAATAGAAATTGGAGGGTAAAAGATTATTTGTGAGTAGAATTTTATGACGGATCAGGATTATTTTGATAGTTGCTATCCAGCAGATTTGAACGGGATAGCACTTTGTACCCGAGTTTTTGTTGTGTATTTTTGTTAATGTGCCTATGGACGGAGTATTGTTGATCTGTTTTGAGCCGACCCAGTGTGTGTGTTTGAGTGTCAGTCCAAACTATGGGTGCGTATGTGATTTTTTATGATGTGCTAGCGAGAATATATCATGGCGATTATTCTGACATGCTCCACGTCAACCCAGTTCATGTCCTCGCGAGGCTGGACTTGTGGTATATATTTGTGTTTCTCGTCATCCAAGGGGATGGGCGAGATCTGTTGACGTTTCCAGTGGGAAACCTGCACCTAGCTTGCCAGACTGAGAGAGGTATTTGAAGGGCAGCGTGACTCATACAAGTAGGGGAGCGCTCAATCAGATAACGTGTCTTGTCATTAAGAACAGGCTTGCTTCCTGTACTGCAATTTAAGATGTTGTTTAAATTCACAAAATCCTGATCGGTTATAATGAGTATTGTTGATTAAATGGGTGCTGTCCATAGTTGTAAGGGAGCTTCCGAGATTCGTGTTTGTCTGGCGTTTTATATAAATGTAAACATCGTTTTTCAGCCGCTAGGCGTGTATTTTGTTGTTGTTGGTTCAATTTGTTTTGGTGTGTTTATTTTTGACGCGTCCTTGACCCGTGTCAAGTTAGGGTGCGCGAAGCTATGTTCCCAAGTTATGATGAGAGCGGTCTTTTGGCTAGTTCTGGCATGCTCTTTTGTGTTCATTTTGTGCTCCTGCACCAGCTAGGATCTCACGGAGATTCTTCATTCTGTTTATATTGTTAGATCTTGCATGTGTCAGTAGTAATTATAGTGTATTAATTAAGGGTGGGTCCCATAGCCGTAGTGTGATTTAAAAGATGCAACTCCGTAAGCGACATGTCTGTTTCAGTTGTAAACGGACTCGCATCTGTACTCAATTTCTTATTAACGAACAGTACACCACACAATTATATAACTTCTTGACCAGAAAAAAAATGGACTTGTATCCTTATGTTGACGAGTGAGTTCTTACCGCTCAAACGCTTATGTTATGATTTTTATTTATGTGAAGCTTCATTCACATTGTCTTGTTGTGACGAGCGAGTTCCTACCGCTCAGTGTTATCATTATTATTTATTAAGGGGGTGAAAGTCAGGGAGGATTTGTTATTATTTATTATCATTATTATGCACATACCTTTCAGCCATTAAATTTCTTTTATTCTACTTGTTATTCATTTTATTTCTAATATAGCCTCTGTCATGAACCTTTCTATTCATTAGAGCTTGTTGTTTTAAGCGAACTTTGCCGTGTAACGCAGTCAGGACTGAACACGACCCCGTAGACGACTCTCGACAAAACCATGCTTTATTGAAGGGTGCAGTACATAAATAAAAATCCACCTGGCGACCGTCTGAAATATTTAGACAGTTCTCAATATCTACGAATCGTTCACAACAATTAAACTGAAATTTTGTTTGTTGATAGAGGCAATTAACATGAGTAGGATGTATGAAAATAGGCTATATAGGTATTCACGGAACTACTTGTTTTTCGTGGTTTCCCACTTCTAGGCAACTTCAAGTGAATGACGTATGGTTCCTAACTTACGGCCACGGCCGCTTCCTTCCCCATCCTCACCTGAATTAAAAATACCCCAATTAATACAGCCATCACAATAACACAGGTTATCATAAAAAGTTACTCCCACCCAATCTCACGGAGCTCAATGACCACGATATCCAAGCCCCTCATCTAAAACAACAACATCAACAACAACAACAACAACAACAACTTAAGTATGTGTAACAAAAAGTAACTCCTGGCAATACAGCCCATGAAGGGCCTAGGCCTACCAAGCGACCGCTGCCCAGCCATTTGGCCTGCAGATATTGGGATGACGCGTGATCAACGCATCGTTTCCCCTCGGCCGTTAATCTTGGTTTTAGTGATCGGGGCGCTGCCTCACTGTCAGACAGCTACTCAATTGTCCTCACGAGGCTGAGTGCACCCTGTTCCAGCCCTCACGTCAGTTTCTATAATTCCTGATGGAGCCGGGAATCGAACCCGGGGCCTCCAGGTGAGAGGCAGGTGCGCTAACCTAACACCATGGGACCGGCTAAAGTATGTGTAGTCATTACAAAATTTAAGTAAGTAGACTACACACACCCAAAGTACACGGGGCTACATGACCGCGTTGACGCAGCCCCTAAACTTAAGAACCAACCAACCAGACTAGGCCTACATGTATGTGACTTTCAAAAACCTGCTAAACACACTGAAACATAATGGCGGCTAATAGAATTTCAAATAGCTGTTATGTAAAATAACATTAATGGTTATCTAATCATCCAAGTGCAGTGAAACTTGACAAATTTAATGTTTATTGAGAGCTTAAGATAATTATAGGCATATAATGTTTTTCAATTGTTTAAAAAAATAATATACCATCAATTCACCATTTTAAAAGATACTGTGTTTTTGTGTTTATCGGGTTCTTGATATCCGCACAGATTCCGTTCGGAACGAGCTTTACTGTACAAACATAGCACAGACATTTTATGGTCCTTAATTTAATTCGGCCCGAGGAGGGATCAAGCTCATAGTCATCTGTTCGCAAAGCCAAATAACTCACCATCTCTAATGGGAGCTAGAATGCGATGAGAAAACATCAACCTGTATGGGAACGGCTACATGGAGATTGAACTCCCTAAAGCTCAGCAACAAATGAAGTCAATTTTTGGAGTCCAGAATTATCCTATCTGGCATAATATTCGGCTTCGGGCGCCGCTCCTCATTGTGTACAGCGCTATGAATATTAAGATCAGTTTTGATGGAGAATAAGAATTGGCAACATCTGGCACTCGATAATCTTTTATTGGCGGCTTATACTGTGATGGAAATTCTTGTTGTCTGCAAAATCAAACAATACATTCACACTGTAGACGCAAGACGCAAGATGCATCCATCCTGCACCAAACTATGTAATTGAACGAGAGGGTTCACATCGAAGATGCAAGTGCGTCTAGCACCCTGGATGCAAGATGCACTTGCATCTTGAGAACTCGCCGGCTGGAGATTTCAGCGTGCATCCTTGTTGTGCTGGTCTTGCATACTCGCCCCTCCCTTGGAAATCTGACTTGTTAAAAGTTAAAAGTCGAAATCTCCATTTTATAATACGCCTGGAACTTGACTGGATGGTTCAGTAATTGCTGAGACACAATAGCAGGGCTATGCTGCCATAAACAATTTCTTCTTCTTCTTCTTCTTCTTCTTCTTCTTCTTCTTCTTCTCCTTCACCTTCTTCGTCTTCTGACTGCACAAGCCAGAATTATAATTTCGTCGTCTGGAGAGTTGGATGATTGGTTATTCATTTTTCAAACGCACGTACTAAACTAAACAGAGATAATGGATATTAAAAGAAGGTGAAAATGGCATGTGCATCTTTGGTGTGAATGCCCTTTCATCAAAATGCAACACGCACATGCATCCCGCACTCAGGAAGAATGCATTTTGCGTCTTGCATCTTCGGTGTGATAGGAGTTTAAGGGAACCTGCTAGTGCAGAATAGTCAACAATGCAACTTCTTAATGAGGGCTTCATTGTTAGGTAACAATGACACCTATAGACATCACATTTTCACAGTTTACAAATAACTTTCACAGCTGCATGTTACTGAAGTATCATACACATTTATAATTTCCTAGTTAGGTACCTTTTCCTCTGATGTTACTGTAGATGGTCGGATGAAAGCTGTAATTTGTAATCTTCTCATTATGTTAAAGCTTGTAAAGTAATTTGTTGTTCACGCACATTTGGTTTAGATTTTATGAATACTGTATTTGAATTCGTCAACTTTTTGAGCCATTATTTCAGATACTTTTCTTATTTTTAGTTATTTTATTATTATTCTGATACATTCTTTTTACTTCACAGTTTCGAACTCATAACCAGCTATAAGTGTGTAAAATATCAACTCCATCGGGCTCACAGTTCTTGAGTAAAAGTACATAACTTAGAAAATATCAAGTTTGTAGAAATATTTGTTCAAATGTCCATAATTATAAAAAATGTGTCATATATTTTTGTAATATGGGGGGGGGGGGGGTCTTCAAATGAAAATGTACGAAACGATACTGTGGGTACAATTTATTCGTTATTCAAAGGTAATATCCACAGGCCTGTGCACAGGTGTCCCATTGCTTCACTAGCCGCAGGATTCCCTGTTCCCAGAAGTCTTGTGGTTGTGACAGGAGCCAATCCTGTACGGTGTCCTTTAGTTCATTTTCCCTTGAGAAGAACCATTATCAGTGACGTGTATTGGGCGACACTCCGTAGCCTACGCAAGTCCATCAAGAACAAACGGCCTGGACTGCTCACGAAGGGAGTGATTCTGCTCCATGATTACGCTCGCCCACACTTCCCTAACGTTACACAAGGTGTATTGGCCACGTTCAAGTGGGAGCAACTTAACAATCCGCCATACAGACTGGACTTGTGGCCCTGCGATTTCCATCTGTTTGGTCCGTTAAAAAGCATCTCAAGGGGAAACGTTTCCAATCGGACGACGAACTAAAGGACACCGTGCAGGATTGGCTCCTGTCACAACCACAAGACTTCTGGGAATAAGGAATCCTTTGGCTAGTGAAGCAATGGGACATCTGTGCACAGGCCTGTGGTGATTACTTTTGAATAACGAATAAATTGTACACACAGTATCGTTTCGTACCTTTTCATTTGAACATACCTCGTACTTAAGTTAGACGCAGCCGTAAATATTCTTGATAATGTGTGAAAATCTCAAGTTTCTATGTGTTATTTTTACCTAAGAATGAAGCTTTTATTAAGCAGTTGCATCGTTGGCTACTCTACACTACCAGCTCTCTTAAACGATAGAGTTTCCCGTTAGATTATATTAGTTGATTCATTTAGGGGATTCGCTATATCGTGGTCATATACAGGGTGCGGCAGCATAACTTCCTTTTTTAAAAACGTAATAAAACCCATTGTTTGAATCAGGAAAACTTTTATTTTTTGTATAATGTAGGCGCATACATAAAGTTTTGTATTACTTAGTTTTGAAGATCAAATCAGGTAGGTGACGTCCCCCATTCTCCATACACTGAGTAAACCGCTTTCTGGCGTTTATCATGATTCTTTCCAGCATATCAGGCATTATATTGGCAATTTCTTCCTGGATGTTGGTCTTCAAATCTTGTAGCGTCTTTGGACAGTTCACATAAACTTGTGACTTAAAAAAACGAACATAGAAACAAGATGTTCGGGAAAGAACATATAGCCTACTTTCTCCGAAATGTATGGGTATAGTTATAACTCTCTGTCCTTATCATCTCCTAATTTCTTCCTATTTGAAGTGCAAATTGGCACACAGGATTTGAACAGTGGCGTTCAAACTATAGTTTATAATTTACCCCAGCATTTTGTAATTTCATCAGCAAACACTCCAAACACCGACTACTTACAATAATTGAAACTTCGTTGCTCTAATAAGGCCCATCTACAATGCGCAGTCGGCAGTCCGTAGTTGGTAGTCCTCGGTCGGCAGTCGCGATCGACTCCGTGTATACTATAGGCACCATACACAACATGAAGTTGCAGTTGGTAGCTGGCAGTTGGCAGTCGAGAATTTTATCCTTGACTGCCAACTACCCGACTGCAGCAATGTAATAGCCAATCAGAGCAGATCAGAAACTGACGTCACGTTGTTGTTCTGTGTCGTGTACGAATGATATAGAACTAAGTGAAGTAACTTCGCAACCCGTTAATTTATAGGCTAATCTTAAATACACGGTATAACAAAATAATCCATCTCCAAATCATCCATATTGCAAGTTTTGAGATTATCAACAACGCCTCTGTGCACAAGGAATAAACGAATGTTACTGTCTTATTACTCCTAGCAGTCGTTAAGACTGGGTTCACTAACTGGCCGGTATAGAGCGCTGCTCGAATCTATAGTTTCTGCATAGTACAACTGAAGGCTGGAAGATGTCACTCCAGTGGAGAATGTCGTTTTTTTTAATATATAATTTCCATTGCAAAAAGCACCATATAAAGCTTTATTTTATAACGTCTCAGTACTCAAGAAACAATAAATATAAAAACTAGTCGTGATATCTAGTTGTGAAATATCGAACAATATAATCCTAACAGAGCGAGTGCATTCTAGCGGCCAGAAGAAGAAACTTTTCAATAAAATCTGTTACCTTTTTGTCAGCTAGATGTCTCGATTAAATCTGCTGGCGAATTATGTTTTAATTAAGTATATGTTTTGCACCGTAATATGCACAATATAACGCTTAATTTTAAAACGTCTGAGTCATTACGAAGCAACAAATATGTAAAATGTCAAGCAAAAAACATATCTCTGATGGGGTTTGAACCATAGGCATATGAATGACAGACTAACGCTCTACCACTGAGCTAATTGTGTCAACGAATATCGTTCTATAAAAAATGACTTACATAGAACTTGTTAGCAAATAGTAATTTATACTAAACGATTTCATCACTGGAGTATATTATTTATATATAAAGCATTTCATACAAAGTTTATTTATTTTATATCAGTACGCTATATTGCATGCAATACTCAAATTAGTGAAATATAAGTCAGGCACAAGATATCCGCTGCCATCTTGTCTTATTAATGAATCAGCTGAGCTTTTTAAAATCACGTCTGCACTATAGTATTACAAAATAAACTTTTAATTTCGTACGTGCCTCTTCCTTTAGAACAGTTAAAACGATTCTCGGCTCGATAATCGGAACTGGTGGGTCCCATGATATGGATTATAAAGTTTGCATAATTCTCACGGCCGCCATCCTGAAATGGTATGGCGGACGACCTTGTAGTTTGGTCACAAGACGCATCCTATACGAAGGTATGTTGTTACCAAATTTGGTAGAGATTGGATGATTTGGTTAGTCGTTATTTGATTTTACGTTTTGAACGTTTGAGTGGCCGCCATTCAGTTTTAGTAAAGATGGCGGCGATATAAAACATGACACTGAGGTGTCCTTTGCTAGTGCTACCTTTGTACCAAATTTCGTTCAATTCGCATTCACCGTGTTCGAATTGATAGGGGGGGACAGACATTCAGAGTACACACACTCACACACACACACACAGACTCACACACACACATACACACACACAGACTCACACACACACATACACACACACAGACAGACACACTTTTTTCGCCCTGTGTTGATCTCATAAGTCTACTTTCATTTTTTGCAAAAATCGAAAGTAGGCTAACAAGGGGACAAATCAGGAGAGTGGGCCAGCCACTCCAAAAGTGAGATGAGGCTGAGGGACTCCAGTTCTTTATCCTGTCACACTTCCAGTTCGTCTGAACGTAGAGACCCACGTAACAATTGATTTCCGGTCCACGACAGGGGCAAACGGGTCTAAATTAAAGCGCCTCTGAAAGGCGCGCTGGGTTGCGATCATAGAACATCTGCTCGAAAAATAGGCCTCCTCCCTGTTCCAACGTATGATGGCGACTGAATTGCGTCGGGACAAAACTTTATAGTACACCTCACGAACGAGACCACTAGCGCTCCGCTACGATATCACCCGACTGAATGGCGCGCATTTGAAAGAAGGAAGTTATGCTGTCGGACCCTGCAGCTTTGCGTGCTAGGGTATGTTTACAATCTATCTGGTAACCAATGTGTGTGTACAGTACATATGAGTGGAATTTGGATGGAGATGTCCGTGGCCTTAAGTTAGGAACCATCTTGGGATTTACCTAGAGCAAAAACACCACTTCTAGAACAGCTGAGATAGATGGTGATGATGCTAATTGTTGTTTTAAGGGGCATAACATCTATGTTATCGGCCCTTAATGGTTTGGTTGATAGTGAAAGATGAGATGAGAATGAAAACAAGAACTAATACTAACTACAGACTTACAGACTAGAAGAAGAAATGGTAAACAAATCAAGGATAAGGCAAATAAAGGAGAGGAAGAAAAGAAATGCCCTCAACCCTCGAAGATAGGAAAGGGAAAGAGGAGAGGGCCCTCCCCAAAGTCAGAGGAAAAAGGGGGACAAAAGGAACCCTGCTCGGGAATCCCTCGGGGTCGCCAACTCCCAAACTCACCAGCCTTGAGCCCTTGAGGGTGTAGCATTATCCAGGGTGAACCAGAAATGGTGGGGTTACATACACCCCGCTTCCTTGAGGGCCTTGTTACTGCTGAATCGAACCCACCTCTTCTCAGCTGTGCCTCACGAGGCTGAGTGCTCCCCGTTCCAGCCCTCAGACCAGAATTTAATTTCTTTGCAGAGCTGAGAATCGAATTCAGATGGCCACAGAACGTGCAAGTAAAAGCTTCTGACACTGAGTGGAAACATTTCATGCTGCACATTTAGTGGTCGAAGCCGTGCACTGACAGTCTATTGAAAGGCAGGCTGGATGGCTCAGCGGTAACGTTCTCGCTTGCTGTAGCCAAGGCTGCAGGATCGAATCCTGGCGCAGTCAGCTGGCAGTTGAGGGTGCGCAAATACGAGGGAGCCATGTCAGTAGATTTACTGGCACGTTAAAGATCCTCTTCTGGGCAAGATTCCGGCACCCCGGTGTCTCTAAAAGCCCGAGTAGTTAAAAGGGACGTAAAACCAATAACATTATTGTATTATTACCAATCTATTGACGACTGCCAAAATATAGTCAAATCTCAGCCATCATGGAAGTGTTTCTGCCGTGGTTTATCACTTCTACTCCAAGCAAATGCTGGAATGGTTCCATATTTGAAACCACGGTCGTCTCCAGCCCAATCCTCACTTGTCATACAAATAGCCTACACCACAATAACATAGGTTATCTGACAAATCACACATGACCCATGATGGTCTGAATATGTTGAGATGGCAAACCGCCAACTTGGTCTACTGCAGTACCCAGCTAGTCACAACACTCGGGCCAGTGGCACAGAAACACTTTCGTTTCACATGGTAAAGCGTGTATGTCTCGACTTGCCATTTAACGTGAGCAAGCAATGCTATTAAGATGTACCAAGAGATAAGAGAGTTAATGAATATCATATACATATCCTAGGGCATGTTCTTCAAGAATTTGCATTGCAGAACAAGATTTTATGACAGTCGTTTGTAGGTGTTAAACATAATCTTTATCTGCTGAACGTTCCTTCTGCTTATATTTTATTCACACCACTCATTCGCATTCAGGTGTTGTTCCGACAAATAGGATGCAAAATGCTTTGTTTCACTAAATTCACACAACCCAGAAGTACACAAAGATAAAAGTCCACTTTATGGTGTAGTGGCTGTTGCCCCGGAGCCCTAAGTTCGATTTCCGGTCATGCCAAGAAATGTAATTCTGGTCTGAGGATTGCAACGGATTCCACTCATACTCGTGTGGCACAACTGAGAAGAGGTGGGATCAATTCCCATGTCAGCCATCCTGGAAGTGGCATTCCGTGGTTCCCCCACTTTTACTACGGTCAAATGCCGTGATGGTTCCTAACTTAAAGCCTTGGCCGCATCCTTCCCAATCCTCACCTGCATTACAAACACACACACACAATAACACATGATGATGATGATTATTGTTGCTTTAAAGGGCCTAACATCTAGGTTATCAGCCCCTGATGGTTTGGGTGGTCGGGAAGATGAAAAGAAAAATGCAAACTTAAAACTAAAACTAACTACTAACCTACATACTACAAGAAGAAATGGAAAACTAAAGGAGAATGAAGCAAATAAAGGACAGGAGGAAAAGAAATGCCCTCAACCCTCGAAGAATGCGGATTGAGGGACTTGGAAGGAAGGAGAGCCATGAAAGGCAGATAGGAAAATGAAAGAGGAGAGGGTCCTCCCCAAAGGTAAGGGACAAAAGGGGAAAACGGACCCAGCTCAGGAATCCCTCGGGGTCGCCAACTCCCGAACTCACCAACCGTGAGCCCCTGAGGGTGTAGCATTATCTAGGGTGCACCAGAAGTGGTGGGGCTACATACACCCGGCCTCCTTGAGGGCCTTGAGCAGAAGGCAGGAGATAACATGAAAAGAAAAAGAAGGCTGACCCCTCGCAGAAGGAGGGAATCAGAAGAGATGAGACAAGGGCCAATTAAGGCGGGAATGGAAGAGACTCCCTAGGCCTCGGATACCCTAACACCGTCGGGGTCGGAAGAGAACAAGAGTTGACCAAGTGAGGTCGACAGCAAAGAAGACAGAGAGGAGACCGGCACAAGTAAGTGGAAGCAATACCGGACTCAGCTGGGGCCCCGTGGTCGCCAACCCACGCCCCACTAGATGTGAGCCCCTGGGGGACACAATAACAGAGGTTTTATGGCAAATTTTACACACACCCATGAACACGGGGCTAAATGAGTTCATCGCAGATGAGTGAGTTTGTCCGGACAAGTAATACCCGCAATCATGGGCATAGAAGCTCAGCACGCTACCAACTACGCTACCGAAGCCACTCCGAAAAGCCTCAGGCTGAAATAATTAGGGGAACTCACAACTTCGTATTTAATTGGTCTTTAATTAGAGATTTTGTCAGCGGCGTAAATACGGAGGGAGGAGGGGGGTGATCAGGGGATCAGGGAGATCAATCGCCCCCAAAAGCCAAATAATAAATATTCATAATTCGATGAAATGTCTACACTCTACAGTATATTGAATACAACCGATCTTCGGATTGATGACAAACGACTGAATGATGTAAGATTATCCTCACTAATTAGAGAACATTTCCCTTTACTCGTGTAAAATGTGTGGTGTTACCTAAACTTAACAGTTGCTTAAGTAAAACTATTCATTTTCGTTGATAAGTGCAAATAAGACGTATGAAATGCTATCGATATCACACAGGAAAACATGTTCAAATGAAAAGGTACGAAACGATACTGTGGTTAAAATGTATTCGTTACTCAAAAGTAATCACCACAGGCCTGTTGGCAGGTGTCCCATCGCTTCACTAGCCGCAGGGTTCCCTGTTCCCAGAAGTCTTGTGGTTGTGACAGGAGACAATCCTGCATGGTGTCCTTTAGTTCGTCGTCCGATTGGAAACGTTTTCTCTTGATATGCTTTTTTAACGGACCAAACCGATGGAAGTCGCAGGGTGACAAGTCCAGGCTGTAGGGCGGAAGCTCAAGTTGCTCCCACTTGAACGTGGTCAATACACCTTGTGTGATGTTAGAGACGTGTGGGCGAGCGTTATCATGAAGCAGAATCACTCCCTTCGTGAGCAGTCTAGGCCGTCTGTTCTTGATGGAATTGCGTAGGCTACGGAGTGTAGCACAATACACGTCACTGTTATTGGTTCGTCTCAAGGGAAAACGTTTCCAATCGGACGACGAACTAAAGGACACCGTACAGGATTGGCTCCTGTCACAACCACAAGACATCTGTGATCAGGGAATCCTGCGGCTAGTGAAGCAATGGGACACCTGTGCACAGGCCTGTGGTGATTACTTTTGAATAACGAATAAATTGTACCCACGGTATCGTTTCGTACCTTTTCATTTGAACACCTCTCGTACATATTTGCTTGCATTGATCATGTCTCAAGAAATAACAAACAAACACAAAACCAAAGGCACAAACGATAATCAAAAAAATCAAAACCAAAACCAAAGCAGAAAAACGCACGAAACCAAAAACAAAAGACACAAAGCTAAAACAAAAATAACAACGAAAGCAACATTAATAATAAAAACAAAACACAAAACAAAAATACAAAATAAAAGCCAAAGCAGAAAATAACAAGTAGACCAAGACCATAAATTAAAAAACGCAAAGCAAAAATCCAAAAAAAAAGCCAAAGCAGATAGCAACAAATACGAAATCATAAACATAACACACAAAGCAAAAACAAAAAAAGCAAATTAAAATACGTCAAATTAAAACAAAAAACACAACAAAAACTAAAATTAAACAAAGGAGAGAGAAAAAAGGAAAGAAAACATTAAAAAAAACATTCTGTCCTAGAAAGAGTATAGACCACGTAAAACGCTCTTCATTGCTAAGAAGTTCAGATTTGACTCCGCTCATCCCCCTCCAATAGAAAATCCTAGTTATGCCACTGGACCTTGTTGAGGTTAATAGGTGAATTAGTACTTGACTTAGGCCTACTGATGTTTGGACCTGTAAAAAGAAAACCACACAATTCTGAGATATTGAGTAAATGATTATGATTATGATTAGACACGTGGTCCTGGTCCATTTTAATCAATTTTCTGAACATAATGCATGAAACATGTCCATACAGTACATTTTCTTAAACATTTGAAAACAAAACAAAAGTAACATTATATTCAAATACGCCATTTTAAACGTAGGTGTATATGAATACCTTACATACATCGCACGAGTGATTTTCTAATGCCGCGATAGAAATTCACCTTATCGTCTCTACATTGTGGACAACAATGTTCCCGATTCTTGGATGTAACGGGTAATCTAGAGAACCACTGGATGGATTTTGATGTGGTTTTTACCATTCTGTAAAGGATATCTCGAGGAAGGTTTCTGTAGAAAAACATTCATTTATGACCCTACGGAGCCGAGCAGCAACGATTTCAGCGAATCGAGTCGAAGGAAAACCTGCCCTTCGTGCGCCTTTTAAGCTTACGCTGGGTAAACCGTTAAAAATATCTATATACTATGAGTGTAAGAATTGGTCAGCATGAAAAGTTCTACAAAATAGTCCGCGACAGCATATCTCTATCTTTAATACATCGCCCACTATAAGTGTTTGCACGTTTTCATTTCTTCCAACAATCTCCATTCAGTGGAAATTTAAATTACTAGCTTCGGAGTGAGCAAGCCTATCACCCCATCTTCAGTCAGCATCAAACTATCGAGTCCTGTTGAGTTAAGACTTCAGAGAGGATTGTATGTGTTTGGAGTTTCGCTGTTGACCTCGGATTTTCTGAATTGCGTTTGGGACCTGCCGTCCGTGCGCCTTTCAAGCTTACGCTGGGTAAACCGTTAAACATACCGGGTGAAGGCGGGGCGGGTTTCTAGTTCTTTGATAAATAGGCCTAAGAAGATGAGAAAGCCATGTTCAATTAGGTCAACTACGAGTATATTATTGAATTACTGTAGTTAGTTTTTAATTTAATGTTTATTGGTAGTGAGTGATCCGCCATTGCGAGGGGGTGGAGGCTATGGAACTAGACGAGGAGTAGAATTACAGCGTCCGGGAGGAATGTGGTCGACCGCCGTAATAAGCTGTGTACATAATCCTAATGGGGCTCCATAAACTAGGACTAACCAGCTCACAACTCCGGTGACGTAAATCACACCACTCCTGGGGGACGCAAGCCTCCTTAGGTACACTCTGTCACTCAGAAATACAGGCCACTATTCTGAGGTCCTCTAGAGAGAAACTTCTGTACTAAGCGGTGTTGCCGAGTGCTTTAAATCACCGTGTACCATAAATTAAAGGACGCTGTATTTCACGTGTTCTTACTAATATATATCTCTTTATAACGAACCACTGGACTTGAGCAAGCTGTAGTTCCAATTTATTGACGAAACTTCGGCAGGATTCGCCACAATGACACCGACATCTACGCCATTTGTTCTGTCTCTATTTGATTGAACGCGAGCATGCTGTAATTCCCTTTTATTGACGAAACTTCGGCAGTATTCGCCATGATAACACCCACTATCTACGCCATTTGTTCTGCCTCTATTTGATTGAACGCGAGCATGCTGTAATTCCCTTTTATTGACGAAACTTCGGCAGTATTCGCCACGATAACACTCACTATCTACGCCATTTGTTCTGTCTCTATTTGATTGGACGTGAGCATGCTGTAATTCCCTTTTATTGACGAAACTTCGGCAGTATTCGCCACGATAACACTCACTATCTACGCCATTTGTTCTGCCTCTATTTGATTGAACGCGAGCATGCGGTAATTCCCTTTTATTGACGAAACTTCGGCAGTATTCGCCACGATAACACCCACTATCTACGCCATTTGTTCTGCCTCTATTTGATTGAACGCGAGCATGCTGTAATTCCCTTTTATTGACGAAACTTCGGCAGTATTCGCCACGATAACACCCACTATCTACGCCATTTGTTCTGCCTCTATTTGATTGGACGTGAGCATGCTGTAATTCCCTTTTATTGACGAAACTTCGGCAGGATTCGCCACGATAACACCGACATCCACGCCATTTGTTCTGTCTCTATTTGATTGGACGTGAGCATATTGTAATTCCCTTTTATTTACGAAACTTCGGCAGGATTCGCCACGTTAACACAGACATTTACGCCATTTGTTCTCTCTCTATTTGATTGGACGTGAGCATGCTGTTATTCCCATTTATTGACGAAACTTCGGCAGGATTCGCCACGATAACACCGACATCCACGCCATTTGTTCTGTCTCTATTTGATTGGACGTGAGCATATTGTAATTCCCTTTTATTGACGAAACTTCGGCAGGATTCGCCACAATGACACCGACATTTACGCCATTTGTTCTGTACACTCCTGATGGCACGGACTTAATGCCATAGGGTGGTCAGTGGTTCTGTAAAATTAAGTTTTATGTTCTTGTTGTTGTAAATTCATTTAAGGGGCTTGGGGCATTTTTTCATTAGCTCCCTGCAGTTGGGTGTGTGTTGAACTTGTCTGATAATTATTATTGTAGCATTCAGTTGGCCAACACAAAATAATTCCAATCACTGGAATATGAGAAAAAACTGAAATAATTCACGTGTGATTAAGATTTATATGTAGTCTATTGTTACGGACTATTGATGAAGATGAAAGAAGTCCGTAACAATAGACTGTATATATAAATCTTAATCACATATTTCAGGTTATTTTTTTCACATATCCCAGTAATTGGTATTATTTTCTGTTGACCAACTGAATATTAATTGTTAATAAGACTTACTTGACTTAATTCCTTGTCCCTCGTGGAATACAGGGCATCAACAAAGCATCTCCATCTGGTCCTATTGACAGCCAACCTCTTCACCTTCCTCCAGGTCTAACCCTCTTTCATTCCTTCCATGTGTAGCCTACTGACCTTCGCCACTTCATATTTTCTCTCTTTATGGATTGATTTCTTTGTTTTTGGCGATGGAAAGAGTTTGTAAGAAGAATTTAGTTTTTCTTTCATCAAAGAAACTTTTGAGTGTGAATAGTTGGTAAAAACCGGGGAGTTACCTGTGGTCATTACGGCGTGACTGCAGGCAGTCGCTCACATCCGGGAGGCGAGGAGGTTCGAATCCTCCCGCTGGCAACCTTGAAGATGGTCTTCTGTGGTTTCCCATCTTCCTTCCAGACAAGTGCCGGGGTTGGTCCCTGTCTATAGGCCACAGCCGCTACCTTCCAATTCCTCATCCTTACATTCACACTTTCCTCCCCAGACAACACTCCACACGCGACGGTACTTGTAGCTCACCCCATGGGTGTCCACATAGAAGCAGCTACAAACTCTGGCGAGCCGAACATGTCCTCGGACACTCCCGGCACTAAAAGCCATACGCTAAAAAAAAGTTGGTATAAAGATGTGTTGACAGCACTGTTTTCATGTTGGTGCTAAGTTATAGACATCTTATGGAGGGAAATACAGTACATCTAATTCTTGTATACACTTACACTTCGCGTAAGTGGCTTATTATAGGTAAAATTCTATGGGTAAGGTAGCTTAGACCTAACCAATTACTTTCATTATTAGTTGTACAGGTATGTACATGCATTTCATGCTTCTTTAGGATACGTTTATGCTATTTCGTGGGGGAAATTAACACATCTTCTTCATTCTAAACTCATTAATATTTCCAGAAATGGCTTAGCAAAGAACTTGTCGCCAACCAAAAGGAAAATGGTGCTAACCTTCCACAGCAATAAAAGGAGTGAAATATGAAAAACGTTGGTGTTTAGTAGGCTATAAGCCGTAGGTTACGATAAAAATTGCATTGGCGTAGAATCCTAAGAGAAAATGTGATAGAAAATGTATTTCGCTCTGCTTCTTTCGGTGGACATATTAAATTGGCCAGGGACTGTACAGCTCCCACTATACCAGGAAATGGATGGGAGTAGGGCACGATTCTATAACTCCGGGAATATTCCCGAATGAAAGAACGTGTTAGCTTAACGGCTAATTTATTGAAATTTGGGAGTTAAAGGAACCACCACCGTAGATACAAGGATCAAGAGAATACCATATCAATCCAGAAATAACATTGAAACGCTTCTTCTCACCTGTTCTCTCAGCTTCGCTGACGACGGTTCCCTTAAGTGCCGTGTCAGCTCCGTGCCCATTGGCTACTCAGGTGGACACCTCACTGACGATCGTCCGACGACCTCAATGTCCGATCAGCAGGCAATCGACCTCTGCGATTGACTAATTTCTGCCGATTTTCTGACCTCTTTTGACTGAGCCAGCAGCGTTTTTAATTGTGAGGAAGTGATGATTTTGCTGACCAGATTGAGCCGGAGTAGATTGTCCGATACGGTTTCGCCTTGAATCGATATCAGTACGTAACAGCATTTACCGTCGGAAACACCAAGAATCGAACTCGGTCCACCTTAGTGGGAGGCAAGCAGGTTAAATCAGAACTACCAAACCCGAACGATAAATGGCTTCCTTTATTTGAAACCAACAGTTATTTAAAATAATTGTAACCATAGATTTATGTATAGGAAGTCACTTGACTGGTACGTGGCGCTCTATGGAAGTGAAACTTAGACTGTTGGCGCAGCAGAAAAGAGGAGAATAGAAGCATTTGAAATGTGGTGTTACAAGAGAATTATGAAGATCAGATGGGTAGATCGAGTTACAAATGAAGAGGTATTAAGACGAGTGGGAGAGGAGAGATGTTCTGGCGACTGCTAAGACACCAAGGAATAGCAAACTTAGTCGAGTATAAGAACTGTAAGGGTAGACCAAGGTTGTAATATGATAAACAGATTGCTTTAGATGTACTGTGGGATGTAGTAGCTATTTAGAGATGAAACGATTATCTCAGGACAGGGAGGCATGGAGTGTTGCATCAAACCAATCAATAGACGACTCAAACAAAAACAACAACAACAACAACAACAACAACGACATCAATAACAACAGCAACAACAACAACAACAACAACAACGACATCAATAATAACAACAACAACAACATTAACAACAACAACAACGACATCAATAACAACAACAACAACATTAACAACAAAAACAACGACATCAATAACAACAGCAGCAACAACAACAACAACAACAACAACAACAACAACAACAACAACGACATCAATAACAACAGCAACAACAACAACGACTTCGACGACGACGACGACAACAACAACAATATGGGATATGGTCTAGAAGTATGTAAATCTTAGACTAGCACTCTTGGCTGTCACCCCCGAGGTCCGGGTTTGATTCCTAGCTCTACCATCTTGGAAGTGCTTTCCGAGGTTTCCCCACTTCTAATCCAGGCAAATGCCGGGATGGTCCTTAACTTAAGACCACGGCCGCCTCCTTCCTAATCCTCACCCAAATTATAAATATCCACACTACTACAGATAAATAAATAAATAAATAAATAAATAAATAAATAAATAAATATCTAGTACATATACCGCAATAACACAGATTATCAGACAAATTCGAAACACACACCCATGTACACGGGACTGAATGACCACAATGCCAAAAGCCTCGAATGAAACAACAACAACAACAAGTGTAAATAGCTGGACTTGGCCCACTTCTTATGTGCCTTTCCGTGAGAATTCTCTTTCCTGGTTCCTTTGGATGACGTCAGTTTTCTGCATTGGGAGAGACACTGACAAAACAAGTTTTATTATAATAAGCTGGTTACTTTTAATGCACAACGTGTATCTTGATTAAAATCAAGTGATATGTTTATGTTCTTTGACTGTGGACGAGTCATGCCCCGCCTGTGTCAGTAGAAAGCTTATATCATTGTTACAAAACATTTCTTCATTTAATTTACTTACATTGTACAGTAATTTATTCATGAATACATCGCCTTGTCAACTCTTCGCCAATAACATATGTTGAAATTATAATTATTACAATATTTGGTACATCATTCTTTATTTTTGTTTATTGTACATCTCAAGAGATATTAAATTTCAAGTTTCGTTTACTTTCGTGAATGACAGTCTAGCTGTCTCATTATACGAAGTCATTCCATGGCCTCCTGGAAGTGTAGTTTAACTCTAACTCATTAATTCATGGGAAGGGCCGCCCCACAGGGGGCCATGCTAGTGACCCATGCAGATTAGACACGCATTTTGCCATTGTTTGACAGGTTGCACACGCCTCCGGCATTTGTTACGCGTTCCAAAGCCTGCTTGTCATTTCTGCGAACAAGGTGTCAGGAGTGTGGGTTTTAAGAAGCTACATGGCTATTGTTATACTTGAGAAAGGGAGGGTGGTTGTTGTAAAAGATTTTTCCAAGGCTACGGTAAATATACCTTAAAATGTTTGTAAACTTGATGGTTCTCAGGTAAGTAGTGTGTCTCAAGAAAGCGTTGATAAAGCCGCTTTGTTTGTTTGTTTGTTTGTCAGGTAACTTGAAACTCTCAGAAATCATTTGACAGCTTACTTTTGTTTTGTATATAAAGCGTGTTCTGTGAGGAATGAACTTTTCAAGAAAGCTGTGGAAAGAATCGATTACGTTCAGAATGCACAGTTCTGGCAAGCTCCTACGTGCTTTATGTTCTTAATCTGGGAGAGACTCGGTTGAGGAATGTTGAAGCAAATATTTGGACGACCTAAAGTGCATATGGCACTGCTGCAGATAAGTTGTTACCATAAAATATCTCTTACAGAATAACTTAGCCCATATGACGTAAAACAGCAAATTTCTAAAATAGTACATTATGCAACGAGACTATAATGGCTATAATTAAGACACGAGTATGCTTATAAAACGAGCGTATGCGAGTTCTATAATAGTGTTTAATTACCTTTATAGGCGAGTTGCATACGACTGTTTATGTTCGACGATAATTATAACTTTATTATATGTTTTAACATAATAAATATTCATAAATATCTGTTCAGTCGCTAGAATGTTGTGATCGGGTGCTGCGCTGGGTAGCATATCTCAGTTTTCCAAGCTCTCTGGCCAACTGACGCATGCGCTCTGTGTGCTTCAATGCCATATGCTCAGATTGTGCACCAGTATTCAGTAAAACTGTCACCGAAGTCGTTTCAAAACAGCGCGCTGTGTAGAAATTGGATTTGGGGATATTAAGGAACAGTGCTATTTCTTGTCTCATATTCACCAGTTTATTTACGCGATAATTTATATAATGCTGGATTTTGAGCGCAAGCGCGAAGGTATCCTTATCTAATTGTTCACACAACTGTTTCTTGAGCTCTGATTGGTGGGAGAAACTGTTTCATAATGAAAAATAGTGTTATAATGAGCCTCATTATGATACAGTTTTCTGGCACATAATAGTCAGGGTCGAACATAAAGATCGTTAAAATCCTTCAGTAGCCTATGCCTTCCTTTGGAGGGGGAAGTAAAGCCAAACTTCTTGCCCAGTTTCATTCGTTGTCATTCATTTCCATCTCTCATTAATTCTTCTCACGAGATTGGTGTCAGGAAGGGCAACGAGCCATAAAACCACCCAACGCATGGCATGTAAATGAACCTTCCACTAACTAAACTTGTGCGAAGATAAATTTCTAGGTTAGATTTCGTTGAAACGCTCTATCAAAGTTCCAACGTTCACCACTAGGTGTCAGTGACATCTGGTAGCGAAAGTTGAAACTACTTGAAATTAAATGGAACTTGTAGCTCACCCCATGGGTGTCCGCATTGAAGCAGCTACAGCCGAACAGGTCCTCGGACACTCTCGGCACTAAAAGCCATACGATAAATAAATAAATAAATAAATAAATAAATAATCGTTAAATATTCCGACAATATACATTAAACTCTATGGATAAATATTGACTAAATCTTTAAGTAAATTATTATTAGTAGTAGGCCTAGTAGTATTCGTATCATTATTATTGCTGACAGCGGTAGCCTATCTATGCTCCCCAAGGCACAGCAAAATACCACGTGACTCAGTAGACGAGTGGGATCGAGTTCCACATCGGCCGTCCTTGAAATGGCTTTCCGTGGTTTTCCATTTTCAACTCGAAGTAAATGGCAGAATGGTAGGATGTCTAATAGGCCATGGTTGTTTCCTTCCAAACTCCTTGCCCAGTTTCATTCGTCTTTATTCAATTCATCTCTCATTAACTCCTGTCATGAGGCATTGTTGATCGAGATGGCCTTGACTTATCACGTATTGCTAAACACTACTGGTATAACCACTGGAAAAGGAAGGAAATATTGAAGAAATATACACAAGGACTAGAGCTCGGTTGGAAGGTAACTTAAATCTATTAAAACATTACTAGTTACAATATAAATACCATATACAATATCGAAGAAACCACATATATTACAAACGGCATCATCGATTGGGAACGGCGCCATTTTGTTACATTTTGCGGTGGAGAACTCCATAGAGTAGAAAGAGTGGAAGTGTCACTTAGCGACCTACGTCGTGTGAGGTTCCGAGTTTAGCCGCGAGGTTAAGACGTACTCGGAAGTGCTTACCGTGAGAGGGTATTGTATTTTTGAACTAGTAAAAATGGCGAATGTCAGGAAAAACACTATTAAATGCGCTTTTGAAGAAAGAAACAACAGACCGACACCACTTGAAATACATAGGTGGATAGCAAACGACCTGAAGCTTAATAGAGATCAAGTACTAGCGATTCAACTAAACAACGGGGAAAATACAGTGTACATTAAATTAGTGTCCACGTTACTTTATGAAAACATATTATCTCGACATGAAGGTGTGAAATCTTTCCGGCTAACTAGCGGTAACACCACGAAGATAACTATCACTGCTGCAGACTCTTTGACAAAACGTGTACGTGTATTTAATCTACCTCCCGAAATCAACAACGAAAGGCTCTCTCGCGTGCTTTCTACGTACGGAGTTGTCAAGGACATTCGGAACGAGTGCTGGAATGATGCATATGAATTTTTTGCTGTAAGTAATGGCATACGTATCGTAACAATTGAACTTAAATACCCCATACCATCATATTTGACGGTCAATGATTATAAAGTTGTGTTGACATATGAAGGACAAGCTAAGTACTGCTTTTATTGTAAAGAAACCTCCCACTTACAAGTAGACTGTCCGAACAGAAGGAATCGCCCAGTACTTCATGTCAGACAGCAAACATACAGCACGGTGCTGGGTGAGTCTGATGGGAGTAGTACGCTAAGCAACACTACGGACATGGAAACTGCAGTACTTTCCCCTGAATATCCAACCATATCAGAGGCCCTTCATAACAGGCCCCATTCCACAAACACAGATAGTTTTGCAGAAGTATCTCACCCATCAAATAACGTAGTTGAAACATCCCTGATTACTTTACATAGTAATGAAGAGGGAACTATGACGTCACGATAGGACAGCACGGGAAAGGGACACACCAGCCATCCAACAAAGCAGTCTGTGCAGCAGCCAGATACTATTGACGGACCTGTCACTACTGACGTACCCAAAACCCAATTTACGTGGTCGGAAGACATGGAATTTCAGGATGTCATACAAGAAGAACGAGAACACACACAAGTAATAGGCTTCCCAACAGTCTCAGTTCATTCGAAGCACCCTCCAGCTAACAATACCGTTCGCTCCCAATTACTTCACGTGCAAAGCACTGACATAGTTCAGGAAACCATATCTACTACATCGGGGGCAGAGTTCACTTCCACCTCTGATGCAGCAATCAGAGTAAGTAAAAAGAAAGTCACGGACGTCAGTGGAAGTGCCCTACATCCACAAACAGGAGCAATACCCAAGGTCACAGATAAAGCCAACATTAAGGACACCCATAATCTTCCCATAAAAACTGTCAACAAAAACACTGCGAGGGAAGAAGATAAATTATATAACACACAAACACGAAGTGCATCACGTAGTCGCCGTAAATCACCGGAAGTGCACACCAGTAAAACATCACTCCAATGATCCCCTCAAATAATTGCTCATCGTCAGTCAAATGCACTCAAACATACTGATGCACGTCACCTTCATCCTATTGTTCTTTGCATATGAGTGTCTTGCGTTGTTTTGCGACTTTAAATATCAATGGCATCATAAGTTTAACGACACGTTTTCTACTTCAGGATTTTCTCAGGACTTATGATATTGACATTTTATTGCTTCAGGAAGTAAATGATCCAAACTTGGACTGGTTGAGTGGGTACGAATACATAGCAAATGTTGGCCCATCTCTCCGAGGCACAGCTGTCGTTTACAGATCAGGGTTAATTGTTTCGGAAGTGGAGTTACATCCGAGTGGCAGATTAATTGCTCTGCAATGTGATGACACATTAATTGTTAATGTCTACGCCCCTTCTGGATCTCAAGGTCGTCTGGCAAGAGAACATTTATTTGAAGATGACATCAGATACTTTCTCCAGGGCCCGATCAATAATATCATATTAGAAGGCGATTTTAACTGTGTTTTAAACCCTCGAGATCAAACCGGCGCTTTCAACAACTGCCGCAGCCTCAAAAGTTTCGTAGACGGATTTAATCTCCATGATGTGTGGGAACTTAAACATGGAACCGACGTCCAATTTACTTTCTATCGTGCCGGATCAGCATCTAGAATAGACAGGGCATATATAGCACGAGGAATGCGAGATAGCCTGCATAGTTCCACAGTAGTGCCAGTATCTTTCAGTGACCATCACGCACTGTACTTTAAGTATTTAACAACGTCACGACCACCTATATATGGACACGGTTATTGGAAACTAAACGCATCCCTCCTTCACGACCAAGATGTGCGAAACAAATTTGAAACCCTTTGGATGAAGCTGCGCAGTAAAAGGTCGCAATATCCATATCATATGACTTGGTGGATCGAGGTTGTAAAACCTGCTATTAAAAAGTTTTTCCAGCAAATTTCAAAACAGCGTGCCTGGGAGAGGAGAAGTACTTTAAACTTTTATTATGATGTATTATATGAACTTCAGCAAAAGCAAGCAAATGGCGACGATGTCCTTGGAGAAATGAAAGAAGTTAAGCATTCAATTTTAAATATTCAGGAAAATTATTTAAAGGGTGCATTTATTCGAGCAAAGATTCCCTCAGTCATAGAAGAAGAACGTTCATCACTGTTCCACATCTTAACAGAAAGGCGGAAAGGGCAGCGAAAGACCATTACTAAACTTCGGGACGAGCATGGCAGCACTCAGTCGAACATGGATGATATCCTTCAAATTGGTGCAAAGTATTTCACAACTTTTTTCGCCGACGTCCAACTAAATAGCGAGCAAAGCGATGGGACCTTACAACAAAACCTACCCAGACTGACCGCAGAGGATGGATCGATGCTGGTAAGTGATATTACCTCGGCGGAGATTTTCACAGCACTAAGCCAAACTCAACGTCACCGCTCTCCTGGACCTGATGGAATACCATATGAATTCTATCAATTAATGTGGAATATACTAGGAGAAGATCTTCTTCAAATTTACCAGGAGATTATGGGAAACCCACAAATCATAACTGAAGAATTCACTGCTGGAATTATCATTTTAATTCCGAAGATCAGAAGACCACTTGGAATGGAGGACTTCAGACCTATCACACTTCTCAATACAGATTACAAAATCTTTACAAAAATCATAGCATCCCGAATCAAACCGCAACTGCTACAAATTATAGGGCAGTGGCAATCCTGTGCGACTCCAGGAAACAATATCATCTCGAACTTGTTGGTGTTAAGCAATATTATTATTCTACATGAGAAAACTTCTTCTAATCTTCCCCCTACGACACTAGTCAGTCTTGATTTTCAAAAGGCCTTTGACAGAATAAAACATTCATATCTATGGTCTACACTGCAAACCTTCGGGTTTCCTATCGGGTTGATTAAATGCATTACAGGACTGTACAGAACAGCACAATCTAGAGTAATCATTAATGGACATCTCACATCGAAAATACCCATCCGTAAATCGGTTCGTCAAGGATGCCCACTTTCTATGATCCTGTTCATCATAGCACTGGAACCCTTCCTCCGGAGGATAAACCAGAATGTAACAGGTCTGACGATCAATGAGAAAAAAGTGGCAGTAAGAGCATATGCCGATGATGTATGCATTGTTCTCACAGAGGAAAACGACGAAGACCGTATGCTGACTATCATAAACGAGTTTCAGCAAACATCTGGATCCCAAGTCAATACATCAAAGTCTGGAATGATGTTGCTTGGGCAACATCCGTTACCCACACCTACTCGATCTTTCCCTATTGTGCAAAAGCTGAAGATTTTGGGAATTATTTTCCAGAACAAATTTAAAGATATGATAAGTGAAAACTGGGCGATGGTAATCAATAAAGTGAGGCATACCTTATTCCAGCAAAATACCAGGTCCCTAAATCTCATACAGAAAGTATGGCACATTAATGTGTTTGCTTTATCCAAGATATGGTATCTCGCACAATTCTTACCTGCAACGAAACAAATTAGCCAACGTTTAGAATTGTGTATCGGTCACTACCTCTGGAGAGGATCGCTGTACAGAGTCGCCCGCGACCAATTATACTTGCCAAATCTCCAAGGAGGCCTCAATCTAACCTGTGTCGATATGAAATGTAAAGCCCTCTTAGGGCGCACCATCCTCCGATCTATGTCAGGAACGCGGAGTCAAACAGAATTGACTTTTCTTCACCCACCAGCACTTATGACGATAAATGGGCGATATAGACACATACACCCGGCTTTTCGTGCCGTTATCAATGTAATAGACAGTTTACCTCAGGAAAGGAAAAATCAGGGGGAATTTAATTCAACGAAGAATCTATTCACATATTTGCTGAAGGGGCAACAGAAGCCGCTATCAATAGAACATAAATTCACCCAAAGACATTGGAGAACGATTTGGTTGAACGCCTCAAATAAATACATCCCAACACAGTGGAGATCCACACTCTACTCTGTGATCAACGACATTGTGCCTACAGCGACTAAACGCATACGTCACAATATGGCTGAAGATGCTCAATGTAGACGATGTGGAGATGTCGACACATTAGTGCATCGAGTGACATCCTGCCAAGGGGCTCGAACAGTTTGGACTTGGACGACTGCTATACTGCGGAGAATACATCCGGGGATAGACCACCTACCAGCGGAGCGCATAATGGTTTGCGATTTTGAACTTATTGGGAAACCAAAACAAAACGCTGTAACCTGGTTTATAGCGGCAGCAGTGGACTGGAACATAACAGCGCACGAAAGAGGTGGGGGCACCTTAAGGGATTTTGTAAGTTCCATCAGAAGAATACGCTGGACAATGGTACAAAGCAAAAGTGTACAGAAGTTTGCAACGCATCTGTTTCAGTTTTGATTGTCGGATGTGACGGCCAAATTTTGAAACAGTACTGAGGGGATGTTTCGTTACAAACACTGAAAACTGCCTCTCAAAAACCAACACAACTCGGAAAGATTTGACCCAGTTCTATAAAGATGTTAGATGCAAAGATATACAAAACAATACCAAATGATTTATTTCGTGCATGATGCAAGCTTTTAACGTGATGGACGACGACGGAAATGTAAACATAGAACAGCTGAAGAAGAAAGCTCGTTTCGATCTACAGTGACGTCATCAGGGCGGCCTTCATTAATGAGCTCAATGATATGGCTAAGAAGAGCAACGAATGGTCTGGTCCTTGTGAGAGAGCATTCCTATTTATAATTTCAGGTTATAAGACACAAATGGGGAATATGGATACGCAAGAAATGATTACAACGGTTCAGAACATGAGTGGAGAACTTCTGGTGAACTCTTTATGTGAACTTTTCATGAAAAGTGACCAATATTTTATTTCATTCAGAGATAATAAACTAATGATACATACTGTAAAAAAAAAATAAAAAAAAATAGCTGCAATACATATAGTATTAGAGGACAACTTGGAAAAAAAAAATAAAGAAACTTGTTAAAAAAAAAAAAAGACTGTAAAAATGTACTTACTGGTATATATAAAATGTAAGGCGATTACCGGTACGTACCGTAATAAACTCTATAAAAAAAAAAAAAAAAAAAATGAGGTTGGCGTCGGGAAGGGCATCCGAACGTAAATACCATCCACAACATAGCCTTTCATCGCATATCCGGGACCCTTCGGGCCAAAGCCTAGCGGGACTGGACAGTTACTCAGTCATCACAGAAAGAAAGGTCATCAAGCAAGTAAATGGAGACAATCCCCAAGATTCACCAGATCCTAAAATGTATTAACCACGGCAACAATCTCATAAAATATACCAGTCTTCTTCTCTAGTGGTCAATTCGAGGATTGATTTGCAGCAAATATTCACTCTTCGCGTCTTTCCGCTTTTCTATTTATTTCTCCGTAGGTCTTGCATCTACCATCTCCCTTAATTTAATCCATATACCTCAGGCATGGTCTTCCGCAAGGTCTTTTTCCATCAACATGACCCTCTATGATTGTCTTCAGGATTCCTTCTTGTCACAATAGATGGCCTTTAACTTGTACTCATCTTTTAACAATTGATTTCCACAAACTTCTCTTATCACCCACTCTTTTCAAAGTGGGCGGCTTCGGTGGCGTAGTCGGTAGCATGCTTAGCTTCTATGCCCAAGATCGCGGGTTCAAACCGGGCCGAAGTCGTCGGACTTTTTAAAAGCGTTAAAAATCCCTCAGTATGCCTTCCTTCGGAGGGGAAGTAAAGCCGGCGCGGCGGTCCCATGTCATTGATTTATGGCATGTTAAAAAACTTTCCACAATTAGGCTACACCTGTGTGAAGCTAAATTAGGTTAAAAAACTCCTCTCGGCACGCCGGAAGGCGGAGGTAGATTTCACCGGGCAAACTTGGGGTTAGGCTATAATAGGCAAAATATGCAGGTTTTCGTAGGAGGATCAGACCTCATTTATTGCGAGAAAGTATTTTACAATTGGAGGTTAATGAACCTTTTTTCGTCTTTCTATGCATATTTTGAACATTCTATTGTCTTATGGGGGATGGTAACCTTCTTGTTATTTGGGGTTCATTTTTATACTTGTGATCACACTGTCCTTATGCAAGTTTTGGAACTGATGTGTAACTATCTAAAAGTCTGTTACTTCTTCACACAAAATATTATCTCCCGCAGAGATGTTGGTTGGTTCCTCAGTTTAGGGGCTGCGACAACGTGGTCATGTAACCCCGTACGCATTGGGTGTGTGTAGAATCTGTCTGATAAACGGTGTTATTTGTGATGACTGTATTTGTCTGTAATTCAGGTAAGGTCTGCAGACGGTCAATTTTAAGTAGTAGTACCTAATTTTGTACCAAATACTACCGTCAACGACACCTAGCTGTGAACTTGGCTGCTAGATGCCACCGCAACCAGCAACTTGCAACGAACGTTGTAACTTCCCCTCCGAAGGAAAGCATACTGAGGGATTTTAGCGCTCTTAGAAAATCCGGCGACTTTGGCCGGCTTTGAACCAGCGACCTTGGGCATAGAAGTTCAGCATGCTACCAGTTAGCCGCTTCCCTCATAGTCAGATGGAACAAGAAGTTCCGTGACGAACTAAAGAGCCTACTTTTCTTAAAATTAAGAATCATGCCAATGATTAATCTACAGTATATGAACCTATCTAGAATAATGACGAAATTAAGTTGGTAATATCGAAATGTCTTAATTAGTTCGAAATACTGTATACTAGGCATAATGTAGCCTAATAGAGCAATACAGTTGGCAGCCCTGGTGACTGAATATATTCTTAATTCCATCTCTTAAGGTACAGAATACAAAATGTGGTTGAAGTCCAAAAGACGTTACATGGAGTTAGACATTGGATCTATTAGTACACGTAAAAGCATGTTGGCAACAATGTCATGCGAGTGCTGGTCAGAAATAATCTAAAATATTATGATATCTTTTTGGGCCAATATTGGATGAAATCCATTTGTTGGTATAGAAGTTACATGCATTTTAAAATTGGAGCTATCATCAGGCATAGAATCATGCTGGCAGCACTGACTTATATTAATTACTCCAAATTAATCTAGAATGTCAGGTGCTATACGTGTGCAAAGTATAGAGCTGTTGGCTTGCATAATTTCTGATATATTGATATTAAGGTAAAAAATATAGACACCATTTATTAACAGTTGGCAGACCTGATTGCTCTTAAGAATACTTATAGTCATGTCTGTTATGTTACACACATCACATACGAAATTTGGTTGAAACCCAACTGACAGTATAGAAGTAACATGAATTTAAAAATTGGTCCTATCAGCAGGCTTAGAATCATGTTGGTAGAACTGACGTATATAAGTTACTCCAAATTAATGTAAAATGTCAGGTAATATACCTGTGCATAGTTTAAAGCTGTCGGCTTGCATACTTTCTGATATATTGGTATTTGGATAAAAAATAGAGAGAGAGCAATTATTAACATTTGGCAGCCCTGGTAGCTCTTAAGAATACACTCAGTCATATCTGTTTATCTACACATATTACATACAAAATTTGGTTGAAATCCAATTGATAGTGTAGACGTTATATGCATTTTAAAATTGGACCTATCAGAAGGCTTAAAATTATTTTGGCAACACTGTCATATATGGCCTCATGGAAATTAAACTGAAATAGTATTATCTACATGTGTGCCAATTTTGGAATAGCTCCCATGTATACATTCCAAGATATCCAACATGGAGCTCAAATTTCTAGTGCGTTTTTTAGCAGTTGGTAGCACTGATATCTTTTTCAAATATGGGCCTGAGATATTCCGGTATACATCTTTACTCATACTAAATTTGGTTTCGATTGCTGCTGCCGTTTAGGAGTTGATAGAGGGGGGCACACACAATAATCCAGCCAGACAGACAGAAGGACAGACAGACAGACAGACAGACAGAGACATTTTCCCGGATCTATCTCATAAGTCTACTATTTCCTAATTTTTGCTAAGTGTGAAAAGTAGGCTAAAAATTAATGTCATCTCGTCAATGGCGTTGTCTTGGCAACCTCTGATAGCTCATCCCTCATCAATTTAGAAGCGTTGTCATGGTAACCTCTGATAACACTTAGCATTTTCTTTAATTCCGAAATCATTTTTCTCATCCCTTGGCGTAATGGTGGGTCATATCAAAAATTCTTTCAGACAAAAGTTTTAGGTAATTATTAGGGGAATATTTTCCATTTTGTAGGGTTTTGATATTGTGCCTATTAAGAGAGATATGATTAATGTTTCCCGAAAAAAAACCACTTTTTTCCACCCCTTTGGTCAATGGTTGGTGCTATCAAAAAACTTATTTGACATACATTTTTGGCACTTATCCGACACATATTATGAACTGTGAATGGATTCGATATTTCACGTATTAAGAGAGTTATAGCGAAATTTCACTTTTTCGAAAAAAGCCCCCCATTTTCATCCCCTTCGACCGATTCTGCCCATTAACAAACTCGACCGAGATTTTAATGCGATACTTATTATGTAAAAAATTCAAACTGATTGGGGAAAAATTACGGCAGTTATAAGAGTCCACAAGAAAGTGATATATATATTCATATATACATATATACATAAATTATATATAAACTTTTGAACTGACGGTGGTTTTGGGGTCTGGGGGATGTGAAATGCGAAGATATGTCGAAATTTTCCGGAAGTCGAAACATGGTACCCATTGCAATAGTAAGCTTTCTAATGAAATCTACCTAAATGTAAACAACGCTCAGGTTCGTACGTTCGTCGCCAGGAGCCAACTGCGGTGGCATCTAGTAGACAAGTTCTGAACTAGTAGTCGTTGACGGTGGCGTTTGACGGCAAAAGTAGGAACTACTTGAAAAATTCAAAGTCTGCAGTCCTTACATGAATTAAGAAACAGATAACACGCACTAATATAGTCATCACAATTAACACCGGTTATCAGACAGATTCTACACACACTCAAAGTACACGAGGCTACATGAACGCGTTGTCGCAGCCCCTAAACTGAAGAACCAACCAGCCAACCAACCTTTTCATTTGTAACCTTGTCAATCCTTTTGATGTGTAACATCTTTCCTCTCGGTTGCTGGATAATTTTGTGGGAGTGATTTTGAAAATTGAGGACGGAAGTGGATAGGAACGATCGAGCTGGCAGTGGTGGATCGATCGGAAGTATGCACTGCTCGCTCGATCGATCGAACGGAAGTGTACTAGCTGGCAGTGGTGGAAAACGGAAGTATGCACTGCCCGCTCGATAGATCGATCCAGCGGGCAGTGGTAAGACCCAGCTGGCAGTGGTACGAGAAACAATGAGCGCGTGGTGTCGGAAATTGATACCATGACGTACTCTCGGCCATGTGGAATGTATATGACATACTGAACGGAAAACGCTCATGCGAACTCTGGTGTCAAGTGATTGAAGCAAATGACATGGTACATGTTCGAAGTCTTCGTATCAGTATTTAAATAGTAAAATGCCTTAATATCAAACATTGTAAGTAGTCGGCATTGCCGGTATTATGTTTCTGCACAATGGCTATTCAAATATTAACCCACATAACGGTAATGCAGTCATCAATATAATACAATCGTTGTGGTTATACGAGAATTGAGGAAGCCTTCATGAACTATTACTGAATACATTCTTTTTGCTCACAAGAGGGCCTATTCATAAGGCATTTTAAACTCAATTTCACGCAGGGATGTTATCGAAACAAGCAAAATATAAATGAAACTTAATTCCGTAATGCAGTATTATTGGAACGTGGAAATAAGCACCATCTTGTGCACAAAATTTGCGTAGTGGAAATAGCCGTGGGGTTAGTGCTTATGACAGTGAATCTAGAGATATTGGGTTCGAATTCCGGACGGGGTAGATATTAGCCTACTTTCGATTTTTGCAAAAAATGAAAGTAGACTTATGAGATCACTACAGGGCGAACAAAAGTGTGTCTGTCTGTGTGTGTGTATGTGTGTGTGTGAGTCTGTGTGTGAGTGTGTATACTCTGAATGTCGGTCCCCCCCCCCCTATCAATTTGAACACGGTGAGCGCAAATTGAACGAAATTTGGTACAAAGGTAGCACTAGCAAAGGACACCTCAGTGTCATGTTTTATATCGCCGCTATCTTGACGGAAACGTAATGGCGGCCACACAAATGTTCAAAGCTTAAATCAAATTACGACTAACCTAATCATCCGATCTCTACCAAATTTTTCAACAACATACCTTTATGGGGGCAGCATCCTTTGACCAAACTAATAGGTCATCAGCCTAATAATTTGCGGATGGCGGCCATCTTTGTGTGAAAATCGATTGCCCCTATTAATTCGAACACGGTGAAACCGAATGGAACGAAATTTGGTACAGAGGTAGTACTAGCAAAGGGCACCCCAGTGTCATGTTTTATATCGCCGCCGTCTTGACGGAAACGTAATGGCGGCCACACAAATGTTCAAAGCTTAAATCAAATTACGACTAACCTAATCATCCGATCTCTACCAAATTTTGCAACAACATACCTTTATGAAGGGAGCATCCTTTGACAAATCTAATAGGTCATTAGCCTAATAGTTTGTGGATGGCGGCCATCTTTGTGTCAAAATCGATTACCCCTATTAATTCGAACACGGTGAAACCGAATGGAATGAAATTTGGTACAGAGGTAGCACTAGCAAAGGGCACCTCAGTGTCATGTTTTATATCACCGCCATCTTGACGGAAACGTAATGGCGGCCACACAAATGTTCAAAGCTTAAATCAAATTACGACTAACCTAATCATCCGATCTCTACCAAATTTTGCAACAACATACCTTTATGAAGGGAGCATCCTTTGACAAATCTAATAGGTCATTAGCCTAATAGTTTGCGGATGGCGGCCATCTTTGTGTCAAAATCGATTACCCCTATTAATTCGAACACGGTCAAACCGAATGGAATGAAATTTGGTACAGAGGTAGCACTGGCAAAGGGCACCTCAGTGTCATGTTTTATATCACCGCCATCTTGACGGAAACGTAATGGCGGCCACACAAATGTTCAAAGCTTAAATCAAATTACGACTAACCTAATCATCCGATCTCTACCAAATTTTGCAACAACATACCTTTATGGAGGAAGCATCCTTTGAAAAATCTAATAGGTCATTAGCCTAATAGTTTGCGGATGGCGGCCATCTTTGTGTGAAAATCTATTGCCCCTATTAATTCGAACACGGTGAAACCGAATGGAATGAAATTTGGTACAGAGGTAGCACTAGCAAAGGGCACCTCAGTGTCATGTTTTATATCGCCGCCATCTTGACGGAAACGTAATCGCGGCCACCCAAATGTTAAAGGCTAAAATGTAATTACTACCAACCTAATAATCTAGTCTCTACCAAATTTTGCAACAACAAATCTTTATGTGGGATGCATATTCTGACCAAACTGCTAGATCATCAGCCCAATAGTTTGCAGATGGTGGCCAAGTATGTGTGCAAATCGATTCCCCTATCAATTCAAACACGGTGAAACCGAATTGAACGAAATTTGGTACAGAGGTAGCACTAGCAAAAGGCACCTCAGTGTCATGTTTTATATCGCCGCCATCATGACGGAAACGGAATGACGGCCGCCCAAATGTTAAAAGCTTAAATCAAATTTCGACCATCCTAATAATTTGATCTCTACCGGATTTTGCAACAACATGCCTTTTTTGTGGAAAGCATCTTATGACTGACTACAAGGTCATCAGCTCAATAGTTTGCAAATAGCGGCCATGTATGTGTGCAAATCCATTCCCCAGATCAATTCAAACACGGTGAAACCGAATTGAATGTTTTTTTTTTTACAGAGGCAGCACTAGCAAAGGGCACCTCATATTCATGTTTAATATCCCTATAGCACGTTGTATTTCAACAAGCTACTACAACCAACATTCAATTATACTCCTTGAAAAGGACAAAGAGTTATAACAATACCCATGCATTTAGGAGAAAGTAGGCTATATGTTCTTTACTGAACATCTTGTTTTTGCTACCAGATTATCATTTTAAACGATATTTATCATATCAATATGACTCATTTTAACAGAATCCATATGAAATTACGTGTTGGTCTATGAATGAAGAGGGCCTGTTTATAAGGAATTTAAGGTTATGAGCGGTGTCGCGTCTATTAATCTAGTTGATCCATATCGTATTCTTTATTTAGGCTAGTGCTGGTGGAAGCTACAAATCATCTAATAAAATGAGTTCCGTATTCTAAACTACAATATCTGCAAGACACTCCCTTTTACAATAGATTAATATTTGTGCCAATAGGCTAATAGTATAAAATACCGGTGTATCAACAATTTCACGTGAGGTTTCTTCTATGTCAGACGTTACACATTATATGCGACTACTGTAAGGCTCGTATTTTTTTATTTATTTTGATCATGCACCTGTAGAACCACAGCTCAAAAGAACGTAGCTTCTTCTCTTCCACAGTCCCCAGAGTCCAGGTTTCACAGCTGTAGCATGCCACACTTCAGACATATGCTTTCATAAACCTTTTCCTGATTTCAAGGTTGATGTTCTTAGAAGTTATTTGGCTAGTGAATTAAAACTCAGCAATTCTTGTGTGCGGTTTCGCCTAGGAAAAAAAAAACCAAGCTGGGCTCATCAGCTTTTAGCTCTCGCAGTAAAGAAGCGCAGGTGCGTTTCATAAGAAGAGAGGTAGCGCGTAGTTCGCTACTCCTGTGGGGGTCCAGGCACGGACACCAAGAGTCCGCTGATGAGCCCACACAAGACACGGCATTAACTTAGAAAAATTGCTGAGTTTTAAGATCTTTTTCTTTTTGTTAAAGGCAGCTTTTGCTTGAGCAATTCTACGCCGTACTTCTGTTTTCCTCCGTCCATCCCTGCTGAATCTACTGCCTAGATACATAAAGGAGTCAACCACCCCCTATATCACATTCCAGATTCAACAGTTTCATTACTCTCCGATAGATTTGAAGCAGCAACACTCAATAGAATTGCTGAGAGGTGTCCAGGCGTAAGGGAACAGGAACATCTCATCCATCCCGAGAGTGTTGGTTTATCCCCCATGTAGCTCACCCTCACCCTCCCAGTTGTTATATAAAACCGTAAAGATTTATCAAGCGATTTAACCAGGCCTTGCCTTGCCGAGTTTAATCTGACCAGACACATACAGAACATCCCCCTCCCCTTCCCCTCCCCAGTAGCAAGTAGTGGGGTTGTTTTCAATTACTTGACGCGACCCACCGACCCATCACCCTCTTGTACGCGGGATCAGACTGTGGGAGTGGGTGTGGATGTTTGATAACTAACCCTCACCCCAACTGGTTCATTCAGCCACTCCACATTTTAGCAATAGCCTAGCCTAGCGGGGAATTTTATTAAGCCTTGTCGCTATAAATGTAATCTTGGTAAATTTGGAACATGGAGATTATGCTCCCCTTTTATGTAGTGAACCCTAAGACAGTATAAGAGACTTCTTCCCCCCAGGGGCTCACATCTAGTGGGACGTGGGTTGGCGACCACGGGGCCCCAGCTGAGTCCGGCATTGCTTCCACTTACTTGTGCCGGGCTCCTCTCCCTCTTCTTTCTTGTCGACCTCACTTGGTCAGCTCTTGTTCTCTTCCGACCCCGATGGTATTAGGGTATCCGAGTCCTAGGGAGTCTCTTCCTTTCCTGCCTTAATTACCCTTGTCTCATCTTTTCTGATGCCCTCCTTCTGCGAGGGGTAGCCTTCTTTTTCTTTTCATGTTATCTCCTGCCTTCTGCTCAAGTTCCTCAAGGAGGCAGGGTGTATGTAGCCCCACCACTTCTGGTGCGCCCTGGATATTGCTACACCCTTAGGGGCTCACGGCTGGTGAGTTCGGGAGTTGGCGACCCCGAGGGATTCCTGACCTGGGTCCGGTTTTCCCCCTTTTATCCATTACCTCTGGGGCGGACCCTCTCCTCTTTCACTTTCCTATCTGCCAATCATGGCTCTCCTTCCTTCCAAGTCCCTCGAGGGTTGAGGGCATTTCTTTTCCTCCTGCCCTTTTTTGCCTTATTCTCCTTTCGTTTTCCATTTCTTCTAGATTATAAGTTAGTTATACCATTTTTCATAGTAGATAAATTAGTTTTAGGTACAGTTTACATTTCATTTTCATCTTCACGATCACCCAAACCATTAGGGGCCGATAACCTAGGTGTTAGGTCCCTTAAAACAACAATTATCTTTCTTGTCACGTCCAATGGTTTAGTTGTTATTATCTTGGTTCCTACAAGAAACAGTTATTCCAATATGGATAGCCATAGTGAGCTAATGTTCGGAATAAAGGGAGCATAGCTCTCAAAATAGTACATTGACACTGCACGTGACATCATAGTAGCCTAGCAGTGGCCTTCCCAGTATGTACTAGCTAAGCGTGTTGGTGAGGTGCAGCCTACTAACTGATGAGCCCAATGGTACACGGGGTCGAAACGCTGGCAATACTGAATTGAATTAACTATGACTTTTTTTTCTCGAAATATTTGAAATTTGATGATGTACTGTATTTTATACATAGCATTATCCACCATAGTCTTAGTTTTAACTTGGATATGTTTTTGTGGTTAAGACTAGCGTGTACAAAAGAAAAGCTCGACTGGGATATCCGGTGGTTACCATGCCAACAAGTGTTCGTCATCTAGGCCTATTATTATTATTAAAAGAAAAGCGCACAATGTGCAAATACATATTTGTACATATGATCAATTATGCTAATGCCAGTCTTATTATTGAGGTTGTCCTCATTTTGCAGTTTTGTGCGTGGAATCTTTCACAATGATCGTTGCACAGGTCACATACACAGTCTTCATTCGGTTGGTGGAAATTCTTGGTTTTGCAAAATCTATAGTGAAATCCATGGGTGGCGTAACGTGTTATTACGTGTCGTAGCTCGTAATTAGCTTGTTTCCACTCTTCTGTCATTATGGCATCTGTGGAGTAAAAGTCGGACCAAATGGCATTTCGTTTCTCATTTAAGGTTCGGCGTGCATTCTCATAGGCTTTGGTGTTTGGTAGGTAAAACTGTATTTTGATGTCGTCGATGAAGTAGTCCTCCTTAGTTAATACATTATGTCAACCTTGAAGGGGCAGACTTTCCTACGCCTAAAATCCTCTTAAGATATCGGGCCTTGACTTTTTCTATTATCATCAGGTCGCTGAGTGTGAGTTTTTCCCAGGTAATGCTAATCCCATAGGTTGCTATTGGCGATGTGGCTGTTCTGAACAGTAGCATTGCTGTACCCAATTATATTTGTTGAGGTTGTTCGATGTGGCAGATGGCTTTTATTGCTGCGGCCGCTCTTTCTTTAACGTGGATATTGTAGGATGTTAGAGTCGTTTGGAGGGTGACTCCGAGGTACTTGAATTTCGGCACTACTTCTAGTGGTTTGTTGTGAAGAGTCATTGTGTTTTTAAGTGAATGCCTTCCTCCTTTCCTGAAGGTCATCTGTTTGGTTTTGGTGTGGTTAATTTGTAGGCCATTTCTTTCTGTCCATGATGTGAGCCTGTTGAGGACCTCTTGGAGCTCTTCTACGTTTTCTGAACCTATTGCCATGTCGTCCGCATAAAGTAAAAGTGATGCTGATGTATCTATGATTACTTCTGTGATATCTGCTGTCATGATGTTGAATAATATTGGGCTGATTGGATCTCCTTGTAGGATTCCGTTTGTTTGGGTTATGTTTTTGGATAGGGCTATGCTATCTGATATTTGGACATAGTTATATCTGATGATATTCGAGATTATGATTACTAACGGATGTGTAGCCCCTAGTAGGTGATTGAGTTTCCGGACGAGCGTCGCTCTGTCAATGAGGTCAAAAGCCTTACGGTAGTCTACGAAGACCACAAAGTATTTCTTTCCTGGGTGCCTCATTGTATCCTGGGCTTGTTCAATTAGATATTTCACGGCATGTAATGTGCTTCTTCCCTTTCGGAAGCCGAATTGACTCTCCGGTATCTGGAAATCTATTTCTTCTGTAAGCCTGTTTGTTAAGATTTTCATGAATACTTTGAAGGATGTATTTTCGAGAGCTATACCTCGGTATGAATCTGGGTCATCAGTTTCTCCTTTCTAGAACATCACTTTGATTGTTGACAACCTCCATTGCTCTGGGATTTCCCCAGTGAGTATGCATGTGTTGAATAGTTCTACCCAGTAGACAGGCAGAGAGTCTTTTAGGTGTTCATTGCAGATGCTGTCAGGACCGGGGGCTTTTCCATTTTTTGCTGTTGTTATTGTATCAATAATTTCCTGTCTTGTTATGGGGGGGGGGGGGGGGAATTTACTGTCATTGTTACTGGAATTAATTCAAACGCTGTTGACTGGTATTGATGATTGAGAATGCTTCTGAAATGGTTTTCCCATGTTTCCATGGAGATATTGGTCGTTACTGGTGATTTTGCTTTCCTAAGCATTAGGAATGGGTCATTTTGAGCGTTTGCAGCGCGTCTCTTGGCATCTTCTTCAATATAATCCGTTCTCCTCTTTTTGATTAGGGATTTATATTTCCTTCTTTGTTCGGCGTATTGTACCAGGTGATTCGGTTCCGATGTGTCCTTCGCTCGATGTAGTGCTAGCAGGGTCTTTTTCCGTTCATTATAACAGTATTTATTGAACCATGGTTGCCCCTTTCGTTTCAGTTTGATATGATTGAAGGGTTCTTGTACATATTTCCACTGCTTCAGTTAATTCATGCCGTTGAATTAATTGTTTTGCTTTATCTATTTCTTCGCTGATATGCCCTAGTTTCTCTATATCTAGTTTCCTGGATATTTTATTCTTTGGCGGTATGGGTAGTTGGTCTTGACAGAAGATTTCAAAGGTAGTCGAGATTGGTAGATGTTTCCTAATTGGGGCCATGGCTGAAGTCCATAGTGCTTTTTGACTGAGTTTTTTAATGTCAGTTCCTCTGTAGAAGACTAGATCTATGGCGCTGGTTCCATTCGGGGCAATGTATGTCTTCATATTGGGGATATTAATAAGGACATAGCCTGCTTCTTCGTCATCTAGGCCTATGCATTCTAGTTAAGTAAAATCATCAATATGTTGCTATAAGGACATCTTAGTTACTATTGTTGTAAGTTAGTTATTGCGGTTTTAAGGGGTGGTACGGTGAGGTAATCTGCCTCTTGTTGAAAGTTATCACGCCAATGCGTCGTGAGATAGTATGGAGGTAGTAGGGACTAAAAACCTCTAAAGTTTATAAAAGTTGTTCAAAATGTTGTTTTCTTTTTCGCCTCCAAGAGTCATGTAAAATTTTAAATACAAGTGTTACCAACATAACATTTTAGTGCCTACAAAAATATCGATAAAAAGTTAATAAAATTCAAATTCCATCGATGGTGATATTTTAATTGCGCGTGTGATCATCTATGCCCAAGATCGTGAGTTTAAACCCGGCCAAAGTCGTCGAATTTTTAATAGCGTTAAAAATCCCTCAGTATGCCTTCCTTCGGAGGGAAAGTAAAGTCAGTGGGCCCATGTCATAGATTTATGGCATGTAAAGGAACCATCCACAAACTACAATTGTGTGAAGCTAAATGTTTAGGTTAGATTTGATTATCGCTCTATTAGTTCCAACGTTCGTCGCCAGGTGCCGGTTGCGGTGGCATCTAGTAGCCGAGTTCGCAGCTAGGTGTCGTTGACGGTAGCATTAGGTAGCAAAAGTAGGAACTATTAGAAATTGATTGTCTGCTGTCCTTACCTAAATTACAGATAACACACACTCTTACAGCCATCACAATTAACACCGGTTATCAGACAGATTCGACTCACATCCCATGTACACGGGGCTACATGACCGCGTTGTCACAGCCCCTAAACTGAGGAACCAACCAACCGACCTAGACCTATAGACTATGGTTACTGAGACAACAAGTCTCTCAAAATGAAACAACCCCGCAACGATGAAGCTGGACTCATCAGGAACCACTCTCCCACATCAATTATCATTGTGCTGAAGATTATCCACATGCCATCACTCAATCAACATGCTAATGAGTGGGAAGAACAATAGGCTGTAATTTAATCAGGAGATACATTAATAATTATAATTTAATGGGATATTACTAGGAGAATCTTATGTTAATTTACTGAACACACATGTGAAAGTGCTGTTACAAGACATCCCACTGTATGTTATACGTCACATGTGATTAATGTACAATGGCATTTAACCGTATTTGAGTCGAGTACTATTAGGTAGGCATCATTAGAACAGCCTTTTGCTATTTAAATATTAACAGCATCCAGCAGTAAAACCATTTATAGTAACAGTTACATTCGAACAGTACTGCTCCTTACCGACGCTGTTCATTAAACTACTACTAATAATTTGTAAATCGTCCATCCTCCCAGCTCGGCTTCACCCACGATCTCTGTAAGGGATCATTCTTCCACTGTCACAAATATGGTGTCTTGGAGATGGACACACTTTTTCACAGATACAACTGGGGATGTCGACAGACTGATCGCCCAGGTGACCGCTAACATGGGTCTAATTAATGAAGGGTCACAAGTGAAAATGGGAAATCAAGGAAAACCATTTTCAGGACGGCCGAAATGGGGTTCGAACCCACGCTCTCAGCAGTTTTGCTAGCCCTAACTGTTGGGAGAAAAATGTAACTGTTTACCTTTGCCTAAGCTATGTTGTTTTAATGGGCGCCAAGACCTCAACGCAATGTTGAAATCTAAATTTGTATTTAACAACGTCTAGCTCTGGCAGAACACATTCAAGACTCTATTCACTCAAATCGTGGTATGATTTGATCATTAACCCAACGAACAATTGTATCAGGAGAAGGAATTGGTCTATATCTAATGCTACCTACTGAAAGCAAAGATTGCATTGTAAAAGAAATGCATTTATTATATAAAACAAGTATAGCAAAATTAATAATAATAATAAGTATAAAATTTAAATTGGAGCGTTGTGATTTGAATATTACCGATAGAAAATTACGTGAAAACGGAGTCTGATAAATTATTGATTTTACTCTTATTCCCAAGCTATGAAGTTACTGAAATATGAAATGTAAAACAAAGAAAAATGAGAGATTGCGTATTTCTGCGTCATTTGCGCTTACCACTGGAAATTGCTAAAGCATTTCCCTCGTACTGGATGATGCTGTGTGCTTCCCACAGTCTCCTGGACGTCGCCATCTTCTTCGTTATTTGATGATATTCTGGTAGATTAGATAATTCTATGGTCCGTACATCGGACCCAAACACACGTACAACCTCACTGGTTAAGTTTTACAAAAGTTAGTCCTCCAATCCACGGAACATCGGAGCGACTCCCGCGTACAACCGTACTCGTTAAGTTCTATACAGATAGTCTTCGTTCCACGGAACATCGGAGCGACCCCCGCGTATAACCACACTCGGCAAGAACTACACAGATTGTCCTCCTTCCACGGAACATCGGAGCGACCCCCACGTATAACCACACTCGGCAAGAACTACACAGATTGTCCTCGTACCACGCCGCGCCGAACGATATATCCTCTCGCCGGCTCCCACTCTAGTCTCAACTTCCAGCTTACGTGATATTCACTGATTGGCTGAGCACGCCGCTACTTCCCCTCCTCTGGTTCATTACACACGGCGCGCGAACGAAGAAGTCGATTTCCATTCCATATATTCGTCTTTTCTTGACGATGCGACCCAAGCTTGCGTCATGCTTCCCGACAAGATTAAGCTTGTATTTGAATTCCCAGTGAGTCACGTCTCTCAATATACCCTAACTGACGAAACTCCATAAAATTCCGCAATCACATAATTTTCTATGATATTGTCGTTCGTAATAATTTGCTTGATAGCGTTTTCTAAGACATAGAAAACCTATCTGAATGCTAATAATTTTTATAAAATGCTCCGAAAATACCTTAATAAAAATTATACTAAATTAATAATAATAATAAATTAACATGAAAAATTCTCTTGGCTGAACAATTTGCCGCGTAAATAAATATAGAATGGCTTCCTACTGACTTATGCCAGTTGCATAAAAACCCCTCGAAAAACACGTTACATATTCGCCTCGGATCATCGGATGATTTACCGTGACGACGGTCCATTATCCGATTATCCCAGACACGTTAATAAACCCATCCAAAATACATATTACATAAATGAAATCACCCTAAATTACAGATATATACACTCATCATTTTTCTTCACGCACTTTGCGTCAAAGTTTGTTATCACTATGGATTGCACTTTGCAACCAGTCCAATGTTTTACATATAGAATAGTGTTCCAGGGATATTTCCGCCTCTCAAATTTCTCTATGTTGGAGAAATAGACATAATTAATGTGTGAGCACTATGTATTTATGATGTCTTATCACACGCATTGAAGGTGTTCTGATATATTTATATCTCCATAGAACTTCCTAATTTCACTGGAGGTCCCTTCCTTATGGTGAAATTTAATCTCACTTATCACTGAGCACACGATCACACTATTGTGGCAGCGCCTCGTGACCATAATACTTAATCTCTCTTTAAAGTAGATTAAATTAATATTGACTTCTGAAAAAAAAACAGTAAATGCGCATTACATATAACCCCAAATATTTCTGTGCCGTAATCGCCCTGTCTTGTTAAGTTCCCGTAGACCATATTCTACTTAATACTAGTTCTCAACACAGACCAGTTCTCCTGACACAAATAATACCTTTGTACAAATTACCTTAAATTACTCACTTACAAATCTTTCATGGCGAGGCCGTAAACAGAAATCACGTGTGCTGATATGTATGAGTTTCATGAAGGACTGTCTCGCCTTCTGATGGCCCATCTTTTGCCTCGTGGACGCCTTAAGCAAAAATACCCTGTTCAAGCGCTCACCCATCTCTTGGAGGCAAATGGGAATTCACCAGCGCTACCAAATTCTGGCCTTGGTGTATCGAGACATTTTAGTGCTCAAGAGCATCCGACAATCCCGTCATATTTCCCTGTACCTTAAAAACTCTCATTTACTTACATACTACCCCCCTGTGCGACTTCTGATACGCCTGCCTGGAAGACCATCTCCTCCCACGCACCAAATACCACACTTACTCATTTGATAGGCTGTCTCGCCCGCTAAACACACTCACTTTATGACACATATTTTCGTAGACTATGTATATTATACGTCCCGTATAATCTGTTTCCCTCACTATTCTCCAGCACATATGCTGTTTTTCCAATACGTTTGGAAACAATAAATGGGCCCTCGTAGAGATAAAAGAACTTGGACATGACTTTCTCTAGCTTAATTGACTATTTCGGCACTCTAAGTAAGACTCTGTCTCCCGGCTCGAATAGGTCAAATTTAGTTTCTTTTTGTTGGCGAATTCTTTTTTGTGCTGACTTAGATAAATTCTGTTTCGCCAACTGGACAATGTAATCCATCCCCGGTTGCTTACCCTCATTTAATCCCAACACCCTCGCTAGTTCATTTTGTGGTCTTTTTCCGAAGTGAACTTCGTATGGCGTCAATTTCGTGCTCTCATGCTGGACAGAATTCAGCCAAGTCTCGACCTTGGGAAGATGTCCAACCCAGACCGCATGCTTGTCATGCTCTAGAGTCCGAAAAAGACGAGCCACTTCCCTTAATGGACGCTCTGCAGAATTACCCTGAGAGTACCTTACAGAGGAATGAACGTGTGTTATACCAGCTTCCTGCATACTGGTTCTCCATTTCTTTGCAGTAAACTGTGGTCCACTGTCAGATAGTATCCTGAGAGGAATGCCAAACTCAGGTACATACTTATTAATGATCAGACGGCTACACGCTAGTCCCGTGGCTTTCCTTAGCGGATATAGCTTGACATACTTACTAAAAGCGTCAATAACTATAAAAATGTACTCGTAGCCGTACTGTCCTTTAACGATCGGGCCAAATAAATCCACACACAGTAGTTCGCCGGGACTACTGGTGAGAACTGCAGATCTCTCCCCCACTAAATATTTAACAGGATATTTACTCCTTTGACAGTTGTCACACTTAGCTAAAATTCTCCTAACATCCTATCCCATTTTACTCCAAATGAAGTCACGACCAATTTCATAGAAGACCTTGGCAGCACCAAAGTGTCCTAATTCCCTATGAATGAACCAAATTAGCTCCTCCCGCAAAGTGGCAGGAACACATATTGCCCACCGATTATTCCTACATTTCCTTGCAAGAAGCCCATCCTGCATCTTGTACGTGAACCGTCGTACTTTCACATACTCTTCTTCACCTATTTCCAACCTAGCCAGTGGCTCCTTTAACTTAACGTCATCCCGTTGCTCCACTAGCATATTTCTCAGTGTCTGTAACGATGCCCTGTTGCTACTGTCCACACATGCACATATTAAAATACCGTCCTCTGCTTTAACCACAGGATAATCCCTACATAAATCAGTGTCCCTCGATAGCATGTCTGCAAGAATGTTATCTTTACCATTAATATATTTTACTGTGAATTCGTATTCCTGCAGAGCAAGAATCCACCTACTAACTCTGTTAGAACTGAGTTTACAAGTCCTCATATACAGTAATGCATGGTGATCTGTGTGTATCTCAAATTTCCCCCCTACTAAATACATTCTAAATTTCCCTAAACTGAAAACAATACCTAAAAGCTCTAACTCAGTAATCGTGTATCTTTTCTCTGCTGCTGTCAGTCCTCGCGAGGCTAAAGATACAATGCACAGATTGCCCTCATCATCTTTCTGACATAATACTCTAGCAATGCCTATATGTGAAGCATCTGTCATAACCACATATTCCTTATCTTTTAACGGATATTTCAGCACTACAGCTTTCTCAAAACCTTCCTTCAGCGCTCTAAAAGCCTGATCATGCTTGGACTCCCATCTCCACCGAGTCCCACTTTTAAGCAATTCCCTGAATGGTTCTACCAACCCTGAGTATTTAAGAACGAACCTCCTGAAAAAGTTGCAATTTCCCAGGTAAGTTTTTAACTGTTTAACATTCTGTGGCACCTCTGCGTTAAGTATCTTATTAACCCTACTTTCTTCTGGTGTTACACCTCTACTCGACACTCTATGACCTAAAAATGTCACTTCTGACTGACAGAATGACGACTTAGTCAGCTTCAAAGTGAACCCTGCCTGATCTAACTTCTGAAAAACTATATCTAAATGACGTAGATGCTCCTCAAAACTGCGTGAACTAATTACCATATCATCAATGTAAATGGTTACAAACTCTCCTGTGTCATCCCCTAATGCGATGTTTAAAGTCCTAATTAAAGCTGCTGAACTACTCTTTAACCCATAAGGTGTTCTACAAAATTGATAAAGGTTATATTTATGACTAAAAGCTGTAAATGGTCTATCTTCATACATAAGTGGCACTTGCCAAAAACTGGAACTCAAATCTACACAAGTGAAATACTTCTTCCCCTCAAATGTTTGCATCAACTCTTCAATGGACATGGACTTCAGCTGATCTGAACTGATTCTACTGTTAACTAAACGAGCGTCTAAACAAATACGAACCGTGCCGTCGGTCTTGGGTACCGTGATCAAAGAATTAACATATGGACTGTTAGAGTGCTCAATAATCCCATCTTCAAGCATCTGGTTAATTTGTGCCTCAACTGCACTCTGATAAGCGAAAGGTACAGGATATCTATGTCCTGTGAATACTGACCTATCAATAACGTTCAATGAATGGGTATAGCAATTGGCCATACCAATGCGATCCTCAAAAACTCTCCTATTACACAATAACACATCATAGAGCCGAACACATTGTTCCACCTCTATATTACCCTGAAATGCAGCATCACGTAACGAGTCCTCTAGACTTCCGTTCGTAATCACACTGCCCACAAAACATGGAGAACCCCGCTCTACGGCTGGCGATATCTCATTTAAAGTACAAATCACACCTACAATTCTACTCCTCTGAATATGGTCATTGAACGCTACTTCTACTTCAGAATCTCCCCATTTAAATTTCAAACTCCCTACATCATAACATAAGTTACCAGACACTCTACTTAGCCACTCTGAACCCAAGATAACACTGAATACTAAATTTGGAATTACAAGGCAAATCTGCTTCTCTACATGATTATTAATTTTAATGTCTACTAAAACTTGCTTAGAAATTACTTTAGACCTCTTCCCAACAGCTGTGATAACAAAAGTGCTTTTAATTGGCATCTCCTCAAAATTTACTCCAGTTCCTTTCATTTTATCATAAAATGCACTACTTATGCAACTCTTCATACAACCACTATCAATTAAAACATCTGTGTACGCCTCGGACACGTTAAATTTAACTATGGGGCTCTTACTAACCACTTCCTGAATAATACCTTCATCATTTAGTTCATGTAATAATTCATTTCTTACATTTAGGTCATAGGGTTACTGTATAATTGTATGGACAGGGCATGCTACAGACTGAGATTCTGACCTTACTTCGCATCCTGGTTCGCGTTTAAAGAACCGCTACAGCTGGTCGTAGTACTACTAACTACTAAACTGGTCTGGTTGTTCTGGGCTGTGTTGTCATTGTTTGGCTGTATATTACTACCACTAGGCTGTCCTCTTCCTTGACCCCTATTCTGGTTGTAATTATTGTCATTATAATTTCTCCCTTGATTTCCCCTGAAATCATTGTTTCTCCCTTGATTTCCCCTGTAATCATTGTTCCTCCCTTGATTTCCCCTGAAATCATTGTTCCTTCCTTGATACTGATTACCATTGCCATTTCCTCTGTTCTGATTTAGCTGATTATTATTATTTCTATTTTGAGCGTTGGCCCCTTCGCCACCGTTCCCTTGAACTTCTTGATGCCTGGCTTCATTAGGTCTATTATTATTATTATTACCCTGGTTCCTATTGAAATTGTCCTCATAACCCCCTCTCCCTAGTGCATCAAATGTGCTTAACAAATTTTCTACTTGTGATATAGTCTTTACATTCTGGATACAAGCAGCCTCCTTGATCCTATAGGGAAAGTGCCTAAGTAGCAACCTCACCACATCACTTTCCTCCTTCAAGCCATCCAGATATTTACACACTAATACCTGCCCTAAAAGTATTCGGTCATGGTGGAGCTTCCTTTAGGGTTATATTTACCACACACTACTCCCTCACGATGCTGCGACTGAATAACCTCATTCCAGAACTTTTCACAGAATTTCATGTTAAAGTCATTAATATCAGTAAACTTGTCTCTGTAGACAGCAAACCAATTCCTCGTTTCCCCCACAAACACTTGTTCTAAAATTTCAACTACCTGGCACCACTCAATACTACCATTTTCCAACCTCTCCCCGAATTTATTTTCTATAGTGTTCATGAACTCCATTGGGCACCCCTGTCGATTGCTGAACTTACCCAGTTCTACCTCCCTGTGTGTGCTATTCACAAAAACTGGCCTATTCTGACTATATTCTTGCCTGATCCTAGCTTTTAATTTTAACTCTAACTCTGCGATTTTCTCCTCAGCCTTCCTCTCAATACTGTTTACTGTTAATTTAATGTTTCCTTCTGATTCTTCTACTTTATCATATAGCTTTGCTTGTTTCTCCTCAATCTTGCTAATGCTCTCTCTATTACTCTCTCTTAAATCATTTACTTCTGCAACTATTTGTGAGTGGACTTTCTCAATTCTACCCCCCAGCTGTTCCTTAACCTCTTTAGTAGCTACCTGAATTTTGTCAATTTCTCCCCCCTATTGCTTTTTGACCTGCTGTGTTTCCAGTTGCACTAGTTCTTTTAAATTTTCAGCCTGTGTACTGATTCTAACTTCCAACTCCTCCTGTACTTTTCCTAATTTTCTCTCTATATCTGAAATAATCTCTTTAGCCTTTTCTTCCATTACTCCTCTGATTTCACCTCTAATCAGTTCGAATTTGTCACTCATTTCCCTACTGTTTTGTTCTAATTTAGCATTTAAAGTTTCAGTACTCTCTCTATTTTCCTTACTGTTTTGTTCTAATCTGGCGTTTAAAGTTTCATTACTCTCTCTATTTTCCCTACTGTTTTGTTCTAATTTTGCATTATTCTGTTATAATTTTGCATTTAAAGCTTCTGTACTTTCTTTATTTTCCCTACTGTTTTGTTCTAATTTTGCATTATTCTGTTCTAATTTTGCATTTAAAGCTTCTGTACTTTCTTTATTTTCCCTACTGTTTTGTTCTAATTTTGCATTATTCTGTTCTAATTTTGCATTTAAGGCATCACTACTAACTTTGTTCTGATACATGAACTCGAGAAGTAAAGTTTTTAATTCTGGTTGGCCGCCTACACTCCCTGTTTCAGTATCGGGATTTACCTCCGCTACCCCGGTACTACCATCACTCGACATACTGCTCGTATCATCACTCTCCAGTTGATGACCACTACGTAACCTCATCTGTCTTTCTTTCTCATCCCCCATAATGATATACACTGATAAAGACAAATAACCCCCAAAATACAGGCACAGAAATATATACCCTTCTCCTTCCACAAATGTTATTAGGTTTTCAGCCCCAAGTTGTCGGTGACAATTGTAGCAGATTTGCTTAGGCTGGGATGACAAGTGAAACGGTATTTACTTTGCTCCACGTTGAGCGCCAATTGTAGCAGTTTTGCTAACCCTAACTGTTGGGAGAAAAATGTAAATGTTTACCTTTGCCTAAGCTATGTTGTTTTAATGGGCGCCAAGACCTCAACGCAATGTTGAAATCTAAATTTGTATTTAACAACGTCTAGCTCTGGCAGAACACATTCAAGACTCTATTCACTCAGATCGTGGTATGATTTGATCATTAACCCAACAAACAATTGTATCAGGAGAAAGAATTGGTCTATATCTAATGCTACCTACTGAAAGCAAAGATTGCATTGTAAAAGAAATGAATTTATTATATAAAACAAGTATAGCAAAATTAATAATAATAATAAGTATAAAATTTAAATTGGAGCGTTGTGATTTGAATATTAAAGATAGAAAATTACGTGAAAACGGAGTCTGATAAATTATTGATTTTACTCTTATTCCCAAGCTATGAAGTTACTGAAATATGAAATGTAAAACAAAGAAAAATGAGAGATTGCGTATTTCTGCGTCATTTGCGCTTACCACTGGAAATTGCTAAAGCATTTCCCTCGTACTGGATGATGCTGTGTGCTTCCCACAGTCTCCTGGACGTCGCCATCTTCTTCGTTATTTGATGATATTCTGGTAGATTAGATAATTCTATGGTCCGTACATCGGACCCAAACACACGTACAACCTCACTGGTTAAGTTTTACAAAAGTTAGTCCTCCAATCCACGGAACATCGGAGCGACTCCCGCGTACAACCGTACTCGTTAAGTTCTATACAGATAGTCTTCGTTCCACGGAACATCGGAGCGACCCCCGCGTATAACCACACTCGGCAAGAACTACACAGATTGTCCTCCTTCCACGGAACATCGGAGCGACCCCCGCGTATAACCACACTCGGCAAGAACTACACAGATTGTCCTCGTACCACGCCGCGCCGAACGATATATCCTCTCGCCGGCTCCCACTCTAGTCTCAACTTCCAGCTTACGTGGTCTTCACTGATTGGCTGAGCACGCCGCTACTTCCCCTCCTCTGGTTCATTACACACGGCGCGCGAACGAAGAAGTCGATTTCCGTTCCATATATTCGCCTTTTCTTGACGATGCGACCCAAGCTTGCGTCATGCTTCCCGACAAGATTAAGCTTGTATTTGAATTCCCAGTGAGTCACGTCTCTCAATATACCCTAACTGACGAAACTCCGTAAAATTCCGCAATCACATAATTTTCTATGATATTGTCGTTCGTAATAATTTGCTTGATAGCGTTTTCTAAGACATAGAAAACCTATCTGAATGCTAATAATTTTTATAAAATGCTCCGAAAATACCTTAATAAAAATTATACTAAATTAATAATAATAATAAATTAACATGAAAAATTCTCTTGGCTGAACAATTTGCCGCGTAAATAAATATAGAATGGCTTCCTACTGACTTATGCCAGTTGCATAAAAACCCCTCGAAAAACACGTTACAGGGTCACAAGTGAAAATGGGAAATCAAGGAAAACCATTTTCAGGACGGCCGAAGTGGGGTTCGAACCCACGCTCTCCTGATAACAGTGAGGTACTAAATAGCGCGTTAGCACTCTCGGCCACCGCGGCTTATAATAATAATAATGTCGCCTCCGTAGCGGTCAGCATGGTTAGCTGCCGTCCGGGAGGTCCTGGGTTTGATTCCCGGCTCTGCCACGAAATTTGAAAAGTGGTATGAGGACTGGAACGGGGTCTACTCAGCCTCGGGTGGTTCAAATGAGTAGAGGGGGTTCGATTCCCACCTCAGCCATCCTCGAAGTGGTTTTCCGTGTTTTCCAACTTCGCCTTTGGGCAAATGCCGGGATGATACCTACTGTAAGGCCACGGCCGCCTCCTTCCCTCTTCCTAGCCTATCCATCCCAATCATCCCCTCCCTTCCCATCCCTCATGAGGCCCCTGTTCTCTTTGCAGGTGAGGCCGCCTGGGCGAAGTGCTGATCACACCTCCCCCGTTGTATCCACCCCTATCAGATGTTCCAAGCTCCAGGGCACTGCCCATAGAGGCGGTAGTGGTGAGTTCCCTCGCTGAGTCCGTGGGAACCACCAACCTGGAGGGTAAATCGAACAAAATAATAATAATAATAATAATAATAATAATAATAATAATAATAATAATAATAATAATACATTGTCTGATAACCTGTGTTATTGTAGTGGCTGTATAAGTATGCATTTCTTTACCTTTTGAACTCAATTACCGTTAGCATATGCTTCCTGCTGCACTCCTAAATAATTTCTGCCCTATGAACAGCAGTAGGATGTGAACACTGCAAAACAATCTAGCACAAAATATAATTATGTTATATGAAAAATATTTCCACGTCAGTTGGTGCATCATCGTAACTATCACTGTCCACTAACTGTTTTAAAATATCCAGTTCTGTGAGCGAAGATAAAGGAGACGCCATGTTTACATTCAATCTATATTATCAGTAAAACTGTCATAAACATTCGAGAATAACGAAAGTTAAAAAATCATTTCAATTCCCGCAAACTCTAGTAAATAAGGAAAGGCGTTCCCTCACAGACCACTAGATGGCTGCACAATACTGGAATACAGCACAGAATTCATACGAGCGCTGTAAGTAGGCTACAAGCTATCGTCATGTCGTGTGGGACTCGACATCGGAGCGGAAGTTAAATATTTTTTAATGTCGAACTCTACTCGACGTAGGAGGAGGATTGGGAATGCGGCAGCCGTGGACTTAAGTAAGGAATCATCCCAGCATTTGCCTGGAATAGATGTGGGGAGGGGGGACCACGATCACCACTTCGAAGATGGCAGAGATGGGAATCAAACCCTCCTCTTCTCAATTATGCTTCACGAGGCTGAGTGTACCATGTTCCAGCCCTCAGACCAGAATTAAAATTTCTTGGCTGATTCTGGAATCGAACCCGGATCTCCGGGATGACGGCGAAGAAACCTAGCCGCTACACCACGAGGCGGTCGTACTTTTGATAAGTAGGCCTAACTTACCCAACCTTGCCAGCGGCCACGTGGTGGGGATGATTATTGTTTGACGAAACATCTAGGTCATCTTCACTGCTACAGCGAGGTGGAAATCCAGAGAACTTGGCAAACGTGATACTTTAAAGCTTATCTCGCTGAAACGGTGAATACATGCTGGCCAAATCACAAGGAAAACACTTATAATGCTTTTTTTCTAATTTCCAAATTCAGTCGAGCCACCCCTAAACACGATACAACTGTAGGAGGAGTGAAGGCCAAGCGGCTAAGAGATTCTCACCAAGGCGAACTGGGTTCGATTCCGGGTTAAAGTATGTGAGATTTGCAAGATGAAATGTCAGGCCCGGTAGTAAAGGTTCCAGGTAAAAAAGAGGGCTCGTGATCACAAGAGTAATGGTCTCGTGGAACATCAAGTGTTCTTCCTCCCTTTTAGGAATTATGTGCGCCTGAATACCGAAGTGAATTTTCGACCAGTTCAGGTGGCTGAGTTCTCATATCACCTTCAGCAATATTCAGGGTACAGCAGTTACTCGCTGTGTAGTAGCAGGAGACATTACCACAGCCCACTGAATGATCTCGAAAGATAATCGGTACAGCATTTATTCTCTGTATGGTTTACTGGAGACATTACCACAACCCCCTGTAGGCCTATGATCTCGAAAGATGATCGGTACAGCATTTATTCGCTGTATGGTTTACTGGGGACATTACCACAGGGCAATGTAGGCCTATGATCTCGAAAGATGATCAATACATCAATTATTTGCTGTATGGTTACGGGAGACATTACCACAGCCCCCTAAATGATCTCCATAGATAATCGGTACGGCATTTATTCTCTGTATGGTTTACTGCCACGCCTGCCTCTCACCCGGAGGCCCCGGGTTCGATTTCCCACCTGTGTCAGGGATTTTAGAAATTGACGTGAGGGCTGGAACGGGGTGCACTCAGCCTCGTGAGGACAATTGAATAGCTGCCTGATAGTGAGGCAACGCCTGGGCAGCGGTCGCTTGATAGGCCTAGGCTCTCCATGGGCTGTAGTGCCACGGGGTTAGGTTAGTTATGGTTTACTGGAGACATTACCACAGCCCACTGTAGGTCTATGATCTCGAAATATGGTCGGTACATCATTTATTCGCTGTATGGTTACGGGAGACATTACCACAGCCCCTTGAATGATCTCCATAGATAATCGGTACATCAGGTATTCGCTGTATGGTTACGGGAGACATTACCACAGCCCCTTGAATGATCTCCATAGATAATCGGTACATCAGGTATTCGCTGTATGGTTACGGGAGACATTACCACAGCCCCTTGAATGATCTCCATAGATAATCGGTACATCAGGTATTCGCTGTATGGTTACGGGAGACATTACCACAGCCCCTTGAATGATCTCCATAGATAATCGGTACATCAGGTATTCGCTGTATGGTTACGGGAGACATTACCACAGCCCCTTGAATGATCTCCATAGATAATCGGTACATCAGGTATTCGCTGTATGGTTACGGGAGACATTACCACAGCCCCTTGAATGATCTCCATAGATAATCGGTACATCAGGTATTCGCTGTATGGTTACGGGAGACATTACCACAGCTCCTTGAATGATCTCCATAGATAATCGGTACATCAGGTATTCGCTGTATGGTTACGGGAGACATTACCACAGCCCCTTGAATGATCTCCATAGATAATCGGTACAGCATTTATTCTTTGTATGGTTTACTGGAGACAGTTCCACAACCCCCTTCAAACCTATGATCTCCATAGATAGGCCTAATCGGTACAGCATTTATTCTTATGGTTTACTGGAGACATTACCACAGCCCCCTGAATGATCTCCATCGATCTTTCTTTATTCGTGTCAGAAGTATCAATATGAATTTTGAATATTGAATATAGAATATCTACATTTCTACCATACATAGGCCTATATTCAGGTCTATTATACAAAACAATCAAATATTGAAGCAACAAATTTGAGCTAGATGATTTTTGCCCAGTATTGGGCGACGTCAATAGCGCTGGAGGAGGCTGCAATCAAATCTTTCATAGTGCACTTTGAAGGACATAAGTCACACTGACATAGATGTTGGATTGTCTGCTGCTCTCCACAGTCACAGAGTGATGAGTCGCTTGAGAAACCCCACTTCCGCAGATTTACTCTTGTTCTGCCGACTCCTGTTCGGAGTCTGTTAAGGGCCTTCCAAGTTGTCCACTTCTCCTGGTGTCCACATGGAAGACTTTCCTTCGGCTCCATCCAGTTGGAAAGGTGGTTAGTTCTTTCTTTCCACATCTTGATCCTAGCATTCTCTGCTTTCCCTTGAAGTTTAACTGATGTGTGGAGAAAACACTTTCTAGATTTCAGCCTCCGTGTGGCAGGATGGTATCCATAGAGGGTATGAGCTTCTGAAGTAGATGATTGGAGCCCCTCTTTGTTAGCTGCTACCTCCCTATGAATCTCACCAGGAGCAATACAAGCTAGAAGTTGGATCTTCTCAATAGGTGTTGGTTTTAAGCATCCTGTAATGATCCTGCAACTTTCGTTGAGAGCGATGTTGATATGCTTCGCATTGGCTGATCTGTACCAAACCGGGGAGGCATATTCGCCTGCCGAGTAGCATAGAGCTAGAGCTGATGTTCTGATTGTTTGTGGTTGTGTTCCCCAACTGGTTCCAGACAATTTGCATGTTGTCTCCATAGATAATCGGTACAGAATTTATTCTTTGTATGTTTTACTGGGGAAATTACCACAGCCGCCTGTAGGCCTATGATCTCGAAAGATGATCGGTACATCATTTATTCGTTGTATGGTTACGGGAGACATTATCACGGCCCTCTGAATGATCTTCATAGATGATCGCTGTAGCAGTTACTCACTGTGTGGTAGCCGGAGCCATTTCCTCGGCCCCCTGTGTAATCTCGACACTCTCCAAAGATGATGAGTACAGCAGTTATTGTGGCTGTGCTCGTGTGACAAGCCCCATGTAATACCCTGTGACAGGCGTGACTGCCCTCGCGTTAATCGAACAGTTAACAATTTACAAGTGTCTTCTCCTCCCCACCCCACTGAGGGGAGAAACAAATGAAAAGAAGGGGACTTTTATCGTTTTACAATTTGACAAGTGAATGAACTATAATGAAATTTAATCGCTACAAGGATTAAGTTTAATTTTGTCAAGCTACAAGAATGTACAGTTGCATTGATGAAAAAAGCAACATTTCATATCGCAGCTGGCTTTTTTCATATACTGAAAGGGCCCATACCAGTGCAATCACAAACTCAATTGCATATCTCTGTTATTAATAGAAATATGCACGATATTTCGCTTTCCATGAAATCTACCTTAAAGTGTAGCCACTCGAGTTAAGTCACGCATGGAAGTCCCGAGATCGAAGGTTAAATCCCGATGCTGACAAAGCCATCCTCAGTATGGTTTTCCCTCGGTATTCTCCATACTCCATCTTGGCAATGCCTGGATGGTACCTTACTTGAAATCTGCGAGCACCTACCCTTGTTGTTGTTGTTGTTGTTGCTTATTTTAGGGTCAATGGCATCGTAGCCATATAGCCCCATATGCTTTTGGGTGTGTTGAATCGGTGTGAAAACCTATTTTGATGGCTGTGTGTACTTGTACAGTAAATTGGAAATAGCATTTGGATGGATACCGCCGTGGCTTTAAGTTAGTAACCATCCCGGCATTTGCCTGGGGTAGAAGTTCAATAGAATTGAACATGGGGTTTTCTTCGGATATGTGTTCTTCAAAGTTTGAGTGTTTAAGGTATTTAATTTCATTATAACTTACAATGTTCAAAGTATCTTGTGTCGAAGGCCCTGCCAGTTTGTCTAATATGCGAATGTTCGCCAACTTATAATACACCTACATACAGTAGTTGCCTGTCGTTATTAAAGATGGCTCATCTATTCCTTAAGAGAAAAGAGAAAAAATACACTCTACATTCGTCACAAGCTAATTTGTTTAGTCCCGACTTCTTGCAGGTGTTTTATTTTTGGAATGTGTATTGCAGATCCTTTTATCGATGCTGTTGTCTGTCTTGAAAGATGTGTTTAGAGATCATTTCTTAAATACGGTACCATTGCTATCCCAAGAATACTGTGCTTCAAGTTTGTGAAGCTCACATAGGCACCCCGTGCACCATGCGACAGGTTTAAGTGAAACAGGGTGATTTGAAGTTTCGTTAATTGTTACGTGAGTCTAAATGGATGTTCGATGTAGGTCTACTCTGAAATCTAACTTGTTGCCAATACTTTTCACAATGTGCTCTCGACAAACGAGTAGTCTATGCCGCAAAGAAATTACAACAAACTTTTCTATTGGTTTTATATCCGTTTTAACTTTCAAGGCTTTAAGAGACTCCGGGCTGCTGGCATTTGGCACTGGAGGGGATCTCTTAACACGGTTCCCTCGCATTTGTGAACCCTTAAATGCCAACTGACTGCGCCATGATTCGATCCTACAACCATGGGCACAATAAACTACAATTCAATGTAAGTATTTTCCATCAAATAATCTCGGTTACTTCGCATTTATTAATCTTCAAAATTAAAACCCTGATGACCTTCATCCTTCAGTGCCTTCTCTAATGAAAATGAACTCTCTTAAAATCTCAAATTAAAACGTTTTGAGGCAACAGTTTAAGTAAACTTAATGTGGACGAAATTGGTTTATACGAAAAAATGTGCAGAAGTACACCAATAAGACATACAAGAACCAAAGTAATGGGGAATTGTGGTCGTAGTCCTTTGAAATACCACACCCTAAAAGATGTACGAGTTGAGCGAAAATTCCCTTAGCCTATGAGTTAAATAGGCATAACCTTTTAAAATAGCCTATCTCAACTAAATATCCCTTAAAATAATCGAATGGTCACAACACATGTGATTGCTAAACCTTCTGAGCTTTAGCTTACCAGAATAAGAGACAATTTCATCAAAATCCTAGCTTCAATAATAATCGAAAATATAGGACAGATTTTACGAGGAGCAAGCTGCTTCCCTCCAACCAAGAATTATGATGATGATGATGATGATGATGATGATGATGACGATAGTGATATATATATGAATATACTGTATTTTGTGCAGAAGTGTAATTCATAAACATCATAATTACCGTAATTAAGCCTAAGTGAGAATGATCTGAGGATGAACGCTTGACGTTCGATTCACGTCATTCATTTTAAGTACCCTATTTTTAGTCTATTTTCATTTATGAAAAAAAGACTAGGCTTATGAAATCACCTTTTGCCCAAGTGTGCGTGTGTGTGTATGTGTGTGTGTGCTCATGTGTATGTGTATGTGTGCGTCCACGTGTGCCCCCCCTCACCCCCCTAATAAAATCAAAACGCTTGGAGCAATTTCAAAGAAACTCGGTAAGGGCATAGTACTATTTTGTCTGATCCCGACCATGCACTTCAAATTTCAATACGTCTCACCACTCCAACATGGCGCCTGTGCGAAATATTTCACTGGCATTCCATATCTCCCAAACTACACATTACACCCTGAAATTTTGTACGGTGATAAAAGATACTACTAGAAGTTCATCTATGCGACTATCAGAAACCTGTTAAGTACAAAATGAACAAGGCGGCCAAGCGAAGTTAAAACATTCACATAGACGTTTCTAGCGATCTAACCATCCGAGTGCAGGGAAACTTGTTAGAGCAAATGTTTATACACATTGTAAGGCACTAAAATCTAATGTAGTTCACTTGTTTACATAACCTCAAGATGGCGGCTGTGCAAAATTTTAAAATTAAGTATTTATTTATTGTGTTTTAATCATGCGATCGAAGTCAAAGTTTGAATAATGAACGTACGCAATAATCATCATTTTTTTTAGCGTATGGCTTTTAGTGCCGGGAGTGTCCGAGGACATGTTCGGCTCGCCAGTTTTTGTAGCTGCTTCGAGACGGACACCCAATGGGTGAGCTACAAGTACCGTTGGGGAGGGAAGGAGGGAAGTTGGAATGTAAGGACGAGGAGTCGGAAGGTAGCGGCTGTGGCCTATAGCTAGGGACCAACCCCGGCATTTGCCTGGAAGGAAGATGGGAAACCACAGAAGACCATCTTCAAGGTTGCCGGCGGGGGGATTCAAACCTCCTCGCCTCCCGGATGTTAGCGACTGCCATCAGTCATGCCGTAACCACCACGGCTAACTCATCCGGTAATCGTCATCTAATAGTACATAACTCTATGGCCTACATATATACAAATCCAAAAATGCGACCATCCGAAATAATTCGATGGTTCACAATATCTACTAATCTACGACAGCAAACAAACTGAAATTTTGTATGTTGATAAAGACTATGAGCATGAGTTCACCTATGGATATTTCAATAACCTGGTGGGCACAAATCCAACATGGCGGCGACGCGAAATTTAAATAATTGAATGGACGTTTCTCGCGATTAAACCATCCGAGCACTGTGAAACTTGGTACGGTGAATGCTTATACACATTTTAGTCCTCTGATATCTAATTTCTTTCAACTGTTTTCATAACCTCAAGATGGCGGCAGTGCGACATTTTCAAATCTTGTTTTTTTTTTGTTCTTGTGTCCTAATCATGCGATTGAAATTTGAATAATAAACCTACGCAATAATCTTCATCTAATAGAACATAACTCCATGGCCTACATATATAAAAATCCAATATGGCGACCATCCAAAATATTTGGACGGTTCTCAATATCTACGAATCTACAGTATTACCGCAATCAAACTGAAATTTTGTATGTTGATAGAGCCAATTTACATAAGTAGGATATATGAAAATAAGCTGTATAGTTCTTCCCGGAACTACTTGTTGTATATAAAAGCGTGTTATTTTGTGATAAATATCTTATGTAGTGTTTTCATGTTAAGGCATATAAATACTTGCTTTCCCGCCTAATGTAATTGAGCACAAAAATTTGTGTTGACCGACTAAGATGCTTTCTTTAATGGAACTTGGCAACACTGGAATATGACTTCTATCACTTCAGTGATACAAGGAGCCCGAGAATGTTCTCCGCAGTGGATACGTGCAGCTGCGAGTGGTTGAGGCATAAGTTTAGTTGGATGCACTGTGTCCTTGAAAGAGGCTGTCAGTGTGTATTGCGATAAGCGAGCGAGCCTGTATCTCTTCAGTGTGTATTGCAGTAAGCGAGCGTTCAGATAGATTATTGGAAGAGTGCAACAGTATACAGGCGGTAATGTTTACTACTGAAGAGAGTTGTTTTGGGTGGAATACTTTTTCGCGAAGGCGATAGGTTTACAGAAAATATAAAATTAAGATTTCAGGCACGGTTTCCCTAATTCAAAGTGTCCAAACCGTGATACCGTTCGGGATTTGGTAAGTAAATTTCGTGTGACTGGCTCAGCTCACGATGTACCGGGAAGAGGCAGGCCTACGCTTTTAACAGACGAAAATCTTGTTGAAATCTCCGATATAATGCTGCGTGTCCAGGTAAATCAACACGAAAATTAGCTCAACAAACAGGAATCTCTAAGTCGACAGCACATAAAACTGTGAGAGACAAGCTTCAGTTGTTCCCTGATAAAGTTACCGTGGTTCATGAATTAAAACAAACTGATTACGGAAAAAGAGTGATGTACTGTGAATGGTTCCAGCATCAGTTATGAATGGTGAGTGCATGATGCAAGCGGCAGCCGTGCTACCAACGTAACTGCTGTAGCTAGCTCTCGCAGACGCATGTAGGCGCTGCGGAGAACATTCCCGGACTCACTGTAGACTATATAATTACATATATTTTTTAGTCAATTTTATCCTCCAAGTTGGTGTTTCCCACGGACTCAGCGAGGGAACTCACCACTACCGCCTTTCCAGGCAGTGTCCTAGAGATGGGAACACTTGGTCGGATTAGATACAGCTGGGGAGATGTGATCAGCACTTCGCCCAGGCGGCCTCACCTGCAAAGCGAACAGGGGCCTCCTGAGGGATGGGAAGGGAAGGGAGGATTGGGGTGGATAGGCAAGGAAGAGGGAAGGAGGTGGCCGTGGCCTTACAGTAGGTACTATCCCGATATTAGCCCGAAGACGAAGCAGGGAAACCACGGAAAACCACTTCGAGGATGGTTGAGGTGGGAATCGAACTCCCTCTACTCATTTGGACCACCCGAGGCTGAGTAGACCCCGTTCCAGTCCTCATACCACTTTTCAAATTTCGTGGCAGAGCCGGAAATCGAACTGAGGACTTCCGGGGCGGCAGCTAACCATGCTGATCGCTACGTTACGGAGGCGACCTTTTTCAGTGATAATGATTGTTGTTTTTAGTGGCCTAACTTTGAGGTTATGGGCTCCTAAATCCATGAATGACTGGGTTCGATTTTCGAGGTGAAATGTTACGTCCGGTGGTTTGAATTACACACACACAAATATGGTCCGTGGCTTATGATAGCGAGATTAATTGGCACGTTAAACTACAAGTTTAGGGGCAGATGACCTCGTAGTTCCGCCCCTTAAAACAACAATAACTATCCAACTAAACTACAAGTTTGCTTCCTTTTAGTTTCCGATTTTACACACGCAGTGGGTACCTGGAATTATTGATGACCACTCGTACATCATGGCCTAGCGACGTGCTCCAGGACTCAATTTTCGACCAGTAAATCTCCAGTGGAGGGTAAACGTGAGAAGTTATTTTGACTGCGACGCGATATTGAGCTGTCTCCCGCTAGTTCCTTGTTGACACAAACAGTGCTAGACAGTGTCTGTGCTGTCTTCGTGGAGGTCTCGGCATGGGGCGACCGCAACTCCATTTTATTGGTGCAACAAATACTTCAACAGCTGGACCATAAATAGCAGCTCATTCAGGTGCCAAGTTAGTCCATTGTCACCGCGATGGGACAGGTGAGGCATAGTCTTCACACGCTGTGACCTGGGCTCAGTGCGTCAGGGCTGTCAAACATTCTCAAGACATCCACTATTGCAGCCAAGTGCCTCAAAGTGGGGGACGTGCCCCCTGAGTGGGGCGCCGAGAGTGATTGAGGGGGGCTCCGGCTCTGATTGTAATATGTAGGCCTAACAACAGTATATATATAAAGCTCAATTTTGGTTTGTCTCATTGTCTGTTATTTATACAAATCTACACCATTTCACCGATCTGAACCAATATATATACTTAACTTACCCTTTAGAACCCTGCGGATAACACTGTCCACTTTAAAAATTTCGAACATACCACTCCATTTCCTGCATTTAGACCCTTTGGCACAAATCTACATCGTTTCACCGATATGAAGCAAACTTAATGTACTTAACCTTTGGAACCTGACGAGTAACTCTACTTGAAATTTCGGAAAGACCACTCCATTCCCTGCATTTAGGGCCTTTGACACAAATCTACACTGTTTCACGGTGCTATGCGACAAAATACGACACTATTGGTCTCTACTTTTCTAACAGCCAATGAGATATAGGCCCTAATCAGTGTATTTTATTTCACTTACTCCTCATAATTACATGTGTCAGTTCTGTAGTTAGTAAATAGTCGTTTATGTTCGACCCTCACTATTATGTGTCAGAAAACGGTGTCATAATGATGGTCATTATAACACTTATTTTCATTATGATACAGTTTCTCCAGCCAATCAGAGCTCGTTCATTGACCAATTAGGTAACGATACTTTCGCGCATGCGCTCAAAATCCAACATGTCGGACATAAACACAACATCGAACTATAATAAATTACCGACATGGAATACGCACCGTCCATATGTTCGCGTAAATAAACTGGCGAATATGAAACAAGAAATAGCACTGTACCTTAAAATCACCAACACTAATTTCTGCACAGCGCATTCAAACGACTCCGGTGACAATATTACTGAGGGACGGCAGATGTAAACATATGGCTTGCATATGTCATTGCAAGCACACAGAGGGCATTCGTCGGTCGTTCAAAGATCTTGAAAGACAAAGAGATGTCTCGCGCTCGCTCTCCGATAACATTCTTGTGGCTGACTCTCAACAGATATTTATGAATATTTATGTTAAAACATATAATAACATTATAATTATCGTCGAACATAAACAGTCGTATGCAACTCGCCTATAATGGTAATTAAGACACTCGTATGGAAATTATAAAACTCGCATACGCTCGTTTTATAAAAAATACTCGTGTCTTAATTATAGCCATTATAGGCTCGTTGCATAATGTACTATTATGTTCGACCCTCACTATTATGTGTCAGATAACTGTATCATAATGATGGTCATTATAACACTGTTTTCCATTATGATACAGTTTCACCAGCCAATCAGAGCTCGTTCATTGACCAATTAGGTAACGATAACTTCGCGCATGCGCTCAAAATCCAACATGTCGGACATAAACACAACATCGAACTATAATAAATTACCGACATGGAATACGCACCGTCCGTATGTTCGCGTAAATAAACTGGCGAATATGAGACAAGAAATAGCACTGTACCTTAAAATCACCAACACTAATTTCTACACAGCGCATTGTCTTCAAATGACACCGGTGACAATATTACTGAGGGACGGCTGATGTAAACATATGGTTGCATATGGCATTGCAACCACGCAGAGCGCATGCGTCGGTCGTTCAAAGCTCTTGAAAGACAAAGATATAACACCCAACGCTCGCTCTGCGATCACAAAATTCCGGTAGCTGACTCTCAACAGATATTTATGAATATTTATGTTAAAACATATAATAAAGTTATAATTATCGTCGAACATAAACAGTCGTATGCAACTCGCCTATAATGGTAATTAAGACACTCGTATGGAAATTATAAAACTCGCATACGCTCGTTTTATAAAAAATACTCGTGTCTTAATTATAGCCATTATAGGCTCTTTGCATAATGTACTATTCCCTATTCATTATTACGGGGAAATACATTAATGTTATTTCCATTATACTGCACTAATCAACCTCACTACCACCACCACCACCACCACCACAAGAAGTTATAGGCTACTGTTTTTTTTTTCATTGTAAATGATTTAGTCGACTTCATCGTTACGTTACGGCGACGTCACGAAATGTACCGAGAATGCACTGAGGTGTGTGACGTCATAGTACCGCTTGGTGCATGTGTACTGAGTTCACTGGTGAGCTCTGGCGTTACGAGACGGCAACGACATGGCGTGCGTGACGTCATCCAGCCAGCTCCCTCCTTTCACCGCGTGCTCCAGCTCCCTCATGACTAGTAACTTTCTAGCGTTCTGATTGTTCCTTGATCATCTAACATATCAGGAGTCGTTGGCTTCGAGCGAAGCGAGAAGCCTTCAGCCTTTCTAGCATTTTTCAGCATTTGTAGCATTTAAAATGATATTAAGTCCAGTCTTTCAGACTGTCTGTTTCTTTTTCTGTTAGTTTAAGTATCATGTACCAGTTCTGTAGTAACTTAGTAGGGGAAGGGTGGGCATAGTGGCCACGGCGGGCATAGTTGCCACGGGCTATTTTTTTACTGTACAGTGCTGCTACCTGGCCACAAGCGCCTCAACTACTCCACTAGACCACCATTAGTGTTGTGTTGAGCCTAGAAGCTGATCAGATTACGCTTTTAGAAGTTGTCATCAATTTTGTTGTTTTTCAAGTTGCTGATGTAAGGTAAATGTACTGCATTAACTATTATAAATAGGTATATGATTCTAGTATGTATTGATGACAGCAATACCTGAAACAAGTGTAATTTAAGCTTTAAATTCATCTTTGAAAGTAAGACCTGGTGTACCTGGTTGGGCCTGCAGAGTCATATTTAGATAATGACGTAAAAGAGGGCAAAGTGGCCACGGCCATGGCCATTTTGCCCTACACTATATATTATATTTTTTAAGTAAATTATTTATATGAAGCCTAGACCAAACAAACTTTGTGCTTTTAAATGGGATACTTATTGAACGTTTTAAACATATCCTTTCATGAGCAGGGTGGTAGCTCAGTCAGTTAAGCGCCGGCCTTCGGAATTGTGACATGCTGATGGTTCCAGGATCGAGCACCGCTGGGCTGAGGTAATAAAGAGGTGATAAAGAAAGAAGGTATTCAGGAGAAAAGGAAATCAAAAGTGGCAAAACGTGCTTTGTTTACTAAAGGAGATAGTAACTCCGATAGTGACGAGTGATACAAATTGCCTTTACTGTCAGGAGTTATATTCAAAGTCAAAAAGCAATGAAGGGTGGATCAGATGCTCTATTTGCCTGATATGGGCACACGAGGATTGTGCTGGGTGTGATGAGGAAGACAATGAATTCATATGTGAAATGTGCAATTAAACAAAAATAGGCTAAACACAATATCCATAAAATGTTTTAAGCATTTCAACTTTTGTATTTTTTATTGTACTCTATAAAAATTTAGAAATTAGTTTTATAAAATGATAGGGACCTATAAACATGTGTGGAGAATTATAACAATACTTTAATTTGTAAAAAATATGCTCAAAATTTTTTGTTAAATGTATTTGCAGTGTTATTTGTAACATCGGGTATAGTGGCCACCTAGTGGCCATTTTGCCCTTCCCCATAGGGCAAAGTGGCCATTTGGTAGAGGTTTCAAAAATTATTTTTTTTTTTCAAAAATTAACTAAGATATAGTTAAAATGATTTGTTTACAGATATTGAACCCTTTGGTATTGCAGTGTTTATATGTAAGAAATCTTAATCAAGGGGTCGCGCTCAGTTCATAGTGTGATGTTTACGTTCGCCAAACAACATGCTCTACTGAGGCAAGGGTCATAGGATTAAAACTATAATTAAGAAAGAAGTGACAAGACGTAAAATAATAACATAATTTAATGACTATTTGTGCAAAAATGAAATGAATAAAAACAATAACAATAATAAAATTCCTCCCTGAATCTTCCCATGACAAAAACATCTATTAATGTTGAGGAGTCAGATGGATCTTCCCCTTATAAAAATGTGGATCCAAGTTCCACTAACATGCATTGGGATTTCATGTACGCGTAATGACTAACTACGAGGAATGAGTACTTTGGATGACTGTTCGTTTACATCGGGTAACAGCCACGATGCTTACGATCAATCATCTCGTAAATCAACGTTTACGGATATGGGACACAACACTAATAAAAACCCTTAAAAATTAATGCTGACACACAATCTAAAATCTAGTATTTACAGGAATCTCCCTCGGGACCCTTCTTCAATGCGGTGACGCATCAGACAAATGAGCTGCCAACCCGGCCAATTGCTCAATACACAAACAAGGAAAGACAGCATCGCACGTGACTACACGGGTCACAACTATGAAACATAAACATGGAATTAAACCAACAACAACAAAAATCTCAACGGCTGAGATTACCTTATATGAACAAACATGCACGTTAAGCTAACGCTTCGGAGATTATAGTGATTTGTAGGCAACTCCCATTTATTTAAACAATTTTTACCATTGATCAGTTCTTACTCTGTAATTCAAGTAACTTTACGGAGCCAAAGCACTCCCTAATGACCTTGCTGCAATCCTTTCAGCCCGCCTTGTGAAACCAGCTACTCCCTACCACAACACCTGTCATCGTCCAGCCCAGTGTGTAAAAATAACCAGACCAACTGTCCCGTTATCTCGTTGAATCAACAGCAACAAATCTCAACCACATAAACATATGGTAAGACATTAATCGAAATAGCCACATATGTCCTCGCAAGGTAACGATATGGGCTTGGCATCAAGCTGACAGAAATCAGTCTACGCTGAAATTCCCGCTTGTAATGACCAATAATACACACACACACACACACTGCTGGGAATGACATAACACTTTTCACACAGGTCGGTTGAATAAGATTCTCACAAACTAATTAAGAAAAATATTAAAACCTACGAGAGAGCTGACTGCTCCTCGCCACAAATCATATTGCTCCAACGGCAATAAACTCACTGAATCTGATCAATAATAAACATTACAAAGATTAATTTACCCTCCAATCTACTGCATGATTATACTACTTCAGTCCTACTTCTGAAACACAACAAATCTCCGAGAGACGTTTCTTAAATGCATTACGTATACATATGCGAACACGGTCGTCCACATAGTCACGTTAGTTAATAAAAACAAACAAACAAGAAACTCTAACTAAACAAAATTGTGCGAGCTGTTTTCCATGCAAAAGGTGTGTCAGACCAAATCTAAATACACGACGTTAATCAACACAAGCAAGATATTTACAAAAAACTATTTGTCCCATAAACCATAAGTTAATTTATCAGATAATAAGAATATTATTCAGTACTCATCCTCAGCCAATCACCGTCAACGGACATCTGCAGCCATTTCCTAACTTAATGCTGCTTAGCTCGTCTCAAACATTTCGACGGAGTGTTGTCGGTTCCAAACTTCTTCCATGGTCAGTGATGTCATATCTCGTGCTGATGTAAAAAAGTTATAAATTATTATACACTCGATATCTGACTACTAAGTTCGCCGTTCTAGGTACTTAGTTCCCCAGAAACAGTCTGTTGGCGAATTGTCGAAGATACTGTCCCTACAAAAATAGTACAGTGACCATCTAACACACTGATTTTAACACACTTTAGTATTAATAAAAATCTGTGTCCTCATGACACGCAAAGTACAAGTGCCTACGTCCTCGGACGCGCGAAATGTAGTATAACCTGTGTCTTCCGACACACACAATATAGAAGTCGAAGTAGAAGTTACCTACGTCCTTAGACGCACAAAATATAGTCAGTCTTCTTGGCTCTTCACGCCACTTATAAATGAACTGGCCCTAGGTATCGATAGAGGGGGAAATTATATAAAAATTTCTCAAAATAATAGTGGTACAGGAATGAAACAAATATCACTGAACTCGTAAAATTGCGCAGGTCAAGAATATGCCCATTAATTCAAGAATCGATCGTAGAGATGTTGTCTAGCCGATCTCCCGCGTTAATGCTAGATATCGCGTGCCCAAGCTAGACTTGGCGCGCTCGTAAGCATTCACCTCTCATTGGTTCCACATTTTCTGTTAACTTCGCGGTTTTATCAGACATCGGCCTCGTAGGAGTGTCCAGTGGTACCATCAACCACTCACGTTACTGCATTATATTTTTTCTAGGCGCGAATAGTACAATGCACATGCCATAAGCGTGTCTCACCACGCGTCCCTTTTATTTTTAGGTGGCCACCACCTGTCCTTCTGAATCATTGCTATGCTATTTCTTTTCACAATCCTTAAGTATCTAGCCTTTTGTCAAACTGTTGCAGGTATGTCCCAACTGTCTCCAACAAATGCTTGAAATTTCCTCATCTTCGTCTGGCTATTTTATGACGCTGGTGGAAATATTTATTAATTGAAGAACTAAAACATCGAATCATTTATCCATCCGAGGATAAAGGGTTCAATATATAACTAAATAAGCTATAGTATGGCCAATTTTCATTTGATTTTAACAATTTTAACTTATTGAAAACAATGATTTTCCGTTAGCGTGGCCACTATGCCCACCCTTCCCCTAATCATTATCATCCATAAAACAAATAAATCCACCGGGCGAAGCCGGGCACTACTGCTAGTATTTCATATTGTGTAACAAATATTGCTGTCCTCATATCCAGGAACCTATCATAGACAGGAAGCTCCTACGATCATTCAACACTAATAAACTCGTACTTTTGTTGTCTTGTTTCACAATAACTGCCAGCAGGAATTCTGGGAAAATGTGTAGAGTAACATTTCTCACACAGCATCCTTTCACCCGCCACCCGCCACCCGCCACCCGCCACCCGCAGTGTATCTCCTTACCAAACACGTAACAACCACTAATGACAATAAGCCGCTTGACAATGTGACCGACACTTCCTTACAAGAATAGATTCTTCTATTTCTGCCATTGTCGACTCGAATTTAGCCAGGCCTTTGCAGTCACTTCAAAGAAAGTGAGTGAATAGGTAATTCTAGTACGTGGTCAGTATAATAATGATATCGTATGGCAACGGTTGGAGGGTGCAAGCTTTTTTTATTTGACACCCAGAAGGTAGCTTGCATGCAAAATATCGTTGTTCCTTGAAGCACTATTAGAGTCTAGGAGGTTAGATATCTAAGCTCCTTGAACGCTATAGCTTTTTTTTTTGTAGAGAAATGAGGATCTTTGTGTTGGCGGAAACTCCCGAGATTAATTTTGCCATTATGAACATTATGCCAACATCGTATGGCATCCGTGTCGTAAATTTTTGCCGCCTTTCAAAAAATCAATTACCACGGCCAGGAGCGAACCTGCAAGCTTGGGGTTAGTAGACTGACACGTTAACCACTCACCCACTGTGGCAAGCGCGTCGTCAGTGGAAGTGTTTTAAAAGAAGTGAAATTTGTAATTTTACGTGACCGTTAATCTCACGATCATGAGCCAAGGGACCTCCTTTTTACGTGGAATCCGAACCACACGGCATGATATTTCACTTTGAAAATCTCACTTATATTGACTGGGAATCGAACCCAGTCCACCGTGATGAGAGACCAATAGCTTGACCGCTGCGCCACCACAGCCGTCACTGGAAGTGTTTAGTCTGATTTACAATAAACTGATAGGCCTACAAGTAACGCCATCACGCATGGATAAGTGGCTTATTAGCAGTGGTAAGAAGCGACGCTATGAAAGTGATAGTGCTTGTCCTCCTTTGGAATTACTCAGTCATAATAAAGAACAAGATTCGAATTTAAACAAACTCCATTGTTCTTCCACGTCTACTTCTCCTCAATGCGTTCTTTGTTTGGAGATTTTAGCTAACGACAGTTTGAAGCCTGTGAAACTTAAGAGAACGATCGCGGTTTCAAACCCGGCCAAAATCGTCGGATTTTTTAAGAATGTTAAAAAACCTCAGTATGCCTTCCTTCGGAGGGGAAGTAAAGCCAGCGGTCCCATGTCATAGATTTATGATATGAGAAAGAACCTTCCACTAACTAAGTTACACTTGTGGAAGCTAAAATTTGTAAGTTAATTTGATAACGCTATATTAGTTCCAACGTTCACCGCTGGGTGCTGACTGCGATGCCATCTAGTAGCCAAGTCCGCAGCTAGGTGTCGTGGACGGTAGCAAAAGTAGTCGGAACTACTTGAAAAACTCATCTTCTGCGGTCCTTCTACCTGATTCACGGATAACACACACTAATACAGCCATCACAATTAACACCGGTTATCAGACAAATTCTACACACACCCAAAGTACAGGGGGCTACATAACCGCGTTGTCGCAGCCTCTAAACTAAGAAACTAAACAAACTTATGAGACGCTTACGGTCTAAACATCCAAACTGTGTAAGTAAACCTATAGCATTTTTAAGCGTCATGAACAAGAACTAAAAGGAAATGTGCGAAGTAAGTTAGCCTATGAGAAATGCTAAGAAAGAAAAAAGAATAAGGGAGGGGGAAACACTAGTTTTTTTTAATGTTTCAGAAGGGGGGCACGACAGAAAGAGTTTGAGAAACCCTGACCTAATTTACCGGCACGGGCAGGACTCAGAGCGTCAGGGCTATCAAACATTCACATGACAACAGAATTGACATCCATATCATAGCCAAGTGAAGCCTCCGTGGCTTAGGCGGCAGCACGCCGGCCTCTAACCGCTGGTTCCGTGGTTCAAATCCCGGTCACTCCATGTGAGATCTGTGCTGGACAAAACGGAGGCAGACAGGTTTTTCTCCGGGTACTCCGGTTTTCCCTGTCAAAATTTCATTCCAGCAACACTCTCCATTATCATTTCATTTCATCTGTCATTCATTTAATCATTGTCCCAGAGGAGTGCGTCAGGCCTCGGCAGCCGGCACAGTTCATATCCTCGCCGCTAGATAGGGGCTCCATTCATTCCATTCCTGACCCGGTCGGAGACTGGAAGCAGGCTGTGGATTTTCATTTTCATCATAGCCAAGTGATCTAATTCACGGGTACCGGAAGGACTCAGAGCATCAGGGCTATCAAACATACACACATATCAGCCTAGCCGAGCGGTATAGGCCTACTCTAAGGCAGGCGTTTTCAACCTGGTGCTCGCGAGCCCCACGGTGCTCTTTAAACGATATTTGGTGCTCTACAAACGAGACAAAAAGTACTCACGAACACAAGCTCCTCTGAGATCCATTCAATTATAATTCTGTTGCACGAACCGGGTTTTCATAACACGTTTTGACTGTCAGAAATGTCATCTTTTTGTGAAATATAAATAAAAATAATAAAACTATTAGACATCCCTATTTTTTGAGTAACACGAAAGATTCTGATTCGACTCAACTGTCCACACGTACAGTAAATGTAGCCTATCTTATCTTCATGAGGCCTGGTGATTGTTGAATCCCTAGCGATTTCAGCACTTCTGAGTGAGAGAGCGATAGGAAAAGGCGCATGCTTGATGCATCATTGTAATTAAGGATATTATTATTATCAGTAAGAGCCTCCGTGGCTTAGGCGGCAGCACGCCAGCCTCTCACCGCTGGGTCCGTGTTTCAAATCCCGGTCACTTCATGTGAGATTTGTGCTGGATAAACCAGAGGCAGATAGGCTTTTCTCCGGGTACTCCGGTTTTCCTTGTCACAATTTCATTCCAGCAACACTCTCCACTATCATTTCATTTCATCTGTCATTCATTTAATGATTACCTCAGGGGAGTGCAACAGGCTTCGGTAGCCGGCACAGTTCATATCCTCGCCGCAAGATGGGGGCTTCATTCATTCCATTCCCTGACCCGGTCGGAGACTGGAAGCAGGCTGTGGATTTTCATTATTATTATCAGTCTACATTTTTAGCCTATTTTCAATTTTGAAAAAAAAAAAAAAAATAGGCTTATGAGATCATCTTTTGTCCGTGTGTGTGTGCGTGTGTGTGTGAGGTGTGTGTGTGTCCCCCTCCTAATAGCATTTAAACGGCTGGAGTGACTTCAATGAAACTCGGTAAGTTCATAGCACCATTCCGGGCGACCCCGACTGTGCCCTTCAAATTTTGTTACGTCTCACCAATCCAACATGGCGGCTGTGCGAAATATTTCACCAGCATTCAATATCTCCGAAACTATTCCCGATATCACCCTGGAATTTATTACGGTGATAAAGGGAACTACTAGAAGTTCACCTATGTGACCTTTGAAAAACTGGTAACAACAAAACCAACATGGCGGCCACGCGAAATCGCGACTTTTAAATAGACGTTTCTCGCGATTTAACCAACCAAACGCAGTAAAACTTGGTACAGTATATGTTTATACACATTGTAATGCACCGACATCTAACTTCGTTCAATTGTTTACATAACCACAAGATGGCGGATGTGCGAAATATTTCACCGGCATTCTATATCTCTGAAACTATTAGCGGAATCACCCTGAAATTTTGTACGGAGATAAAAGGCACTGCTGGAAGTTTATCTATATGAATTTCAAAATACGGTTAACTACAAAACGAACATGGTGGCCAAGCGAATTTGAAAGTTTTAAATACACCTTTCTCGCGATTTAATGTTCCAAACGCAATGAAATCTGGTACAGGAAATGTTTATGCACATTGTAATGCACTGGTATCTAATTTAGTTCAATTGTTTACTTAAACTCAAGATGGCGGCTGTGCGAATTTTAAAATGAAGTTTTTATTTCTTGTGTCGTAATCATGCGATCGAAGTGAAAGTTTGAATAATGAACCCACGCAATAAATTTCCTTTAATGGTACATGACTCTATGGCCTATACATTTAACAATCCAACATGGTGACCATCCGAAATATTTAGACGGCTCTGAATATCAACGAATCTATTATAGCAAACAAACTGAATTTTTTATGTTCATAGGGGTTATGAACTTAAGTTCGCCTATAGGACTTTAAATAACCTAGGGATCACAAATCCAACATGGCGGTGACGCGAAGTATAAATATTCTCATGGACGTTTCTTGCAATTTAACCAACGGAGTGCAGTGAAACTTGGTACAGTAAATCCTTATACGAATGTTAATCCACTGGCATCTAATTTATTTCAATTGTTTCCATAACCACAAGATGGCAGCTGTGCGAAATTTTAAAATCTCCTTGATACTTCTTGTGTCCTAATCATTCGATTGACATTTGAATGCTACACGTACACAATAATCTTCATGTAACAGTACATAACTCTAGGACCTACATACATAAAATCCGACAGGGCGACCATCCGCAATATTTAGTCGGTTCTCAATATCTACGAATCTATTACAGCAATCAAACTGAAATTTTGTATGTTGATAGAGGCAGTTAACATAAGTAGGATATATGAAAATAGGCTGTATAGTTCCTCACGGAACTACTTGTTTTTTCTCACAAAGTTATGTCCAAAAGGAGCGCGATTGAACCTATTTCACACATGAATTTGAATTAGCATTCTCCTTTTCCCCAAATCACTTCAATCTCTCACTATGATTTTACTTCCCTTCTGATGGCCTTGGAGTGGTGATTCTCATCCACGAATTTGCTTCAAAATGATGTTTGTTCACCAACCTCGGTAGACGAGTGGGTACAAGCCCAACCGTCGGCCATCTTTGAAATGGTGGGACTGTATCTTCCGACAGCCACGACCGCTTCCTTCCACATCCTTGCCCAGGCTCAATCATCTTCATCCATTCCATCTCTCATTCGGGCGCGCAGCTCACACACGGGTGTCGACTAAAAGGACCTGCACTCGGCCTCTCAGGAGAACACACGACCATAAGAACAACGATCTGAAGCTTGACCTAAACCATAAAATTTAGTCTGTTACGTTGATTTCTTGAAGGTCATTCACAATTGCTATTATCCAGTTATTCTTGGCTTTCAATGAGAGGGCATGATTAAATATCATTTTGGTAAGTCTTTCATTGGGCGACTTCGGTGGCGTGGATGGTAGCATGCAGAGCTTCTATGCTAAAGGTCGTGGGTTCAAACACGGCCAATTTGTCAGATTCTTTTTAAGAGCGTTAAATATCCCTCAATATGCCTTCCTTCGGAGGGGAAGTAAAGTCGGCGGTCCCATATCATAGACTTATGGCATGAAAAAGAACCTTCCACTAACTACACTTGTGTGAAGCCAACAGTTGTAGGTGAGAATTGATAACGCTCTATTAATTCCACTGTTCGCCAGGTGCTGACTGCGATTCCATCTAGTACCCAAGCCCGCATGCTAGGTGACATGAACGGTAGCATTTGGTAGCAAAACTAGGAACTACTTAAAATTATTGTATGCAGACCTTACTTGAATTAAAACAGATAACACACACTAATACAGCCATCACAATTAACACCGGTTATCAGACAGATTCTACACACACCCAGAGTACACGGGGCTACATGCGCTGTCGCAGCCCCTAAATTAAGGAACCAACCAACTAGGCCTATAGTCTTTCACTGTCCATTCTTTGAATATGTTCATGCAATTTCAAACGTCGTTTTCTAATAGTGTCTGATTTTTTTCTCGGATTGTTGGCATAACTCGTGAGTTACTATTATTATAATCATTATTATATTCGAATGAATGGTGCTCGGGTACTTGGTACAGCATGATGGTGATTCTCACCGTCTCATAAAGACACCCATCAACGTTGCCGTGTGTCGTAAGGCACTCTCCACCGCTGGATTTGGTATTTGTTCTGTCGGAGATCCGAGTTTGTTTCTTGAACTTGGATTGACAGCAGTCATCAGCTTATGTACCAATATGTGTATTTTCTCGGTATTTATAGCGTACTATCCTCATAAAAAGGGGGCTGCGTGGTGCAGTCGATAGAGCCACTGAGCTTCTAACTGAAAGGGTATGGGTTCGATCCCCACCCAGGTAGTGGATCTTATAAACGAAACTGCCACTTTCCGAAACGCAAATAGCCCTGGGGTGCACTCAGCCTACACCAGAAATGAGTACCAGGGCAATTCCTGGGAGCAAAGACGGCCGGGCGTGGAGCTGACAACTCCATCCCATCTAGTGCCGATGTCACAAAGAGTGGAAGCCTCTACTTTCCACTACTCCCAGGGCCTCCATGGCCTTACTGCACCCGTTCATCCGAGGTATGCGATGACCCATCTGCTATTACATCGCATATCTGGCTTCCCAGGCCAGAGTGGAGTTAAATGAACATGAAATAAAATAAGGAATGTGTCGGAAATTCAGTTGAAATATCACAAAAGCAGAGGGTAACACGAGATAAAGTATCTCTAGGGTCGTTACGGGCTTAAATTTAATCATAATAGCAAATAGAAATGGGCGCCATCAACTGAACCCCAAGCAAACCACATCCTTTCTGGTTAAGCCTTAATTGAGACGAAGGAAAGGATTGGGAAAACAACATCATCATCAGATCACAACTAAGATAAAACAAAATTTATTTAAACTTAATCAGTCAGACAGAAAAAGAAACACAAACCCTGCCTAAGAGTATGGTCGAATGTAAACGTTAGGTTGTTATAGTCCTCAAAAATCGAACCATCTCTGTGCTATTTCAAAGTATTCTTCATCCACATAAAAAAATAAAAATTACTAAAGTTCGCTTGAGTTCTCAGGGCCACCGTAGCACTATGTATTTGCGTCACTGACATTTCGTGATCCCTGAGACCTAACCTTTCGTTAATTTAACATCAGTAATGAGGATGTCAAGAAATATGAATCTGTCTGACACAAAATACCCTAAAACATATATTTAATTATTCACTCATTTCTATGGCTTAAATGACACTAATCAATGTTGGAAATCCCAACAATTGCTCCTTAAAATCTAACAATTAATTTATACACCATATTTACACTATTGCTGATCATTGCTTGGTTGTGAATCAAAGAAAACTTCACTATTCATTGGTCATCACCATCATTATCATGTCAAAAAAATTAAATGTTTCTCACATCAGTTCTCATCCCAATATTCGTTATATTCAAGTCAGAATAATTAATTTATTACCATTTGATCATTTAAATGAATATTATATTCATCAATTCATTAGATTATTCAATCATCCACACACTCTCATTTCATTATCTCATTCAAATTAAATTATCTCAATCCATCCATTCAAATTGTTTAATTCATTAATTTAAGTTGCAATTCATCAATTTATTTAAATCATATCTCTAATTTAAATTTATTTAAATTCATTTAAATTTTATTAGTCATCAGCTCCTTTAATTAATTATCACCCTTTTATTAATTTATTCAACAGCTGTTTAATCACCTATTAATTTATTTGATTCAGTTAATTTATTCAACTTTTAATTCATAGATTTATTTAATTTATCGAGTTTATTCATCAATTTATTTAATTCATCGAGTTTATTCACATTTTAATTCATCGGGTCAGATCATTAATATGTTTAAACTTCAGATTATTATTTCATAAATTATTATTATTATTATCAGAAAATCTTGGATTATCAAAATTATTTATTTATTTAATTTCCTAAAAATTGTTTAATATAGGTTATAGAACGTTGTCTTAAAGTTTAATCAGTTCCAAGTTATACCTCATATCTAATTATCATGCCAAAATAATACGTTGCCTTCACAAAATCACGTTGGATCTCACTATCCAAAACTTCACCATTTAATCTCACTTTGTCAAATACCACATTTGAATACCATAATTATTCCATATAACACCATAATTATTCAGCGCACAGCATGAATCTCAAAAATATGCTAGACTGGGTTCAACAACCTCATGTCTGCCTCAAAATTATCATTGGCAACATTGCAAACTTTCACTTGGCAACCTCCAAAAATACCTATCAAAAATACTTCACATAATCACGTTGCATGATCCACAAAAATATATAACTGGCTTCAGATGATTAACGCACACAATCTACAAGAACTGTAATTAATCTGGTCATATCTAGACAACTTCTTAAACAATATGAAAATTACCTTAGTAATCGTAATCCAATTCAAGATCTGTTTTAATTCAGAGCATAAATTCTCTTAAGATCCTCAAGATTTACTTCAAAGAAAAACACCAATGCACTATGTCTTTGCGTCACTCAAAAATATCTAATAATGATCTGCCTCAAAACAAATTCTGACAATAAATAACTCATCTTACAAGATTCAATTACTTGAAATCCTTCTCAAAGGTATCAAATCACTGACAAAGAGTATCAAAAGTATGAACTGTTAAATGAATATACTCTCAAAAGAGTATTGCAACAAATTATTGGATTGGCAAAACAAGAATTACAAAGTGATCCCCTGCTGACATTTCTTTAAAATTTATTTAACAAAATTCAACTAATATGTGACTGGTAGTTTATTGTTTAATACTCTTACGATCATAATTATACTCGGATGATAAAATGAGACCCTCGATTGGCAGGTAAGGTGTGTGCCACCACACAATTGCTTAGAGCAACAGGCCCTGCCTCGTAGTCTATGATGGTAATTCCCTAAAAACGACAGGTAAGGTGAGTGCCACCACACAGTTACTCAGAGTAACAGGCCCCATCTCGTAGGCTAATGAGTGAGTGTACATGATTGGAATCAACAAGACTCTATTGGTCACATAAAAGCGATATGCATTCACTTGAGTGAATAAAATTTTAATATCACCAAACAATCCAATAAAAATTTAAAAAATCCCTACTGATGAATTATACATACTCGCTAGTATGCAATGAACGGACGAAAAAATTCAAATTATCCAATTGCAGATCACGAGTTCGAAACATTCGCGAAAAATATCCATAATCAAGAAATACTATCCTCACAGAAAAATATAAAGACCAAAATCCTGTCTAATAAAGTCAACCAATGGTGAGAACGTTGCATAAATGTGCCTGCCATATCATATGGTAACACCATATTTTAGCAAATGGAGTAATAAAATATTTAAGCCATGTCGAAAAATTAATAGTAGCACTCCTACTAAAATATATACGAATATGCCCAGTGTTCATGAAAAATCATATCAGTAATTCCATAACTCTTACAATACCTTCATATTCCAGATGTTAATAGAATTCAAAGAACGTCGGTAATCCAAGTGTTTGTCACAGATTTCTCGAAAGATCGACGAAAACGCTGTATCACCCACTGAACTGACGCCTGACTCCATCCAAGTGAATTTGATGTCATATTTATCCTCTTCGTTAGGAACCGAATCCATCGCTCTGAGATGCCATCACGTCGCCGTATCCGCCTAGCACGACATGATGAACTGAAATTTAGCCTTCATGGATATTGTCCAAAATCTTCCACAAAAGTTCAAAAACACAGAGTACCCCATACTCCTCGAATATGTCACGCCACTGTTCCATAAACTATTCGGTTGGCATTCGATAATAATGTTAGTCTCCACAGCGGCTGAATTGCACTGGTAGAGATATATGTAGCTTCAAAATTGTACGGATTTGTCAGACACCCTGTATCTGTGTTCGTAACTAAGATATTTCATAACTGTTCATGATATGTAACTATTATGCTGCACATGCCACTATTCACAAAGTGCATACTCTTACATATTTTCACTTGCCAAAAGCAGTAATGTTGGAACGGCCCCATGGTCGCCTTAAATATTTCGGTTCAAATGCATTATGAAATATGCCGTAATACCGCTGAAATAAGTTCAAGTCCATCTGAATGTCCATAATAATAGTGTATGATTGTAACTGGACTGCACAATTGGACTGTTGAAACACAAGTCCTAACATCTCAAACTTGACAAAATGTCAGAGTAATGTTCAACTCGTTGACTATCGCATGGTAACAAAATGTCGCCCACAGCACGACACGCTCCGCTTCACTGTCCTTGTGTAATATGAGGTTGAATGCTGGCCTCATTATACTGCTTCGCTGTGCTGTTATACATTGAGAATGTAGCTTAAATAATGTTTCCCAATCCTTGTGTAATACTGCGTATTGCTTCGGTAAATTGTACGCTTGAAAAAGCAAGAGTTTAGTGCTTTTCAGTCGGTCAACACGAATGTACCCAAAAGAGATGGGTTATGCCCTAATCCTGAAATAAATTACATGAGATTAATAAAACACTAGGATGACCAGTTTCAATCGTCAAGCGATCATCATCAGATCCATTACACTTAGGCTACAAAATCTATGTTTGAAATACAGGTGAAAATATTTACAATATGTACAATTATTTAGTTGCAGTATTGGTACTGCAACTGTCAGTGTATGCTAAATGCAGTATATATGTTAGGTGAAATGCTAAATGGTGATAGCTATCCGGGGATTGTACTTTAGAGAGATTATATGGTTGTAAACTATGGTTAAACTATAACATTTTTGGCTAACTACTTATCTGATTGTCTTCCGTATTACAGTTACTCGCAGTTTTCGTGCTCACTGGAACTCGCTGTGCGGTCGACTGCGGTGGTTATCTTAACGACTGGTTTTTCCCCTGCCTCCTCCCCCCTGTCCCTACGTGCTGTGGGGAGTGATAGCGATGTGTTTATGTGACGTGTTGCCAACCTAGATAAGATGTATGTTATTGAATGAGGTGGGTCCACAACTATTAAAGACCGTGGATTGGCCCTCGCCACGCGTGGAGCATAACCCATTCGAACTAAGCGTTGACGGTCTTATGAGGACGTCCCGGCACCTTTAATACTGCCGCGAATATGGGCCTTGGTTTATTGCAGAAGCAAAGTACATCGTACAGCTGATCCAGATATTATTTACCTATTAAAAACCCCCTAATTTCCCCCCTTTTTTATCTAGCTTGGCTGTGTCGCTAAATTGTGTTTTGTTTCCGACAGGGTGTGTTTTTTGGTAGCGTGAAGAGGGGTGAGCTCTCCATGAACGTGTGTTCATTTAGATTGTTGGGATTGTTTCGTTTGGCTAGGTGTATCTCGATTGCTTCCTTTATGTCAAGAGCTCTGCCTTTCGATTCGTGATGGGTTATTTTAAGGTCCGACTCTATGTTGGTAAAGCTGTGCCCTGCGTCACACATATGTTCGCACACGGCTGAATGTGTTCCGTATCTTATCGCATTCCTATGTTCATTATAACGTGTGTCTACTCGCCTTCCACTCTGCCCGATGTAATTAGCTTGACAATCGGTGTCTTGGCACGTTATAGAATATACCCCTGACCTTGAATACGGGTCACGTTTATTTAGATTACTATTTAGGAGGTGCCTAGCGGTTGTGTTTTTCGTCGTGAAAGCTATCTTTATGCCTTGTTTTTTGAATAGGTTAGTGATTTTATATGTATTCGCATTCACATAGTTGAAACGCGCAAATTTTTTCTCATTACTGTCCGGTTTGGGAATCGTTTTATCTTTATTTTTATGTTTGGCTATAATTTGATTTATTTTGCATGGCGAGAAGTTGTTTTCCTTTGCTATTTGCATAATAGTTCTTATTTCCTTATTATAGTTGTCTTTTGACATGGGTATGTTTAAAGCTCTGTGCACCATTGAATTGAAACCCGCTAGTTTGTGCGTACTGGGGTGATTAGACTGATTGTCGATTGCATGCGAGGTTTGTGTTGCTTTCCGGAATATGGAATATGAAAGGTCGTTGTCTTTACGTTCAATAGTTATATCGAGATAATTTATTTTCCGGTCTATTTCGGATTCTTTAGTGAATTTGATAGAGTGGTGAAGGCTATTAATGGATTGGAGAATTGTTTCTTCGCTTGTTAGTTCAGTATCGTAGATGCAAATTACATCATCTACGTATCTTTTCCATATTACTATTCCCTTTGTTGAAGTCTTTTCTAAGAACGAATTTTCTAGTGCATTGATGAAGATGTCAGCGATTAACCCACTTACTGGCGATCCCATTGCTAGGCCTTCTCTCTGTGTGTATATTTTATTGTCGAATTGAAACACGTTTTGGGTGAGAACGACCCTCAGTAATCTCACAATCTCTTCAATTTCTTTTACCGAATTGTTGAATTTTAAGTTGTTTTCGATAGTGTTGATTGCTTCAATAATCGGAATATTGGTGTACATGTTAGTTACGTCGAAGGATACTAGCCTGAAGCTAGGTTTCATTTGTAGGGTGTTCAATGCTGTTACTAGTTCTGTTGTGTTCTTTACAGAGTTGTTTTTGTCGTTGGAAAGACGGCATTTTAAGATTTTTAGTAACTCTTTGCTGATTTTGTAATTAGGGGCATTCCTACAATTGACTATTGGTCTCATTGGGCATTCCTTTTTGTGTATTTTTGGTTGTCCCCTCAATGACGGTATTTTCGGGTTCATGTTTATTAGTTTTGATTTTTCGGCTTTGGTCAGTATGTATTCTGTTTCTTTTAGCGTACTTTTTATTTGTTTTTGGAATTTGTTGGTGGGGTCTTTTGTTAATTCCTTGATTTCGTTGTTGTTTAGGAATTCGACTGTTTTTTCAATGTATTCTGTTTTGTTCAAAATTACTGTAGTGTTTCCCTTATCTGCTTTTGAGATGATTAAGTCATGTTATTTTATTTTTTGTTTCAACGACTTTATTTCTTTGTGCTGTTTGTTGTTTTGAATGTTATTGCTGTCGCCCTCTCGTTTGAGGATTTTTTTGGCTTCGTTGGTGGCGAGATTTTTGGTTAATTCCCTGTCTTCTGCTGGGAGCTTGTGACTGGCTATCTCAATATCTGTGATTAACTGTTTTATATTGTGGTTCGTGTGTGCGTCTGTGCAGTTGTATTTCAAACCTTTGTCTAACATATCATTTCACCTTGAGAAAAGGTTACGTTCGTTCTGTTGTTTACTCTGCTGTGGAAATTGAATTCATTGTTATTCGTGTGTTGTTCGTTAGATTGATGGTTCTGTGTTTCTCCTAGTTTTCTTAATTTATTTTCTAGCGTTTCATGCTTCCTCGTTGCTCTGATTTTGATGTTGTCATGTAGGTGCTCGGTGAAGCTTGAAAAAGCATTGCTGTTTCACGTAAATACGACTGCGATGTTGAAATAACATGTGTCTGAACACCGGCTTCCTTGCTCAAGTTAACGGCTTGTATGACCTGCCCTATGGACAGCATGTGCTCCAAAAACGAACTCCGAATACTGCGTTGCAGGCCTCGCCTAGCGACTCTCTCCCGCACGTAACTTTTCGTTTTGCACTGCCTTATAAACTGTTCTATTATAGCACGATTTGATCTACTCAGCTGGACTGCTGGAATACTTCTCTTCGCTGGTGTCACTCCGTTCGGCCGTCTCGACCTGACCTACCACGTGACTTCCGCCTTCCTTCCGCTGTCTGACGTCACAGCTCTAACCTTGACCACATTATTTCGGCTATAAAGTTATAACATAAATTAAGGAGTTGTCTACCTTTCTTCAAGTTATTATCAATAAGATTTCTTGATATTTCCTTCCCTTCTGAGGTTAGATAAGGTTTTATTCCAAATTAATTTTATAATTATCCAGTATTTCTCTCATAATTCCATATGTTTGAGGGGTAGTGGCTCCATCTCCCTCGGCCTCCTACGTTATTTTCTACCATTCTTCTGTCTCGATCGGAGTGCTATCTTTTCTCCTTGCCCACAAATCTCAACTATGGCTCGATCACAGCTGGCGTAGCCGATAGCCTCAACTAGGTATCGGGTACATCTCTCCCGTACATCTCCTTTTTTATCAGTCTTGAGAACAAAATACTCTCAGGCATTCTCTATATACAACATATTATGTACACGATAGCTATGCAACCATCCTCTTCCTAAGCATAATGATACTTCCTAATGCTGGCTGCGTTGAAAGTTCCAACAACTTCATTCGTGTCGATTCCCTCGGTGGACTAATCTTCTTCTTCTTCTTCTTCAATTAACTCTTCATCTTTAATCTGGTATGTTTCGACTATGATGATGGGTTCGCAATGACTAGCATGTTGATTCGGCGTTAATTTGTCGTTTTTTTTCTGCACCACTCGTGCTTGCCCTATTGACATCTCGAATTAACTCTTCGGATGGTGCACTAGGTTGTCTATCCTCTCGCCTTGTTCTCCCGTACTCTTGACTTTCTTGTCGTCTTTCATTCTGATCATTCCGATTATTATTGCCTTGTCTATTGGTTTGATTGGATTGCTGATTCTGATTCCAATTATATCTGCCTCGATATCGGTTATTGTATCCGTTCCGGTTCTGATATCTGGAATTTTGATTGTAGTTCCTGTATCTACCATCTCTTGGATCTCGTTCATACGGCCTTTCATACGGTCCTTGATATCTGTCATTCCCACGGACGTTATGAATATTTCCTCTATTCTCTTCGTTCCTTCTATTCCCCCATGAATCTCTCCTATCTGTCTGTGCTGCATTATCGACAACTACCGCATTCACTTCTTGCGTGTTCCGATTTTCATTTCTCGAATTCCTAGGTGTCATCTGAGCGCTTGTGTAATCCAATCTGTGTAAGATATCATCGTAATGTTCAAGTGTATTCGCTCCCGATGCTATGAGTGATCATTGGACTTCTACTGGCAACTGCCTTGCTATTGCTTGTAACAGTTTGTCTTCTGGCAATGGAGGAATCAAAAATTGCAATTTAGCTAACTGAGATGTAAAATAATTTGTATAATGTGTTGGATGTGACGTAGAGTAACGTTTTGAGTGCATTTCTGCTCTCACGTTTAACTGATCTTCTGCACTCCAGAATCGTCGTAAAAATGCGATGGCAAATTGTTCCAGGTTCGCAAAGTTGCTTCTAAATGCGCGAAACCACGTCAAAGCTGGCCCATCTAAGGCGCGTTCGACTACCCTTAGTTCTCTTTCCTTAGCTACTCGATGTTCCGCCATGTAATCTCGGATATCTCTCAAACATTCGACTGGTGTGACTCCTGTATTCCCAGAAAATTTTCTTGGTTTATCATCAAGATTTCTGATGATGGTCACCGGACCTGAGTATCGTTCATTCGTATTATAAGGGTTTATATTCTGATTCAAATTACCTTGAGGGGTTGAACTAGTCCTTTCAAAAGTAACGTTTTGTTGCATTTGACTATCCTCTCCTGCGCTCACCTCTTGACTATTCATATTACGACCTATCGGTGTTTGATTCATCGATACTTCCCCCGTTGTTACGTCTTGACTTGTGAAATTATTTATTATTGACTCCAGTTTAGTCATTCTATCTTCCGTTCGTTTTTCCACTATCTTGACTTAGGTTTCCAAATTGTCTAATGAAATAACAGTCTGCGTTCTGTTACTCTCTTCCAAATCGTTCTTCAATTTGTCTATCTTATCTTCGCATGTTGTCTTGACTGATGCGACCTGTTCCTTTAATTGATCTACATCTGTCCTGAACTGAGCTGCATCTATTTCCATCGTTTCTTTATTCTCAGTGAATTTCGCTTCCAAATTCGCCATAACTGAGATTAATTTCTCTTCCAGCCCTGAACGCTTTTCTTTTGCTTCGGCATCGACCTCACTATACCGTTCTTCCTCTATTGCACCGACTCTATTTTTAAACAATGCTAAGTTTTCATTAACTTTCTGATTTATGTCATCATCAATTTTCTTAATGTCTGCCTGAAATTGTTTTTCTAAGGATTTCAAGTTAGAATTAACCTCTCCTAAGACTTCCTCTTTGACTGTCCCAATTACTGATTTCAAACCTTTAATTTCATTACCTAAATTCGTTTCTAAACCTTTAATCTTGCATTCGAAAGATACTTCGGTAGACCATTCTTGTATTTTGCCTACATCCGCTACTAAACCATCTATGTCGAATCGTAATTTCGATTCATTTGATTTAATATCTTTCTGAATAGACATAACATCTGTTCTCAAATTAAGAATATTTTCTTCATCTTTGTTTTCTAACTCTAGAATGTTTTTTCTTAACATGTGCAAATTTTCATCTCCTTTCAATTCTACTGCCTTTATATCTGATTGTAAAGCCTTTAATATTTCATCATTTTTTTATGTTAATCTATTTTCCAAACTCGTTAAATTATTTTTCAACTCTGTGTTACTTTCTTCACTACGAGCTTGTAATCTACTTTCTAACAATTTAAAATTATCTTTTAAATTAGCCTCACTAGCTTTCAAATTTGTTTCAGTACTACTCTGCAGTCTCTCTTCCAATGACTTTAATTCATCTTTACTATTTAACTGCAATCTTTCTTCCAATGACTAAGTTATTTTCATTACTAGTCTGCAATGACTTGAATTCATCTCTACTACTGGACTGCAATCTTTCATCCAATGACTTTAAACTATCTTTCAAATTACCTTCATTACTGGACTTTAATCTAGTCTCTAATGCTTTTAAATTTTCTTTACATCTAGCTTGTAACCTAGCTTCTGAATCATTTATCTGTTCTTTGATTTCCGATTCCATTCTAGTAATATTTGCCACAATGCCGGACATAATACACTGCAAATCCCCTAACACCTTAGCCAAATCTTCCGCTGACATAACTATAATTTCCAACTAAACGTTTTAATTCAGAGACGTTGGATAGCAAAACATCACACTGTATCAATTCCTAACTACACTTGGGTTTAAGAAAAATGACATATAATTAAACATGATATAACACGAATATGATTAACATGATCACTGGAATGGGCATACAAGTATATTGTCTGACCAAGTTCAATACATTTTATAACACCATTAAATGAAATAGAGATCAATCTCCTCGTAACATCAATCTGATGTGTTCCCATAGAATGAACAAAATCGAAGCCCCACGTATGGGAAAAGCCAATTCCCCTCCTCTGCACCCGTTCATCCGAGGTATGCGATGACCCATCTGCCATTACATCGCATATCTGGCTTCACAGGCCAGAGTGGAGTTAAATGAACATGAAATAAAATAAGGAATGTGTCTGAAATTCAGTTGAAATATCACAAAAGCAGAGGGTAACACGAGATAAAGTATCTGTAGGGTCGTTAAGTGCTTAAATTTAATCATAATAGCAAATAGAAATGGGCGCCATCAACTGAACCCCTAGCAAACCACATCCTTTCTGGTTAAACCTTAATTGAGACTAAGGAAAAGATTGGGAAAACAACATCATCATCAGATCACAACTAAGATAAAACAAAATTTATTTAAACTTAATCAGTCAGACAGAAAAAGAAACACAAACCCTGCCTAAGAGTATGGTCGAATGTAAACGTTAGGTTGTTATAGTCCTCAAAAATCGAACCATCTCTGTGCTATTTCAAAGTATTTTTCATCCACATAAAAAAATGAAAATTACTAAAGTTCGCTTGAGTTCTCAGGGCCACCGTAGCACTATGTCTTTGCGTCACTGACATTTCGTGATCCCTGAGACCTAACCTTTCGTTAATTTAACATCAGTAATGAGGATGTCAAGAAATATGAATCTGTCTAACACAAAATACCCTATAAACATATATTTAATTATTCACTCATTTCTATGGCATACATGGCACTAATCAATGTTGGAAATCCCAACAATTGCTCCTTAAAATCTAACAATTAATTTATACACCATATTTACACTATTGCTGATCATTGCTTGGTTGTGGATAAAAGAAAACTTCACTATTCATTGGTCATCACCATCATTATCATGTCAAAAAAATTAAATGTTTCTCACATCAGTTCTCATCCCAATATTCGTTATATTCAAGTCAGAATAATTAATTTATTACCATCTGATCATTTAAATGAATATTATATTCATCAATTCATTAGATTATTCAATCATCCACACACTCTCATTTCATTATCTCATTCAAATTAAATTATCTCAATCCATCCATTCAAATTGTTTAATTCATTAATTTAAGTTGCAATTCAACAATTTATTTAAATCATATCTCTAATTTAAATTTATTTAAATTCATTTAAATTTTATTAGTCATCAGCTCCTTTAATTAATTATCACCCTTTTATTAATTTATTCAACAGCTGTTTAATCACCTATTAATTTATTTGATTCAGTTAATTTATTCAACTTTTAATTCATAGATTTATTTAATTTATCGAGTTTATTCATCAATTTATTTAATTCATCGAGTTTATTCACATTTTAATTCATCGGGTCAGATCATTAATATGTTTAAACTTCAGATTATTATTTCATAAATTATTATTATTATTATCAGAAAATCTTGGATTATCAAAATTATTTATTTATTTAATTTCCTAAAAATTGTTTAATATAGGTTATAGAACGTTGTCTTAAAGTTTAATCACTTCCAAGTTATATCTCATATCTAATTATCATGCCAAAATAATACGTTGCCAATGATCTCAAGATTAACGGTCACGTTAAACTACAAGCTTCCTTTCCTTCCTTTAATACGTTGCCTTCACAAAATCACGTTGGATCTCACTATCCAAAACTTCACCATTTAATCTCACTTTGTCAAATACCACATTTGAATACCATAATTATTCCATATAACACCATAATTATTCAGCGCACAGCATGAATCTCAAAAATATGCTAGACTGGGTTCAACAACCTCATGTCTGCCTCAAAATTATCATTGGCAACATTGCAAACTTTCACTTGGCAACCTCCAAAAATACCTATCAAAAATACTTCACATAATCACGTTGCATGATCCACAAAAATATATAACTGGCTTCAGATGATTAACGCACACAATCTACAAGAACTGTAATTAATCTGGTCATATCTAGACAACTTCTTAAACAATATGAAAATTACCTTAGTAATCGTAATCCAATTCAAGATCTGTTTTAATTCAGAGCATAAATTCTCTTAAGATCCTCAAGATTTACTTCAAAGAAAAACACCAATGCACTATGTCTTTGCGTCACTCAAAAATATCTAATAATGATCTGCCTCAAAACAAATTCTGACAATAAATAACTCATCTTACAAGATTCAATTACTTGAAATCCTTCTCAAAGGTATCAAATCACTGACAAAGAGTATCAAAAGTATGAACTGTTAAATGAATATACTCTCAAAAGAGTATTGCAACAAATTATTGGATTGGCAAAACAAGAATTACAAAGTGATCCCCTGCTGACATTTCTTTAAAATTTATTTAACAAAATTCAACTAATATGTGACTGGTAGTTTATTGTTTAATACTCTTACGATCATAATTACACTCGGATGATAAAATGAGACCCTCGATTGGCAGGTATGGTGAGTGCCACCACACAATTGCTTAGAGCAACAGGCTCTGCCTAGTAGACTATGATGATAATTCCCTAAAAACGACAGGTAAGGTGAGTGCCACCACACAGTTACTCAGAGTAACAGGCCCCATCTCGTAGGCTAATGAGTGAGTGTACGTGATTGGAATCAACAAGACTGTATTTGTCACATAAAAGCGATATGCATTCACTTGAGTGAAAAAAAAGAAATAATATCACCAAACAATCCAATAAAAATAAAAAATCCCTACTGATGAATTATACATACTCGCTAGTATGCAATGAACAGACGAAAAAATTCAAATTATCCAATTGCAGATCACGAGTTCGAAACACTCGCTAAAAATATCCATAATCAAGAAATACTATCCTCACAGAAAAATATAAAGACCAAAATCCTGTCTAATAAAGTCAACCAATGGTGAGAACGTTGCATAAATATGCCTGCCATATCATATGGTAACACCATATTTTAGCAAATGGAGTAATAAAATATTTAAGCCATGTCGAAAAATTAATAGTAGCACTCCTACTAAAATATATACGAGTATGCCCAGTGTTCATGAAAAATCATATCAGTAATGCCATAACTCTTACAATACCTTCATATTCCAGATGTTAATAGAATTCAAAGATCGTCGGTAATCCAAGTGTTTGTCACAGATTTCTCGCAAGATCGACGAAAACGCTGTATCACCCACTGAACTGACGCCTGACTCCATCCAAGTGAATTTGATGTCATATTTATCCTCTTCGTTAGGAACCGAATCCATCGCTCTGAGATGCCATCACGTCGCCGTATCCGCCTAGCACGACATGATGAACTGAAGATTATCCTTCATGGATATTGTCCAGAATCTTCCACAAAAGTTCAAAAACACAGAGTACCCCATACTCCTCGAATATGTCACGCCACTGTTCCATAAACTATTCGGTTGGCATTCGATAATAATGTTAGTCTCCACAGCGGCTGAATTGCACTGGTAGAGATATATGTAGCTTCAAAATTGTACGGATTTGTCAGACACCCTGTATCTGTGTTCGTAACTAAGATATTTCATAACTGTTCATGATATGTAACTATTATGCTGCACGTGCCACTATTCACAAAGTGCATACGCTTACATATTTTCACTTGCAAAAAGCAGTAATGTTGGAACGGCCCCATGGTCGCCTTAAATATTTCGGTTCAAATGAATTATAAAATATGCCGTAATACCGCTGAAATAAGTTTAAGTCCATGTGAATGTCCATAATAAAAGTGTATGATTGTAACTGGACTGCACAATTGGACTGTTGAAACACAAGTCCTAACATCTCAAACTTGACAAAATGTCAGAGTAATGTTCAACTCGTAGACTATTGCATGGTAACAAAATGTCGCCCACAGCACGACATGCTCCGCTTCACTGTCCTTGTGTAATATGAGGTTGAATACTGGCCTCATTATACTGCTTCGCTGTGCTGTTATACATTGAGAATGTAGTTTAAATAATGTTTCACAATTCTAGTGTAATACTGCGTATTGCTTCGGTAAATTGTAAGCTTGAAAAAGCATTGCTGTTTCACGTGAATACGACTGCGATGTTGAAATAACATGTGTCTGAACACCGGTTTCCTTGCTCAAGTTAACGGCTTGTATGACCTGCCCTATGGGCAGCATGTGCTCCAAAAACGAACTCCGAATACTGCGTTGCAGGCCTCGCCTAGCGACTCTCTCCCGCAGGTAACTTTCCGTTTTGCATTACCTTATAAACTGTTCTATTATAGCACGATTTGATCTACTCAGCTGGACTGCTGGAATACTTCTCTTCGCTGGTGTCACTGCGTTCGGCCGTCTCGCCCTGACCTACCACGTGACTTCCTCCTTCCTTCCGCTGTCTGACGTCACAGCTCTAACCTCGACCACATTATTTCGGCTATGAAGTTAGAACATAACTTAAGGAGTTGTCTACCTTTCTTCAAGTTATTATCAATAAGATTTCTTGATATTTCCTTCCCTTCTGAGGTTAGATAAGGTTTAATTCCAAATTAATCTTTATAATTATCCAGTATTTCTCCCATAATTCCATATGTTTGAGGGGTAGTGGCTCCATCTCCCCCGGCCTCCTACGTCATTTCCTACCATTCTTCTGACTCGATCTGAGCGCTATCTTTTCTCCTTGCCCACAAATCTCAACTATGGATCGATCACAGCTGGCGTAGCCGATAGCCTCAACTAGGTATCGGGTACATCGCGGAGTTGGCTTTGCTTTGCTATCCTCATAAAAATCAGTAGAACGTATGATTATGAGATCATTCACGAGATGATACAAGTGTGTCCCTCTGACATCCCACTTCTACACCAGTCGAATGCCGGGATGGTACCTACATAGTATGGCCATTGTCGCCTTCTTCCAAAGTACTAGTCACAATTAAAAATAAACAATCTAGTACAGCCTTCACAATGACACAGGTTATCAGATTCTACACACACAGCCAAGTACCAGGCTACATGAACAGGATGTCGCAAAGCTCCTAAATATAACAACAACAAGTACTACTAGGCTAATGTGAAAATTTGTGGGATTTGCCTCCAAACATCCTAATTTTGGTATTCTCATTAACATCATTGTTGCCAAATGTCAAGTGCTAGGTGGTAGGTCCTACCAAGTAAGCAGTTACCTCGAAGAACTTTCAAACAAATGACCTAATTTTGTCCAAAATAGTATAGTATATGATGCGGTAAAATTTTAAGAACTGTTCGACGCTATTTCCATCTTGCGATCACTACAGGACATCTGAGAGATCATTATTTCGGCACGTTTTTTAAAGGAAAGCGCCCGCGATGGGGAAACCATCTTTGACTAAAAAACACGCCTTCGGCGATTGTTATCAGACCTAAATTGTTATGACGGGGAGAGAAAAAAAGATGGTCTGCCGATATTACCACTACTGCCAGCAATTCTATTAAAATGTTCCGTGATGTCCATTATAAAATGATTTACGAAGCTATAAATGTTGGAGAGAAACCGCGAGATTCCGGCTATGTCTCATAGTTGAGAATTCTTGAAATAAGAAATTATGATAAAATAATATAATCATCGGAGGTCTTCTAGAACGTCTCGAGGCTATCAGCTACGTGGAAATGATCATTTGTAACTCTGTATAATAGTGCTTTGAAGATGATTATTATCAATGTTTTTCCCCAGTTTCAGTGTTAAAAGGTCCCTTCATTTAACTTGCAAAAGGTAGGGTTAAACTGGAGATCGCTCATGTTTATCTTTGAGGTTATTTGATGTTTATTTTGGTCCCTAGTTATTCGTTATATATACGTACGTAGTGGAGAATCGAATTGCTTGTTTATGGGTTTATTAATTTAAATGGGTTCTTGTTGTTGTCGTTTTATTTTATTTATCTTGTAGCGTTTTATTTTTGTGCGCGTGTTCTTCCGGTTTTTGGTGTCATGAAACGTGATTGTATTTCTGAGAGATGTTTCTTACCAGTTCCTAACCCCTTGTAAAAGTATGGGATTTTTCGAGGACCTTTAGGGACTGGTATCTTCAGGTTAGTTTCGCGGTTTGTATCCTGACGAGGGTAGGTGTGTTCGTTCAATAGCCTTGGATATTCTTCTGTATGGTCGGAACGCACATCAAGTTTTATTTATATGTTTTAAGGGTTTTATTTTTCAGTGTCTGCATTTGTGCAACTCTAAGGATGGACGTATAGGTTTTCTTTTTATCCTTAGAGACTGGCAGACACTACCAAGCATGCGTCTGAAATATGTCTCATTTATAATCATGGTTCTGGACTTATGTTAAGGGTGGGTTTATGTTATTTGTTTAAGTGGAAATTTGACTGAAGGCCGAGGGTCATGTTTTGTGCTGATCTGTTTGGTTGTGGCTTTCAGTCAGCAAACAATGTGTGATGCCATTTACGTTATTAAATGAGTTATATTGGTTACTCTTCTGATATTATGGAATGTGTGTTCGTTGTACGTGTCCGGGACTGCAATTGACGCTCATTTGGTATCTCGTAAGGTAACCGAATCGTGTGCTTTCGTTCGAGAGAAGTTTTATTCTACCAGCTCATGAAATCGTTTTGTTTTATCTTCATTTGGGAGTTTGTCTTTATTTATTTTATTGAACCGATCTATGTTTCTTGCGGTGTTGTATGTCACATCACGTCATGTTAAGTGTTGTCGTCATGGAAGTCTTGTATTAATCTGTGTTTCTTGACGTGACATTTAAGGGTCGTTGTTATTGTATGTGTTTGTTTCTTTGGGTAGTTTGTTGTGACATACAGTTTAATATAAGGGTGGTCGGATAGATGGTTCGTGGGATACACGTTTTCATGTACTTCTCAGAATGATTCTTCTGACTACCTTCTTATAGTCAGCCTGTGTTGGAACGAAACGTACTATTAACACTATTGTTAATTTCTGCCCCTCTACTGAACGATCTCCAGTGACTTAGGCACCTCCTCGTCGTCAACATTCTCTCTTTTATAGTTCTATTTTCAGAGTTTTATATTTTATTGTTTACTGTTTTATAATCATGTGTACTATTTATTACAGCCCCTTCACCCCTCATCTTACCATTTCATGCACCCCTCGTTTCCCCTTTTGCTATGCCTTGTTTTGATATTAAAATTTTTATTCTACAACCTTTACTCGAAAAGTGTAGTCATTGGATGGTCGGTGCTCCATCTAGTTCGACATGTGTTAAAGGTCTCGACTTAGGTCTCAATGGTCCGCGTCCATCTGCACGCCTCTCAATTGGTAGCAGAGCCTGCTCTTGGCACTTTCACATTTTGAACATTGGGAGATTGATTATGTGATGACTGCATTTTTTTTTATTGGTTGTGTTGACCGTTTTATCTTAAATTTAATTTTGTTAGTTTACTTTTCGGAGATGTCCTAAGTCACCCTGTATTTCCTGTTTCTTAACTTGAGCGGAACGTATTACTATACCTTGGTTTAATAGAAATGAGCATTACTGGCAAGTGTAGTTGGAGACTAAACTAATAAACTGCGTAAGAACTGTTTGACACGAACATTCTCTGCCTCGACAATACATATGACTGCTATCTAAAGCGTTATTGTGCCTTCCTTGAAATCTACTTCTACGGACTCCGCACAGCCATTCCTTACTATCTCTTTGGCGAGCCATTGCAAATCAGCTGTGACTGGTTCTGACGTCTTGACATTGAAAAACCCACAATCCTCTCTGCTCCGTGTTACGTCAGGGCCCGGCTATCACGTGATGCAGACAAATGACAGTCACGTTACCAGCTGATTAATGTCAACATGAATCCATGTAGTGATTGCCTTTTACATTCTACGTTGGACTTGTAAACTGCGTCCAAGACTGGGGCCGTGGAGAGATGATACGGTACAATTTTAAGATCTGTTCGACGCTATTTCCATCTTGCGATCACTACAGGACATCTGAGAGATCATTATAACAGCACGTTTTGAAAAGGAAAGCGCCCGAGACGGAGAAACCATCTTAGACTAAAAAACACGCCTTCGGCGATTGCTATCAGACCTAAATTGTTATGACGGGGAGAGAAGAAAGATGGTTGCCGATATAACCACTAAAATGTTCCGTGATGTCCCTTATAAAATGATTTACGAAGATATAAATGTTGGGAAGAAACCGCGCGATTCCGGCTTTGTCTCATTGTTGAGAATTCTTGAAATATGAAATTATGATAAAATAATATAATCATCGGAGGTCTTCTAGAACATCTCGAGGCTATCAGCTAAGTGGAAATGATCATTTGTAACTCTGTATAATAGTGCTTTGAAGAAGATTATTATCAATGTTTTTCCCCAGTTTCAGTGTTAAAAGGTCCCTTCATTTAACTTGCAAAAGGTAGGATTAAACTGGAGATCGCTCATGTTTTTCTTTGAGGTTATTTGATGTTTATTTTGGTCCCTAGTTATTCGTTATATATACGTACGTAGTGGAGAATCAAATTGCTTGTTTATGGGTTTATTAATTTAAATGGGTTCTTGTTGTTGTCGTTTTATTTTATTTATCTTGTAGAGTTTTATATTTGTGCGCATGTTCTTCCGGTTTTTTGTGTCATGAAACGTGATTGTATTTCTGAGAGATGTTTCTTACCAGTTCCTAACCCCTTGTAAAAGTATGGGATTTTTCGAGGATTTTTAGGGACTGGTATATTTAGGTTAGTTTCGCGGTTTGTATCCTGACGAGGGTAGGTGTGTTCGTTCAATAGCCTTGGATTTTCTTCTGTATGGTCGGAACGCACATCAAGTTTTATTTATATGTTTTAAGGGTTTTATTTTTCAGTGTCTGCATTTGTGCAACTCTAAGAATGGCCGTATTGGTTTTCTTTTTATCCTTAGAGACTGGCAGACACTACCATGTATGCGTCTGAAATATGTCTCTTTTATAATCACGGTTCTGGACTTATGTTAAGGGTGGGTTTATGTTATTTGTTTAAGTGGGAATTTGACTGAAGGCCGAGGGTCATGTTTTGTGCTGATCTGTTTGGTTGTGGCTTTCAGTAAGCAAACAATGTGTGATGCCATTTACGTTATTGAAATGAGGTATATTGGTTACTCTTCCGAGATTATGGAATGTGTGTTCGTTGTACGTGTCCGGGACTGCAATTGACGCTCATTTGGTATCTCGTAAGGTAACCGAATCGTGTGCTTTCGTTCGAGAGAAGTTTTATTCTACCAGCTCATGACATCGTTTTGTTTTATATTTATTTGGGAGTTTGTCTTTGTTTATTTTATGGAACCGATCTATGTTTCTTGCGGGGTTTGTATGTCACATCATGACATGTTTGGTGAACTGTTGTCATTTTGTTTTGGTGAAGTCGTGTATATAAGTTGTGTTTCTAGATGTGATATTTAAGGGTCGTTGTTATTGTATGGTTTGTTTCTTTGGGTAGTTTGTTGTGACATACAGTTTAATATAAGGGTGGTCGGATAAACGGTTCGTGGGATACACGTTTTCATGTACTTCTCTGGATGATGCTTCTGACTACCTTCTTGTAGTCTGCTTGTGGTGGAACGAAAAGTACTATTAACACTATTGTTAATTTCTGCCCCTCTACTGAACGATCTCCAGTGACTTAGGCACCTCCTCGTCGTCAACATTCTCTCTCTTTATAGTTCTATTTTCAGAGTATTATATTTTATTGTTTACTGTTTTATAATCATGTGTACTATTTATTACAGGCCCATCATCCCTCATCTTACCATATCATGCACCCCTCGTTTCCCCTTTGCTATTTCTTGTTTTTGATATTAAATTTTTATTCTACAACCTCTACTCGAAAAGTGTAGTCATTGGATGGTCGGTGCTCCATCTAGTTTGACATGTGTTAAAGGTCTCGACTTAAGTCTCAATGGTCCGCGTCCATCTGCACGCCTCTCTGTATAGTCTACAATAGCGCTGAGATGAATGCCTCACAATGGACCATTCAACACTAAGTTGAGAGTATTACTGCATCTCTCAGCAGCCTCACGATTTGTAATCAGACTCAGTTTCGGGACCCGTGTTCACCTCACCTCCGGGGAAGATATCAGTGCTGAGATGAGTAGTCCTCAATGGACCATATATAATAGTCTGTTAGGGGTGGAGCCCTCAGCAGCCTCGCGATGTGTAGTCAGACTCAGCTTGGGGTCCCGTGATCACCTCACATCTGGGGAAGTTCTCAGTGGACCATATGCTATGAGTGGGGTTCACAGCAGCCTCGCGATATGTAGTCTGACTCAGCTCGGGGTCCCGTGTTCACCTCACCACTGGGGAAGTCCTCAATGACCCATATGTAACGAGTGGGGTCCTCAGCAGCCTCGCGATATGTAGTCAGACTCAGCTCGGGGTCCCGTGTTCACCTCGTCTCTGGGGAAGTCCTCAATGGGCCATATGTTATGAGTGGGGTTCTCAGCATCTTCGCGATATGTAGTCAGACTCAGCTCGGGGTCCCGTGTTCACCTCACCTCTGGGGAAGTCCTCAATGGACCATATGTTATGAGTGGGGTTCTCAGCATCCTCGCGATATGTAGTCAGACTCGTCCCGTGTTCACCTCACCTCTGGGGAAGTCCTCAATGGACCATATGTTATGAGTGGGGCCCTCAGCATCCTCGCGATATGTAGTCAGACTCGTCCCGTGTTCACCTCACCTCTGGGAAAGTCCTCAATGGACCATATGTTATGAGTGGGGCCCTCAGCATCCTGACGATATGTAGTCAGACTCAGCTCGGGGTCCCGTGTTCACCTCACCTCTGGGGAAGTCCTCAATGGACCATATGTTATGAGTGGGGTTCTCAGCATCCTCGCGATATGTAGTCAGACTCGTCCCGTGTTCACCTCACCTCTGGGGAAGTCCTCAATGGACCATATGTTATGAGTGGGGTCCTCAGCAGCCTCGCGATATGTAGTCAGACTCAGCTCGGGGTCCCGTGTTCATCTCACCTCTGGGGAAGTCCTCAATGGACCATATGTTATGAGTGGGCTCCTCAGCAGCCTCGCGATATGTAGTCAGACTCAGCTCGGGGTCCCGTGTTCACCTCCCCTCTGGGGAAGTCCTCAATGGACCATATGTAACGAGTGGGGTCCTCGGCAGCCTCGCGATATGTAGTCAGACTCAGCTCGGGGTCCCGTGTTCACCTCACCTCTGGGGAAGTACTCAATGGACCATATGTTATGAGTGGTGTCCTCAGCAGCCTCGCGATATGTAGTCAGACTCAGCTCGGGGTCCCGTGATCACTTCATCTCTGGGGAAGTCCTCAATGGACCATATGTTATGAGTGGTGTCCTCAGCAGCCTCGCGATATGTAGTCAGACTCAGCTCGGGGTTCCGTGGTAAGCTCATCTCTGGGGAAGTCCTCAATGGACCATATGTAATGAGTGGGGCCCTCAGCTGCCTCGCGATATGTATTCAAACTCAGCTTGGGGCCCCGTGTTCACCTCATCTCTGGGGAAGTCCTCAATGGACCATATGTTATGAGTGGGGCGCTCAGCAGCCTCGCGATATGTAGTCAGACTCAGCTCGGGGTCCCGTGTTCACCTCCCCTCTGGGGAAGTCCTCAATGGACCGTATGTTATGAGTGGGGCCTTCAGTGGCCACGCGATATGTAGTCAGACTCAGCTTGGGGTCCCGTGTTCACCTCACCTCTGGGGAAGTACTCAATGGACCATATGTTATGAGTGGGGTCCTCAGCAGCCTTGCGATATGTAGTCAGACTCAGCTCGGGGTCCCGTGTTCACCTCCCCTCTGGGGAAGTCCTCAATGGACCATATGTTATGAGTGGGGTCCTCAGCAGCCACGCGATATGTAGTCAGACTCAGCTCGGGGTCCCGTGTTCACCTCCCCTCTGGGGAAGTCCTCAATGGACCGTATGTTATGAGTGGGGCCTTCAGTGGCCACGCGATATGTAGTCAGACTCAGCTTGGGGTCCCGTGTTCACCTCACCTCTGGGGAAGTCCTCAATGGACCATATGTTATGAGTGGGGTCCTCAGCAGCCTTGCGATATGTAGTCAGACTCAGCTCGGGGTCCCGTGTTCACCTCCCCTCTGGGGAAGTCCTCAATGGACCATATGTTATGAGTGGGGTCCTCAGCAGCCACGCGATATGTAGTCAGACTCAGCTCGGGGTCCCGTGTTCACCTCACCTCTGGAGAATTCCTCAATGGACCATATGTTATGAGTGGGGGCCCTCAGCATCCTGATGATAAGTAGTCAGACTCAGCTCGGGGTCCCGTGTTCACCTCCCCTCTGAGGAAGTCCTCAATGGACCATATGTTATGAGTGGGGTCCTCAGCAGCCTCGCGATATGTAGTCAGACTCAGCTTGGGGTCCCGTGTTCACCTCACCTCTGGGGAAGTCCTCAATGGACCATATGTTTTGAGTGGAGTCCTCAGCAGCCTCGCGATATGTAGTCAGACTCAGCTTGGGGTCCCGTGTTCACCTCACCTCTGAGGAAGTCCTCAATGGACCATATGTTATGAGTGGGGTCCTCAGCAGCCGCGTGATGTGTAGTCAGAATCAGCTTGGGACCCCGTGTTCATCTCACCTCTGGGGAAGTCCTCAATGGACCATATGTTATGAGTGGGGTCCTCAGCAGCCACGCGATGTGTAGTCAGAATCAGCTTGGGACCCCGTGTTCATCTCACCTCTGGGGAAGTCCTCAATGGACCATATGTTTTGAGTGGGGTTCTCAGCATCCTCGCGATATGTAGTCAGACTCGTCCCGTGTTCACCTCACCTCTGGGGAAGTCCTCAATGGACCATATGTTTTGAGTGGAGTCATCAGCATCATCGCGATATATATTCAGACTCAGCTTGGGGTCCCGTGTTCACCTCACCTCTGAGGAAGTCCTCAATGGACCATATGTTATGAGTGGGGTCCTCAGCAGCCGCGTGATGTGTAGTCAGAATCAGCTTGGGACCCCGTGTTCATCTCACCTCTGGGGAAGTCCTCAATGGACCATATGTTATGAGTGGGGTCCTCAGCAGCCACGCAATGTGTAGTCAGAATCAGCTTGGGACCCCGTGTTCATCTCACCTCTGGGGAAGTCCTCAATGGACCATATGTTTTGAGTGGGGTTCTCAGCATCCTCGCGATATGTAGTCAGACTCGTCCCGTGTTCACCTCACCTCTGGGGAAGTCCTCAATGGACCATATGTTATGAGTGGGGCCCTCGGCATCCTCGCGATATGTAGTCAGACTCGTCCCGTGTTCACCTCACCTCTGGGGAAGTCCTCAATGGACCATATGTTATGAGTGGGGCCCTCAGCATCCTGACGATATGTAGTCAGACTCAGCTCGGGGTCCCGTGTTCACGTCACCTCTGGGGAAGTCCTCAATGGACCATATGTTATGAGTGGGGTTCTCAGCAGCCACGCGATATGTAGTCAGACTCAGCTTGGTGTCCCGTGTTCACCTCTCCTCTGAGGAAGTCCTCAATGGACCATATGTTATGAGTGGAGTCCTCAGCATCCTGGCGATATGTAAAGCACCTGCTGCTCGCTGCCTCCCACGCACTCTGAAGCCCGCGATTAGAATGATAATTTCATGGCTTAATGAGTTGACCTGCGGCTCATGACGTAATTGACTAATGAAGATAAATTTTATATAATTCTTTACTTAAAGTAGGCTGCATTACATAGCGCATCTAACCTCATGGAGACCACCTCCCTGAGTAGCGGCTAGCTTTCTTGGCTGTCACCCCGAACGTCTGGGTTCGATTCTTGGCTCTGGCATAGATTTAATTCTGGCTGGAACGGGGTATACTCAGACTCGTGAGGCAAAAATGAGAGGTCGTGGGTTCAATTACCACCTCATCCATCTTCGAAGTGGTGTTCATGGTTTCCCCACTTCTACTCCAGGCAAATGCTAGGATGGTTCCTACCCAATCCGCACTTTATTTACAAACACATAGCATTACAGCCATCACATTAACACAGGCTTTCAGGCAAATTCTACATGCACACACACCAAAGTACACGGGGATACATAACTACGATGTCACAAAGCCTCTAAACCAATCAACAACAACAAACCTCTTGGCGGTGACGCGAAATTTAAATATTTAAACGAATTTTTCATGGGACTTCATCATCCGAGGGCTGTGAAACTTCATTTTCATACAAGGCTTAGTAATATGCTGCTGTCTAATTTATTTCATTTTATGAGAACTTAAAAATGCGACTGAACAAAATGTTTAAAATCACCTTTTCAGTTACCATGTCCTAAACAAGCGGTACAAATGCAGGTTTGTATAATGAACCACCATTATAAAAATTGTCTGCTGGGAAAATGCATAGGTCTAAGACATGGCGTCCAAAAATATATTTCACCCGTTTACAATATCTCCGAAACTATATAAGCAATCAAACTGAACTGGTAAGGCGGTAGAGGACTATTAAGTACCGTACATATACTGTATGTGGCTTACAAAATCCTGAGCAACTAGCAAGACAAATCAAGTCGGGGGAGATAAAAGAAACCAAAGCTATACTCTGATTTACAAAAGATGAACGGTGAAAACTGACATCCGCTTGAAGGGTGAGGTTTATTTATTAATCGTATGGCTTTTAGTGCCGGGAGTGTCCGAGGACATGTTCGGCTCGCCTGAGTCTGTAGCTGCTTCCAGCGGACACCCTAAAGGGTGAGCTACAAGTTCCGTTCAATTTCAAGTTGTTCCAACTTTCACCACCATATATCAATCATACCTAGTGGTGAACGTTGGAACTTTGATAGAGCGTTCTGACGAAATCTAACCTAACAATTTTGATTCACACAAGTTTTGTCTGTGAAAGGATCTTTTACATGCCATAAATCTATGACATGAGACCACCGGCTTTACTTCCCCTCCGAAGGAAGGCATACTGAAGGTTATTTAACGCTCTTAAAAAATCCGACGGCTTCGGCCGGGTTTGAACCCGCTATCTTGGGCACAGAAGTTCAGCATCCTACCGACTACGCCACCGAAGTGAGGAGTGGAGACGAGAGGGTTAACGGTCTCCATGGCAACAGCGAGCAGTGTTGCATTGTATGCAGACACAGCAGTGAGCACTTGGTTTGACTCAGTGTTCAACTGTGCCCTCACTCGTCACGCTCATTAGACCGCCAGCGGGATGGCTAACTTCCCCAGTTTTTTTTGTCTTCCTGCAAGCCTCTTGGAATGTTATGAGTCATAATCTGCCTCAGTGGCAACGCAGCATTTCCCCACATGCTTGCTTTGACAGCTGTCATCGTTCATTATTGGTGAATCAGAGTTTACCAACTTCAAAACATCCCAGAATACAAATACAGGGTCTTTCATATAAAGTATAAGAACGGCAAGCGGCAGTTTTGTTATTAGCTGCTGCGGTGGCCTTGGCCGAGCTTGTGGTGCGCCACGGCCCCCTGCTTTAATCGTGTGTACAGTACAATCCTGTATGAAATATTACCTTATAAAAGATGCTGGAAGTGTCGTCCCTCCTGGGTTATACAGGCATTGTATCTCGTAACCACATTCTAGCTGACGCGAGTGAGTTCTGCCACTGTCATGTTCCTGATTTTTAATTTTATGCTTTTCATTGAGCACTGAGTCAGTGGTGTCAAACTTATTTACAATTACGTGAATCTGTGCTAGTGAAAGTGGCACTTCATCAGGAAATTGCTGAACAAATGCATCACGCACCCTTTGAGCAGTCTCGTACTTAAAATAAGTTTTACATTAAAAAATACGATGTTGTAATTGTAATGTTTTCTTCGCCCCAAGTTGGTAGCGACAAATGTAATGTTTTTTTTTTATTTGGGCGGACTGTTCACCAGAAAATACTACTGCTAAGTTTGATCTATGTTGGGCGCCAAGCCGGATACACTGTGTTCCAAGCTAAATTTATATACTTAATATTGACCCCTAGCGTGAGTAGAACATATGAGAAACTCTTAATGACTAGGCCGTGGGATGATTGGATCATCAACCCAGACAACATTTGATTGTGGAGAAGGATGTGGTATTACAACTATTGCCTGCTACTGGAATCAAAGAATCTACTTTGTAAAAATTGAATTTAATATGCTTAGAAAACATGATAGCATCTTGAATAAAATTAACACTATTAACGGAGCATACTACTTTAACCATTGCCTCGAACAAAATTACTTAATACGCCGGTCGGGAGAATAACGTGAATTTAACTTATTTCCAAATTTATGCTTAAAGAATTTATATTGGCCCTATCGAAGAACAGAGAGTGTGTGTCGTAGATTACATGAGCTTACCAACGGAAACATTGTCTCCCACGTGCTTGAATTCTCATTGCGTCTGATGTTCTTCATTGGAGTTGACGGCGTCAGGTTCTTCCTCGTAGATTAAAAGTTATCGTTACTGCTTGTGGTGGAGTATAATCCATGAACCACAACACGTCGCCTGCCTTAGCACTGCAAGACGCGTGGAACCCATGATCTGATGTGATCAGCGGAGTTAGCGTGAATAAATTGTCCCACTTGGCACTTGCGAACAAAGTATGTGCTTACTGCACCAAGCGTAAAGTTTTAATGAAAAAATCCTCTCTTCAACCAGCGCGTTCACTATATGGCCTTCCAGCTTCTTCCACCAGAGTCTAGTTTCACACCGCGGCCTCGCTGCTTCGACCAATTCGCGTACGTCACTTTTCTCGCCATGCCCGACCTACATTGCTTCTTCCTCCTTGATTGGCTGGTCACCTCACGTGGCTCTTCGCGCCATGAGGTTCCTTCCCCCGGACAAGACCCGTCTCTGTACATTTCCGTTTTACCGGGCAAGACGTAAATCATACCTCGTTTTCTTGGTTTGAAGTGTTCCCTCGGATTTCGTAATTCTATTGTACTCCAGTCTATTCTTGTATTGAAATACCCAGTGAGTCACACACCACTCTCTCTTAGCCCTAATGAATAAAATCCCGTCTTTACGTATGAAATGATTTGCCGTGCAATTTATATATTGGAATCATCCAATATAGATACGGATTTCTACTAGTAGAAATCATATCTGTAATCTTCCAAATTTAAAAGCTCCAAAAAATGACGTAATAAATATTAATAAAAATAATAATAATAATATGAAATATAAAATTGAATAAACTGAAATAATTTAACTTGGCCGGATTATTGCCGCGTTTAACAAATATGATATAGTCCAACTAACTTGTGTTAGTGGCATAAAACCCCCTAGAAAAACATGTTACATAATGATAACTGTCTCATGTTAACATCTGAGGTTCAGACTGGCGACTGAAAACCTGCACGTTTATTGCAAGGTTAAGTACAGTATATAGCCTACTAAGCGCGCGCTTACAATACTACAGCAGGGAGCCGTGGCACACCACAAGCTCGGCCATGGCCACTGCAGCAGCGGAAACCCAAGCCGCCGCTCACCGTTCTTACTTTATATGAAAGACCCTGTATACTCTGGGGTGAGTCTGCACCCCACCTTACTCATCCAGGGTTAAACTACATTTCTTGAACGATCGTTCTGACTTCTGCTCGGATAACCTTGGTGCCGTTAGTGATGAACCTCGCAAATGGCTCCAACAGGATATTTTTCAAATGGATGAGCATTAACAAGGCAATTGGAGTGCCGCAATGTTGCCCGAATTCTTCTGGACCTTACGAAGAGACGTTCCTGAGACCAAGTATCACAGGAAATCAGGCAAGACATTTTTCGTGCTTATTTCTACACCTCTATACTCTTATTTTTTACCGGCTTCGGTGGGGTAGTCGGTAGCATGCTGAGCTTCTATGCCCAAGATAGCGGGTTCAAACCCAGCCGAAGCCGTCGGATTTTTAAGAGCGTTAAAAATCCCTCAGTATGCCTTCCTTCGGAGGGGAAGTAAAGCCGGCGGTCCCATGTCATAGATTTATGGCATGTTAAAGAACCTTCCACTAATTGCACCTGTGTGAAGCTAAATTGGATAGGTTAAGAATGTAAACAACGCTCTTAGGTTTCTACGTTCGTTGCCAAGAGCAGACTGCGGTGGCTAGTAGCTAAGTACTGAATTTGGCCTAGTAGTCGTTGACGGTGGCGCTTGGCGGCAAAAGTAGGAACTATTGAAAAATTCTAAGTTGCAGTACTTAAATTAATACAGTCATCACAATTAACACCGGTTATCAGACAAATTCTACACACACCCAAAGTACACGGGGCTACATGACCGCGTTGTCGCAGTCCCTAAACTTAAGAACTAACCAACCAACCAACCATACTCTTATTTGGAACATTTCTTTGATTCCTGTGTACCGACACAGATTTATCAGCAGTTTATACTGTATTTTGAACTCTTTCTATTTTGCCAGACACGTTAATACACAGATGTTTACGAAAGCATTTACCAAAAGCTTTAGCACATGAAAAGTGAGGCCAAGACAGAAATACAGAAATTAGATCCGGATTTTGGGACAAATTATCTTCCAGGAACAGTGTTTTTTGATTTTATAACGCAAAACGTTTTTCTTTGTGGGCCAATGAAAACAAGCTGTGGTTGGATCCCTGTTGATGTCTCGTGGTATCTTTCGCGATGACAAAAACTTGTTTAGTTTTTTATATGTTGACTACCATCCCACCAATTAACCTATGAACTCGTATGATTTGTGGACTCCATGAGTCCTATATTTTATGGTAGCGTATTTATAAATGCTACTGACAGGCCACTACCGTTGATAGAAATAGATGCTGCAGGTGGACTAAACTGCGCATGCCCCATCGAAGGCAATAATAACAGTGTTGATTGGTATTATAGGGTGCCAGCTTTCTAACGAGGAAACTCAGAGAGGGTCGTGTTACGAAGGGGAGCGGACACTTTGAGTTGTCACAACACAGACGCGTGGGGGGTTGTAACTGACACCAGCATAGACCTACCGCATTCCTAACCTCCACCCTCACTAACCCATATCGGCATTGGTCCCTCGCTAGCTCCACTGTACCTCCAGAGTAAAACAAAATGTAGTCCTCCTCGAGCCTATTTCATTAATAGCACTGGTATGTCAGTCGGGAACATAGACTATGACGTGTCGACTCCTCATGACAAAAAGTGCAGAAAAACATTTAATTAAAGTTCCTCCGCTACCCTGAGATACAGCATAACATGGATATGTTTCTCAGATGTAGATGATGAATACAGGTTGCCTTGGTAACCATATAGGAGGTCTTGATGGCCTTTACACATCAGATCTAGATGATGAATACTAGTTGCCTTGGTAACCATATCGGTGGTTTAGATGATCCTTACACATCAGATCTAGATGATGAATACTAGTTGCCTTGATAACCATATCGGAGGCCCAGAGGTGTTTACACATCAGATCTAAACGATGAATGCTTGTTGCCTTGGTAACCATATCGGAGGTCTAGATGATCTTTACACATCAGATCTAGATGATGAATATAAGTTGCCTTGGTAACCATATCGGTGGTTTAGTTGATCTTTACACATCAGATCTAGATGATGAATATAAGTTGCCTTGGTAACCATATCAGTGGTTTAGATGATATTTACACATCAGATCTAGATGATGAATACAAGTTGCCTTGGTAACCATATCGGAGGTTTAGATGATCTTTACACATCAGATCTAGATGATGAATACAAGTTGCCTTGGTAACCATATCGGTGGTTTAGATGATCTTTACACATCAGATCCAGATGATGTATACTAGTTGCCTTGGTAACCATATCGGAGGTTTAGATGATCTTTACACACCAATCTAGATGATGAATACAAGTTGCCTTGGTAACCATATCGGAGGTCTGGATGATCTTTACACATCAGATCTAGATGAGGAATACAAGTTGCCTTGATAACCATATCGGAGGACTAGATGACCTTTACACATCAGATCTAGATGATGAATACTAGTTGCCTTGGTAACCATATCGGAGGTCTAGATGACCTTTACACATCAGATCTAGATGATGAATACTAGTTGCCTTGGTAACCATATCGGAGGTCTAGATGATCTTTACACATCAGATCTAGATGATGAATAATAGTTGCCTTGGTAACCATATCGGAGGCCCAGAAGCGTTTACACATCAGATCTAGATGATGAATACTTGTTGCCTTGGTAACCATACCGGAGGTCTAGATGATCTTTACACATCAGATCTAGATGATGAATGCTTGTTGCCTTGGTAACCATATCGGTGGTTTAGATCATCTTTACACATCAGATTTAGATGATGAATATAAGTTGCCTTGGTAACCATATCGGTGGTTTAGATGATCTTTACACATCAGATCTAGATGATGAATACTAGTTGCCTTGGTAACCATATCAGAGCCCCAGATTACCTTTACACATCAGATCTAGATGATGAGTACTAGTTGCCTTGGTAACCATATCGGAGGCCCAGAGGCGTTTACACATCAGATCTAGATGATGGATACTTGTTGCCTTGGTAACCATAACGGAGGTCTAGATGATCTTTACACATCAGATCTAGATGATGAATGCTTGTTGCCTTGGTAACCATATCGGTGGATTAGATGATCTTTACACATCAGATCTAGATGGTGAATATAAGTTGCCTTGGTAACCATATCGGTGGTTTAGATGATCTTTACACATCAGATCTAGATGATGAATGCTAGTTGCCTTGGTAACCATATCGGAGGCCTAGATGCGTTTACACATCAGATCTAGATGATTAATGCTTGTTGCCTTGGTCACCATATCGGAGGCCTAGAGGCGTTTACACATAAGATCTAGATGATGAATGCTTGTTGCCTTGGTAACCATATCGGTGGTTTAGATGATCTTTTCACATCAGATCTAGATGAGGAATACAAGTTGCCTTGGTAACCATATCGGTGGTTTAGATGATCTTTACACATCAGATCTAGATGATGAATGCTAGTTGCCTTGGTAACCATATCGGAGGCCTAGAGGCGTTTACACATCAGATCTAGATGATGAATACGTGTTGCCTTGGTAACCATATCGGAGGTCTAGATGACCTTTACACATCAGATATAGATGATGAATGCTTGTTACCTTGGTAACTATAGGAGGCCTAGATGACCTTTACACAGGGCTCGGACATAATGAGACATAATCAATGGAGCGTTGCATTTTCTCATGTCAGTGTGAAAATGCTCGAACATTGACAGTTTTGTTGATTTTAAAATTATTCCTTCGTAAAATAATCTGTCCTTTTCTGTTCCCCGACATTGTATGGATATTAATAAACTACAGTCACCAAATAAACTTTACCATTTATCAGCAATAGTCTACAACACAATAATATTCACTCTCCAAAACGACACTCACGGTCGGTTACTAACAAAATGTCAACTGGCATGTGGTATATATTTTTTTGAAAAGGATGAGGAGAAATAGTGTGACATCTCTCTCACTGTCTTCCCTCTGGCTAACTTTAACAGCTGAATATTTTAGTCACTCAGTAAGTAGGCTATTAAGTTAGGGTGAACCTAAAATTTGTACACGAGTGACAAAAATGTTTTCAAATTAGTTAGTATCAGCTTAATCTTATCACTTGCCTTCAACCCGAACATGGTTTTATGCAAAAATACCTTCCCCCGTAGTTATGGCACTGCCGACTAACGAATATTGATAAAGAGTAGCCGAAATATTAAGACCGGACTGTTTGAAACACTACAAATATAATAGTTATAAATGTCATTAAATATAAATATAGTTGACTGCTTCTTTCTCTTTTTCAAAATGCCCAGGTAGGCTTCGCCTTTTCCACCCTGGAGAGTCACTTCTGATTGTTATACAATAATCACTTGGTATTGTTGGTGAGGTATGGGGCTCTAATTATGGGGGTTAAGGTAAGTTTAGGTACACGGAGTTCAAAATACCGTAACAAAAAAAAAAAAAAAAAAAAAAAAGAAGTTCCGTGACGAACTTAAAATTAAGTTTCATGCCAATGATTAATCTACAGTATATGAACCTATCTAGAATAATGACGAAATTAAGTTGGTAATATCGAAATGTCTAATTAGTTCGAAATATACCTGGTATAATGTAGCCTAATAGGGCCTTACAGTTGGCAGCCCTGGTGACTGAATATATTCTTAGTTCCATCTCTTAAGGTACAGAATTTAAAAAAATTCGTTGAAGTCCAATGGACGTTACATGCGGTTAGACATTGGATCTATCAGCACGCGTAAAAGCATGTTGGCTACAATGTCATGCGTGTGCTGGCCAGAAATAGCCTAATCTGAAATATTATGATATCTTGTTGTGCCAATTTTGGACGAAATCCATTTGTTGGTGTAAAAGTTACATGTATTCTAAAATTGGACATATCAGCAGGCATAGAATCATGTTGGCAGCACTGACTTATAATAATTATTCCAAATTAATCTAGAATGTCAGGTGCTATATGTGTGCAAAGTATAGGGCTGTTGGCTTGCATACTTCCTGACATATTGATATTTGTTTAAAAAAATATGGACAGCATTTATTAGCAGTTGGCAGCCCTGATTGCTCTTAAGAATGCTTATAGTCATATATGTTATGTTACACATAGCACATACGAAATTTGGTTGAAATCCAACTAATAGTATAGAAGTTACATGTATTTAAAAATTGGCCTTATCAGCAGGCTTAGAATCATGTTGGTAGAACTGAAGTATATAACTTACTCCAAAATTAATCTAAAATGTCAGGTACTATACGTGTGCATAGTTCAAAGCTGTCGGCTTGCATACTTTCTGATATATTGATATTTGGATAAAAGAATAGAGAGAGGGATTATTAACAGTTGGCAGCCCTGGTGGCTCTAAGAATTCGCTCAGTCATATCTGTTTATGTACACATATTATATACAAAATTTGGTTGAAATCCAATCGATAGTGTAGAAGTTATATGCATTTAAAAATTGGACTTATCAGAAGGCTTAAAATTATTTTGGCAACACTGTCATGTATGGCATTCTGGAAATTAAACTGAAATAGTGTTATCTACATGTGTGCCAATTTTCGAATAGCTCCCATACATACCTTCCAAGATATCCAACATGGAGCTAAAATTTCTAGTGCGTGTTTTCAGCAGTTGGTAGCACTGACATAATTTTCAAATATGGACGTGAGATATTCCGGTATACATCTTTACTCATACTGAATTTGGTTTCGATTTCTGAAGCCGTTTAGGAGTTGATAGAGGGGGGACACACACACAGCCAGACAGACAGAAGGACAGACAGACAGACACACATTTTCCCGGATCGATCTCATAAGTCTACTTTTTCCTCATTTTTGCAAAAAGTGAAAAGTAGGCTAATAAAAAAAGCCTGTGTATGGGGAAAATCTGGATGAGGTTTGAATACTTTTCACTACCGGTATTGAACACTATTGAAATTGTATCATTACTTTAGAGCTCGATAATACGAGTCAATAGACGCGCCACTCATATTGCAGCTCCACCGGGACTTCACTCATCTCCTCATTAGCAGATGGTTGACCTGCTATCAGTCTTCAGTGAAGACTTACATAAATAATACCGGCAATGACGGTGAGGGCTGGACCACCCTGCTTGACGAGCTTTGCCGACACAGGGAGATAACCCACTCGGAGGCTGTGGGGCGATAAACTGGGCCACCATTCTCGTCTTTAATTGTCTCTGCCAACTAGTGGCTTAGCTCAAAGACTGCAGCAAGTTTAGAGATCAGAGGTTCGAATCCCAGAGCTTAGGGGCGATACACTAGGCCACCATTCTCTGGTTTAACCCTGGCAATAACAACGGGTTGGGGGGGGGGGGGGGGGGGGGGGTATTTCGTTCCCACCAGCTCTGGTTTATTCAGGGCATTCCTTTTCTACGCTTACTGTACAGAACGTTATTGTCTATTTTGAATCCAGTTACCTGACCACATATTAACTTTTTTGAATTTTAATTCGTGTATAAGATATTAACAATTTTCTTTTCGTGGCCACGAAAAAAACACCGGTTGGTAGTTCGTGTGCCTCGTCAAACTGTGCACTTTGGTAAGGGAAAAAGTACAATACAGTTAACAAAACCACTAAAATTATAAAAATTAATTTAATGAATGTCGCCTCCGTAGCGTAGCGGTCAGCATGGTTAGCTGCCGCCCCGGAGGTCCTGGGTTCGATTCCCGGCTCTGCCACGAAATTTGAAAAGTGGTACGAGGAATGGAACGGGGTCTACTCAGCCTCGGGTGGCCCAAATGAGTAGAGGGGGTTCGATTCCCCCTCAGCCATCCTCGAAGTGGTTTTCCGTGGTTTCCCACTTCGTCTTCGGGCAAAAATGCCGGGATGGTACCTTCTTCAAGGCCACGGCCGCCTCCTTCCCTCTTCCTTATCTATCCATCCTAACCATCCCTTACCTTCCCTCATGGGGCCCCTGTTCGCTTTGCAAGTGAGGCCGCCTGGGCGAGGTGCCAATCCCACCTCGCCAGTTGTATCCCTTCCGATTCGATGTTCCCAGCTCTAGGACACTGCCCGTAGAGGCGGTAGAGGTGAGCTCCCTCGCTGAGTCCGTGGGTTACACCAACCTGGAGGGTAAACGACTAAAAAAAAAGTTTAATGAATTTAATTTTAGTCGGTGTGTAGATAAAATTATTGTTGTGAATCTAATTTCGCCAAACAACTGACAAACTTGTTCTCACCTTGTTTATCAAAACTTTATTGTCAGCGACGTTTCGATCAGCAGATCATTTTCAAGCTACAACAAAACATCATCAGTCTCACTTTTACAACTTTTTTTTCAAATTAATAAAAAATCGTATATATACCTGCGGTTTTTATAAACAATGTCATAAACTTTTTCAATGCCTCAAACATCGACGCTGTGACAAGCTATTGATAAAAATAGATCACAGCGATATTCTTTACAACCGTCAAATGCACTTGTATCTAACATAACTTCAAAACATACAATGTTCTGGTTGCAAGAGGTACACATGTGAAAACACTGTAAAGAACAATCGTATGTTCCACGTGTGTTAAAGATGACGAAGAGTATGATTGGCGAATAATTTACTTTATGTTCGACCCTCACTATTATGTGTCAGAAAACTGTATCATAATGATGGTCATTATAACACTGTTTTTCATTACGATACAGTTTCTCCAGCCAATCAGAGCTCGTTCATTGACCAATTAGGTAACGATACCTTCGCGCATGCGCTCAAAATCCAACATGTCGGACATAAACACAACATCGAACTATAATAAATTACCGACATGGAATACGCACCGTCCATATTATACCCTTCCAGGGCCTTCTAGGATGTTGAATCTTATCTCGGGCGCGGCTCGTTCGGTGGCTAATTAACACTTTACATCCTAGGAATTCGGAATTTTGGATCATGGGAACTTAAAACTATAAATCATATGCCAGGGGAACAAGGAAACAAAATTTATTCTTAGAAGACTACAAAACAGAAGAACAATCCCTTAATAAAACGTAGAACCACAACAAAATAAACTGTGTCATCACTGTCCTTCTCTGCCATAAAGTCCACAGAGATGGTACGACCAGGGTACCTTAAATCTAATTAGTTCGGGCAAGCCTCAGCTTCCCCCTGATCAACACTGCAGGATCATGGAACTCCAAAAAAAAAATAAAAAAAATCCAAATAAAATAAAATCCCAAAAATCAAAGTGGCGCGCTCTCACCCCAGGTGAGTTCAAATGGAACAACAAAGGACTAAATTAATGCCACAAGAAATGAATCATTACGTTAATCAGATCATAACACTAATACACCAACGGAGCATCAAATCAACTGAATTTTACAAGCTGGAACCTCATTTTTAACGCTCTTATATTGGAAAAGTGAATCGTACAGACGAGACCGTTCCGTTTGGCAAACAGACCTCCCTTCACGACCTCCGTTAGAGTCGTGTACGGTCAGCAAGCAGTGCGGCCACACAAACACTACATTAAGCTACAACGTGCCTATCTCATTCACATACAACAGTTCCCGTGTGAAACATTTATCAAGACAATCATTAATACCGACTAGCGGCCACCCGGAGGGTACAAATCTGATACACTAGTAACGTGGGTCCACAAAATAAAATCAAAACACAACAAACCAGAATCCCAGAATTAACAATAAAATATGTAAACAAACCAGCCATTTTAACTTTGACCAATTAACCTCGGACAGACTCAAGGCCAAGCAAAGCACCCCGTGGCGAGGAGTGGCTATCAGCTTTCACCCCCTCCATAGCTGATGTATACTGACTGAAGCATGAGCTCACAATAGCCCAATTCAACAAGCCCCGCAGAATCATCACTTAGCACGCTGCCTACGGGCGTCAGATCGACCCCAGCATCACGGCCGTGATTTTTTACCTCGTGGGAATTACCCGTCCACGGAATTACCAAAAATACTTACGTGGTTCTGAACATCCACGACCTACCAATATGCATCAGTACATCCAGCCATACTCCAATTAAATTACCTCAAATCGCCGGGTTTGCCTGCCTTGTCCGTCACCAATCGAAGATTGCAACACAACCATTACCTGGTAGAACTTACCACAGTCGATCCACGAACCTGATTTACCACAAAATATTCAATATGCTCTGGTTTGCTTACGACCACTGTACAAACTCTCACCCCACCTGATCACTGAAAAATGTATCTACAGTGACAGTAGCTGATGGCCAGATTTCCCCTGAATGATAATCTCCCCAAACTACATTGAAAACCATGACCACACGATACATATTTACACGCACGTTGCAGCAACAAACACAACAACAAAACACAACTAACATTAAGAAAATGAATATGTACACAGCCATTGCACTTATGCTGATCCGTACACCCCTAACTAAATTATGCAAGATAATTTGCTGTACTTATCACTATTCCTGGGTCCCAGACTGTCTCCATCATCGCGGCGTGCCCCAAGGTTTTGGGTTTACGCCCTCATTCCTCGCATGACGAATTCCATAGTTGAAGATCCTCCCACTGTTCCAATCTCGGCATCAGCTTCCTCTTGCTTCAGGTACCTCGTGGTAACGAAGAACACAGAAATACACAATTTTTTTAATGCGACAATCAAGAAAGTAACACGCACTCACTGTTCCGGACCGATAATCCTATCATTCTCCTAAATGCTACCATCTGAACTACTCGATTCATCCAGATCGTCCACCGTAGCTCCTAGCGACACAACTTATATGTTTATCTAGCGCAATGGCTAGCCTATTTCTCAGCCACTAACAAAAACTCGCACTCGTATGCTATAGTATTTAGACATGATCTCAAAAAAACCGCCACGCCATCTCAATTTACCATCTGACGTGAAAATTAACAGAGTCCAAATCACGAACTCGACTGACGTGGAGCGTCCGTGACAGAACCACAAAATTGACTGACTTCACTCTCCCATTTGGAGCTATTTAAGTTTTTGAGGCATAACCTGCCGTAGGAGGGGGAAATATGAGATTTATTTCCAAAAATAATAGCTCTGTCCCAAATTGACTTATATCACTGCACTCATCGCAATCTCAATGTCTCATTGGTGATATCCTTTCCAAGAATCGATCGTGGACTCCTTATCAAATAACCTCCGTAATCATCCCTCATTGTCTGCCAATTTACGCGCCAAACACGGCTTGGTGACGCTTATCCCCTCATTGGCTGATGCTGAAACGCCCCCATATCAGGCATTTTATACTGAATTAAATCAGCCTTACATCCAAATTGCATCAAATTACATTTCTGGGAGGCTGAGAGTCTCCCGCTTCCATACATGCAACTCTCATTGCTCTCCGGTCATTAATTCTTAAGTAGGTCACATTTGGGCGGCACCAAAACTTGGAGCTGTGACCTTGCCAAACTGCAATTTTCCCACACAAATTCCTGCGTTCAACGACCTGCCTGTCCTACCCTCGCTCGTCTTCTCATGGTACAATGTCCTCCCTCGGCACACCCTGGAAACCTGCTAAGTGCATTTATGACCACTCAACCCTCCTGCTATTCTTCGTACACGTCTCTGCACACATCCAATAAAAGTATTCGCCGCCTCTGTACTCTGCATCTGCTGTGCCGGTCTGCGTATAGAATTAATGTTGGAAATACAAACTTGAGACTAGATGGATATGCAATATGCCATAAGGTCTCATTACTCCCTCACAAGGTTAAAAATCAGGGTAAGCATTACATGATTTTTAGCACTCCACACGGCTGCTACGAGGTTCCTTTTCTCCGTCTCTACTTTGGACCCCCCTTCCTGGGTTGCTCTGAAATGACAGGGTGTCTCACTCCCCTCTCTAGCATGCCGGCCGGATTACGTCAGACCTCTGGCTCCTTTGGACTACCTGCGTGCGGTAGACAATGTCTCTCCCCTCTCTCTCCTTCTCCGAGCAATGTCCTCCACTTGCCTGAAGCAATCAGGTGCTTGTTGTAAACATCGGCCCGTGTTTACATCTGAGGACCGCCCCATGTCCTGTCCTATTCTTCCAGAGTTTTGCTATTAATTTAACTCTATGATCTCGGCATGGTTTGCTGCTGCGGCCCTGGGCTCATCGTATGGTTCCAGTGGATAATAAATCTTTAAATTAGAAATGTTGTAGATGGGAGTGTTTCCAGTACTGATCTCTTCCAATTTGTATGCGTTGTTTCCCAAATTTCGAATTATGCGGAACGGGCCCGAGTAAGGTGGTATGAATTTATGGAACACCTTCGCTGCTGGATCAGATACAGGTTGGCGCTTAACAAGGACCAACTCGCCCAGTTCCAGTGCACGGTGAAACCGCTTTCCTCGTACCCGGCGCAATCTCCGGTCTGCTTGCTTTCTAAGGTACACAGCTGTCCTTTCCACTCTCAGGGCTGGGGCTGGTCTAGGATCCATGGGACAGTTTATTACTCTTTCCCATGATCTCACTGGATATTCGTTCAAGTGTAGAACGCTCGGTATTTGACCGGTCGATTCATGTCGTGTGGAATTTATGCAGATCTCTATTTTCTTCAGGGCGGCCACCCACTTGTAATGCGCGTCGGGGATGAAGATTTTACAGAATTTAGATACTTCACGAAAAATTCTTTCCGAGGGGTTCGACTGGGGATAACGGACACTACTTAATACATGCTTAATACCTAGCTCCGCTAATCCTCTCTTGAATTCGGCGCTGGTAAAGTAGCTACCGTGGTCCGACAATATGAACTCTGGTTTCCCCATCCTAGGTATGACTTTATTCCTTAGTTGATTGAGCAGCTGTTTTGAATTTGTTTTCTGGACGGCGCAAAGTACCACGTACTTGGAAAAGACGTCCACACAGGCCAAAAGGTGCCGGCATCCTCTTCTCCCCTTAGGTAACGCGCCATAACAGTCAATGGCCACGAGCTCCAATGGTTTTTGTGGCAACAAAGGTCTCGGGTACTGTTTCATCAAGAAATTATTAGGCTTGACCCTCTGGCACGTATCGCACGTCTTTAACACTTCGCATATTGTGTTCCTCATTTTCGGCCACGTGAATGCCTCGCCTAGTGTCGCTTCCGTTTTGTCTGTCCCGGCATGCCCTAAAGTATAGTGCGCATGCCACACTAGCTTTCGCTGGAGAGAGGCAGGAACCAATATCCTCATCATGGTATGGTCCTGGTCCACAAATCTATGCAAGAGACCATTAAAATAATTGTAACTATTAGCTCGAGCTTCCGCCTCACGGTATTCCGAGCTTCCGGGTACCAGTTCCCTCTTGAAATATCTGATAATCATTCCCATCCACGGTTCCTTCTCCTGCTCCGCCTGAATGTTGCTTAACTCCCGCAGGAAATCCTGGTCTTGCTGCGTGAGCTCAATCTGATGGACCCTTGCTTCCACGGTGCTTCCGCCTTCTTCCGGGTTCCGGCTTAGAATATCCGGGATCACGTTTAATTTTCCAGGGCAAAATTCCATCTGTAGGTCAAATTGCTGCGCATAAATTGACCATCTATTCAGCCTCTCAGAAAGCATAGCCGACTTAAACAAAAACGTCAATGCCTTATGGTCAGTTCTAATTATTATGGGAAAACCATAGATAATCTTCCTCCAGTGTTCGAGGGCATGAATTATCGCCAATAATTCAATCTCTGAGACTGTATAATTCTTCTCGTGCTTGCGCAATCTGCGGCTAGAGAACGCCAGATATATGCGACTCTGCGGGTTGCTGGCATCTTCCTGGTATAACATGGCCCCAACACCTATCATAGACGCATCGGCCTGTATGATAAATTTGCGAGTAAAGTCTGGATATCCTAGCTTTACACTATTTGCTAGTAGCTCCTTCGTTGCGACAAATGCCTTCTCACTCTCCTCGCTCCACTGCCAACGATTTTTTTTTTTCAGAAGCTCTTGGAGTGGTGCCACTATCTCCGTATATCCTGGGCAATTCTCGCGGAAAAAGTTCGTGATGCCTAAAAACATTCTAATGTGCTTCACTCTGGTTGGTCTCGGGAAATTTCTAATTGCTTCAATCTTTGCCGGATTGGGCCGAACTCCTTCTCCATCGATGATATGGCCTAGGTATAAAATCTCTTGCTGAAAAAAATGCGACTTCTTGAGGTTGATTTTAAAATTTGCCCTATTGAGGTTCTTTAACAGTTTCTCTAAATTTACCATATGTTACTCCGCTGTGCTAGACGCAAGCAAGATGTCGTCCACGTATCTTACGGTCATTTCCTTAACCTCTTCTGTTAAATTCCGATCTAAAGCCCTAATGAGTGCAGATCCGGCCGTCTTGACACCAAATGGGAGCCTAGCGAAAACCCAGCTCTGGTGGTCGAACAGAAATCCAGTCAGCAACTGTGATTTCTCCTCCAGTTCAATATGGTAATAAGAGCTCGAGAGATCAACTGACGAATAAATCTGTTTTCCTCGAAAACGCTTCAAAACGTCCTTAATTATCGGCGCTTTGTCATGCTCCGGTATAAGGCGTGCATTCAAGGTGCGACTGTCGAGACACACCCTCACAGATCCATTGGGTTTCGCCACTGCAAGTATCGCGTTTAAATACGGTGTAGGTGTCTTTCTGATTATACCTGCTTTCGCCATTTCACCAATAATTTTCCTAACCTCCGGATAGTGTTTCTCTGGAACGGGGTAAAGTTTGCTTTTAAATGGTGACCAGTCGTCCACCTGCATGGCGTAGCGGAAATTTAGAATTTTTCCTGGCATTGTGTCGAACGTTGATGCCTGCTCTCTCAAAATATTTTCTAGGCGTGCCTTGCCTTCGCTGTCCAACCTGGCCTCGCTCAGTTTTTCCTGTAATAGCTTCTCAAATGTTTCTTCGGCTCCGTCAACTTCCACGGCCGTATTCCAGATCTCTCTCAGTGTAGGTTCCCTAACGTGCATGGGTTGCGGGTTCGAATGTCCCTCCTGCGTTTCATTCTCGGCCTCCTCTGGTATTGTTTCTAGCATCCACATATCTGCCTCGCGCTCCAAGTACACCTCGTTCATGTGTAAATTTACGTTGCTTAACCCTTCCACGTTCTTGAACGTAACTGTGTTCTCATGCAGGTCTATTACTGCCTGGTGGTCGCATATGAAATCCGCACCAAGGATTATGTTGAAATTTATGTTGGCCATAACCATGAAGTTTTGTGATAGAATATGGCCCATTATATCCAAATCTAGATGTACTTGGTATTTGCATACTGCTGACTTCTCCGGAATAACTCCTCTGATTTTTATCTGTGGGACAGGTAATGTGGGTATTTTGTTCTGCTTGTTTAGCATCTTAACTAAAGCTTCGGATGCCAGGCACAGTTGTGACCCAGTATCCACGAGAGACCGGACCCTGACTCCACCGATTCTTGCTATGATAATAGGTAACTTGCGTAATCCCTGCTGTTTTGGTTGACTGAGCTCATTTAAAAAGTCGTCTGATGTAGCGACCCATTCCTGTATGTGTGCGACTAACCAGTTATTTCCCTCTTGCTCCTTTCTGAGACTGTCTTCTTGGTCTACCACCGAGTTTTTTTTTTTTTGCGCACGGCACCCTGCTGTCCGGTACCATTGTGCTCCTCTCTCTCCTGCATTACCAGCTCGCTTTCTGCCCCCTGTATATCTGGGTTATGCCTGTTCTCCATGGTGTGTTTCCATTTTTCTCTCTGTGCTTCCTGTTCCTGGTGCAACTCGCTTAAATATCGCTGAGTCTCCTCGTACCGACTATTCCAATCCTGTCTATAGTCTTGCGTGGGCTCCTGCCTTTCTTCTCGCCTTCCGGGCCACGGCCGCCTCCCATCTCTCTCATGTTCGTAAGGGCCGTTCCTTCTTCGCCATTCATCCCTTCTCTGTTGGTACGGCTGCCAGTTCCTTCCGCGGTGCTGTCCCCATTTTCCTCGTTCATGTCCTTGGTATCCGTTCCGCACATTATTTCCATCCCTGCGCTCGTATGCTGGCGGTCCGGTGTTCGTACCCTGACTTCGCTTGCTGGCACCAGTGTCTTGCTGTAACACAGCCGTGTTAACCTGTCCTATGGCTCGCACGTTCCGCATCTGAGGTTGCATAGAAGTGTCATCAAGCTGTCGGAGCACTTCCTCAGCTTGTACCGCGTTATTGACGTTTGCGGCCACTAGTATCTGCTGGACGCTGGCGGGTAATTGCTTGCCGATGGTCATTATCATGTCTGCTTCCCCGGGAGCGACATCAAGATCCCTCATCAATAACATCTGTTTTGTGAAATAATCCGCGTAACGTGTGGGCTGCGTAGCATGGTACTTTCTACTGTACAGCTCCATCCTGAGGCTTAGCTGTGCCGACTGCCCCCAATATTTTCTTAGGAACGCCGATTTGAACCCTTCAAAGTCCTCGAAAGTGTACCTGAAGCTCTGGTACCAGGTCAATACTTCATTCCCTAACATTTTTTCTAAAGCTCTGAGCTGTCTATTTGACGGTACTGCGTGATCGGCAAAAAATGATTCCACCTCCTTAATGAAAGATTTTGGTGTTACTGATCCATCATTTGTGTATCTCCGAGGTCTGTCCTCCTGCATTCTTATAACCTGTACGTATTGCGTGGTTAGTTTATTCTCCATTGGTGTCGATGCTTGTCCGCGAAATTGGTGGAATCCCTCTGTAGTCTCACCTACCGTAGCCTTCTCGACCGCCCCCTGGCTTGCTTCTCTTTCGCTACGTACTGTGGCTGCGGTAATCCCATCGCTTTTATTCGTTCGCATTTCCAACATGAAATCGTCATGTTCCAGAGTTCGTATCTCAGCTTTGATAATTTTCCTATCTTGCTCATCCATTCTGGCTAGGAATTGTTTCTCGACCTCTCTGATCCGTTCTTGGTTCTCTTCCATCTGTTTAAATATTTTCTGTCTATCTTCTTTCCCTTCGACTCCTATCTGCAGGCACGTCTTATTTATTTCCTCTTTCATTCTCAAGTATCTCTCTTCGTCTTTCTTCCCTCCTGCTCCGTTATTTTCTTCCAACCGATTTAGCCTCTCACCAATTAAAGCGTTACTCTCCCGCAGGTCCCCTCTTATTGCCGCCTGCTCTGCTTCTAACTCGCTCCATTTCTCTGCTGCTTGCAATTTCCCCTTTTCTACGTCTTCGTGCATGTCTCGCACGGCTTTATTTAGCACTGCTATCTGCCCCTGAGCCATGATATTTCCCTCTTCGAGTATGTCTAGCCTGCCTTTCATCTCCTCCTGTGTCAGTTTTAGTCCTTCCGCGCTCAAATTGCATGCTAACTCTATTTGGTTTAGTTTAGCGAATGTCTTCTCCTCGCTAAGCGCGATCGCCTCTCTCAATGTTCCCTCCATGCGCTCTAATTGTATGCCCGCGTCTGCTTTAATGTCTAGCGTAAGCTTCGCGAATTGTTCCGATAATTGTCCGCTAGTGTCTGCCTTCAAATCTGCCTTTAAATGTTCATTGTTCTCGGCTATAATTTGATTTAATTGTTCGCTATTGTCTGTTTTCATGCGCTCTAATTGTTCGCTGGTGTCAGCTTTCAAGTCTGCCTTTAAATGTTCATTGTTCTCGGCTATAATTTGATTTAATTGTTCGCTATTGTCTGTTTTCATGCGCTCTAATTGTTCGCTGGTGTCAGCTTTCAAGTCTGCCTTTAATTGGGCACACATCGCTTCCATAATGGCTCGCACTTCCTCTGAAGAAGCCATCTCCTCCACCACACAAAATACACTTATCTGAGAAATAGGGGCATGCCTTAATGAGGAGACAATCTGTTAGCGCTAAAATGAGTTCCTTTTTGTTCCATGTTCTGCCTCCCCCAATTACTTTAGTCAGCTCAATTATTTACGTTATTCTAACCCATAAGCAAATAGCTATCCAAGCTGCATATTGAGCTTCCTACGTGATGCACACTCCCTTAAAGTTTCCTTGAATAAATTCTTTCATCCTTACACTCGCGGTTTTTACGTTAATTTATCCCAGACTTGCTAATAAAGATATTAACAATCTATAGGCTACCAGCCTTCCTATTTCATTTTCACTGGAGTTTGTTACTATCAAAATTCAAATCGGGCGCCCAGCTGACATGTCTCTACTTTACATTTGCAATAAAATGTCAACTGTATTTCTAATACAAACTCCATGATTTTACACCCCTTTTATTTACAATAAATCAGCCACACGCTCTTGGCGCGCCATCATAGACTAACCCTAGTCGTACGGATCATACGCAAAATCCACCACGGATGGCAGATTTTACGATGTGCACCGACTAGCTCAAACAGGCATATGACTTTCCACATGATCCAATGAATTAGGTATCAAAACAACAATGCAATCAACTGGGGACGAATGGCTAATGCACCATCACAGAACCCCTATATACCCTTCCAGGGCCTTCTAGGATGTTGAATCTTATCTCGGGCGCGGCTCGTTCGGTGGCTAATTAACACTTTACATCCTAGGAATTCGGAATTTTGGATCATGGGAACTTAAAACTATAAATCATATGCCAGGGGAACAAGGAAACAAAATTTATTCTTAGAAGACTACAAAACAGAAGAAACAATCCCTTAATAAAACGTAGAACCACAACAAAATAAACTGTGTCATCACTGTCCTTCTCTGCCATAAAGTCCACAGAGATGGTACGACCAGGGTACCTTAAATCTAATTAGTTCGGGCAAGCCTCAGCTTCCCCCTGATCAACACTGCAGGATCATGGAACTCCAAAAAAAAAATAAAAAAAATCCAAATAAAATAAAATCCCAAAAATCAAAGTGGCGCGCTCTCACCCCAGGTGAGTTCAAATGGAACAACAAAGGACTAAATTAATGCCACAAGAAATGAATCATTACGTTAATCAGATCATAACACTAATACACCAACGGAGCATCAAATCAACTGAATTTTACAAGCTGGAACCTCATTTTTAACGCTCTTATATTGGAAAAGTGAATCGTACAGACGAGACCGTTCCGTTTGGCAAACAGACCTCCCTTCACGACCTCCGTTAGAGTCGTGTACGGTCAGCATGCAGTGCGGCCACACAAACACTACATTAAGCTACAACGTGCCTATCTCATTCACATACAACAGTTCCCGTGTGAAACATTTATCAAGACAATCATTAATACCGACTAGCGGCCACCCGGAGGGTACAAATCTGATACACTAGTAACGTGGGTCCACAAAATAAAATCAAAACACAACAAACCAGAATCCCAGAATTAACAATAAAATATGTAAACAAACCAGCCATTTTAACTTTGACCAATTAACCTCGGACAGACTCAAGGCCAAGCAAAGCACCCCGTGGCGAGGAGTGGCTATCAGCTTTCACCCCCTCCATAGCTGATGTATACTGACTGAAGCATGAGCTCACAATAGCCCAATTCAACAAGCCCCGCAGAATCATCACTTAGCACGCTGCCTACGGGCGTCAGATCGACCCCAGCATCACGGCCGTGATTTTTTACCTCGTGGGAATTACCCGTCCACGGAATTACCAAAAATACTTACGTGGTTCTGAACATCCACGACCTACCAATATGCATCAGTACATCCAGCCATACTCCAATTAAATTACCTCAAATCGCCGGGTTTGCCTGCCTTGTCCGTCACCAATCGAAGATTGCAACACAACCATTACCTGGTAGAACTTACCACAGTCGATCCACGAACCTGATTTACCACAAAATATTCAATATGCTCTGGTTTGCTTACGACCACTGTACAAACTCTCACCCCACCTGATCACTGAAAAATGTATCTACAGTGACAGTAGCTGATGGCCAGATTTCCCCTGAATGATAATCTCCCCAAACTACATTGAAAACCATGACCACACGATACATATTTACACGCACGTTGCAGCAACAAACACAACAACAAAACACAACTAACATTAAGAAAATGAATATGTACACAGCCATTGCACTTATGCTGATCCGTACACCCCTAACTAAATTATGCAAGATAATTTGCTGTACTTATCACTATTCCTGGGTCCCAGACTGTCTCCATCATCGCGGCGTGCCCCAAGGTTTTGGGTTTACGCCCTCATTCCTCGCATGACGAATTCCATAGTTGAAGATCCTCCCACTGTTCCAATCTCGGCATCAGCTTCCTCTTGCTTCAGGTACCTCGTGGTAACGAAGAACACAGAAATACACAATTTTTTTAATGCGACAATCAAGAAAGTAACACGCACTCACTGTTCCGGACCGATAATCCTATCATTCTCCTAAATGCTACCATCTGAACTACTCGATTCATCCAGATCGTCCACCGTAGCTCCTAGCGACACAACTTATATGTTTATCTAGCGCAATGGCTAGCCTATTTCTCAGCCACTAACAAAAACTCGCACTCGTATGCTATAGTATTTAGACATGATCTCAAAAAAACCGCCACGCCATCTCAATTTACCATCTGACGTGAAAATTAACAGAGTCCAAATCACGAACTCGACTGACGTGGAGCGTCCGTGACAGAACCACAAAATTGACTGACTTCACTCTCCCATTTGGAGCTATTTAAGTTTTTGAGGCATAACCTGCCGTAGGAGGGGGAAATATGAGATTTATTTCCAAAAATAATAGCTCTGTCCCAAATTGACTTATATCACTGCACTCATCGCAATCTCAATGTCTCATTGGTGATATCCTTTCCAAGAATCGATCGTGGACTCCTTATCAAATAACCTCCGTAATCATCCCTCATTGTCTGCCAATTTACGCGCCAAACACGGCTTGGTGACGCTTATCCCCTCATTGGCTGATGCTGAAACGCCCCCATATCAGGCATTTTATACTGAATTAAATCAGCCTTACATCCAAATTGCATCAAATTACATTTCTGGGAGGCTGAGAGTCTCCCGCTTCCATACATGCAACTCTCATTGCTCTCCGGTCATTAATTCTTAAGTAGGTCACATTTGGGCGGCACCAAAACTTGGAGCTGTGACCTTGCCAAACTGCAATTTTCCCACACAAATTCCTGCGTTCAACGACCTGCCTGTCCTACCCTCGCTCGTCTTCTCATGGTACAATGTCCTCCCTCGGCACACCCTGGAAACCTGCTAAGTGCATTTATGACCACTCAACCCTCCTGCTATTCTTCGTACACGTCTCTGCACACATCCAATAAAAGTATTCGCCGCCTCTGTACTCTGCATCTGCTGTGCCGGTCTGCGTATAGAATTAATGTTGGAAATACAAACTTGAGACTAGATGGATATGCAATATGCCATAAGGTCTCAATATGTTCGCGTAAATAAACTGGCGAATATGAGACAAGAAATAGCACTGTACCTAAATATCATCAACCCTAATTTCTACACAGCCTTCAAACGACTCCGGTGACAATATTACTGAGGGACGGCAGATGTAAACATATGGCCTGCATAATATGGCATTGCAAGCACACAGAGCGCATGCGTCGGTCGTTCAGAGATCTTGAAAGACAGAGATATGTCTCACGCTCGCTCTCCGATAACAAAATTCTTGTGGCTGACTCTCAACAGATATTTATGAATATTTATGTTAAAACATATAATAAAGTCGAACATAAACAGTCGTATGCAACTCGCCTATAATGGTAATTAAGACACTCGTATGGAAATTATAAAACTCGCATACGCTCGTTTTATAAAAAATACTCGTGTCTTAATTAAAGCCATTATAGGCTCGTAGCATAATGTACTATTATGAACTTCTTCTTTCATGATTTTGTTTGCAACTGTTGTTAATTAAGTTATATTTCTGTCATTTAAGGTTTATTTAAGGTTCAAAATACAAGATATGTTGATTAAAGTATAATGCAAATCACACAAAAGGCATTTATTATGGTGGTCACATTGGTAGCTCGTGGTTTGAAATATAGCATGGCATTGCTAGGATCAATTGTATCTGCTGACTAGACACTTCTTTCATTGTCTGATCACCTCGTGGTGTAGCGGCTAGCATTCCTGCTTGTCCGGGTTTGATTTCTGGATCAGCAAGAAATTTAATTCTGATCTAAGGGCTGGAACATGTACACTCAGCCTCGTGAGGCAAAACTGGGGAAAGGAGGGTTAGATTTCCAACTCAGACATCCTGGAAGTAGTTTTCCGTGATTTCCCCACTTCTACTCCAGGCAAATGCTGGGATGGTTCCTAACGTAATGTCACGGCTACCTCCTTCCCTATTCCCAACCCGATTAAGTAACACCTCACAGCGGACAACACCTGCTGAATTTAAGCGACATCCAAAATAAAGCTTGGTGTCAATGTATTAATGTAGCGGCTAGCGTTCTTGGCTATCGCCCAGGAGATCCAGGTTCGATTCCCGGCTCTGCGAAGAAATTGTAATTCTGATGTGAGGGCTGGAACGGGGTATACTCAGCCTTGAGAGGCAAAACTGAGAAGAGGAGGGTTCGATTCCCATCTCAGTCATCCAGGATGTGGTTTTCTTTGGTTTTCCCACTCTTACTCCAGGCAAATGCTGGGATGGTTCCTAACTTAAGGTCAAAGCCACCGCCTTCCCAATCGTATCCTCAATTTACAAACACACTAGTACATCCATCACAATAACAAAGGTTAGCACACAAAACACACACACACTCAAAAACACCAGGCTATATGACCACAATGTCACATGCCTTAAAATAAGCAACAACAAAAACATGTATGTATAGTCTAAGTTACTCTACGACAGTAGTTTCCAATTACTGCTGAATGAAAGATGAGCTTATTTCCAAAGTGTCCCGGCAGAAATGTTAAAAATATGACTTTTTCTAAATAAGTAACTCATCAAATTATTTGGGAATGTGTGATAAAATGGCATACAATTTATTAAGGGAATCCATTTAGAACTATTTCATTTATATTTTAAAGTGAATCAGTCATTAAGAAAAATTAAAATGGTTGATATATTCACTTCGAAAACAGTTCTGCATATACTTATCACAATGAGCGGCAGTGGTACAAAACTTCCTCCAGGAGTCCGCCATTGTACCAATGGAATGGCCTGCGATGTCGCCGGACATGGACTGTATCGAGCATGTCTGGGATAAACTGAAACGTGCTATTGCTCAGCGTCCACACCCTCCCATAACCCGCCAAGAGATCATGGAGACCACCGTCGAAGAGTGGGATCACCTGCCTCAAGATTACCTGGACAACTTGATCTGCGGTATGCCATGGCGAGTAATAGCCCTGCTGGGCGCCCGTGGTGGCTATGTTCCTTATTGAAACGTCACAGGATGGCAAGATAACAGGCCAAATGTCTTCCTGTTTGTAGTTTTCTTTTCACATGAATAAAATCTGCAGGATTTGTCAGAATACCGTGTCTTTTGTAACCTAGGGCCCGGATTCTTAGGTCTTTACCTATTTCTTTTTCCTGGCTATGTAATTCACAGATTTCAACATATGTGTTCGTTTCACACTACCTGGAGCAGAATATGTGAATTTAATTTCACCTAAAAAAAAAAACTAAATGAGGGGTTGGCAAAAAAAAGTCCTCTCGGCACGCCGGAAGGCGGAGGTAGATTTCACCGGACAAACTTGGGGATAGGCGAAAATAGGCAGAATATGCACGTTTTCGTAGAAGGATCAGACCTCATTTATTGAGATAAAGTATTTTATAATTGGAGATTAATTAACTTTGTTTTTCGTCATTTTATGCATATTATAAACCTTTTTATTGTCTTATGATGACGGTAACCTTCTTGTCATTTGGAGTCCATTTTTAGCCTACTTTCGATTTTTGCAAAAAATGAAAGTAGACGTATGAGATCAACACAGGGCGAAAAAAGTGTGTCTGTCTGTGTGTGTGTATGTGTGTGTGTGAGTCTGTGTGTGTGTGTATGTGTGTGTGTGAGTCTGTGTGTGTGTGTGTGTCTGTGTGTGTGTGAGTGTGTGTACTCTGAATGTCTGTCCCCCCTATCAATTCGAACACGGTGAATGCGAATTGAACGAAATTTGGTACAAAGGTAGCACTAGCAAAGGACACCTCAGTGTCATGTTTTATATCGCCGCCAAGTTTACTAAAACTGAATGGCGGCCACTCAAACGTTCAAAACGTAAAATCAAATAACGACTAACCAAATCATCCGATCTCTACCAAATTTGGTAACAACATACCTTCGTATAGGATGCGTCTTGTGATCAAACTACAAGGTCGTCCGCCATACCATTTCAGGATGGCGGCCGTGCGAATTATGCAAACTTTATAATCCATATCATGGGACCCACCAGTTCCGATTATCGAGCCGAGAATAGTTTTAACTGTTCTAAAGGAAGAGGCACGTTCGAAATTAAAAGTTTATTTTGTAATACTATAGTGCAGACGTGATTTTAAAAAGCTGAGCTGATTCAGTAATAAGACAAGATGGCAGCGGATATCTTGTGCCTGACTTATATTTCACTAATTTGAGTATTGCATGCAATATAGCGTACTGATACAAAATAAATAAACTTTGTATGAAATGCTTTATATATAAATAATATACTCCATAGATGAAATCGTTTAGTATAAATCATTATTTGCTAACAAGTTCTATGTAAGTCATTTTATAAAGAACGATATTCGTTGACACAATTAGCTCAGTGGTAGAGCGTTAGCCTATCGCTCTAATGCCTATGGTTCAAACCCGTTCGGAGCTAGGTTTTTTGCTTGAAATGTTATATGTTTATTGTTTTGTAATGACTCAGATGTTTTAAAATTAAGCGTTATATTGTGCATATTATGGTGTAAAATATATATTTAATTAAAACATAATTCGCCAGCAGATTTACTCGAGACATCTAGCTGCCAAAAAGGTACTTATTAACTTCCAGATTTTATTGAAAAGTTTCTTCTTCTGGCCGCTAGAATGCACTCGCTCTGTTAGGATTATATTGTTCGATATTTCAGCACTAGATGTCACGACTAGTCTACGTGGGGCTCCATTGATTAATATACCATTGGCATTCTATGCGCATCGAATTTGAAGAATGACAAGATGATACTACGATACATTTTTACTTTTTATTTTAAAGGCTTTGTAACAGCCTATTTTGCGTTACTTGAAAATGTTATTTGAAGTAAAGAACAAAACGATTTCACATAGTAACTGAATTGAAGCCGTTGATGTTAGTTCAGGTTATTAATTACTACTTTTATTTCAGGCAAATAGCAATCGAAAATATCCACATAGTTTGTATACACACGTCTCTGTAGGGTCATGGAAAGATTTGTTAATTCAATTAGGGTTGTGAAAGCCATGCACAACCAGACGTGTAAAGACATGCCTCAACTCAAAGTTGGAAGTTGCCCACGGCAGGTCATATATGTAATAATAATAATAATAATAATAAAAAAAAAAAAAAAAATAATAATAATAATAATAATGTTATTGGTTTTACATCCCTTTTAACTACTGCTGCTTTTAGAGACACCGGGGTGCCGGAATTTTGGCCCGAAGGGGATCTTTAACGTGCCAGTAAATGTACTGACACGGCTCCCTCGCATTTGTGCACCCTCAAATGCCAGCTGACTGCGCCGGAATTTTGGCCCGAAGGGGATCTTTAACGTGCCAGTAAATGTACTGACACGGCTCACTCGCATTTGTGCACCCTCAAATGCCAGATGACTGCGCCAGGATACGAACCTGCAACCTAGGGCCCAGCAAGCGAGAACGTTACCGCTGAGCCACGCAGCCAGTCCGGTCGATTATGTCTCCAGATCCATAACATTCTTGATATAGCTACTTCTTATCTTTCTTTCTTCAATGATGGTAGCAGTTTTTATCTAGGTTGTGGCGTTTGGTAGAGGTAAATCGTTTCTAAGGTCTTCAACAAAGAATAGTTCTATTATACTCTTTGATAATAACAACGAGTTATAACTATACTCATACATTTAGGAGAAAGTAGGCTATATGTTCTTTACTGAACATCTTGTTATACTTGTGGTCACACTGTCCTTATGCAAGGTTTCGACACTGATGTGTAACTATGTAACGGTCTGTTACTTCTTCACGCAAAATTATATCTCCCGCAGTTTAGGGGCTGCGACAACGCGGACATGTAACCCCGTGTACTTTGGGTGAGTGTAGAATCTGTCTGATAAACGGTGTGAATTGTGACGGCTGTATTAGTCTGTAATTCAGGCAAGGACTGCAGACGGTCAATTTCAAGCAGTAGTTCCTAATGTTGCTACCAGATACTACCGTCAACGACACCTAGCTGTGAACTTGGCTACTAGATACCACCGCAACCAGCAACTCGCAACGAACGTTGGAACTTCCCCTCCAAAGGAAAGCAAACTGAGGGATTATTAGCGCTCTTAGGAAATCCGACGACTTTGGCCGGCTTTGAACCCGCGACCTTGGGCATAGAAGTTCAGCATGCTACCAGTTACGTCACCGAAGCCGCTTCACACTTAGTCAGATGGAAATCTGAATCTGATCTCGTGAAAGTGCGTTGTCATGGCGACGTCTGATGGCTCATCCCTCATCAATTTAGTAGTGTTGCCATGGCGACCACTGATAGCTCTTGGCATTTTCTTATAATTTCGAAATCATTTTTCTCATCCCTTGGCGAATTGATGGGTCATATAAAAAATTCTTTCAGACAAAAGTTTTAGGTAATTATTAAGGGAATATTGTCCATTTTGTACGGTTTTGATATTGTGCCTATTAAGAAAGATATGATTATTGTTTCCCGAAAAACCTACTTTTTCCCACCCCTTCGGTCAATGGTTGGTTCTATAAAAAAAACTCTTCAAACATAAATTTTTGGGATTTATCCTACACATAGTATGAACTTTGAACGGATTCGATATTTCACATATTAAGAGAGTTATAGCAATATTTCACTTTTTCGAAAATAGCCCCCCATTTAACCCCCTACGAGCGATTTAGCCCAGTAACGAACTCAACCGAGATTTTATAGGTATACATATTCGGTAAAAATTTCAAAGTGATTGGTGCAAAATTACGGCAGTTATCGTGTCCACAAGAAGCTGATATACATATATAGAGAGAGAGCCATGAAAGGCAGGTGGGAAAGGTAAAGAGGAGAGGGCCCGCCCCAAAGTCAGTGGAAAAAGGGGAAAGCTTTCTAATGAAATCTACCTAAAAACCTAAATAGCTGTTTTGCCTTTTTCAAATAAAGAATGTTATTTCCCCATTGAAATGCATCGTAGAATTATTTCCAGCGCGATTACAAGCATTAGGACGGAGATAGTTCAGGTTACTACCGTTAAATGCAGTACGATGATGATGATAACTGTTGTTTTAAGGGGCCTAACATCTAGGTTATCGGCCCCTAATGGTTTGGGTGGGTGATAGTGAAAGTTGAGATGAGAATGAAAACTATAACTAATACTAACTACAGACTTACACTAGAAGAAGAAATGGTAAACAAATAAAGGATAAGGCAAATGAAAGACAGGTAGAAATGAAATACCCTAAACCCTCGAAGAATGAGGATTGAGGGACTTGGAAGGAAGGAGAGCCATGAAAGGCAGGTGGGAAGGTAAAGAGGAGAGGGCCCGCCCCAAAGTCAGTGGAAAAAGGGGAAACACGAACCCAGTTCAGGAATCCCTCGGGATCGCCGACTCCAGAATTCACCAGCCGTGAGCCCCTGAGGGTGTAGAAATATCCAGGGTGCACCAGACGTGGTGGGGCTACATACACCCTGCCTCTTTGAGGGCCTTGAGCAGAAGGCAGGAGATAACATGAAAAGAAAAAGAAGGCTGACTCCTCGCAGAAGGAGGGAATCAGGAATGATGAGACAAGGGCCAATTAAGGCGGGAAAGGAAGAGACTCCCTAGGCCTCGGATACCGTAATACCGTCGGAGTCGGAAGAGAACAAGAGTTGACCAAGAAAGGCAGACAGGAAAGAAGACAGAGAAGAGCCCGGCACATCTAAGTGACAATGTAAACTTTTGTGAAATAAGTCCATAAATAAATTTCACATAAGTAAGAAAAACAGAAACTTATTGCTGCCTGTATTGATCCTGGAAGAAAAACGTAAAATAGCCTATTTTTAGAAAACAAGAAACCTAAAGTGAAGGTTTAAGTCACCTAAAAATCATGGCCATATAAAATAACCTCGCCCACAATCCCACATAGGCTCTGCATCATGGCAAACAAGCATTATGCAAAACTTTTTTTGATGCGTATCTCTCTCTCTCTATTCGTTTAGTCGATTCCGACTCTCCGTGACCCCATGTACTAGACTACGCCAATTTCTCCTGTCCTGAACTGCCTCTCGAAGATTTTCCAAGCTGGAATTTAGTGCTTCTGTGATGCCATCCATCCATCTCATTCTTTGCCTCCCTCTTCTTCTTGTGCCTTCTATCTTCCCCAGCATTAAGGTCTTCTCTAATGAATTATGTCTTCTCATGATGTGTCCAAAGTAGCCCAGTTTTTGTTTCAGGATTAAGCCCTCCAAGGAACAAGCTGGTTTAATTTGCTGTAAAACTGACTTATTGGTTCTCTTCGCAGTCCATGGAACTCTAAGAACTCTTCTCCAACACCATAATTCGAAGGAATATATTCTACGGCGTTCAGCTTTTCTTATGGTCCAGGTCTCACATCCGTACATCACAACTGGAAAAACCATAGCCCTTATTATACGGATCTTTGTTGTTAAGGTTAGGTCTCTACTCCTTAAGATATTGTCCAGATTTGAAAATGCCTGTCTACCAAGTAGCAATCGTCTTTTGATCTCATGACTGCAGTCACCATCGGCAGAAATCTGTGAGCCAAGATAGTTAAAAACAGAGACTATCTCCATTTTTTCTCCTCCTACTTGCCATGAATTGACAGTTGTAGTTGTCATAATTTTTGTTTTCTTGACATTCAACATTAGTCCAGCCTTTGAACTTTCTTCTTTCACTTTCAGTAAGAGATTTTTTAAATCTTCTTCAGTTTCAGCCATCAGGATTGTATCATCTGCATATCTCAGGTTGTTTATATTTAACCCAGCTATTTTGATTCCTGTTTCTTCTTCATCTAACCCCACATTCCTCATAATGTGTTCTGCATACAGATTGAAAAGGTAAGGTGACAATATACAGCCTTGCCGTACTCCTTTTTGAATCTTAACCCATTTAGTTGTTCCATATATGGTTCTCACTGTAGCTTCTTGATCAGAGTATAAGTTCCGGATGAGGTTAATGATATGTTCTGGTACTCCCATGTATTTTAGTACTCTCCATAACTCATTATGATCAACACAGTCAAAAGCTTTAGCATAATCAATAAAACAAAAATATACATCTTTCTGGAATTCTCTTGCCTTCTCCATTATCCATCGTACGTTAGCGATTTGATCTCTGGTCCCTCTTCCTTTACGAAATCCAGCTTGTTCTTCAGGTAGCTCTCGGTCTACATACGGGCGTAGTCTATTTTGTAGGATCTACAGCAAATAACTTAATTACAAATTTGATGACCTGTATTATTGTGGTGTTTGTATGTGCATTTATAATTGAGACGAGGATTGGGAATGCAGCGTCCGTGGCCTTCTGAAAGAAAATGAACATGTAAGAGAAACTTTTAACACCATCCAACTTCGCCCTGCATTCTTGAAAAATGGTATTTTTCGTTTCAAAGAGCCTTTGATCTCTAGAACCATGAGACCAAATGTTCTGAAATTTTTAGAGTAGGCCTAGTTCATTAACACTTTCTTACAAACACTGAACCTCTGAAAATGGTGAAAAATTAATCATTTAATAAAATAAAAATTTGTAAACATATTATTATCCTATTTTCAATTATGAACAAAATAGACTTATGAGATCACCATTTGTCCGTGTGTGTGTGTATGCGTATATGTGGTGTCCCTAATAAAATCTAAACGGCCGAAGTGATTTCAATGAAACTTGGTAAGTACATAGGCCTACTATACATAAGTTACTACTACCTCGTCCAACCTCGACTGTGCCTTTCAAATGTTGATACGTTTCATCAATTGAACATGGCGACCACGCGAAATATTTCACTGGCAATTCTATATCTCCGTAACGGTAACAAATATCACCCTGAAATTATGTACGGTGATAAAGGGTACTAATACTAGTTCACCTACGGGTCTTTCAGAAACCTGCCGAGTAGAAAACGAACATGGTGGCCAAGCAAAGTTGAGACATTTTAATGGATTTTTCACGCGATTTAACCAACTGAGCGCAATAAAACTTGGTACAGTAAATGTATATACACATTTTAATGCACTGTAATTTAATTTAATTCAATTGTTTTCATAACCTCAAGATGGCGGCTGTGAGAAATATTAAGCTTTTATTTTTTTGTGTCCTAATCATGCGATCGAAGTGAAAGTTTGAATCATGAACTTACGAAATAATCTTCATCCAATGGTACATAAGTTATCTCTATGGCCTACATACTGTATATAACAATCCAACATGCAACCATACGAAATATTTAGATAGTTCTCAATATCTACGAATCTACTAGGTTACAACAATCAAACTGAAATATTGTGTGTTGATAGAGGCTATTAACATATGTTCACCTATGGATCATTCAATAACCTAGTGAGCACCAATCCAACATGGTGGCGACGCGAAATTTAAATATTTAAATGGATTTTTCAAGCGACTTTTTAACCGAGTGCTGTGAAACGTGCCATGGTATATCTTCATACAAGCCTTAATATACTGACGTCCAATTGAATGGAATTTTATGAGAAATAAAATTGGCGGCTGTGCAATTCTCTAAAATCTCGTTTCATTTCTCTTTTCTTAAGTAAGACCAGTAGGATATATGAAAATAGGCTAGTAAATTTTTCTCCTAAAAATCTATGAGTCCAATCCAACAAATGTATTTTATGTTTTAGAGATTTTGTCCTTTGCAAATAAGAACGTTCCTGGGCTACTATTAAAGATGATTACTAAATACCTATATTTATGGACAAATTTGTTTCCCAACCTGAAATTCCAGGAATCAGTCTTGCAGATCACGGATAGTTATTTCCAAATTCTTTTTACATCTTCACCACATTATCCTCCAATTAGGTTGGTCTACCAGCGAATAGAGTGGCTATCCTTTGTGTGGTCTTTCCTGGGCTTTTCCACCCTCTCTCCTAGCGAATGCCGGGATTGTACCTTGTAGTTCTACGTTATTATTAATCTCGCGATCATAAGCCATGGGACTGCCTAATTACGTGGAATTACCTGACTTCATATGTTCATTCATTCGGTCAAGTATCATGACATAAAATACACCTGGCCTATAGCTTCAAAAGTGATCCGAGTTAACTTCAATATTAAACCAAACTTAATATGAATTACAATACTGCTGTAATGTAGTTTATAATGTTTCTGTACGAGTGACAGAAGTCGAAATAATAATAATATAATATCGTATGGCCTCGGGTGCCTGGTGCAAGCTTTGTTATTTGACACCCAGAGGGCAGCTTGCATGTCAAATTTTGTTGTCCCTTGAAGCACTATGAAAGTCAAGGAGGTTAGATAGTATCTAAGCTCCTTGACACTAACGTATAGCGCTTTCTAGTAGAGAAATGAGGAACTTTGTGTTGGTGAAAAATCCTGAGATTAATTTTGCCATTATGAACACGGCCTACTGATTTCAAATGGGTTCTTTAACATGCCAACATCGTATGGCATGCGTGTCGTGAGTTTTGCCGCCTTTCAAAAAAAATCACTTACCACGGCCAGGAGCGAACCCGCAAGCTTGGGGTTAGTAATCCGACACGATAACCACTCACCCACCGTGTCAAGCAAGTCGAAGTAATGGCACTTGGATAAACACTGCAACCAAACAGACAACAGTTCAGAATCTTGATTCTTGCTGTGGATCGCTTTTCCTTTTTAAAGAACCAGTCTATAACCATGTTTCATTTTAACAAGACGTGGAAAACAACGATCTGTATAATTGGCTAAAAGCACGAACAGGCTGAAAACGTAACGAGTAACGATACTGTTAGACAAACGTTACAAGCGTTTAAACTTCAAAAATACTAATGGTTGGTAACAAGCATATCTTGATGGGAGCAAATGAAACAAAGTTAATTTTTCTACCAACATGTTCTTAATGTTAAGATAAGTTCTTAACTTATACAAATTGTTACACACCACTTCGAGGAGTAGCGGCTAGCATTCTTGGCTGTCGCCCCGGAGGTCAAGGTTGAATTCCTGATTCTGCCAAGAAATTAAATTCTGGTCTGAGTGCTCAGCCGCTAGAGGCAAAATTGAGACGAGGTGAGTTTGATTCCCCTCTCATCAATCCTGGAGGCGGTTTTCTCTAGTTTCCAAATTCTACTCCAGGTGATTGCCTAACTTAAAGTCACGGCCGCTTCCTTTCCAAGTCCTCTCCTGAATCACAAACATACACACTAATACGGCCATCACAATAACACAGGTTATCGGATGAATTCATGCACATCCAAGTACACGGGGATACATGACCATGATGTCTAAACCCCTCAAATGAAAAAACATTAACATTATTTCTTCTGCCCGATCAGAAAGTTTGCTTGTCCGTTAACCGAGTGTGGAGAAACGCAGGAAAACCCCACACTAGCTACTGTCAGCGCAGGGATTCAAATCAACGATCTCCTGACTTTCTGCAGATGTCCGTGTGGTCGTGGTGCACGATTTAACGAGCACGGTTACGCCGCGGGATACTACTAGGAGAATAAAGAAGGTAGAAGTAATGAGCAACTATGAGACCAGACATTATTATGTGTTAGATGGATTAATTTGCAAAAATACTTAAAACAAAGCTAGAGGAGATGCAAGTTGCAATGAACCCTTAGATAGATGGAAGCATAAAAGTGAGAATGTTCTTCCTTACTGTCAATATATTCCTGATGGTGTTCTGGAGAGCGATACGCACACGCTCCTCTGGCGCAAGGTCAATGATCACAGATCGACCTATACCAGCAAACAGGCCGGGCATTATTCTTACTGATAAACTGCAGAAGAGAGCCATTCTAATCGGTTTCGCAATCCCTAATTCGTATAATATCCAACAAATACAGTATATTCTGAGAGAGTACAGTAAGCATTCTCATGCTTCTGGCTGAAAACATCCAACAGATGAGTGATAATATTGCCTATCATAATCTCTTGCTGTGGTATCATACCGAAGTCGCCGATGGCCAACCTTGATAAGCTGGGGTTCCTTCAAAATCTGCATCTCAGTACGCTGAAATCAGTCATTTTTGAGACCTGCTCCATAGTTCGTTCGTTCCTAAGCTTACCAATGTAAAGAACATAATGCATAAAGCATTTTATTATTCATAGGATGTCATTGGGTACAATTCACCATTTTATCTGCGATTGTTGCAAGATGGAGTGAAGTTACCTATGTTGGTAGGTTGAGGAACGAACGAACTATGGAGCAGGCCTCTATAATGACTAATTACTGCATACTGATATGCAGATTATGGTGGAGTCCTAGTTTATCGAGGTTGGCCCTCAGTGACTTCGGTATGATCCCAGTGGAAGAGAATATGATGGGCTATACTGTAAGAAATACCTGCCACCACATCTGTCGAATCTCTTGAGCCAGAGGCATGTATTTGGTCACTTTCTCAGCATAAATGTGTTGGTTATAATGCGAGTTAGGGACTGCGATGTCTATTAGAAGAGTTCTCTCCTGCAAATTATCATTATGAATAGTGTATTATTATTATTATTATTTAATTTGTCAATCTATTTCTTCTTTCTCTCTGCCACTGGCCGTACACCTAAGTCTTTTTCAGAAAACCTTTCCTAGAAAACCTATCAATGTATACTCACGCTGTTACTCAAACTGCTGCAATTCTTAAGACGTGCAGCATCGTCAGAGCATTTCTGAATATGCAGTAATGATCTGGATAGGAATTTCTTAGAGCCCTTTGTGAAAAGGAAACGTGGGATTAATTTTACTGAGGGACGTTAGTGGGATAGTTTGTGAATTTAGGATATAGGCTCTACAAATTAATTGTGTTCATGTCATGTTATCATCATGTGGAGGAAATAAGGAAATAATAATTGCCTTACCTATAAATTTCATTTATTCGGTTTAACTATATTTGATGTTAAGTTAACAGAAAATAATTGGAAAACTCTTCTGTCTCCTGTCTAATTATTTTATACGAGTGTGGATGAGTGGGGGAGCACTGCGCGAGAGGTAATTTTTAGTGCCTTTATGACACAAGATTTTTGTAAGGTTGTAAGTTGGAAAATATTGTCTTTTGACAAAGGTGATTTCATAATAATGTTTGATTGAGGTGGAACATTATTACGTCCTAATGAAGTGCATTAATTTGAAGCAATTATTCTTTTAAACACAGTATCAAAACCCATTTTGTGTATTTAATTGATATATAACCCCATCCGTCTGTGTACTGAGGGGCTCATACATTCTTTCTGTGAACATTGCATGGCACAGTAAATACTGTATCTCTTACTTTTCCCTCTTTCGCGAGCGCAGTAATAGGTCTACGTTCCGTCCAGCAGTCACGAGTCAACTCGGCGAGCGATTATCTTGTGCAGGTATGCTCTATAATATTTAGTTACACATGTAACAACTCAAAATTTCTTAAAATTGTACTGATAGCTAGATCCAAAGATTCAACACCTAAATTTAACCAGCTTTCTTGCTGGTTTTGCACCAGTTAAGCAAAGTGGCAAGAGCCTCCGTGGCTTAAGCGGCAGCACGCCTGCCTGTAACCGCTGGGTCCATGGTTCAAATCCCGGTCACTCCATGTGATATTTGTGCTGGACAAAGTGGAGGCAGACAGGTTTTTCTCCGGGGTACTCCGGTATTCCTGTCACAATTTCATTCCAGCAACACTCTCCCCTATCATTTCATTTCATCTGTCATTCATTTAGTCATTGCCCCAGGGTAGTGAGACAGGCTTTGGCAGCCGGCACGGTTCATATCCTCGCCGCTAGATGGAGGCTTCATTCATTATATTCCCTGACCCGGTCAGTCGGCTGGAAGCAGGCTGTGGATTTTCATTTTCAAGCTAAGTGGCTATTTGTGGAGAAGCGAGTGTGCAGGACCATTTGGTGCACCCCGCGACTGTCCAGAGCCAGGCCGCTCTGTTAGTATCAGGGCTCGATCAGAGAACACCGGTAGCTAGGACGAGAAGACCGATACCAATCAACATTCCTGGCGCGATGGTGGTCGGCCAGCTGGGCTTGCTACTGTTCCTACCCTGTCAAAATACCGCCCTGCCTTGCCTTTTTATACTTCTGTACGTGAATTTCACCATATTAGACATCAAAGTTCAGATATTAAACTAGTTTATTTTCCGATGACGTTTTACAAACCATGTTGTATAAGTTTATATATGCACGACTGTATGTGCTTTTACACTGAAAGGTGATCATATTTTTGGGCTCTACAACCTACAGTAGCCTATGCAGTCTCTACAATGTGGAATGAAGTGTAGTGGAGTTTAGTACAGGAACTTCCGAGAATCAGCTAAGTCTATATCAACTCAGTTATATTTTATATAAGCAACCCTCCTGCCTTCACCTGGTATCTTAAACGGTTTACCCAGCTTAAACTTAGAAGACGCTCGGACGGCAGGTCCAAGATGCAATTCAGCAAAGCCGAGGTGAACAGCAAAACTCCAAACACATAACTCTTCTCTAAAATCTTAACTCGACACGACTTGACAATTTGATGCTGGCCGAAGCTGGAGTGATAGGCTCGCGCGCTAGCTCGTGAACTCACTCCGAAGCTAGTAATTTAAATTTCCACTGAATGGAGATTGTTGAAAGAAATGAAAACGTAAAACACTTATTGTGGGCGATGTATTAAAGATAGGGATATGCTGTCGGAGACTATTTTGTGGCACTTTTCATGCTGAACAATTCTTACACATATAGTAGGCCTATATATTGAACCCTTGCAAAGAAGCATATGAGACTCAGATTCGGGGCGTAACAGGTCATATTCGTAAGTTGCTGTCAGGGCGCTTCATTAACTTGCAGGGTAACATATAACAAAATAACATGCAGGAATGAGTGAAGCCAGGGTTAAAACAACTGAATTTAATAACAAATCACCATATTTACATAAACAATTAACAACAAAAACTCCCACTTGACTCCCGCTTAATAAAAATGCCAAAAAACTAGGCGATATCTCTGGAGAGATTAATTACCTGGACCAAGTGTCCTTAAATAAAAGATACAAAAAAAATGACCATATAAGTGCGTATGCCGTTCTACATGCACCACGATGTGTACTTTGAATGCGTGATTCGTTATCATCCAGAATGACCCTTCAAACAACGAATCCGCATTTCCTAGAGCTAGACCGACGCAAGGGAACACAACTACAATACTTAAGTTAAATCGATACTTCCTAAATCTACTATAAACAAACACAAAATTTCCGTGTGAAATTGGACTTAAATTGCCGTAGCAACATTTACTGCCTAAAAACTTAGGACTTCTCACACAAATCAACACAAGTACATTAACACGTGACCAGTAGAAAAAATACTCAAATGACCGCTGTCAAATTTACAAATACTCTACCACTACACCAAACGGGTGTGACAAACAAAATTACATGAAATCGAGTCATCAACAAAGCAATAGGCAAACAGCCAACATTTACGTTAATCACAATATTCTTGTCCATACAAGGTACAACAATCCGTTACACACATGGCGAACTCCTCAATTAATTATGGCTTAAAAATTAGCCATCACAATGAACAGGTTTGCTACATGAAAGCTTACAGGGTTCAGTCGGACAAAAGGACTGCCTATCAAAATAAGTCACAGGCAAAACGGGCGGTTTGGGGAACTCTGCATGTCTGTCAACCCACGTGTCAATAACCTCGACCTCCCAGAACATGGGGTCGAACCTCGAAGAAATGTGCCCCAAAGCACAATAATACGTGTGTGTCAGAAAAACATATGGACAAGAATCAGCAGTCTCCCAAGAGCACTCTGTCTTTCCATCTAAAAAAACAACAGCAGCAAAAATATAAGGGCGGTAGGACAACTACCCCCTCCTCACGTAGACTCAACACACACTAGACACATCAACACACACTTAATCACACGTATGGGTTGTGACAGACCCTGAAATAAAAGACACAAATAATATCCACATGCTGGCGCCATCGTTCTATGCCGTGACTAGTCACCTGAAAAGGACTCAAGAAAAATCTATCAAAATTAGATCGAAGGTGTTCTACAATTACTTTTAAGTTGGTGCACTCGGCTACCCTAACATGAATAATAACCTGTTCAGCAAAATGTTTTACAATCATTTCCTCCCATTCCTATTTCAAATATTAACGTTAATAAAGCACCATTTATCGAATGTAACGGGTTCCGCAATTGCAAGGATAAAATCACGCACGCACGCCGCGTACATTACATATGACTCAAGAAAAAAAAATCAAAATAGCAACAAACACATTGGCCACGCGCCAACGGACATTTAAACATATAGTGTCGGTACAAGAAAAACAGCTATAAAACAAGAAAGAAAAACATGACTATTTACAAAGTTCCCCGGCCAAATCTAACTACATAATTGAAATAATCCAATTTTAGTACATCACCGCTTCTGCATGTAGGACTAAGGACATCCTTCTCAACCCATTGCCCTATGGACAATTTAGCACTCCATAGTAGTCGTCTGCGTTGATTTCTTGAAGCTCATCCCAACTTCAAACCACGTGCTGATCATCTTGGTCTCGACTCCTTGGCAGAAAAGTTCAATGTTAAATATTTGCCTATCTATAATCGCTTGCAGGCTACTCAGTTCACCCACAATTGTCCTACTGCGATTAATAGCGAAGACTGGCCCTAATTATATCGCACATACGCACTATAAAAACACATACAATACACACAATTTATACATAAAATATACATCTCGAGTCCGCGCCACTGGCTCGTTAACAAGTTCAAAATCCTGGCTGCACTCGCAGTCGCTATCTCGTCCGGTATTTCCGTCCCGTCTTATGGACTTCGGTTCTGGTAAGCGCTAATGAGGGTGACACGATACTTCCCCCTTAAAGTTGGACTCGTCGTCTTTAAAAGAATGTTACAGTTTATCACGCGCTGGCGTGAAATATTTAGATCACACAATTTAGTTGATTTTAGAACAAAATGTATTATAGCTTATAAAATTCGGTACTGCCAACGCTGCGACTTTAGCTCCCCAGAGCTCAGAAAATAAAATTAGCTTCACTGATTTTAGAGCGTAAAAATCATATTTCGAACTGGCGTGGAGTATACCTCTGAAGGCTCCACACAATAAGACTTAGATAAATTCGAGCGTCAAAATCACACCTCAAACTGGCGTGGAGTATGCCTCTGAAGGCTCCACAAGAATAAGACTTAGATAAATTCGAGCGTCAAAATCACACTTCAAACTGGCGTGGAGTGTGCCTCTGAAGGCTCCACAGGATAAGTACTTCGATAAATTCGAGCGTCAAAATCACACTTCAAACTGGCGTGGAGTATGCCTCTGAAGGCTCCACAAGAATATTACTCAGATTGGCGTCAGGCCAGACTATTTATGAGAAACTGACAAGGGCGGCGGAGTGGGGCGGAGTCGGATAAAAACTTCCAGAGTTTATGTCTCACAAAGATGGGGCTAGTGTCATTCTTCTCCAAATGAATCCAACGTCTCAAATTACTCGAGCGGAGATTAATCCGTTCGGCGGTTCCTTAGATACACACTTCCGCGCGCTTTTTACTACTGACGCCGTCCACCTCGTAGTCACGGCTTGGTCTCTTGCGATTGGCTGATTCAATCGTATGTTCGTTGAGAGGACCTCGTGATTCTTCCTTTATGTCTCCAATTTTGGTACAGTAGTTGCACAATTTGGCCTTGAACTCGACTAATTCTGGCCGTCCCCAGGAATAGCTACCAACTCAGCTTCTGTTGCAACCATTACGAAATGCTGGCCTCCCTAATATCCAAGTCGACTTCCTTATGTGCTGCCTAGGCCGTAGTAGTAATAATAATAAATATGAATACTTATTTATCAAAGATCAATAAGGGTTCTTTTATCCTCAGCAAGGTTTTGAAATTCGAAACAATTTATTGGTTTGGATTTCAAAAACAAAATCCACTGTAGTAGAAACACATCTCTTTAAATCTCACTCAGCTGCTCGAGTGTATGCCCCTCTGACTCAATTAGTGTGCTCCCTTCTCGCTGGAATGTCATTCATATTTTCATTAGGTCTCCCCCTTCTCCTCACGTAGTTGCCACTCCCGTCATCTCAGCTGCTCGTTGTTTACAAACAAAGTGCGTACTCACGCGCTCCCCGTGGATTTGAGTGTTTGCTTTCAAAAAAAAAACTAAATTTTTTTGCAATACAGATTCTGCACATATCATCTTTCCTAATCATCAAATGGTTCCCTTCTGTAGTACGGTTTCAAATTGGCGCTATTAAAAACAGATTTTGCACCAGTGCTCACTTCTTCTAATCTGTAGGCATTGTTACCCAGATTCTTAATTACCCGGAACGGGCCAATGAATTTCGGACAGAATTTGGCGAAGACTTTGTTCTTAGGGTCGGAGATCGGTGGTCTACGAACCAGCACTAATTCTTGTTCTTGTAACTCTCGGTGAAACTTCTTTCCTCGGTACCGTCTCAGCCTTCGGTCCGCTTGGTTCCTCATGTGCTCTCTCGTTCGCTGGATTCGCAAATCATGCGCTAATAATGGATCCCTTGGGCAAGGAATGATCTTGTCCCAAGTTCTTTCCGGCAATCTGTTGTGGTGTACAATCAGTGGGACTTGACCCGTCGACTCGTGCTTAGTAGTGTTCATGCACATCTCAATTTCCCCTACTTTGTCTACCCATTTATTGTGTTCGTTAGGAATCATTACTCTGTAGTATTTAGCGACACAGCGAATTGTTCTTTCGCTCGGATTTCCACAAGGATGACGAATACTTGAAAATATGTGTTTGATTCCTAGGCTCTCCAAACCTTGCCTAAAAACATTGCTTGTGAAATAGGTACCGTGATCTGATAGAATGGATTCCGGCTTCCCAAGCATCGGAATGACTTTGTTCTTAATTCGACTAAGGACTTGTCTTGATGTCGTCTTCTGAATAGGACATAGCACGACCATCTTCGAAAATACATCGACACATACCAAGAGGTGTCGGTATCCACGCTTTCCTTTTACTAAAGGACCAAAGCAATCAATCGCGAGCATCTCGCATGGTTTCTGCGGTAATAGTGGTCTTGGAGGTTGTTTCAGAATAAAGTTGTTCGGCTTTGTGCGCTGACAAGCGTCACACGTTCTAATTACTTCAACAATGGTGAATCTCATCTTGGGCCAAGTAAAGGTCTCCCCTATCGTAGCTTCAGTCTTATCCGTGCCGATATGTGCTAGGCTCTCGTGAACATGCCAAGTTAATCCCCTCTGTAGTGATGCTGGAACTAAGATCCGCAGTTTAGTATGATGCTCATCCACGTACTTATGTAACAAGTTATTCAAGTAGTGAAATCTCGCTTGTTTAGCGCTGGCTTCCCGGTACTCCGGTGAATTTGGTTGTAACTCCTTCCTATAGAATTTTATCATCATCATCATCCATGGGTCAGCTTCTTGCTCCTTCCGAATATCCTTCAATCTTGCCAAAAACTCACGAGCCTTAGGTGTCAAGGTAATATTGTGAACTTCCGCTGTTACTTCGTTTCCGTCCTCAGGGTTTCTACTCAAGGCATCTGGTATGACGTTCAATTTCCCAGGACAATGCTCTATTGTGATGTCAAACTGCTGTATGTAGATGGACCAGCGCGTAACTCTCTCACTTGCTATTGTTGTCTTAAATAAAAATGTCAGTGCATGGTGGTCGGTTCTAACAATGATGGAATAACCATAGATCATCTTGCGCCACTGTTGGAGAGAATATAGAATTGCTAGTAGCTCAAGTTCCGTAACTGTGTAGTTCCTCTCATGTTTCCGTAATTTACGACTCGTGAATGCCAAATAGGATTTCTTCTTGGGTTCTTCAGCGTCCTCTTGGTACAGCATAGCACCAATCCCAATTAACGAAGCATCTGCTTGAACGATAAATTGTTTCTCAAAATCCGGATATCCAAGTTTCACACAGTTTTCCAATAAATCCTTCGTTGCTTTAAAAGACCTGTCGCACTCCTCGTTCCACGACCATCGATTCGCTTTCTTCAACATCTCCTGCATAGGCGCTACTGTTTCTGTGTAACCAGGGCAATTTTCTTTGAAGAAACCTGTCACTCCCAAAAATGCTCTAATATGTTTGACTTTGGTAGGTGTGGGAAATTTCTTAATAGCATCAATCTTGGCTGGATTAGGCCGCACGCCCTCGACATCAATTATATGTCCCAAATATAAGATTTCGCTCTGGCAAAAATGTGACTTTTTTAAGTTGATCTTGAAGTTCATGGTTCTCAGGTTGTCCAGCAGTTTATTTAAATTTATCAAGTGTTCTTCCATTGTCTCAGAAGCGATTAATATGTCATCAACATATCTCGTGGTGAAGTTCTTGACCTCCTCAGTCAGATTTCTATCGAGTGCTCTAATGAGTGCACATCCCGCAGTTTTCACGCCAAAGGGCATTCGACACCAGATATAACTTTGATTATCGAATAAAAATCCCGTCAACAGTTGGGATTTTTCTTCAAGTTCAAGATGGTGGAAACTATTCGTCAAATCAACACTTGAGTATATCTTCTTCCCACGGAAGCCTTTCAAAACATCTTTGATCCTCGGTGCTTGGTCGTGCTCAACTAGCAGTTTGCTATTTAAAACTCGCGCGTCTAGGCACAGCCTAATTGATCCGTTTGGCTTGGTCACAGCCAATATTGCGTTCAGATAAGGAGTTGCAGCTTTCCTTATCATGCCAGAATCTAATAAGTTAGTAATGATATCCCTCACCTGAGAAAAATGCTTCTCTGGGATCGGGTACAATTTACTTTTAAATGGGGTCCAATCTGTGACCTGCATCGCATATTGAAAATTTAAAACTTTCCCAGGTACGGTGTCAAACGCTCCTTTATGTAATCTTAAAATTTCTTCCAATCTTCTTCTATCAGATTCCCCTACGATGGCTTCCTTAAGTCGCTCCTGAAGTAGAATTTCGAATTTGGTTCCGCCCATTTCTTCTTCCGCCAAATGCACCCAAAGTTCCTGCGAAATATCTCGGCTGTCCATTTCTAGCACTGCTGTCTGGTTGACTTGCTCTCCCCTCAAGACCATATCTCCGGCCTCATTAGTGCATTCCTCAATAACCCAAGTATTGGCCTCTCTCTCCAGCGGATTCTCTTCCATATTTAAACCCACATGATCCAATCCTTCTACTTGTTTGAAGCTTACAGTGTTGTTATGTAAATCAATTACAGCATGAAAATCGCAGATGAAGTTGGCTCCTAAAATTATATTGTAGTTCATCATTGGAATAACAATGAATGCTTGTGAAAAAGTATGGTTCAATATTTCCAGATCTAGAAATGCTTGCTGTTTACAATTCATAGTTTTGTCAGGAATGACACCTCTGACTTTCATTAGCGGTACCGGCATAATAGGAACAGTCTGTTTTCTTGCTATTTCTTTTATCAAAATTTCAGTGACTAAGCTCACCTGGCTACCTGTATCAATCAAACATCTCACCCTCATACCTCCAATATGCGCGTAAATAATTGGTAGCTGTCTGATAACATTTTCACGGTTCTTCGCCACTTCCTCCAGGCAGTCGTCTGGGAATGCTACCCACTCTTCTATATTGGCCACTATCATCTCTTCTTGCTCCCTGGCGATCTCCGTTTCTAGCCTGTCTCCTTTCAGTTCATTTGTTTTTTTTTTTATCCCGGGCCCCATTAGATGTGTTTCGCCGGTTATCATTCTGTCGCTCCTGTTGCCTCAGTAAACTCTCTGCCCCCTCTCCTTGATGGTTGTCTGGGCTCTGTCTGTTCGCCATGGCACGCCCCCACTTCTCCTTCTCCGCTTCTTCATTACTTAATTGATCCAAGTATTTACGGGATTCAATATATCGTTCGTCCCAGTTATTCCTATAATCCCCTCTGTTTTCTTGGCGATAGTCCCTGCCGTTACTCCATCTACCATCTCCATTTCTTTGGTAAGGTCTACCTTGTCTCTGGTTTCCCCTCCAATTCGTGTATTCCCGCTGGTACGTCCACTGATTATTTTGATTTTGGTTATTCTGATGATATCTCCCGCGGTTATTCTGATAATTCTGATTGTTGTGATGGAACTGGTTTCGGCCGTCAAAATCTTGTCTTCTTGGCGTGAACTGTGTCCCTGTGGACTGTGTCTTACTTTGGTTCCCCTGGCCGTGGTTATTTTGGAGTCCCTGAACTACCTCTGCCGTGTTGACACATTCCAAATTCCTTCTTCCTGTCTGTGGGCTTACCATACTCGTCTCATCTAAGTGTCTGAGTAATTCTTCGGCTTGGACTGCGGTCTGAATATTTCCTGCGACTAATAATTGTTGGATATGCATTGGGAGTTGTTTTCCGATGGTTAGAACCATATTCGGCTCGCTAGGCGGGTCATCAAAATCCCTAAATTTTACCAATTGCTGACTGAAGAATTCTGAAAAACGGGTTGGATGTGTACTGTGGTATTTGCGCGTGTACAGGTCCATTCTTAACCCTTGCTGTAACGAAGGACTCCAAAACTTCTTCAAAAACGCCTCGCGGAATTGAGCCATGTCTGTAAACGTGTACTTGAAACTTAAAAACCAGGTCAGGCTAGGTCCTTCTAAAAATTTCTCCACCAGTCTTAATTGTTTCTCCGGGCCGATGTGTTGGTCATTAAAGTAGTCAGTTAATTGCCGTAGAAATGCTTTGGGAGTGGTTCCTGAATGTTCTTTAAACTTATCGGGCTTAAAATCATTACCCCGAATGACTTGGATGACTTGGGCTGGTGCCAAGTTCGGTTGCGGAGTTGAAGTCTCCCCCCTGTACTGCTGGAATGCATTAGTCGTTAGTCTGGGACTTTGACCCCGACTCGTGTCCTCAGCCAACTTCGAACCTGCCGGACTTCCAATACTTGTTTGCTTTTCCGGAATATTTTCGTTTGAAAATAATGTCGCATTCTCTAACGATCTAATCTCGTTCTTTATGATTAATTCTGAATGTTCCTGTAATTTCGACTTCATATTTTCCTCCAGTGCCTGCATTCGCTTTAAAACTGCCAGCCTGTCTTCCTTATTCGCATGAGCCTGCTGGTCCCAATCTCGCCGGATCCTACTTTTTAAGCTATTTATTTTCTCCTCGTTCCTCTCCTGATTTTTCTCTAGCTCTTCACGTATCCGTTCCTGCGTTTTCACTAGTTGTTCTTCCAAATTATCCTGAGTTTTGACGAGCTGCTCCCCTACTTCTTGTCTTATGACCTCTTGTGTGTTTATTAGCTGGCCTTCCATCTCTTTTCTTATGATCTCTTGTGTTCTGCCTAATTGCTCCTCTAAATTTTCCCGCAAGTGTATCCGCTCGGTTTCAGCCTTAACTTCGACTTTATCTATTTCCTTTATTAATTCCAGCACGTTGTTATCTACCGAATTAATTTGCTGCTGTAGTTTCTCTTGGGTTTTCTTCACTCCCGCGGTGTTACTGACACATGCTGCCTCTATCTGCTTGAGTTTATCTGCCACCATCTCGTCAAATTGTACTAATTTGTTATCAAATTTCGCCTCCAATTTCTTCATTTCGCCTAACTGTTTGATGTTATTTTCCGCAACCTCGCCTGCCAGTTTCTCTACTTTTTGAACGCTCTGATTAATATCATTCGTGATTTTTCCTAACTGTTCGGTTTGTGTTACCGCCTGTTGTGACAATTTGTGGTTTAGTTCATTGAATTGTTTGTCAGTGTCTAATTTCTGGACTTCTAACTGGACCGAAATGTTACCGCTCATATCAAGTAATTGTTTTTCACTATGCTCACGCTGAGCTTCTAATTGTTCTTTTAATTGTTCTTCCGTCTTTACGGACATCTGCACTAATTGTTCTTTTGTTTTCGCGGACATCTGTTCTAATTGTTCCTCCGTTTTCGCGGACATCTGTTCTAATTGTTCCTCCGTTTTCGCGGACATTTGGATCGACATCTGCTCTAACAATACCTTTATCTCATCAACAATCGCCATTTCACACACACAAATATATTCAGAGAAAAACAGGGTTATGGGCTAAGGTTTCAGCCCTATACGCACATACATGTCACACATTTAAATATTACTGGCTCTAATTTAATGAAAATTTCAGTAACAAAATTTACTGAATACAATGACATTTATTCCCAAACAACAAAATAACCCCTAGTGATCTGCTTTTAAATTCCTAACCAACAGAATTTACGAAACACCAATTAACCGAAGTCAATTAAATGTCAGATATAAGGCAACATCTTCCTGCTTTGACTGAGTTCATCAATAATACAAATTTCTAATTTTAATGTGGGCGCCAGAACAAGTTTATAACAAATACCAAATCAAATTCTAACCTTGTTCAATATTTCTAACTTTAGGAACTCAGTGATTTTACTAATGCACATGGCGGTACAACATCGCCTCCATTTACTGAATTTACATGTCCGCTTGACCTGGCATCATTTCTCAACGAAATAAATATGAGATCAGCGAAGCAACAACAACAATCCCCACTTGGGCAGCCATTTTTGTTTTATGAACCCTTGCAAAGAAGCATATGAGACTCAGATTCGGGGCGTAACAGGTCATATTCGTAAGTTGCTGTCAGGGCGCTTCATTAACTTGCAGGGTAACATATAACAAAATAACATGCAGGAATGAGTGAAGCCAGGGTTAAAACAACTGAATTTAATAACAAATCACCATATTTACATAAACAATTAACAACAAAAACTCCCACTTGACTCCCGCTTAATAAAAATGCCAAAAAACTAGGCGATATCTCTGGAGAGATTAATTACCAGGACCAAGTGTCCTTAAATAAAAGATACAAAAAAAAATGACCATATAAGTGCGTATGCCGTTCTACATGCACCACGATGTGTACTTTGAATGCGTGATTCGTTATCATCCAGAATGACCCTTCAAACAACGAATCCGCATTTCCTAGAGCTAGACCGACGCAAGGGAACACAACTACAATACTTAAGTTAAATCGATACTTCCTAAATCTACTATAAACAAACACAAAATTTCCGTGTGAAATTGGACTTAAATTGCCGTAGCAACATTTACTGCCTAAAAACTTAGGACTTCTCACACAAATCAACACAAGTACATTAACACGTGACCAGTAGAAAAAATACTCAAATGACCGCTGTCAAATTTACAAATACTCTACCACTACACCAAACGGGTGTGACAAACAAAATTACATGAAATCGAGTCATCAACAAAGCAATAGGCAAACAGCCAACATTTACGTTAATCACAATATTCTTGTCCATACAAGGTACAACAATCCGTTACACACATGGCGAACTCCCCAATTAATTATGGCTTAAAAATTAGCCATCACAATGAACAGGTTTGCTACATGAAAGCTTACAGGGTTCAGTCGGACAAAAGGACTGCCTATCAAAATAAGTCACAGGCAAAACGGGCGGTTTGGGGAACTCTGCATGTCTGTCAACCCACGTGTCAATAACCTCGACCTCCCAGAACATGGGGTCGAACCTCGAAGAAATGTGCCCCAAAGCACAATAATACGTGTGTGTCAGAAAAACATATGGACAAGAATCAGCAGTCTCCCAAGAGCACTCTGTCTTTCCATCTAAAAAAACAACAGCAGCAAAAATATAAGGGCGGTAGGACAACTACCCCCTCCTCACGTAGACTCAACACACACTAGACACATCAACACACACTTAATCACACGTATGGGTTGTGACAGACCCTGAAATAAAAGACACAAATAATATCCACATGCTGGCGCCATCGTTCTATGCCGTGACTAGTCACCTGAAAAGGACTCAAGAAAAATCTATCAAAATTAGAACGAAGGTGTTCTACAATTACTTTTAAGTTGGTGCACTCGGCTACCCTAACATGAATAATAACCTGTTCAGCAAAATGTTTTACAATCATTTCCTCCCATTCCTATTTCAAATATTAACGTTAATAAAGCACCATTTATCGAATGTAACGGGTTCCGCAATTGCAAGGATAAAATCACGCACGCACGCCGCGTACATTACATATGACTCAAGAAAAAAAAATCAAAATAGCAACAAACACATTGGCCACGCGCCAACGGACATTTAAACATATAGTGTCGGTACAAGAAAAACAGCTATAAAACAAGAAAGAAAAACATGACTATTTACAAAGTTTCCCGGCCAAATCTAACTACATAATTGAAATAATCCAATTTTAGTACATCACCGCTTCTGCATGTAGGACTAAGGACATCCTTCTCAACCCATTGCCCTATGGACAATTTAGCACTCCATAGTAGTCGTCTGCGTTGATTTCTTGAAGCTCATCCCAACTTCAAACCACGTGCTGATCATCTTGGTCTCGACTCCTTGGCAGAAAAGTTCAATGTTAAATATTTGCCTATCTATAATCGCTTGCAGGCTACTCAGTTCACCCACAATTGTCCTACTGCGATTAATAGCGAAGACTGGCCCTAATTATATCGCACATACACACTATAAAAACACTTACAATACACACAATTTATACATAAAATATACATCTCGAGTCCGCGCCACTGGCTCGTTAACAAGTTCAAAATCCTGGCTGCACTCGCAGTCGCTATCTCGTCCGGTATTTCCGTCCCGTCTTATGGACTTCGGTTCTGGTAAGCGCTAATGAGGGTGACACGATACTTCCCCCTTAAAGTTGAACTCGTCGTCTTTAAAAGAATGTTACAGTTTATCACGCGCTGGCGTGAAATATTTAGATCACACAATTTAGTTGATTTTAGAACAAAATGTATTATAGCTTATAAAATTCGGTACTGCCAACGCTGCGACTTTAGCTCCCCAGAGCTCAGAAAATAAAATTAGCTTCACTGATTTTAGAGCGTAAAAATCATATTTCGAACTGGCGTGGAGTATACCTCTGAAGGCTCCACACAATAAGACTTAGATAAATTCGAGCGTCAAAATCACACCTCAAACTGGCGTGGAGTATGCCTCTGAAGGCTCCACAAGAATAAGACTTAGATAAATTCGAGCGTCAAAATCACACTTCAAACTGGCGTGGAGTGTGCCTCTGAAGGCTCCACAGGATAAGTACTTCGATAAATTCGAGCGTCAAAATCACACTTCAAACTGGCGTGGAGTATGCCTCTGAAGGCTCCACAAGAATATTACTCAGATTGGCGTCAGGCCAGACTATTTATGAGAAACTGACAAGGGCGGCGGAGTGGGGCGGAGTCGGATAAAAACTTCCAGAGTTTATGTCTCACAAAGATGGGGCTAGTGTCATTCTTCTCCAAATGAATCCAACGTCTCAAATTACTCGAGCGGAGATTAATCCGTTCGGCGGTTCCTTAGATACACACTTCCGCGCGCTTTTTACTACTGACGCCGTCCACCTCGTGGTCACGGCTTGGTCTCTTGCGATTGGCTGATTCAATCGTATGTTCGTTGAGAGGACCTCGTGATTCTTCCTTTATGTCTCCAATTTTGGTACAGTAGTTGCACAATTTGGCCTTGAACTCGACTAATTCTGGCCGTCCCCAGGAATAGCTACCAACTCAGCTTCTGTTGCAACCATTACGAAATGCTGGCCTCCCTAATATCCAAGTCGACTTCCTTATGTGCTGCCTAGGCCGTAGTAATAATAATAATAAATATGAATACTTATTTATCGAAGATCAATAAGGGTTCAATATATATATATTGTACCCGATTGTCACCATGTGGACCATGTGTTCGTATCCCAACTAGCTCACGGTCTTTCGAGGTATGGGACGTTCCTGCCCACAATACGACCACATGTTCAGGATTTGAGTCTACCAGGTAACTACTCTACAGGAAATACACAACATTCCTATGAATAAAATATTTACTGGTCTAAAATCATGGCTGTACAACAAATACAAAACAAAGGACAAATTACAATTAATTCCCACAAATAAATAGGGTTATTCTGTGAGCTTTCTCCTTAAAAATAGTGCTACAATGCACTCAAACCTACTTCTAATATCCTGTCAATAATAGTTCAGATTACAAGGTTTTCATAGTGTTCGTCATGTGACACAATTTTATTTAATGGAAGTATCTTAACACAAAAACCACATGTCACATAAACATGAATTACTAAGACATTATTCCGTCTCTTACAGCATTTACTTTAATTATCATTACTTCAATGTTTCCTACATTTATTAGCAAATATTTTGTTGTGTCGTGCGAATCATCTTCCTTCTTTCCATCCCTATGAACGCTCTAGGAAAATGAGTCATGCTTCTTAATCATAAAATAAACATAAACATGGATAGAATATTTATAGTTTCACCATATAACGATTATCTGGGTCTTGTCGGACTTATTATAGATACAACTGTGTCATGTTCTGGGAAAAACACATACCCGTTTTTCCTAAATTAGCATAAACTGGCAAAATGCACTTTAAAGAAGATGCCTACATTATTTTGGTTCAGCTTTCCCCCTCAGAGGATAACTTCGCCAAATATCATCTGATTTCTATGGTTCAACCACATATGTGAGTTGCCATACACCATTTAATTCCATTTGCATCACTAAAATACTCATATTTTAATTGCATTATTGAATACCGAGATCTCTCAGTGTCCTATTGTGACTGTAATTGACAAGGGATCGGTCGAGCGACCTCCCTCCCCTCAGCAGGTCATAAAATTAGTTCCAGACAGCTCTCCAAGATGGCTGCCACGGAAATGGTCTACATTTCCTGTCTCTCTCTACCGTCAAGGCCACACTTGTTTACAATTATATAACAATAAAGATCCGCTAGGCATGGTCCTAAGTAATTGAGTCATTTAATTAATTAACACCTAACTTTACAGTGTATTTGGGCTCAAATGGCTCCTATTAAACATTCATGGCAGGGGTGGAATTCTAATGATAGCATTGCCGTTCTAAGGTGATTACTTTGTGGCTTTAAAGACGCGCATCATAATGAAACCCCATGGTTATCATCAGCAGCTGTCATTTACATATATTTGGGAACCACGTTCCTCGTCGACGAATATGATTCTACCTCTCGGGCAGACCATAAGTAAAAATGCTCACCGCGCCTCGCTGGGCGTCCATAGTGGCTATAATTCAATGCAAGCGTTGGCAATAGATAGAATCTATCCAAATCGCTGCGTAACACATACAGTATGCACAAGGGCGATACTTCTCGAAGATTAAGCCAATTTTCACCTCACGCGCAAGCTATACTAGTCTTTCCCGTGCTTATCTTACGTAAATCACTGGATTCTACGTTAATCTGCACGCTATATGCGGCTAAACAATATTTCACATATATGACTCCATTATCAAGGTACCTGCGTTCTTCCTGTTATACTATTTAAGCCAAAGCTTTACATAGCTCCTAACACAAATGTATAAATATACTGGCTTACTTTAATTTCACATATTTATTCAAATTTTCACTGACACTGAGAAAAGCTCTCGTATTCGCGATATTCCACACTACATTCTTTACTGTTTACCAAATGACAGTATCTTAAATTAGACATGACACTATTTGAACATTACTTAGGCCAATTTTTGCCCTTACTTTATGGTTGCCGACCCCAGTTATTATTATTATTATTATTTTAACGTTTAGATCCATCACTATTTTTGACCTACATGGTCCTAAGCAAATCACCTTCCAAGTCATACTTTATTCAAGACGAGTGGTGAAAACTCGTTCAGTAAGTGACTATTACTTCTTTAATTTCAAAGTGATTAATCGTTACATGGTGAACTATGCCATTGTAATGCTATTATTTGCATGTTTACTCACGTTTCCTTCTGGCTGGAAAGTACCAGTATCTCCGCCTGAGCTCTACCATGACGATTTGACTTAATCCATCATGATATCCAAAACACAACACTGAGATTCACACTTTTTACACATGATACACATATTACCACAAGTGGCCTTTACCACTGATAAACACTGAATATTAATCATTAAACACATTAACACTTTAAATTATTATTTCACAATTTATACACTTCATCTATCATTTCACATGTTGATCCTTAATCTGGATTTCACCTACGCTTGACCTCAGAGATGCGATGACTTATGATAACCGCCGGTCTCCGTGAAATCTAGTAGCGTTTTTATAGATGTTCGATCCTAGTTCCCTGCACTCCCGTTCACCTCACTGTCCTGGATAGGTGGCAATAACTTCCACTCTCCCATCACTGGAGTGCTCCTAATGCTGATGTCATATAATTGACAATACCTTCCGGTATACGAACTGTTCCAAACATTATCAGTTCCTATTCGCTGTAGCGAATTTATCTCTGTGTCAGATAATAAAGCAATATCTGCACTTTGTTACCTTTTATGCACTTCATTATCACTGATGAAGCTTACAATTTGCCTCCATTGTCTTCAACGGCGGTACGCTGATATTTTAATAATTGGCGTGCTTACTGCAGAGCGCTTGTAGACAAAGGACTAACTTCCAACTCGAGCTGCAACTGCTTTCCACTGAACCATAACTGACCGTAACTGGCTGTAACTGACCAACAACTGACCATAACTGACCCTTAGCGTAGGGTGCTCTTCCCTTATATTGGTTTCTTGCACAAAATAGTTCACGGGACACGTGAGAGCGACTCCCTTCTTGAAATACTCCGTCTTCAGCCGAAATAACAACTGCATCTTGTTTATCTAGGCGTGGAGGTTGTAAAAACATTCGCGTGCCGGCGATCGCTTCGGCCAATTAATTACAATTAATTGCCTTAGTTCAGCGCGTGGGATGCCACGGTGGGGATTTCCCGCTGGTTGGTTAAAGTATTCATGCTCTCGAGCGTGAGTTAGGTTGTAATGCGGTCATTTTGAGAAATAGGCGTAATTTTAGGTGAAAAACCACTCCTAAATTACTCCTCCGTGAATACATTCATCTGTGTGTATGTTTCGCTGCATTACGATGCTCCATTTATCTGTAATTAATTAATTTCTTGTGGGCTTGGTCCCGCCAAAGCTTTGCTCGTTGTCGACCGGTGAACTCCCGGGTCATTAATTTTGAGCTGTCTGACCGCCCTAGACGGAAATAGTTCCGTAGGCGCCAGGCCTACCCCGCCTACTTGTTAAAGTCATTTGTCAGACTTCAATACTAGCCTTCTCTCGACTTCGTATGCACTGAAAACGTACATTCCCTTGCATTTTGCTTACAATTTCTCCTTTCAATTGCTATGATTTGCACCTAAATAATCGTGAAATCACGCTAGACTATTATGTGTCAGTAGACCTCTCATTGGTCTGTGGGTTCCATATAATGGCTCCCCCTTAGAGACCACTGGTTCGACCTTAGGCATAACCACTTGCCTGGTCTTCTCTGATAAGGCCCTGAGTTCGATACCAGACTGCCGTGACCAGTTGGGCACATCTTTCTCCTGCTAAGTTCGAAAAATTCATTTCACAAGTGAATTTTTCGGGCCTATCAGCTGGTATCAACTCCTTGCAGTATTTACTTTAAGCGGTCATTGCTCTTGGCAATGGGCTTTCACGTTTTCCCACTCCACTCTTGTCTGCTGTCTCGTAGACTTTCGTTTTCCTGTCTCAATTGTTCATTCATCTCCTCTAACTCCACAGCGGCTCCCTTTAACTGGTCGTAAAACTCCTGCAGTCGACAGCTGCACTCTCCCCTCGTGTCCGCTGGGCTGGCGAGCTGTTTTCTTTTCTTCGACCCTTCTCGAGCCTGCAAGCTTTTCTCCAGAACCTTTCCGTGCATACGTAATGATTCCTCGTTCACTTGGATGTGTGTAGCTTGCTCTTCTCTCGCTTCATAGTCTTCTGGTGGACTATATAACTTCAGATTAGCGGCATTTACCACAACTTCTCTACCTGTTGCCTCATCTTTAATCCGATATGCGTTATTCTGCAGATCCCTTATAATCAGGTAGGGTCCGAGATAAGCGTGCTGAAATTTCTTATATTTCCTGCTCTCTGGATCTGAACTGGCGGGTTTTTTCAATAAGACGTATTCTCCCACGAGTAGCGGTCTATGATAACGTTTCCTCCTGTTTCTCCGCTGTCGTTTATCTGCTTGTTTCTTGAGATACTCGAACGTCCTCTGGATTCTCAACTCACGTCCAAGTTGTGCATCGACGGGTGTCTGGATGACATTATTCCATGGCCTCTCGGGTCTTCTGTCGAGATGTAGGCTCACTGGCACCTCTCCTGTAGCTTCGTGCACAGTATTGTTGATACAATATTCAATAATCTCAAGCACGTCAATCCATTTCCAATTCTCAGTAGAGCAGTATATCTTCATGTATTTTTGCACCTCCCTCATAACTCTCTCAGCTGAGTTCGACTCCGGGTGCCTAACCGTGGACAAAATCTGTCTTATGCCCAGATTTTCCAACTCCCTGCGAAATTCTACGCTGGTAAAACAGCTTCCGTGATCCGATAAGATGTTTTCTGGCTGTCCTAATATAGGAATGATTCTTTCCTTCAGCCTCTTAAGTACTTGTTTTGTACTGGTTTTCTGAATTGGACACAGGACTACCATTTTGGAAAACACGTCTAGTGCAACTAGGATGTGTTTATTTCCTCTTCTAGCTCTAGGCAGGGGCCCAAAGTTGTCCAGCGCCAGGAGCTGACATGGCTTCTCTGGTAGGAGTGGTATAGGTTTCTGCCTCATTAAGTACGAGTTAGGCTTTACTCGTTGGCACATATCACATGTCCTGATAGTATTTCTGACTGTTTCTCTAAGTTTAGGCCAAATAAACGCCTCTTTAAGCAGGGCAACAGTCTTATCTACACCTGAATGTCCAAAAGCTCGGTGTGCTAGCCAAACTAGCCTTCTCTGCAATGCTGGTGGTACAACAATCCTAGGTTTTGTGTGGTCAGAGTCGCTCCATTTATGTAGCATCTGGTTAAACCATAGATATTCCGTTGAAAGTGCTTCAGCTTCCATATACATCGGGGTTCCTCTATTCAGCTTTCCCTCGAAGTAATTTATCATCAACCGTATCCAGGGATCTTCACGTTGAAAAACGGTGATGTTCCTCAGATCATCTAAGGTCTTCTGATCTCTATCTTCTATTTCAATAGCTAGCGTTTCTTCTTCCTCTGCTGTAGGGTATCTGCTTAGCAAATCAGGTATGATATTGTCCTTCCCCGGGCAATATTCTATTTCCACTTGAAATTGTTGTATGTACAGGGACCACCTTGTCAGTCTTTGACTCGACAAGTCAGTTTTCAGCAGGAACGTTAGGGCTTTATGGTCTGTTCTCAAAATAATTCTAAAACCATAAATCAGCTTGTGCCAATACTGTAATGCATACAGTATCGCAAGTAATTCGATCTCCGTGACCGTATAGTTCTTTTCATTAGGCCTCAACCTTCTACTGATGAATGCGATATAAGTTCTCTCCTCTGGCCTGTCCTTATTTTCCTGATACAACATAGCTCCAATGCCTACGAAGGATGCGTCAGTCTGGATGATAAATTTCTGAGTGTAGTCAGGATATCCCAATTTCACATAATCTAACAGCATCTGTTTAGATTTTACGAAGGCTTCCTCGCATTGCTCCGTCCATCGCCATCTTCCTCCCTTTTTAAGTAAGTCTTGGAGTGGTGCTACAGTCTCGGTGTACTTCGGACAATGGTTCGAAAAGAATCCAATAACGCCCAGATATTGCCTGACGTTCTTCACCTTCGTTGGTCTCGGGAAACGTTTTATGACTTCCAGTTTTCCCGGATTAGGCCTGACTCCTTGTGCATCGATTACATGACCTAGAAATTTAACTTCTCTCTGAGCAAAGTTAGACTTCTTTATATTGACCTTGAAGTTAGCCTGACTTAGGTCATAGAACAACTTGCGTAGATCTCTGACATGTTCTTCAACTGTTTCAGAGGTCAGTAGAATATCATCTACGTAGCATATGGTTGTAGCTTTTACTTCTTCGGATAGGTTCCTATCTAGCGCTCGTATCAACGCTGAACCTGCTGTTTTTAATCCAAATGGAAGACGGACGTAGGAGTACGTGTGCTGGTCAAATAAAAATCCGGTTAACAGACTTGTTTTCTCTTCCAGAGCAAGATGGTGAAAACTTGCCGTGAGATCAAGATTTGAGAATACAGTCTTTCCTTTGAACCTTCTGAGTACCTCCTTAATGGGTGGAACTGTATCAAATTCCGGTATAACCTTGGAATTCAAATTTCGTAGGTCCAGGCATATCCTCACACTTCCATCCTGTTTCGGTACAACTACCAGTGGGCTGACATAAGGTGTGGCTGTCTTTACAATGACGCCTGCTTCTAGCATTTCCTGTATCGCTTCCTTGACCTTTAAATAATGTTTCTCAGCTATAGGATACGGTTCTGTTTGAATGGCGTCCAATCGCTGACTTGAAACGCATACTGGAAATTCTTGATCCGGCCAGGTCTCGAATCGAAGACTCCTTTATACTCGAATAGCAGTTCCCTTAGCATTTTCTTATATTCTGGACCAAATTTAGCTTCCTCAATCTTCTCTTCCAGGCATTCTTCAAATTTTGGTTCGAGATCTTTTTCAATGTCTGCGGCCAGTGTTGCCAACTCTTCCTCAATATCTTCTATTGTCGACACTGCCTCCCCAGTCATATCTCCGTATGTATGCCATACGTATTCTTCTTGTCTCGCTTCATTATGCCTTAATGAGAGTTCTAAGTCTTCCTTTCCCTCACTTGCGCGAAACATTACAATGTCTTGCGAGAGATCTATAATAATTTTATACTCTCTTATGAAATCCATCCCAACAATAAGGTTATATGGCAGCTTATTTACCAGTAGGAAGCTCTGTGAGAATGTAGAGTTCCCTATCTGCAGATCTAAAAATACTTGGTATCTGCATATCATAACTTTGTCTGGTATGACACCTTTTATTTTCACGCTTGAAATGGGTATTTTCAATACGTGGATTTTACTCTGGATTTCATTGTATAATGCCTGGGTTATCAAACTCACTGTTGATCCTGTATCGATGAGACTTCTTACTTTCGTTCCCGCAATGTTTACAATAATAATAGGTAGTTCCCTTCTTACATTGACCGTTCTTTCATCGAGGTCTTCGATAAGCTCCTCAGGTTTGGCAATCCAGTTAATAACATTTACTGTATTCCATCCTGAACCTATCTCTCTCTGGTCATTTAAAATTGGTGTTTTTTTTTTCAATTGCTCCATTCTTTGTGGAGTTCTTCTGCCTGTCTTCATGCTGTTGAAGTTCCAGACTTTTGGCACCATCATCATTTTGATATATGTCGGGTGACCTTCTATTTCGAATCGCTTCATCCCAGTGAACTCGCGATTGTCTTGGATCATCTCCGCGCTCTTCCATGTATCATAAAGATGTATGATAGCTTTCTTCCGCCTCTTCATCGAACCCACGACTCTGCTCTTGGGATCTCCATCCTTGGTTATTCCCATTTCGGCCGTAATTTCTTCTGTTATCCAGCTGCTGGTCTCTGGTACCACGCTGATTCCAGTTTTTCCTTCCTCGGTTACCACGGTTCGAACCTCCTCGATACGCTGGCCTCCAATTTTGGTTTTCGCGTCCTTCGCGCTGCCAGTCGGATTTTTCTGTTTCGGTGCTTGTAGACTTGCATTTCGTCTGCACCTTCGTTGGCTCGATCGGCGTATTCGTCATATTAACTTGTTCCACATGTCGGCTTTGTCTTGCGTGCTGCACTGTGGTTAAATCAAGTTGTCTCAGCACCTCCTCCATATCGATTGCAGTTTTTGCGTTTGCTGAGATTAGCAGGCGCTGCACTTCATACGGCAGCTGCTTAGCTATTGCTATGCATAAGTCTGACTCTCTGAGCCCTTCGTCGAGTTCGCGAAAACGGCATAATTGGTTCACAAAAAACTCTCCGTACTTGGTCGGGTTACTAGTACTGTAACGCCTGGAATACAAGTCCAGTCTGAGGTTTTGTTGTACGCTCGCGTTCCAATACCTACTTAAAAATGCTTGGCGAAATTCCTCAACGGTGTCGAACGTGTACCTAAAACTTCTAAACCATAGAGCACACTCTCCTTCGGTTAGTTTTTCAATCGCTCTCAACCTGCGCTCTGGCGGTACTTTCGCATCATTCAAGTACTCGGAAACTTCTTTAAGCCAGTACTTGGGTGTCATATTAGAATTACTCCCAGAGTATTTCTTTGGTTTTTCATCACTAGCCCTTATAACTGTGACTATTTGGTTCTGTACAGCATTTTCCTGCGGTGTTGACATAGCCATTGGCATACCAGGTGTGGCATACGGGCTGTCACTTGGCATTGCTGCATTCTTTGGAGTGGGCTGTATTTCTATCTCTGCCCATTTATTCCTCCTATTCTCGTCTATACTTCCTTCGCTAGACCTAGGATTCCGCAACATGGATTCTTCCTGCGCTATCATTCTCGTTTCTAATTGGCTGTGCCTGTTTTCAGTCCTTTCCAAACGAGCTAATACCTCTCGTTCTATTTTCTCTAGGCGATCTCGGTTTCTTTCTGCCATAGAAAATACCTTTTCTTTATTATCCTTAAGGTTTTCCTTCAGGTGGATAATTTCCCCTGCTAGACTTTCTCTTACTTCGGCAAGAGTCTTATCACTGGCTTCAGTCTTTAAGCCTTCTCGAAGCTCTAACTCTTCGCGTAAGCCTGTAACTTCCCGTTGAATGTGACCTTGTATATGAGAGATTTCAGTCCTCATTTTCGTGATTTCTCCTTGGTCTTCGTCCTGTCTTTTATGGATAACTGCTAAGTCGTTCTGAGTTTGTTCCAACTCTTTCTGCACTTTTCCAACTTGTATCTTCATATTAGACATTATTTCCTTATTATCTCGATCAGACGTCTTTATTTCCTGCATTTCCTTGCATTGGTCAAGGATATTCTGGTCCTGCTTTCTTAAAGCTTCGTCCACAGCCTTGGCATAACCTGCCATTCGCGTATTCCATTTTAGTTCATTATCCTCGAACCTATGATCCACGGTCTGAGTAAACGTGTTAAATTGTTCTAACTGACGTTTCGTGTTAGCTTCATTCTGACTTTGAATGTCTTTAAGCTCCCGGGACATACTGTTTAAATTATCGTTAATTTCACGCTGTGACTCTCTGCACATTTGCAAATTGCTTTCTAGTTTTAATTCAATAGACTCAAAGCGTTTTTCGTTATCATTTTGCATTTCTGAGATCACGCTAACAATATTCTTAGTTACCTGTCTCTGGACAGACTCTTTAACGTCGTCCATTTTCTTATTAACCTCTACTAGGTTTAATTCTAACTGTGTGTTTACATTAGTTTGACTAGCCTCTAGTCTAGTATTTATTTCGGCTTGATTAGCCTCTAGTCTAGTATTGACTGTAGCCAACATCTGGCTTACCTCATCTTTAAATGCTTTGGATTCTTCCTTACTTTTATCATTAGTAACATCGAAATGTTCCCTTAACTCGGCGATACACCTGAGTACTTCTTCCGTTCCGGCCATCCTGTACTACTTAATTTGAGATTCAGGTAGGCCCTAGCTGAAGACACTGGCGCGTTCTATTGGAAAGAAAGGATTCCGATCCCGCGACAACAACAACAACATATTATAAAATGTCAAAACTAACTATGGAATGGGTATAGACCCTCGTACCCGTCTGACAACATTTGTCTGACGTCTGAACATCATCTAGAAAGACTCACAATCGCTCAAACCAAGTTTGAGGAAAAAAAAATATTTCTATGGTTTTCCCCATGAAAACCATGCTATTATTATGGGGTTTTTCTAAATCCCATAAGCCAACCACGTACGGGCGCCATGTTAATCTAATAGGGGGTCATTCACAGGTGGGTGCCATGTTAATCTAATGCTCACACCCCACAAGTGGGTGACATGTTAAATTAGGGTAGTCAACATGCTTATTTATGCCATGCTCATGATGCTTAAGTGGAGGTTACCTGTATTTTAAACTGGCCCCACATATCAGCGTCATGTTATTTTATATGTGTTATCTATGGCTATGGTTTATGAAAGTTACAATTATATAAGCATGTCTTATGGAGGATTAACAATTATTTTTAATGTGGTGGCTTATTAACAAATGGGATGCGGTCTTCCTATTCTGTCCTAATTTCTATGCTATATTTGCTTCTACCATTAATACCTTGACCGACTTAAGTAATTACCTGTGACTCAATCCAAGTACAGAGACAACTCCCCCATGTACCCGATTGTCACCATGTGGACCATGTGTTCGTATCCCAACTAGCTCACGGTCTTTCGAGGTATGGGACGTTCCTGCCCACAATACGACCACATGTTCAGGATTTGAGTCTACCAGGTAACTACTCTACAGGAAATACACAACATTCCTATGAATAAAATATTTACTGGTCTAAAATCATGGCTGTACAACAAATACAAAACAAAGGACAAATTACAATTAATTCCCACAAATAAATAGGGTTATTCTGTGAGCTTTCTCCTTAAAAATAGTGCTACAATGCACTCAAACCTACTTCTAATATCCTGTCAATAATAGTTCAGATTACAAGGTTTTCATAGTGTTCGTCATGTGACACAATTTTATTTAATGGAAGTATCTTAACACAAAAACCACATGTCACATAAACATGAATTTCTAAGACATTATTCCGTCTCTTACAGCATTTACTTTAATTATCATTACTTCAATGTTTCCTACATTTATTAGCAAATATTTTGTTGTGTCGTGCGAATCATCTTCCTTCTTTCCATCCCTATGAACGCTCTAGGAAAACGAGTCATGCTTCTTAATCATAAAATAAACATAAACATGGATAGAATATTTATAGTTTCACCATATAACGATTATCTGGGTCTTGTCGGACTTATTATAGATACAACTGTGTCATGTTCTGGGAAAAACACATACCCGTTTTTCCTAAATTAGCATAAACTGGCAAAATGCACTTTAAAGAAGATGCCTACATTATTTTGGTTCAGCTTTCCCCCTCAGAGGATAACTTCGCCAAATATCATCTGATTTCTATGGTTCAACCACATATGTGAGTTGCCATACACCATTTAATTCCATTTGCATCACTAAAATACTCATATTTTAATTGCATTATTGAATACCGAGATCTCTCAGTGTCCTATTGTGACTGTAATTGACAAGGGATCGGTCGAGCGACCTCCCTCCCCTCAGCAGGTCATAAAATTAGTTCCAGACAGCTCTCCAAGATGGCTGCCACGGAAACGGTCTACATTTCCTGTCTCTCTCTACCGTCAAGGCCACACTTGTTTACAATTATATAACAATAAAGATCCGCTAGGCATGGTCCTAAGTAATTGAGTCATTTAATTAATTAACACCTAACTTTACAGTGTATTTGGGCTCAAATGGCTCCTATTAAACATTCATGGCAGGGGTGGAATTCTAATGATAGCATTGCCGTTCTAAGGTGATTACTTTGTGGCTTTAAAGACGCGCATCATAATGAAACCCCATGGTTATCATCAGCAGCTGTCATTTACATATATTTGGGAACCACGTTCCTCGTCGACGAATATGATTCTACCTCTCGGGCAGACCATAAGTAAAAATGCTCACCGCGCCTCGCTGGGCGTCCATAGTGGCTATAATTCAATGCAAGCGTTGGCAATAGATAGAATCTATCCAAATCGCTGCGTAACACATACAGTATGCACAAGGGCGATACTTCTCGAAGATTAAGCCAATTTTCACCTCACGCGCAAGCTATACTAGTCTTTCCCGTGCTTATCTTACGTAAATCACTGGATTCTACGTTAATCTGCACGCTATATGCGGCTAAACAATATTTCACATATATGACTCCATTATCAAGGTACCTGCGTTCTTCCTGTTATACTATTTAAGCCAAAGCTTTACATAGCTCCTAACACAAATGTATAAATATACTGGCTTACTTTAATTTCACATATTTATTCAAATTTTCACTGACACTGAGAAAAGCTCTCGTATTCGCGATATTCCACACTACATTCTTTACTGTTTACCAAATGACAGTATCTTAAATTAGACATGACACTATTTGAACATTACTTAGGCCAATTTTTGCCCTTACTTTATGGTTGCCGACCCCAGTTATTATTATTATTATTATTTTAACGTTTAGATCCATCACTATTTTTGACCTACATGGTCCTAAGCAAATCACCTTCCAAGTCATACTTTATTCAAGACGAGTGGTGAAAACTCGTTCAGTAAGTGACTATTACTTCTTTAATTTCAAAGTGATTAATCGTTACATGGTGAACTATGCCATTGTAATGCTATTATTTGCATGTTTACTCACGTTTCCTTCTGGCTGGAAAGTACCAGTATCTCCGCCTGAGCTCTACCATGACGATTTGACTTAATCCATCATGATATCCAATACACAACACTGAGATTCACACCTTTTACACATGATACACATATTACCACAAGTGGCCTTTACCACTGATAAACACTGAATATTAATCATTAAACACACTAACACTTTAAATTATTATTTCACAATTTATACACTTCATCTATCATTTCACATGTTGATCCTTAATCTGGATTTCACCTACGCTTGACCTCAGAGATGCGATGACTTATGATAACCGCCGGTCTCCGTGAAATCTAGTAGCGTTTTTATAGATGTTCGATCCTAGTTCCCTGCACTCCCGTTCACCTCACTGTCCTGGATAGGTGGCAATAACTTCCACTCTCCCATCACTGGAGTGCTCCTAATGCTGATGTCATATAATTGACAATACCTTCCGGTATACGAACTGTTCCAAACATTATCAGTTCCTATTCGCTGTAGCGAATTTATCTCTGTGTCAGATAATAAAGCAATATCTGCACTTTGTTACCTTTTATGCACTTCATTATCACTGATGAAGCTTACAATTTGCCTCCATTGTCTTCAACGGCGGTACGCTGATATTTTAATAATTGGCGTGCTTACTGCAGAGCGCTTGTAGACAAAGGACTAACTTCCAACTCGAGCTGCAACTGCTTTCCACTGAACCATAACTGACCGTAACTGGCTGTAACTGACCAACAACTGACCATAACTGACCCTTAGCGTAGGGTGCTCTTCCCTTATATTGGTTTCTTGCACAAAATAGTTCACGGGACACGTGAGAGCGACTCCCTTCTTGAAATACTCCGTCTTCAGCCGAAATAACAACTGCATCTTGTTTATCTAGGCGTGGAGGTTGTAAAAACATTCGCGTGCCGGCGATCGCTTCGGCCAATTAATTACAATTAATTGCCTTAGTTCAGCGCGTGGGATGCCACGGTGGGGATTTCCCGCTGGTTGGTTAAAGTATTCATGCTCTCGAGCGTGAGTTAGGTTGTAATGCGGTCATTTTGAGAAATAGGCGTAATTTTAGGTGAAAAACCACTCCTAAATTACTCCTCCGTGAATACATTCATCTGTGTGTATGTTTCGCTGCATTACGATGCTCCATTTATCTGTAATTAATTAATTTCTTGTGGGCTTGGTCCCGCCAAAGCTTTGCTCGTTGTCGACCGGTGAACTCCCGGGTCATTAATTTTGAGCTGTCTGACCGCCCTAGACGGAAATAGTTCCGTAGGCGCCAGGCCTACCCCGCCTACTTGTTAAAGTCATTTGTCAGACTTCAATACTAGCCTTCTCTCGACTTCGTATGCACTGAAAACGTACATTCCCTTGCATTTTGCTTACAATTTCTCCTTTCAATTGCTATGATTTGCACCTAAATAATCGTGAAATCACGCTAGACTATTATGTGTCAGTAGACCTCTCATTGGTCTGTGGGTTCCATATAATGGCTCCCCCTTAGAGACCACTGGTTCGACCTTAGGCATAACCATTTGCCTGGTCTTCTCTGATAAGGCCCTGAGTTCGATACCAGACTGCCGTGACCAGTTGGGCACAATATATATATATATATATATATATATATATATATATATATTTAACCGTTTACCCATCGTAAGCTTAAAAGGCGCACTGGTGACAGGTTTTCTTCGACTCAATTCACTGAAATTGTTACTGCTCGGCTTCTTTCGGTTATAAATGAATGTTTTTTTTTTACAGAAAACTTCCTCGAGACATCCTTTACAGCAGCGTTTCCCAAACTGTGGTACGCGTACCACTGGTGGTACGATCGTACTGCTGCAGTGGTATGTGGTGATGTTACGAAAAATATAAAAATATAAAAACATTGATATGTTGCCCGACGGCTTTAAGGACAAAGACAAGGAGCAGTTTTACGAATTGAATTGCGATTCTGAACTAAGGCAAACTTCTTCAAAAGTGGCCCTTGTGAACTTTTGGGTTGAGAGGCGTGCAGACTATTCAGACATAAATGACAAAGCAGTTAGATTTTTACTGCCTTTCAGTACTTCGTACTTGTGTGAGACTGCATTTTCTTCACTTGTTTATCTCAAGAATAAATACCGGAATAGGCTCCTTACACTGGAAAACGATCTTCGTTTGAGACTCAGCAATCTTAAACCAGATATTCCTAAGTTGACTTCTAATCTTCAAGCTCACCCTTCACATTGAAGTTGATAGTTGAACTTTGTTTTTTATGTTTAATTATTAAGAGTTCTTTTATTAATATTATTTGTACAGTGTCATTTCTGAATACTTATTGTAGTAAATAATAAAACAACTGGACACACTTTTTTTTATTATTTGAACTTTAACTCTAACAAACACAATTTACAATCCGTGTTTTGGTCTGCTACGTAGTGAAGGTCGGGGTTATAGTTACTATATCTTCCAACCATTAGGTGGTACGCGAGAGATTCTCTTATCTTAAAGTGGTACACATTCAAAAATGTTTTTGGGAAACACTGCTTTACAGAATGGTGAAAACCGCATCAAAATCCATCCAGTGGTTCTCGAGATTACCCTTTACATCCAAGAATTGGGGACTTTGTTTTATACTATGTAGAGATTTATTCGAGTGATTAACCCAACTATCCAATAACATAAGCTTATCACGCAAATAGAAAATGTAAATACTATGGGTTACTGAATAACGGAATCATTTAAGAGTCTCACCAAGGCAGGCGTTAACAATTCAAAAGGTTTCCTTACTCAAACACATGAAAGGTACCTACTAACAAGAAAGCAACACTCGGGGAAGTGGTTGGTTGGTTGGTTCTTAAGTTTAGGGGCTGCGACAACGTGGTCATGTACTGTAGCTCCGTTTACTTTGGCTGTGTGTAGAACCTAATTGTGATGACTGTATTAGTGTCTGCTATGTGTTTTTTTTTTAAATTTAAGTACAAACTGCAACTTAGAATTTTTCAAATAGTTCCTACTTTTGCCGCCAAGAACCAAAGTCAACGACTACTAGACCAAGTTCAGAACTTAGCTACTAGACGACACCGCAGTCGGGTCTTGGCAACGAACGTAGAAACCTAAGCACGTTGTTTACATTCTTCTTATCCAATTTAGCGTCATACAGGTGTAATTAGTGCAAGGTTCTTTAACATGCCATAAATCTATGACATGGGACCGCCGTCTTTACTTCCCCTCCGAAGGAAGGCATACTGAGTTTTTTTAACGCTCTTAAAAATCCGACGGCTTTGGCCGGGTTTGAACCCGCTATCTTGGGCATAGAAGCTCAGCATGCTACCGACTACGCCACCGAAGCCGCTTACGGGGAAGTGGAATAGACTAATGGAATAGAAAATAATTGCTTGAAAACATCTAACTCCTAACAAGTTTAACTAAAATATTTTCCAGCTTAATTGTAAATACTGTCGTACATACAGTAAGAGTTATATACACACATCAAAAAAAGTTTTGCATCACCTCGGTTCCAAGAGTTCCGGAACTGTTAAATACAAAGGGAATAGAGATCAACACAAACAACATTTCAGCTCGTTTTATTGCTCATGAGACCCACACATTGCATGTTGTACCATCATACAGCCAGACTTTCAGCATTTGTGGTCCAGATTGCAGTACACACCACTACCTCTAATACCCAGTAGCACGTCCTCTTGCATTGATGCATGCCTGTATTCGCCGTGGCATACTATCCACAAGTTCATCAAGACACTGTTGGCCCAAATTGTCCCACTCCTCAACGACAATTCGGCGTAAATCTCTCAGAGTGGTTGGTGGGTCAAGATGTCCATAAACAGCCCTTTTCAACATATCCCAGGCATGTTCGATAGGGTTCATGTCTGGTGAACATGCTGGCCACTGTAGTCGAGCGATGTCGTTATCTTGAAGGAACGCATTCACAAGATGTGCACGATGAGGTCGAGAATTGTCGTCCATGAAGACAAATGCCTCTCCAATATTCTGCCGATATGGTTGCACTATGGGTCGGAGGATGTCATTCAGGTATCGTAAAGCCGTTTCGGAGCCTTCCATGACCACCAGTGGCGTACGTCGGCCCCACATAATGCCACCCCAAAACATCAGGGAACCACCACCTTGCTGCACTCGCTGGACAGTGTGTCTAAGACGTTCAGCCTGACCAGGGTGCCTCCAAACACGTCTCCGACGATTGTCTGGTTGAAGGCATATGCGACACTCATCGGTGAAGAGAACGTGATGCCAATTCCGTGGGGTCCATTCAGCATGTTGTTGGGCCCATCTGTACCGCGCTGCATGGTGTCGGGGTTGCAAAGCTGGACCTCGCCATGGACGTCGGGAGTGAAGTTGCGCATCATGCAGCCTATTGCGCACAGTTTGAGTTGAAACACGACGTCCTGTGGCTGAACGAAACGCATTATTCAACATGGTGGCATTGCTGTCAGGGTTCCTCCGAGCGGCAATCCGTAAGTAGCGGTCATCCACTACAGTAGTAGCCCTTGGGCGGCCTGAGCGAGGCCTGTCATCGACAGTTCCTGTATCTCTGTACGTCCTCCATGTCCGAACAACATCGCTTTGGTTCACTCTGAGACGCCTGGAAACTTCCCTTGTTGAGAGCCCTTCTTGACACAAAGTAACAATGCGGACGCGATCGAACTGCGGTATTGACCTTCTAGGCATGGTAGAACTACAGACAACATGAGCAGCGTACCTTCGTCCTGGTGGAATGACTGGAACTGATCGGCTGTCGTACCCCCTCCGTCTAATAGGCCCTGCTCATGCATGGTTGTTTACATCTTTGAGCAGTTTTAGTGACATCTATGAACAGTCAAAGGGACTGTATCTTGGATACAATATACACAGTCAACGTCTATATGCCGGAGATCTGGGAACCGAGGTGATGCAAAACTTTTTTTGATGTGTGTACAATACTAATTCACTGAACCTCTGATGATGGTCGCTTGACGAACGAAACTAATCAATAAAGATGCTATTGTCTTTACTCCCTTTATAACTACTGTGGCTTATATAGGCGCTGGGGTGCCGGAATTTAGCCCCGAGGGGATCTTTAACGTGCCAGTAGATCTACTGACACGGTACCCTCAAATGCCAACTGACAGCACCAGGATTCATCTTCAAAACAAACCTAATCATCCAATTAAACCCCACTTTTGTATGAGAAGTTTTAAGTGTGTACGAGATAAACTTTTCAAATTGGTTATTTAGGTTTATCACGTAGACTACATTTTAAAATATAACGGAGTTGATAATGTGGTTTTACAAACTTAGCTGATTCTCGGCAGTTTCAGGTACTAAGGAATTAATTTTTAATCATCGCCAAATCTAATTGGATACACTCATGTTGGCTGATTGAAAAACGATTATATTAATTAAAAACTTACTTTTGTTTATTGTATTTTCATCAACAAAACTGAAAATAAACCACATTTCCCCACAACTTCAGTATATTTGGTCATGGAAGCAGCATAAGTGTGCCGAATGGTCGCATCGGAATGAGAGCACCAGTATTTACTAAAATAAAATAATTAGATACAGTTTATACTAAATCAAATCACTTTAAACAATCTATATCTCCCGGCGTGTATCCGCAGTAGCATATTCCTTGCCTGCACATGCAACTGGACAGGAAGTGCGGAGCCAGGTCAAAACGGTTCTACACGCACTAGGGATCACAATTAGTAATAGATTCCTAAATAGAACCAATCACTCCCTCTTTCAGAGCAATGTCATTAGAAGGTTATAAAGTAGTGGTTTCTCAAATTCTGGAACATTTCACTGTCTATCTTATTACATAATACGTAAGGTGTAGGCCTAAGTTTCACAAAACTCGACCTACTAAACCAGAGGGATTTAGAAGGTGTGGTTTGTACCAAAATCTTCCAAGTCGTCTCAATAGTACAGGAAAAATCGCGCATTTCTTGAAAAGTCAAGGGAAATATATGTATTTGTATAGGATATACAGGGTGTCTTTTATGTACCTTTGGAGAATGATAGGTCATGTAGGAGACAGGTATAGAAGTAATTTGAGATAGGGAACTTGGGGTTGGAGCGGCCTTCTTAACCCCTAAAATAAGGGTTGATTCAGGCCCTCCACCCTGTAAGTTAGGCTATCAACCCAAGTCTCTATTACCTTTCTCATTCCTTTAACTCTTGGCAAGATTCAGTTCACCACGTGGCGCTGGCGTAATGGATAGCGTTGCGGTGTGAAAGGCCGGTAGTCTCGGGTTCGATTACGGGCTTGGGCAAAATCTTTTTTGGGTGTGTGTGTGTGTTATTTTAGGTGTAAGATTTTTAATCTTAATACCTTCAGTAAATTAAACCCATCTTTGTGCACTTCTCTGACGTAGCACGAGACTGTATTCGGTGACTACAATACAACAAATAATATTTAAAAAAAACTTGGCCAAGCCCGGAATCGAACCCGAGACTACCGGCTTTACTCACCGCAACGCTATTCATTACGCCAGCGCCACATGTTGAAAATAATCTTGCCAAGAGTTAAAGGATTGAGAAAGGTAATAGAGGCTTGGATCGGTAGCCTAACTTACAGGGTGGAGGGCCTGAATCAACCCTTATTTTAGGGGTTAAGGAGACCGCTCCGACCCCAAGTTCCCTATCTGAAACTACTTCTATACCCGTCCCCTACACGACCTATGATTCTCCAACGGTACATAAAAGACACCTGTATAGTGCTTTTAAACAAATAAACAAGATGATAGACCCTGCCAGAACTGTGTCGCGTCCAGCCCGCACAGCAATAGAGCCGGGCGAGTAGTCTGTACACACGGGGCGGACACAACCTACCAGTTGTTCGTGACTCAGTGAAAGAGCAAGGTTGAAAATCCTTTTGGTGATCCTGTCATTGTTCATTCTGAGAATGTGGCCATAGAACTTCAATCGCCTTTTCCTGAAGGTGTCAGTGATCTATTCATCATGCTGATAAAATTCATGAGACTTCCGTTGAATTCAGATTCCTTCTGAGCTCACTGGACAAAGTATTTGACTCGATATTTTCCAGTCTTGTTTCTCTACGTCTTTAATAAGATATCTACCTCCAATGATCAAGCTTTATAATGCAAATAGTGCCTCAGTTTGATTTCTGTGGTGTAATGTCTTAATTTTACGTTCTTCGATATTGATTTTGTGTTATAGTATATATTTTCCAGGTGATTCTATAGGCCTTCTGCAATTTTGAAATTCTCTCTTTATTATTATTATTATTATTATTATTATTATTATTATTATTATTATTATTATTATTATTATTATTATTATTATTATTATTATCTCACTCAGTTCTTGACTGGGCATGGGTACTTCTGTTCTTATCGTAAGAAGATGGGGAAAGTGGTTACACCAGATTGTATCTACTGTGTCAATGAGATAGGTAATGCTAATTACACCTTCTTCTTTTGTGGACGGTGGGTCCAAAATAGACTGTCTCTTCAAGAGCACATTAAGGTGGAGATATCCCCTGACAATAATGTTGCAGTGATGCTACAAAATGAAGAAAATTGGAAGCTGGTAACAAGTTTTGTTGAAGATATCCTCCGAAAAAAGAAGACAGATCTGGATCGCCATTGAAGATAATTGAGTACGAAAGAGTGCCCTACGGGCAAAGATAAACTGACTCTAGCCTGAAGTAATGTGATAAACGGTTCCAGGCTAGTGTAAATGCATTTTTTACCTCCTACAAAAATATTATTATTATTATCTTTATTTACTCAACTTACAGTTGGTAACATGACTTATATCGGTACATTACGTTAAAGAAAATGAGTAAAGTCACACTTTGAAAAGCCTATAGCATACATTTTCAAACTATATGACATAGACGTTTGACAGTTATTTTTTTAGTAATATCTTCCACGCCTCATTTCCACAAGAGGGTCCTAGAAAGTCCTACTGTGTATTCAAAAATCCTCTAACGATGCTGCAGTTCTTCAGAATTGCAGCCTTTTGTGCAATAGTGTGGGTGTAATGGGAGATTTACTGAAAAGGAGTTAGGTGTCAGGCCAGTGGGAGAAAGGAGGAAAGGAAGGATCGTCACATTCTTTTGTCTCCAGATTCTAGCCACCTCCATAGCTAGAGGAGTATATTTACAGTATCAGTCTTCTCTCTGTATTTATGGTGGATATTAGGGTCATTCGGAACAGATATGTCAATCAAGTACGTGTGATGGTTCTTCTTATCAGTTAAAGTTATGTTTGATCTATTATGAGGAGTTGTTTTGTCTGTTTGAAAAGTGCGATCCAAATACAGCTTGTAATCTTCGTTTTCAGCATACATTCTGGAGAGTATTTGTAATAACGCGTCCTGTCGTGTATGAGAGATTATTATTATTATTATTATTATAGGAGCTCTGGTGGCGTAGTCAGTAGTATGCTGAACTGCTGTGCCCAAGGTAGTGGGTTGAAACCCGACCAAATTCATCGGATCTTTAAGAGCGTTAAAATCCTCCAGTATGTGTTCTTTCGGAGGGGAAGTAAAGCCGGCCGGCGGTCCCATGTCACAGATTTATGGCATGTAAAAAAACCTAACTCTGCAATTGGTGGTGTGCAGCAAAATTTGCATGCAATATTTGGCTGGTTAGGTAACGCTCTATTAGGTTCCAACGTTCGCCGCTAGATCAGTGACAGTGGCGACTTGCAGCCAGAGTTGGAACTATTTGAAATTGAACTTTCCTTCATATTCATTCATTTCATCTCTCAGAAAGCCTCCGTGGCTTAGGCGACAGCACGCCGGCCTCTCACCGCTGGGTCCGTGGTTCAAATCCCGGTCACTCCATGTGAGATCTGTGCTGGACAAAACGGAGGCAGACAGGTTTTTCTCCGGGTACTCCGGTTTTCCCTGTCGCAATTTCATTCCAGCAACATTCTCCACTATCATTTCATTTCATCTGTCATTCATTTAATCATTGCCCCAGAGGAGTGCGTCAGGCCTCGGCAGCCGGCACAGTCCATATCCTCGCCGCTAGATGGGGGCTTCATTCATTCCATTCCTGACCCGATCGGAGACTGGAAGCAGGCTGTGGATTTACATTTACATCTCTCATAACTCCTCTCGTGAGGTTGGCGTCAATAAGGGCATCCGGCCGTAGAAACTATCAGCCATGTGATTCATCGCATCTCATCCCCAACCCCGATGGGAACGGTATTAATAACAGGTAGACTCACGGTGGGTGAGTAGATAGCGTGTCGGTCTACTAACCCCAAGATTGCAGGCTCGCCCCTGGCCGTGGTAAGTGATTTTTTGAAAGGCGGCAAAAATACGACAGGCATGTCATACGATGTTGGCATGCCAAAGAACCCATTTGAATTCAATAGGCCGTGTTCATAATGGCAAAATTAATCTCGGGAGGTTCCGCCAACACAAAGTTCTTCATTTCTCTACTAGAATGCGCTATAGTGTTCAAGGAGCTAAGATATCTAACCTCCCTGACTTTCATAGTGATTCAAGGAACAACGAAATTCGACATGCAAGCTACCCTCTGGGTGTCAAATTACAATGCTTGCACCCGGCAGCCGAGGCCATACGATATTATTATTATTATTAGAAATGAAATAGAATTGTCTTATTTTATAATACGCTAAGGAGTATGTTTCACAAAACTCAAGCTCCTAAACCAGAGGGAGTTAGAAGGTGTGGTTTGTACCAAAATCTTCCAAATAATCTCAATAAGTTCAGTACTGTGAAAAATCTTGCATTTATTGAAAAGTCAACGGAAATATATTTATTTGTTTATAAAGTGATTTTAAAGAAATAAACAAGACGATAACCCCTGCAGAACTGTGCCACGTTCAACCCGCATAGCACTAGTTCGGAGCCGGTAGTCTGAACACATGGGGCGCATACAACCCATTATGCGAGAGTTCTCAAACGGGTCCGCTAGTTATTATTATTATTATTATTATTATTATTATTATTATTATTATTATTATTATTATTATTATTATAGTGTTATGCAGTACATTGATGGTGCATTACAACATAACTATACGGGCTTCAGAGAACCAAGTTCAGTTACTGAAACAACAACTTATAAGCTGGAATTTCGCTACCCATGAACTTCCGGACGATTCGGGTTGTTGATAGAACTACTGCCTTCTGCATTAGTTTGTACAGACGAGTATCCAGATCCAGTTCGTTAAGGCCTTGGAGCAAGGTACTTGGGATCACGCCCGTACTCGAGACAATGATAGGTATAGTCTTTACCCGCTCTACATGCCATTGTCTTTTGATAGGGTCGACCAATTCGCTGTATTTGCTGATCTTTTCAATGTGTTTTGACTGAAGATTCTTGTTGTTAGGAATCGCAACATCATTGAAGTTAGTTTGCTTTTTTTTTGACAACCACCAGATCCGGCCTGTTGTGTGATACCGATTGATCAGTCAAAATAGTTCGGTCCCAATACAACTTGTATTCCTTGTTTTCAAGAACACACTCTGGCTGATATTATTATTATTATTATGACTATTTATTCCTATAGGTATTAGTTAATTAAACGAGAACTTATGTTGCTTTTCACAGCCTGCAAGATCTGAGTCAATGGCACATTTAGCAGGTGCTGTGCTCCCTAAGCTGACTCCAGGGACACATCAGCCATCTCAAGTGTCACAGACATTGCCAGGAATTAATGATCCTAAGAATATGACAGTCCGAACAGAGCTGTACTGTCTTCTCTCCGCAAACATGAGCTCATTAATGTCAAAAACCTCATTAGTAAGTGAAATACACAGATGAGACACGACGCGACGCCCGGTTTTCAGGTTTCATGACTTACTCCACATATGTCAAGCCAGTGAATGCTTTGTGCAGCCGCCCTTTGTGTTCTTGTAATGACTAGGGACCGGACATTTATGCACTAAAAACCATTATAATATGCATGCAATTATGCACTAGAAATGTAGGAAATCATCATCAACTTCATTTCCCCTTTTCCAGTTGACACTGGGTGGGGGCAAATATGGTTCCTCTCCACTTTGTTCTGTCGTTCCACCATTCCTCTTCCGACACAGTGTTCCAATCCAGGTTCCGTTTCCTAATACTATTCTCCACCGAGTCCATCCAACGCATTCTTGGTCTTCCTCGTCCTCTCTTCCCTGTCATCCGTCGTTCCAGTGCTCGTCTTGGTAGCCTTACTTCACTCATCCGTTTGACATGTCCAAACCATCTCAATCTGTTTTGCTCCAGTTTGTCATTTAGTTTCTGTACTCCCAGTTCTTTCCGTATATCTTCATTTCTCACTCTGTTCCTCCTCGTTTTCTGGACCATACTTCTCAGGAATCTCATCTCAGCTGCTTGTACTCTGCTCTCATCCCTCTTAGTAATTGTCCAAGTTTCTGCTGCATATGTTACTATGGGAACATAATATGCTTTGTACATAACTTCTTTAGCCTTAATTGGTATATCCTTGTTCCATACTAGTCCCCGTACCTGTTGGTAGAAAGCACTCCCGAGTTGTATTCTTCTGCTAATTTCCAAATCTAGTCTTCCATCTTCAGTCAGTTCACTTCCCAAGTATTTGAAGTGTTTCACCACTTCCAATTCCTTATCTCCTACTTTGATTACTCCTTTTCCTTCTTTCATATCTCTACTCATCACCACTGTTGTACTCTTCTCCAAATTTATCTTCAATCCCCATTGCTCAATCTTTTCATTTATTACATCTAACTGTTCTTGTACCTCCATCTCATCCTCGCCCCAGATTACAACGTCGTCTGCAAACAACATTACCTTCATCTTTGCCCTACTATAGTCTTTCATTGCTGCCTTCATGATGTTATGATGCATTGAAAATTGAAAAATATGCACTTAACAACAATCCAATCTTATTCACTCCTCTTTCCCTCCTTTGCTGTAAGATGTGCAGTAGTCTTTGCATGTTGTTTAAGTTGAAATTTCTTTTCAATTCTCACTTCCTTTGATAATAATAATAATAATAATAATAATAATAATAATAATAATAACGTATGGCCTCGGGTGCCAGGTGCAAGCTTTGTTTTTGACACCCAAAAAGTATCTTGCAGGTCGAATTGCGTTGTTCCTTGAAACACTATGAAAGTCAAGGAGGTTAGATATCTAAGCTCTTTGAACACTATAGCGCTTTCTATAAAGTGCGTTCAAAAAAAAACGAGCCGGAGGCTGGAATTCGCAAACCGGTGACGACATCGGCTAATTGTGACGTGTGTAACGAGGTGTGGTTCCGACCAGAGCGTGGAAGGTCATAGCCCGTCACTAGAGGGCACGCGTGCACGTCACGTGACGATACAAAGCGAGCAGCAGCATGCATCAATCGTCCAACCAAGACCAAGAAAGTAGGCCATTCGACATGCTTGCTGGTGTGGTTGAAGACTGTGGGGCACCCATTGGGAACACACTTTGTGCAAGTGCAGTCGTTCCTTCATGATGGTGTGCACACTTCCGACTCTCAATCCGACCACGGCGGCTATGGCGTTCACTGTCACTCGCCGGTCCTGGGTGATGAGTGCATCGACCAGCTGGACGTTGTCATCGATAATGCAGGGGGGTGCCCCAGACCGGGCATCATCGGCTAACGACATCCGTCCTTCCCTGAAGCGATTGTGCCACGCCTTGACCCTTGCAAGGGACATGCAGTGTTTCCCGTACACTTGTGACATTCGGCGATGAATGTCCGTTCCCCCTACTCCTTTCGCTGTCAGAAACCGAACAACACCTCTTTGCTCTTCGTTGGACGCCTCCATGTCACTGTTTGCAATGCGTCTGGCAGCGTTGGACGATTGATGAATGCTGATGCTCGCTTTGTATCGTCACGTGACGTGCACGCGTGCCCTCTAGCGACGGGCTGTGACCTTCCACGCTCAGGTCGGAACCACATCTCGTTACACACACCACGATTAGCCAATGCCATCACCGGTTTGCGCATTACAGCCTCCGGCTCGTTACTTTTTGAACACACCTTATAATATCGTATGGCCTGGGGTGCCGGGTGCAAGCATTGTTATTTGGCACCCAAAGGGTATCTTGCATGTCGAATTTCGTTGTTCCTTGAAACACTATGAAAGTCAAGGAGGTTAGATATCTAAGCTCCTTGAACACTATAGCGCTTTCTAGTAGAGAAATGAGGAAATTTGTGTTGGCGGAAACTCCCGAGATTAATTTTGCTATTATGAACACGGCCTACTGAATTCAAATGGGTTCTTTGACATGCCAGCATCGTATGACATGGTGTCGTAATTTTTGCCGCCTTTCAAAAAAAAAATCACTTACCACGGCCAGGAGCGAACCTGCAAGCTTGGGGTTAGTAGACCGACACGCTATCCACTCACGCACCGTGGCAAGCACTTTCCTTGATCCTACGTGACAATGGACGACAACGCTATCAGTTGAATAATCACTATTACCCGATACCCACTGATTTAATAAATACTTTCTGCTGCTCTTCTCTTTAGACATTTTGAGTTAAGGATATGCAGACTAAGAACAAAGTAACACATTAACTGAAGAAACTCCTAACAAAACTAACCCCGGGCTACTGGCTGTCGAGATGGTGAAATAATGACTCACCCCATTCTCTTCTTGTAATAGCCAGGCAGCATGCGTAAAATACTGTTAACTCGTTATCTGTTACTCAGAGAGTTGCTTTCAAGGGATACTGCCCAAATGGTGGAAGGAATGTCCATCCTAATCCATTTGTTGAAATGCCAGGCGTAAAACACTGTTATCTCGTTATCTGTTGCTCAGAGAGTTGCTGACTTCTAGTTCCACAGGAATGTGAAGATCTGCTTGGTTAACTTGCTGTCATCCATCCTGTACAAATGTCCAAAAAATAGCAATCTACCCCTCCGTATTGTTTCTGATATGTTTTCTATTTATCGATATATTTAATATTTACATCTTAATTTCCTGAAGTCTGCAGTTTTTAAAGGACCGAGTATTTTTCGTATAATTCTTCTAATTTATCCAATATGTAGTTCGGTATGAGACATTCACTCGCATAGACTACAGGCATTCCGGTGTTGTAGTGCTGTATTTTAATCTCTTTATTAATAATAATATTATTATTTATTAATGATGAGAATGAAGGCAAGGTGGAAATTGACCACAAGCCGTGAGTAACTTCTTAGGAAGATAACCTCTCCTTTAGGAAGTCATGTATTGGTTATCAATTTTAAGTGAACTACCTCCTTTTTTTTAGCTTATTGATTTTAGTGCCGGTAGTGTCCGAGGACATGTCTAGCTGCTTCCATATGGATACCCATGGGGTGAGATACAAGTACCGTCGCGTGTGGTGTGTTGTCTGGGGAGGAAAGTGTTAATGTAAGGACGAGGAATTGGAAGGTAGCGGCTGTGGCCTATAGTTAGGGACCAACCCCGGCATTTGCCTGGAAGGAAGATGGGAAACCACAGCAAACCATCTTCAAGGTTGCCAGCGGGGGGATTTGAGCCTCCTCACCTCCCGGATGTGAGCGACTGCCTGCAGCCACACCGTAACGACCACGACTAACTCACCCGGTACTACCTTCTCCGAATAGGGCAGGTAGAATATATCCGCACTTCCTTATCCTTAGTCAGCAGGAAGTGGCCACAGTTTCTTGAGTAACAATAGTTGTAATCCACTAGCACTCCTCAGAAATAACCATGAAGTTAATATCCATGAAAACAAGGGAAAATCACTCAGGAAACATTTCAAACTGCCACTACTTTTCGCTTGAAAGCATTATTGTGATCCCAGTAGAATACTGGAGTCTGATTGGTTGAGGAACGGGCGTTTCCAAGCATATTGAGGTCAAACCCGCCCATGGTAGAATATTATTAGAATCTAGTTTTTAGAAGCAAACAACTCTTATTCTTAAAGTTGTCAAGTTACGATGACGTGACTTTAACATTGTCACCATCACTCTATCTCTCCACCTAGTCCTTGAACGGCCTATTGGGCGTTTTCCAATCAGCCGGAAGTCAAAAACTAGGTTAGGAATAGATGCCTCTGCTCTAACAACATGCCCTAGCCACTGAAGTCGTCGTCCTTTGATGGTTCTACCAATATTTGCTTCTTTAAATAGTTGGTAGAGGTATTCCTTCTGCCCACTTTCCCATCTTCCTTCGTTCACGGCTTCTGTAACAAACTGCATATCAATCTTCTAACTAAATAAATACTGCATTTTTAGCCTACTTTTCACATTTTGCAAAAAATGAGGAAAAAGTAGACTTATGAGACCGATCCGGGCAATTTGTGTGTCTGTCTGTCTGGCTATGTGTGTGTGCCCCCGCTCCCTAAACAACTCCTAAACGGCTGCAGCAATCGAGACAAAATATGGTAGGAGTAAAGATCTATACCTGAATATGCTCAATGCCATATTTTAAAGTGATGTCAGTGCTACCAACTGCTGAAAAATCGCAATTGGAATTTGAGCTCCATGTTGGATATCTTGGAAGGTATGAATGGGAGCTATTTCAAAATTGGCACACGTATGGATAATAATATTTCAGTTTAATTTCCAGGAGGCCATACAAGGCAGTGTTGCCAACATGATTATACTCCTGCTGATAGGTCCAATTTTTAAATCCATATAACTTCTACACTATCAATTGGAATTCAACCAAATTTCGTATATGCTATGTGTACATAACCAGATATGACTGAGCGTATTCTGAAGAGCCAACAGGGCTGCCAACTGTTAATAAATGCTCTCATTTTTTAAATCCAAATACCAATATATCAGAAAGTAAGCAAGCCGTCAGCTTTAAACTATGCACACGTATAGTACCTGAGTTTCTATATTAATTTGGAGTAACTTATATACGTCAGTGCTACCAACATAATTCCTTGCCTGCTGAGAGGTCCAACTTAAATACATGTAACTTTCTTACTATCATTTGGATTTCAACCAAATTTCGTATGTGACATGTGTACCATAACAGATATGACTATGCGTATTCTTAAGAGCAACCAGGGCTACCAACTGTTAATAAATGCTGTCTCTATTTTTGTTACCCTAATATCAATATATCAGAAGATACAGTATGCAAGTCAATAGCTCTAAACTTTGCACATGTATAGTACCTGGCATTCTAGATTAATTTGGAGTAACTAATATACGTCAGTGCTGCCAACACGATTCTAAGCCTGCTGATAGGTCCAATTTTAAAATACATGTAACTTATATACTAACTAATGCATTTCATTCAAAATTGGCACAACAATAGATCATATTATTTCAGATTATTTCTGACCAATTCATGCTTGACATTGTTGCCAACTTGATTTTACGCGCTGTTAGGTCCAATATTTAAATGCATGTAACGTCCATGCTATCCATTGGACTTCAACCAAATTTTGTATTCTGTACCTTAAGATATGTAACTAAGAATATATTCAGCCACCAGGGCTGCCAAATGCAGAGCTATATTAGGCTACATTATGCCAGGTATACAGTATTTCGAACAAATTAGAAATTTCGATATTAACAACTTAATTTCGTCATTGTTCTAGATAGATCCATATAGATTAATCATTGGCATGAATGTTACATTTTAAGAAAAGTAGTCTCGTTGGTTCTTCACGGAACTTCTTGTTATTAAATACGATACTACTCAGCGCGTAAAGAATCCGAAAGGACCTTAGCTTAGGAACCAAAACGAGCTATGTACGCCGCCATGTTGGATTTGTGATCACCAGGTTATTTAAAGTCCTATAGGTGAACTTAAGTTCATAGCCCCTATGAACATAAGAAAATTCAGTTTGATTGCTATAATAGATTCGTAGATATTCAGAGCCGTCTAAATATTTCGGATGGTCGCCATGTTAGATTGTTAAATGTATAGGCCATAGAGTCATGTACCATTAAAGGAAAATTATTGCGTAGGTTCATTATTCAAACTTTCACTTCAATCGCATGATTACGACACAAGAAATAAAAACTTAATTTTAAAATTCGCACAGCCGCCATCTTGACGTTATGTAAACGATTGAACTAAATTAGATACCAGTGCATTGCAATGTGTATAAACATTTCCTGTACCAGGTTTCATTGCGTTTGGAACATTAAATCGCGAGAAAGGTCTATTTAAAATTTTCAAATTCGCTTGGCCGCCATGTTCGTTTTGTAGTTAACCGGTTTTTGAAAGTCTTATAGATGAACTTTCAGTAGTGTCCTTTATCTCCGTACAAAATTTCTGGATGATACCGCTAATAGTTTCAGAGATATAGAATGCCGGTGAAATGCTGTATTTCGCACATCCGCCATTTGTGGTTATGTAAACAATTGACCGAAGTTAGATGTTTTATTGCGTTTGGTTGGTTAAATCGCATTAAACGTCTATTTAAAAGTCGAAAATTCGCGTGGCTGCCATGTTGGTTTTGTAGTTACCAGTTTTTCAAAAGTCACATAGGCGAACTTCTAGTAGGTCCCTTTATCACCGTAATAAATCCCTGGGTGATATCGGGAATAGTTTCGGAGATATTGAATGCTGGTGAGATATTTCGCACAGCCGCCATGTTGGATTGGTGAGACGTAACAAAATTTGAAGGGCACGGTCGGGGTCGCCCGGCATAGTGCTATGAACTTTCCGAGTTAAATTGAAATCAGTTATTGTTATTTGACTATTATTAGAGTAAGGTGCATGATGTTCGTTGCTTGTCTATACCCTTCCTAAACACACTATTGTGTAGTCCCTAAGGGGTGATTGGAATCCAGTAATGACTTGCAAGACGTTTGGAAATTAATGGTAGTGTCCCCGAATTGTTATCAGGCTGTGCGAGTCATTTTTCACATCGACCAGGCGTGACAACACCTGAGCAGTAATATCAGTGTAAAAACAAGCGTTTTGTTCAAGAAATATCCTCGAGCCATTAGTCACGTTCCTTGGAGAGTGATACGTCATAGGCAGTGACATATAATTAGATGACATATTTCACCGCTGAAAGCTTAGGCCATGAGCGATCACCTCATTGCCACTAATGGAGTTCAACTGTTCAACCTGTGTCCACAACAAGTAAAAGTAAACTTATAGAATTTCTTCTATTGAAGACAACTCTCACAGGGGAAATAACTTGAGACCTGAATGCGATGTAAACGAAAGGGAAGTGAAGCCCTGAAAACAGAGAAGTCAAAGATATTAATTGTATAGTCTTGCGCTGTCGTAGAGTCGATAGCAACTTGTGTAAACAGTAAACTGAATTTGTTTCACACCTTAGTAAGTAATGCCATTATTAGGTTTCTTCCCCCACTCGTCTTAATACCCTCTCATTTGTTACTCTATCTACTAATCTGATCATCACATTTAATTTATTTAGTTTCTTTTCACATATTCCAGTAATTGGATTTATTTTGTGTTGACCAATTTGGTTGGTTCCTCAGTTTAGGGGCTTCGACAACGCGGTCATGTAGCCCCGTGTACTTTAGGTGTGTGTAGATTCTGTCTGATAACCGATGTTAATTGTGAAGACTGTATTAGTGTGTGTATGTGATTTAATTCAAGTGAGGACTGCAGACATTGGATTTTTTCAAGTAGTTACTACTTTTGCCACCAAACGCCACCATCAATGACCAACTAGTTCAGAACTTAGTTACCAGATGCCACCGCACTCGGCTCTTGACAACGAACGTAGGAACCTAAGAACGTTAGTCAAATGTTTAACCTATATAATTTAGCTTCACACCGGTGTAATTAGTGGAAGGTTCTTTAACATGGGATCGCCGGCTTTACTTCCCCTCCGAAGGAAGGCATACTGAGGGATTTTTAATGTTCTTAAAAAATCCGACGACTTCGGCCAGGTTTGAACCCGCGATCTTGGGCATATAATTGATCAATTTAAAGTTACAATATCATTAGATTTTTGCTTACTTCTCTCATTTTGCAGAAATTAGGAAAAAGTAGACTTACGAGATCGATCCAGTAAAATGTGTGTGTGTGTGTCTCCTTCTGTCTGTCTGTCTGTGTGTGTGTGTGTCCAGATCAACTCCTAACTGGCTGCAGTTATCTAAATCAAATTTGGTATGAGTAAAGATCTAACTTATACATGAATATCTCACGGCCATATTTGAAAATGACGTCAGTCCTACAAACTGCTCAAAAATCACAATTGAAATTTGAGCTCCTTGTTGGATATCTCGGAAAGTATAGAAGGGAGCTATTCCAAATTTGGCAGACATATAGATAATAATATTTCCGTTTAATTTTCAGGAAGCCAAACATGATATTGTTGCCAACATGATTTTATGCGCGCTGATGGGTCCAAAGTCTATCTGCATGTAACATCCATATTATCCATTGGACTTCAACCAAATTATGTATCTGCATTCTGTACCTTAAGAGATGGATCTAAGAATATATTCAGAGTCACAAGGACTGCCAACTGTAGTCTTCTATTAGGCTACACTATTTCAGGTATGCTTCGAACTAATTAGAAATGTCAGTATTACCAACTTAATTTCGTCTTTATTCTAGACGAAATCATTGGCATGAATCTTGAATTTTCAGAAAAGTAGGCTATTTAATTCGTCACGGAACTACTTGTTCTCAATGTGTGCAGGTCACAACCTTTATAATATTCTCCAATTTGCTCTCCCAACTCTCTCATTCATCAACCTTCCGCGTAGGCTACCTATATGTAGAGCCCTGCGCGGATAAACAAAACGTTATCCGCATCCGCCCCGCATCCGCATTACTGTTATCCGCATCCGCCCCGCATGACTTTAATCCTAATCCGCTGATATTTCAATATTATTTTTAATTTATTAGATATAGCATAAAGTGTTTACCAACACATTTAGACATTTGAAGAGAAAGTCGTTCCTGAAAATTTGCTTCATTGCAAGGAACTTCAAGTTGGATGACACTTCTGGTTTCTTGACCTCCGCTTTAGACAAAAACTGGCTATACTTTTTGGCTACGGTACTTTTGCACTTGTGCCTCAGTAAGTTTGATGTGCCTGATTTGTGTCCTAAGTATGAATACACTTTTTTTTACTATATCATTCACCTTTTCGTGTCCATTGAAAACGTAACCAAGTGGCTGCCATATCATTAGACTTGAGTGTGTTTCACTCACTATTGAATATTCACCTTGTTTTATTTTAATAGATAGTTTATCCATGAGTAGTGGAGAAGTAAGAGTTCTAAATAGTGACACGAGCCACTCGGCTACGCTGAACTATTATGTATATTTCATGAAACCATGGGCATGCGACATATCGTTGGACTCGGGCTGACGTCCTCTTTCCTATGGACGATGTATTATATTTTTCAAAAAATGTTTGAAATTTTTCGTTTTCGAAATTAGGCGATAGTTTGAAAACTAAACATGATAGAACGTTGTGCCATGGCTCAAACGAATGGTCTTTATGACCTTTATTTTTTGTAATAAAACTTTTTTATTTTTTATGTTTTTTGAAAACACTCGAATTTTGAAAATCCTATATTTTGGAAACTAGGAAGTTTACAAAAAAGTTTGTTTGACATAAATGAAAGGTCCCTACCCCTCTACTCCCATAATAAATTTCAAGTCTCTAGGATGAAAACCTGACAGTAGTGTGGTAAGGGGGGGAGCTGTCTACTAACTTATTGAACCCTCCTCGTATCGGCCCCGAACTTGATATCTCGCTAACCAAACATGGGATTAGAACCTACAGGGAGTCCTAGCACTGCTAGTAATGCCCCCTACTTTCCTATAGCCTCTTTATTTAATTAAAAGACCAAAACAAAAAGGTCATTCGCTTTTAATATTTCACGAACCAATCATGCTAGAGGCGTGTACGAGGGGTCCAAGGACTCGGGCTGACGTCCTCTTTGCTATGGACCACTCGTTGTAATTTAAAAAAATTGGAAATTCGATTTTGGGGTAAACACGTGTTTTTTGTGATTTTTGCCGCGATTTCTCACGAACCAATAACGCTAGAGACGTGTACGAGGTGTCCTAGGACTCGGGCTAACGCCCCCTTTCAAATGTGGTAGATATTTTTCCAAAAAATAATTCACAAAGGGCCTAACGCCATACATGTTGAAAAAATCTGTGTTTTTTTTTCTTTACCTGTTTATAATGTCCATGAAGCGTGGTGGTTGAGAGAGACGATACGGCTGGGTATGTGTGTTTCAACGAACCTGTCGCTAACCACAAGGACTATGCTTAATAGAACAATCGCTATTTCGACGGGTCGGTGTATGACAGAGCGAGGGTGCGTTTTTTTTCACACATTTTACCTTTGACGTGTACACGGTGATGAGAACTTGGTTCTATGTTGGTCGAAGCGAGTACAGAAAACAAACTTGCCGAGGAGCAGGAGGTGAATGTCAATTGAGCTTATTGGAAGGCGTTGATCTGACTTGACAACAAGTGCAATGGAAAATGACCAAGACGCTTGAAGGTGAAATAATCTGACCATCGTGGTGGCAGCGGAGTGTGAAATGCATGCACACACGTGTGAGATGACATGTACGCTAAACAAGTTTCAACCTGTCTTGCTTCGAACGTGACAAAATGCAAGTTCAGGTGAAACTTGATCTGGCACAGGTGTTCGCCTGGGACATTAGCTGTCCACGTGCACGATAACTGTTAACAAGTCACATCCTGTCTTGCTTCGTACGTGACAAAATGCAAGTTGACGTGAAATTTGATCTGCCACAGGTGTTCATCTTGGACGTTAGCTGTCCACGTGCCTGATAACAGAATGTTCAAAGCGTGGGAATCGCTGAATCAGTAAAAAGTATGATGCAACTTGTCGGAATGATGTCACAACCAATAGATAGGCAAGAGCTGCGAACAGCAGTGGTGGGAGGTGAAGGAAGGGAGAGGGGGAGGGGTAATGTAAGAGAGAACACAGGTGGAAAGAGAAAGAAATATGTGGAGCTGAGGACTGTACACATAGAGAAATAGGTAGTGTACAACATGTGTGAATAAAAAGTACACAGGTTCACACAACATGTAATTTATTGATCCAAGAGTTAAACGTAGAGTTAAACCCTAACCATTTGACATAGAGTTTATTTCCTTTTTGTTTCAACACTTTTTCCACAAGATAATGCTGAGGAAATGCTGTTTTCTGAAGTTCATGGAGATAAAATCTACCTTTTATGGGTTGACGGTTGAGGTCCTCGAGTAAATAGGTGACTGGAGTGTTCAAGTTGACTTGACGAAATCGAAATAGTTCAGTCCCCCACTGAGGCGTGTAGCCCTTATTGAAGGCAGACTTAAATTTGCTCACACGAACAAAATCCCCAATTTTCAGTCGGTGACGTTTAGTATCGGTTGTTTTTATGGGGTTAAACAGTTTATCCAATCGCTGAATATTTTTGGTCACGAGGCGTGGCTTGGTCCCAATCGTTCTATGTTTGGTGTCATTGTAATGTGATACTAGCTCTGGTAACATGTCCAACCAGCGATACGTGCCCTGAGCGGTAAACGCTTTCCACATATGGGTTTTCAATGTTCGGTTGAACCGCTCGACCACACTGGCTTTGAGGTTGCTGTACGTGGTGTAATGGTGAATATCCTTAGATTTGAGAAAACTGGAGAAATCCTTGTTGAAAAATTCTTTCCCCTGGTCAGTTTGTAGCAGCTGAGGTTGACGTTTGGAGTGTTGAATAATATGTTGAAAGGCCTTGGTAACTAGTGGGCCAGACTTGCGACGCACAGGTTCAACAAAGGTCATTTTGGAATAGACATCAATGACGGTCAACTTATAGCGTACACCGTCGTTAACGCTAGCATAGGGTATCATTTCAACCAAGTCAGCCTGCCAAAGTTCATCCACACCCCGTGAAATCACCTTGAGTCGCGGATAGTGACGCCTTGCTGGGCGATGCAACTCGTGAGCAATACCCATTTTAATGGATGAGGGCTTAAACAATAATTTTGGCATTTTGAAGTTCTTGTTCAATTTCTTTAATTTCCCAATCGTGACCGGTATGGCCAGCTTGACGTGAAGCATGCAACAACTGTAGCCGCTGGACGAGCTTATTGGGATTGTGCCAGTAGGTAACATTCACAAGGGGTTTTAATGGTTTAAATGTCACTCCCGAAGCGGATGCTTTACGACGAGTACTTTGACTAGTGGGAAACATTTTTGCAATGATGGTTTTATATTTTTGAGATATATTGGCATTCACTTGTTGCGTGGGATCATACTGTCTTTTGTGAGCATGGGTATCCAATAAAATGGATTTATATTTGTTAAGATCCTCTGGTGTATAATCATGGAAAGAGGGGGTCCGAGAAAAGAGCAGCTTTAACAGTCCTGGCGTTAATTTATAGTTGATGTTTTTAATGACAGCTTTAGTACGAGCAAATTTAATGGATGAATCGCCAATTTTAAAACTATCATCCTCATAGCGAACACCAAACGTGGTATCAGTGTTTCCAATAAATAGATCGGTGAAATAGGGTTCCAATGTTGATCCATAATATTTTATTAAAATGGTTTTCAGTTGAGCTTTATATTGATAGGTGGCCAAGAGTTGTGAAAACGGAGACGCTATGGAAGGGCAAGGTGTTTCGACCATGGCCAAGGATTTCTTGTTTCTCAAAAACTCTGCAAGGGGTGCGGCCTTTTTTTGAGGCGTAAACACTTGTTCCTCCTCATCCTCAACTTCACTAGCACTAGTCAAATCTTCCTGTTCCTCTTCCTCTTCCTCAGGGTCCTCGTGCAGCGTCTGAGTGGCTTGTGAAACGGTGGGTAGAGTTTCAGATGGCTTGAAAGAGGGTTTCAACATGGCTTTTAGTGGAGGTGCAAAATTTTGTTGAATAAACAAAGCATGATTTGCACGTGATCGTTTCAATTGACGAAACTTTTGGCGAATAGTATTTTTTGCTCTAATAATATGCTTTTCCAATTGACTCTCTGCTAACGCCATGGTGTCTTGACAAATGACTTGACAAGGAATGAGTCAGGGCCTTAAATAGCAATAAAATGATCAAACCCTAAGCGATACCGTCTTTGGTTGAGTTCACTTTGTTTGTCAATCACTAAACAGGCATGACGTTGAGTGTTCCAGCACTTGGCACACAATTCTGTAAACATTTGAAAGGTCATATCCGGATTCACATGTTCATTATAAATGTGACGACTGTTCCTCTCGTCCTGGCGAAATAAAACAATGACATTGGCATTGTCACGAATCAACTGTTTGGACATTTTAGAATACGTTTGTCCAAGATAGAAGCAATCGATATGTTTGTGACGACCCATGCTGAAATAGCTTTGAATGATGCCTTGACGTTCAGTGGATACATCATCGAAAATCATGAGTGAATCAGGCTTTACCTCATCCGGTGAAATCACATTTTCTTGCATGGAAAATGTAAAATAACCCATATTCTCTTTTTGTAATCCAGACATGACTTGATCCAGAAACACGTAGAGGGGTTGGTAGAGAGATGTTGAAAAAATATAAATATTTTGAAAACACAGACCATTGGGTGCCGTAATGAGCGTTAGCAAAAGATTTGTCTTTCCACAGCCGGAAGGCCCCACAATGATGCAACGAATGGAAGATGGAAACAGTGAACCATGGCGTTGTTCACGTGATGTGGGACAGAGGTGGGAAACCATGTCCCCCACGGGGAATGACTCTTGCTGCTTAATAATCTTCATTTCAACTAAGGCTTAGACAGGCTAGCAGGCTGTCTATATACAGGACACCGAACCTTGTCATAGAAACTGTAGACTGGTACTACAGGTTGACGATGGATGTCTTTGGACGTGCGTTGATGGCCAAAGCTAGGCCTATCCCCATACATGATCCTAAACAAGAAACAAATCCTGCTAATAAACACTATGTGGATAGGTCAGTAGTGCCACGCACAAAACAGGGAGATTATGACTTTAAGGGAAAGCGGTTAACCCATGTAAAACATCCTCAAGTGTCTACAGACGTTACTACGAAAAAGTATGTGGATAACAAAGTGTATGAGTTTTATGACAAAGTGCCCCAGCTTACGGTGAATGGCTATAGCGCTAATCACCATCGGATTATTCACGTGGAAGACCCACAAGACGAAGACGATGATTGTACCAAGCGTTACATGACCTATGAAATGAAAAGGCTTTATAAATTTATCCCATCTGTATTTTTAGTGTATCTGACAAATGAAAAACCTGTGAATGACAGAAACCATTTACCGCTAGTCCATGATCAGCACTTGACCTATGTGCTTGCTTCGGGTTTAAGCCACTATCGATTACACTATGATGGAACCATTCGCATCAAATATGCCATACCTGATGAGAACCATTTACAAATAATGATAAATTGTCATAGCATGTTGATCCATAACCATGAAATGGTCCTTGCAGGTGACGAATTATCCTTTCATCTCATGTTGACATGGGATGAAAAGCAAGCGGGAAAAACCATAAACGATTTCCCACTTTATGTGGAATTGGAATATACAGCCATGAAATAACCATCTGACGTTAGTTGTGATTTAAACTTTCTTGTGAAAGGTTGTTGGTCATTATCATCATGGTGAAACAAAGGTATGCGGTGAGAAAGACTAAAAAAAGGACCTTGTCCTTGGCAAACCCTGGGCTTAAGACATTCGTGGGCAAGCCCTTGCGAAATAAAAAATAAAAAATAATGTATTGACCATAAGGAAAGTCTTTCGAGCAGCACAGAGACATGTTATTCCAAAACGTCGGCGACAGGTTTCAAACCAAGGGCGAGTGATTCCCGTCCCCAAACGAGCGGGATTTTTACCTGCATTATTTGCCGGTTTGGCTGCCCTGGGTTCACTTTTGGGTGGTGCCAGTGCTGTGGCGAAAACCATTAAAGCCGCGCAGCAGGGCAAGCAACAACTCAAAGAAAGTCAGCGACACAATGAAACGATGGAAGCGATTGCCATGGGGGCTAGAAATGACAATTTAAAGCCAGCCTTTTATCAACAAGGATTTGGGATTTCACCATTTCGAAGTATTAAAAAAAAATTTAACCTCAGCCATAGCAAGACATGCCCTGACGCATCAACAAGTGGAAAGCTATGCTAAACAACTAAAGCTTTCTCATTTTCGAGGTGTGTTTATGCGAAACCAATTACCCCCACGACCCTGGAAACAGGAATGTGCTGTTGTCAATTTGGATGATCACCGAGGACCAGGAACGCATTATGTAGCTTATGTCAAAGAGGGATCCATGGTATGGTACTTTGACAGTTTTGGGAATTTGCCTCCGCCCATGGAACTAGTGACCTATTTTGGAAATAGGATCAAGATATATTATAATGTGAAACGAGAGCAAACGTTTAACAGCCAACAGTGTGGACGTTTGTGTTTAATTTTTTTATATAAGACGCAGCATAAGCAAAAACGCCACCAGTATGTCGGCAGAAAGTAAAACGTTTACACTGCATGGACGTGGACCTGAAGTCAGCCTAGACTTTTACCCGCCTATCGAATTAAGTGAAAAACCCTATGGTTTAGGACTTGTTTCTCTTGAAACGTACAATCGAATATACAACATACGTGAAAATGTGAACAACAAGTTTTACTATGATGATTCTGGGCTCACCTTGAACTCGGCGGATACACGATCGATGACATTTATGAACACATTTATGTGGTGTTGATCAATCAATATGGTTTAAAGTCATTTCTCGATGGAACGCACAAGTTTGAACTTTTAGGAAATACCAATACTCATCGCTGCAGTATTTTCTCCACATTCAACATTGACTTTAAAACACACCCCGATTCCATTGGTCCATTACTAGGATTTAAACCACGTGTGTTGGAGCCCAACAAAAAACATGAATCGGACCATGAAGTGAAATTCATTGAGGACCATCATGTGTCGGTGACGTGTAATATTATTAGCCAAGTGTACACCAATCAAGAACCATAGCATTCGCTTTATGACTTTATTGTGACATCGCCCAATGGGTATATTATTCGTGAAAACCCTCCAGTGGTGCTTTTTCATTCTGTGGCTGTCGATAGTATTAGTAATATAACATTAAGACTGATCAATAGAGATCAACAACTCATTGATCTAGATTCTACCACACCAGTGACTTACAAGTTAGTGCTAAAGCCACTATGAAGTTTGTGTATAAAGCAACAACACCTTCTAGGAATGGTGTTAGTTGTTTGCCACGTGAATACACGTTAACATCTCAAGGCAAGCAGATTTTACAGCATTTGGGTTACCACGTCAACCCTCATGATGAATTCTATATTAGAGATAGCGAACCGCATCGAGGAGCAACCAGGAGTGGTAAGAATTGATCTCCATTCCTATCAAGCTCAAACACCTGGTCTCAATAACAATGATGAAATTCAATTTGTTATCAACAACCAAGATATTTACACCCTACCACATGAAAGTGTCATTCAGATTGAAGGTCGGCTCACGAAAGCCGATGGCTCTACACCCACCACATCCAAGTTGGCCAACCATGGTTTTGCCTTTCTGTTTTCTGAAGTGCGGTATGTCATTAACGATATCGTGGTGGATAGTACTCGAAATGTGGGCATTTCCAGTGTCATGAAACTATACCCCTCTTATAGTGAGGAAGAAGGTATAACACTTTGCATGGCAGGTTGGTGTCCTGACTCGACCAATGACTGGATGGTACACACCGATGGGACCTTTACTGGATATTTACCTCTTAAACTGATTTTAGGCTTTGCCGAAGATCACCAACGCATTGTGGTCAACGCAAGGCAAGTGCTTTATCTAGTGAGAGACAGGAGTGATAATAATGCACTCAAGGGAGCCGACAATGCCCCCATCGATTCAAAAATACAACTACAACGCTTGCTATGGAAAGTGCCTCATGTGACCCTTGAAGATAGCAAAAAACTTGACATACTCAAAACGGTAAAGAGAGATATGCCTCTACCCATGGAATTTAGAAGCTGGGCACTCCATGAGTATCCGCTATTGGCCACCACCAACACACACAGTTGGTCTGTAAAAACAGCTCGCTATACAGAAAGACCTCTCTACCTGATCGTTGGTTTTCCAACGAATCGCAAGTATCAACAAACCAAAGATGTCACGCAATTTGATCACCTGCAATTGAGAAATGCACGTCTTTTCCTCAACGGAGCCGTGTTTCCCTATGAAGGACTGGATTTAGATTTTTCAAAAAATAAGTTTGGCCCTCTGTATGACTTGTTTTATAAATTTCGATGGTCGTATTATCAAAAAGAGAACGGCCCAATGATGCTACCCCAAGCGTTTAAGGCAAGAGCGCCACTGATTGTCTTTGACTGTTCTTACCTGGAAGAGTCTGTCAAGCCATTCAATATCGACATTCGACTAGATTTTGAAACGCATGACAATGTACCAGCCAATACGACGGCCTACTGTTTGATTATTCATCACAAACAAGTCAACTATTATCCACTGTCCAACCAAGTGATGAGTGTATAAATAACAGGTCAACCCACGTCAAGCCGCTCAGTCATGTCTTGCTTTAAAGCCTCAAGAGACGTCACATCCATGAATTTAAACTCTGAGGAACAACGTTTCAAGACGTTTGCCACGTGGCCGGTGCCTTTCATAAACCCTCAAGCCTTGGCGGCCGCTGGATTCTACTATTTAAAAACAAGAGATGAAGTGAAATGTGCCTTTTGTCCCATCATCATAGACCAATGGCAGGAGGGCGATGAACCCATGCAGGAACATCAGCGCTGGTCACCCACCTGCCCCTACCTGTGCAGAATGGAAGTGGGAAATATACCCTGTCATTCAAGCTATCCCTCACTTGTGTATCTGGGTGATGAAAAAAAAAGTTACGATACGTGTGGACCGTATGGTGTCCATGGTGCTTCGGTGAGCAGCTCACCATCAAAAACGCCTAGTTTAGAGACATTGGGACATCATCGGTGTTATGGACGTTACAAACACAAGAGACTATACTGTTGTATCAGTTGGTATCGTCCTTATCCCAAAATGACAAAAGCCTGTAAGACGTGTTATGATAATAAAATGATGTAATTCTTAAATTCTTATTTTTGCATGTCCCCCTGTCCTACCCTAACCTTAATTTGAAACTAGCATGGCAGGTAAGTCCATGTCATGATCACACTTTAGTGGTCGATCGTCAGTTGAACTTGGTCCAGGCAAGCGTCAACATGTTGCGCACACTCATTGTGGATTGCCAAGGGTTTAAAATTGGTGACAACAAATTTATATTTAAACAAGTGGCCATGATCGATTGTACCACGTTTTGGATATCGCAAGCTACGCATTTCCTATTTAAACCACCCCATGCTTTTGATTTGTTGTGTGAAAAAGACCGTAAACAAACCCAGTGGATTGAAAATCATAGGCAACTAGACTGGAATCAGGGAACCATTTCCTATAAATATTTGGACGTGGTCATGAAAGCACACTTGTCCTCGGCCAATGTGGTATTTGTGAAAGGTAATGAAAAACGTCAATGGTTGCAACCATTTTTGGCGTCTTACTGCCGATGTATCGACCTCATGGAGTTGGGCTGCCCCTCCCTGCAAACGCTCATGAATACTTGTTCCTGTGGCAACATTACCCGTACAGCCCTATCGCATGCCTGCTGGGAGTTGTTGAACAAAATTATAACTCAAGATTTACCTGTGAATGACGCCAGTGAGATTTCTACAAGCGACGTGTAAACATCTACAGCACGTGATACCATGGAGAAAGGAAATGCTACGGACAAAGCCATCGGCAAGTTCTTTGTGTGCAAAAAGAAACTAGACAGTTTTACCAAAGAGGAACTCATGGCGCTGCCCAAGTCGTTCATTTATCATGTGGCCGCCAACGTGGTCAAAGAAATCTGGCAACATGTACCAAAATCATGGACTCAAGACCCTGTGTTGAGTGAATTGCAGCCCTGTACGGGGTACGATCACCATAAGCAAGTGGCCATGGCAAAAATACCGTCTATGCGTCAGGACTTGTCAGCTAGTGAAACTGTATCACGGTCATAAAAGTCCGTGTAAAGACTTTGTTGAATCATTCCACGGGTGTCATGGCGAGAAAAAGCAACAACAACAACAACAAACACAAACATCATCCACAGAGGAGGAGGAAGACCAAACCTTTTTACCATCAATGGAAAAGGATATGCCAGACCTGTACTGGCAATGGCGTCATTGACAAAGTGATTCAATACCTACCTTTCGAAATCCATCTTCCAGGTTATCGTTTTTGCGGCCCTGGAACTCATCTTGAAAAACGTTTACAACGTGGTGATGCACCCATTAATCTTTTGGATCAAGCATGCAAGGAACATGACCTTTCTTATGCTGGTTTAAGACATGTGGCAGATAAATTGTTATTGAAGAAAACTAAACAACGTTTCACATCCAGTGATGCCTCAGTGGGCGAAAGGATGGCAGCCCTGATTGTCATGAGTGCTATGAAAGGAAAGTTGATGATGCATGGACATAAACATTGAGGAGTGAGGAATTGGGATTTGTTTGTATTCTATTTTTCTTTTGTCAATTCACTATGACTATGAAATAAAAACAAAGGTTTACCAGAGCACGATGTTTTGTTATTTTTAATTTTAAGAAATCATGATGTTGATGGCTTATGATTCATTTTACACATTTCACACATGATGAATTCACACACTGCCATTTGTCATTTTGCAATTTACAGATTTAAAAAAAGTTCGTTTCCAGATTTGTGTTTTTGATGATATGGATTTTCCCAGTTTGTTGATGACACATTTTAAACAATGACCGTTTGAAGTTTTTGAATTTTCATATTTCACATTTGGCCATTTCCAGTTTTTTTTAAATGTCCGTTTTAAGTTTTGCGTTTATGGTGATATGGAAACATGGATTTTCCATTTTTATGTTTTGACATTTTTCCATTCGGTGTATGTCAAAAGTTGAGATTTGACAATAATGTTGATGCGAGTGCTTGACCTTGATAATACTGCAATGTGTTGATGCATGTTTGGAGAAACGTCGAGGTCTATAACTACTGCAGGTAAGACTGTTTTTACAAAAATAATGTCTATTGTCTGCCACATTTCAATGAAAAACAAAACTAATGACATAACAAAATGAGTATAAAAGTGACCATTTCCCACACACCCACCCTACCTCACCGTGTGTGCCCTGGTCATACATACACACACACCAGCTTTCTCTCTCCACTCATACATTCACAACTGTCTTTGGGAACAAACACAACCACTTTATTTATTCCCAAAAGCAGATTCTCGACATGCACACTCATCCCAAAAGAACTTTTTAGTTTACCATTTACATTACAAAAAATAATTAAATACTAGTCATTAAAGTTACTAAAAATACTATTACTCATTAAATATTTACACACAAAAAACACTTTTGTACAGCTTTAAAACACTCAAACTATTTACCAGTCAAAATTTTTAAAAATAATACGGTTGCATAGAACTTTTTAAAGAGCAAAAGGTCCAAGTGGGTTGCCACTATTTACAAAATCTACTATTTACAATGACAAAAAACAATATTTACAAAATACTAAATCTACAAGTTACATAAAGCTATGTCCCATAAACGATTAAACAGTGAAATCACACCTCCTCCTCCTCCTTGCAATCATAACCCCAGGGCAGGCTGGTGAGCAGGTCATCAGCCCACACACGCTTGTTATCCATGGAGGCGAGGGTGCGTTTCCTCTGTTCCACAAGATACAAATGATGGTTGCTGGATTGTATCCTGCACTGTGTATGAGACATACCTTTGCCAGTGCGTAAAACCACTAGATAGTCATCAACACGTAGCGATTTTACCACTGCCCTACCTACACCTTTTGCTCTTTTGGCTTTCTTACAGTCGAGTGTGCGATAAGCATACATTTTTGAGGCCAAACCTACGAATTCCGTCATAATGGAATCACCGCATTCATCTTTTAAAATGCCCATTTCCTTCTTGTTTTTTATGGGCAGCTGAAACATGTTGTCAACGCTATAGCAAGAGGTGTCGAACCAGTCACTATGTTGCCTCATGACGTCATAGGGGTTGCAGTGGCGAATGTGGTAAATGAATGAGTCCGTATCCATATACAAAAGAGAGACGTTCTCAAAATGGCGTTTGGCAAACTCATAGTGGAATCGATACATGACCGATTTAGAAAAGTCTAAAATGACTTGACCCAAGTAAATGGGTTTATCCATGGTCACGCTGGTCTTACTCATTTCAATAGTAGCCAAATCCTCATCGATAATATTGATCGATTTGAAATTTGGCTAGGCAATGTACCGCCGGGCACCCCACCGCCCCTCCCAGACATTCACCAATTTAATGTCACGGTATTTGCGGACATTCTCCATGGACCTGCCATAGATGCAGTTGTTCATTAATTTAAAAAAAATAATTTCAAACTGCTGTGTTGTCATTTGTCGGTGCTCTGTGTTGAGTCTCATGTATGGCTCAAGCCATGCTTTTTGAGCAAACGAAATACCCCTGTGGATTTTCTTCAACGCCAAGCCTTGGGCGAGGCATTGCACGAACATTTGGGTATGTAGCACATACCGATTTTTGTTGTAAAGTGTGCCCATGAGTTTTTCAATTTTCACTTTACTGTCAGGGGGAACCATTTGTTCTAGGCAGAATGGGAAATCGGCATGTTCATCATACAAGGATGAGGGATATTCAATATCCACTTCTAGCACATATCCACGGCATGTTTCTTGGCTAGCCATGTTCACATCAAATTCTGACACTTGTTTGTCTGTCAGCCAAGCAAACTTCCCATAGGGCAAAGGCTGACTCATGACGTAACCGTACAAATTATTCACGTCATAGTACATTAAGTACGATTCTGGTTTGTCCGGTGAATAATCAGGCATGTAGACATTGTTCGCTTCGGCATGGCGTTGGTTAAGCGACACAAAGCCGCCACGAATGCCCTTTTCAAAAAATAGAACCATGTCTACGTCAGTGAGTAAATCCAATTCCACTTGAGTTTATTTCAAAGCGGCATCAAACGAGAGCCCAGGACTCGTATAATAGTGAGCCGGGTCAAGACCGTAAATGTGTTGACAAAAGTTACGGAATTTTTCAAACACATCAGTGAGCAGCAATACATCCAGTTTTAGGTAATGCAATGCATATTCACTTAGCGTCTTCATGCCAAACACTCGCCAAACTTGACATGCATGTGCATAGTCTTCATCGGAAACGGTACTGCGTGTTAGTTTCGAGTAAAATTTCTCTTGTGGTGGGAGTTTTCTTTGCTTTAACACGTCCCAGCTGTTGCAGAAATCATACGGGAATATACCATTCCGAATGCACAATTGAAATTGCTCAGGATCATTAAAATGCATTCTAGTATTTTTTAATTCCTCCTCATTCAAGCCATTCACAAGGCTGTCTAGTGAGGATGCCATATACTTAAAGGAATCTAAAAATCGAATGCTAAAGTCGCTCAACCACCATGTCAGGGCTGTAAAACGCTCATGGTTTTGGGGAATAATGGTAAACGAGCCCTTGTTGACATGACCCAATTCACGAATCAAAAACTGAATGTCATAATTCGCCAGATTGTGGAAAAAGACACTGATGAAACGAGGACCTGGAAAGTTCAAGTTGCATTTACTATGCGCAGCTCCACGAAACTCCCCTGTCAAGTGCGAGTGATCACGAACGGTGTCTTCAGCACTGATCAGTGGCTTTTCGCAAATATGGCATGCCGTGGCATGCTCATACCGCTGCTGATGTTCTGGAGATAGGCTCATGGGTACTGGGTGGTCCAGTAATTCCTGTACATGGTCGGCCAACTTGACAAGTTCAACCAAGAACCATCTGGCACAATCTGGCCCCTCGCGGTATTTGTAAACCGATTGTGTGGGGTCATAGGCACACACCACATTAAATCCTATGGCAAAGGGCTCATGTTTTTGATTGGGTGTGGTTGAGCTCATGGAGGGATCTGGTTCACATCCCGCCAGGGGTGTAGTGAGTGCTTCAAAATCTGCGTATACCACATCGGGAACAGTGTCACGCTTGTGAATGTCCTTAAACTTTAACACAGCCTTGTCCCCTTGTGGCAATATCAATCTCACCGCTTCCTGAGTAACACAATCTATCCTATGACGTTCTAAGGGCGTAGGGGTTTTAAAATATTGCAAGCAACGATCACAAATATGCTTTTTACCATGTGCTTTGGACATTTGACTGCTTAGCAATCTACTCAGGCTTTTAATCAGGCAATAGTGATTCACCTCTCCTACAGATAAATATAAAAGATGAATGTGGTGTCGTTTCGGTTCTTTTGTGGCATAAAGAGGACTCACAATCTCATCACCATCAAGGCCATACACCATGAACGAAAAGTCCTGGTTGTCTTGTTCAAACCTATGGATCTCGGTTAAGTCCATAGGGAACGACACTCGAGTTAAATTTAAAGTTTGTTTCAATTCATCAAACTTGGTCCTGTACATTCCTGGCCAACAACCATTATGTTGTACAGGCTGCAAATAGGCAGCCACACACCACAGGAAGAAATCATTGTCATGATTCTTTATATTTACCACTGCCTTTTTCGAAGCTATCGCTGGTGGTGTTTCAATAAAGCTAGACCCAGCATTCAACGGGTTGAATTGACAAATGTTGATTTGCAAATGATGAATTTTGTCTAACGCTAAACCACTGGGTCCTTGTTGCAGTTTATCAAATTTTGATAGCAAGGCATTCACCACATGGCTTTGATACCACTCGTTCAGATTATCGGCTATCAAAAGCTCTTGCATTTTACTGCAAATATAAAATGTCTCTTTATGCTCTACGTCCTTCTTTTTATGTATGAAATCGCACACCAGTTCTGTATTCACCTTTAAAGCCGTATGCAACCTTTGCACTGTACAAATTTCAATTTTAAAAATTTCAAAACAAGATTCAAAAAATTCTTTGGGAATCAAACTTTTTCTAATATTGACCACACGACCAGAGCACACACGCGATTTGAAACAACTGTTTAGGGGTTCCCAAGTTAGGCTATCGGTAGCAGTAGCAAAAGACATTATTTTGAAAGAACACTCTCACCTGAGTTTTCAGCTGTAGACTGCTGAACAATGGCCTCAAACACACACGTTCCTGGTTATCAACAGTGGTCAAGCGTTTTCCAACACTCTAAAAAGAAATAAAATAAACCACCATAAGTATATCCATTCCATATAGTTTATGCACGTCATAAACAAAAGAAAATCAAACAGGTTATATTATATAATAAAAACAAATCTCACCTTGACGTGTAATGCTTTGCTTTATTCCCGTCTCGTGGGCTAGTGTGGAAATGGTTTCCGTCTCTAGTTGTCTGTCTTTCTCTTTCATTAATATATTTCCCACAGACACACGACAGGTAGGCTATACACGTTATCTGGAAACAAATAAATAAATAAAATCATTAATTACCTAATCAATAAATAATTGCATGTATTTATATAAAAATCAATAAATATATAAATGAATAAATATATACCTTCCCCACAACAAGGTTAAGTATTTTCCACCAACACCAAAACAGTTAAACAGGATCAAGTGTTTCACGCAATGCAGTGTGTTCAAAGGTAGTCACCTAAGTGAGAGTGGAAATGATAAAGACATGTCTTTATATATGTTACGTTGCATGTATAATCTTTTTTCCCATGCTTTGAACATTCTGTTATCAGGCACGTGGACAGCTAACGTCCAAGGTGAACACCTGTGGCAGATCAAATTTCACGTCAACTTGCATTTTGTCACGTACGAAGCAAGACAGGATGTGACTTGTTAACAGTTATCGTGCACGTGGACAGCTAATGTCCCAGGCGAACACCTGTGCCAGATCAAATGTCACCTGAACTTGCATTTTGTCACGTTCGAAGCAAGACAGGATGTAACTTGTTTAGCGTACATGTCATCTCACACGTGTGTGCATGCATTTCACACTCCCCTGCCGCCACGATGGTCAGATTATTTCACCTTCAAGCGTCTTGGTCATTTTCCATTGCACTTGTTGTCAAGTCAGATCAACGCCTTCCAATAAGCTCAATTGACATCCACCTCCTGCTCCTCGGCAAGTTTGTTTTCTGTACTCGCTTCGACCAACATAGAACGAAGTTCTCATCACCGTTTACACGTCAAAGGTAAAATGTGTGAAAAAAAAACGCACCCTCGCTCTGTCATACACCGACCCGTCGAAATAGCGATTGTTCTATTAAGCATAGTCCTTGTGGTTAGCGACAGGTTCGTTGAAACACACACACCCAGCCGTATCGTCTCTCTCAACCACCACGCTTCATGGACATTATAAACAGGTAAAGAAAAAAAAAACACAGATTTTTTCAACATGTATGGCGTTAGGCCCTTTGTGAATTATTTTTTGGAAAAATATCTACCACATTTGAAAGGGGGCGTTAGCCCGAGTCCTAGGACACCTCGTACACGTCTCTAGCGTTATTGGTTCGTGAGAAATCGGCAAAAATCACAAAAAACACGTGTTTACCCCAAAATCGAGTTTCCAATTTTTTTTTTAAATTACAACGAGTGGTCCATAGCAAAGAGGACGTCAGCCCGAGTCCTTGGACCCCTCGTACACGCCTCTAGCATGATTGGTTCGTGAAATATTAAAAGCGAATGACCTTTTAGTTTTGGTCTTTTAATTAAATAAAGAGGCTATAGGAAAGTAGGGCGCATTACTAGCAGTGCTAGGACACCCTGTAGGTTCTAATCCCATGTTTGGTTAGCGAGATATCAAGTTCGTGGCCGATACGAGGAGGGTTCAATAAGTTAGTATACAGCTCCCCCTTACCGCACTACTGTCAGGTTTTCATCCTAGAGACTTGAAATTTATTTCGGGAGTAGAGGGGTAGGGACCTTTCATTTATGTCGGACAAACTTTTTTGTAAACTTCCTAGTTTCCAAAATATAGGATTTTCAAAATTCGAGTGTTTTCAAAAAAAATAAAAAATAAAAAAGTTTTATTACAAAAAATAAAGGTCATAAATACCATTCGTTTGAGCGATGGCACAACGTTCTATCATGTTTAGTTTTCAAACTATCGCCTAATTTCGAAAACGAAAAATTTCAAACATTTTTTGAAAAATATAATACATCGTCCATAGGAAAGAGGACGTCAGCCCGAGTTCAACGATATGTCGCATGCCCATGGTTTCATGAAATATACATAATAGTTCAGCGTATCGTGTGGCTCGTGTCACTATTTAGAACTCCTACTACTCCACTACTTCCATGTTGGTGAAATGATGTTCATACTCCCGGTCGGGGTAATATTCGCTAATAATAAGTGAACTTCTCTTTACGCTTGGAGAAAGGGATTGATATTTGGCCGGAAATTCCAAGTCAGTCATCATCCTTCTGCTTCTTGACCCATCCATGTTCGCATAGTTGATGTCATAACTCTCTGCGTTGCAATATCACAGTCAACGTGTGTCAGCGCCAAGTTGGAAATAAATCTACAGATACACATGGAACCAGATCTTCCAGGATAGCTTAGATGGCGAAGTAGCTGACTTGAGGAATGTTAATGATGTCACCACGATGAACTAACAGGCTTATTGACAGCATTATATCTCGTACTTATAGTAATAATGGCAGTGAGAATTGGTGATGATGAGATGTCAAGACCATCTACTACAAACATACGGTACTTTATAAAATGTAGTTGAAAGCATATGAGTAAAATATTCTCCCTGCGTATAAGTGCAGTACGTGCCTGAATATTTCGTACGCAATAGGCTGTATAATATTAGGCCTATCGTAAGTTCCACACTGTATTCTAAAAACTATCCGCAAATTTACTCCGCTATCCGCGTGGCGAAAAATTTTGCGGATATCCGCATCCGCGCAGAGCTTTACCTATATGGTAAGAGTAGGTTATTTACCTTCTACCTATTCTGTACCAGGGTGGAATATTGAAGTCATCTGTATAATAAGGGACTACTATTTGCTAATTTAAAATTTCAATCTCAAGATTTATGTGTAAGGAACTTGACAGGTGTACGACGTAATTCTCACCTTGGGGCCCCATCTCATCACCAGGCGTGCTACTCTGCCGGTAATTTTCCTCACCTTTGCCTTCCCCCCAAGGAAGAGAGAAGATTTAATCCGTGTCTTGCTTGAAAAGTTCACGGGGTGTCGTGCTATTTCTGGAGTGAGGTAATAAAGCTGAGAGAGGACCTTGTCTCGCGCGAACATCCAATGAATTTTCGAAGAGCTCCTGCCATTGATTACGAGACCGCACGTGAAGAGTCGTCTCGTCACCTCGTTACGTGATGCACGCGAGCTAGCCGGCGTCACGGGTTCGCGACCAGACCGCTTGATAGGCACTAAATATTCTAGTTAAGAGGGCGTGAATGACAGACAAGGAAGGTCAATATTCTAGTCTATCTTGAAACACGAAAGCCTTTTCCACGATAATGAACCACCCTGTTGCGGAGTCCCCCACCCCCACCTTGTTCTTCCGTTTAGCAAGTTTGTAAATTCTGACGCAGAAACTATTTCTCAGAAATTGTGGGTGATACGTTTTCTGATAATTTTAGACTATCTATAATTAGAGCCCTGCGCGGATAAACACAACTGTTGTCCGCATCCGCCCCGCTTCCGCACGACTGTTATCCGCACTACTGTAATCCGCATCCGCACTACTGTTATCCCAACCGCACAACTGTTATCCGCATCCGCCCCGCATCCGCATAACTGTTATCCGCACTACTGTAATCCGCATCCGCACTACTGTTATCCCAACCGCACAACTGTTATCCGCATCCGCCCCGAATCCGCATAACTGTTATCCGCACTACTGTAATCCGCATCCGCACTACTGTTATCCCAACTGCACAACTGTTGTCCGCATCCGCCCCGCTTCCGCACGACTGTTATCCGCACTACTGTAATCCGCATCCACACTACTGTTATCCCAACCGCACAACTGTTATCCGCATCCGCCCCGCATCCGCATAACTGTTATCCGCATCCACCCCACATCCGCACGACTGTTATCCGAATCGACAGGCATTACTATAATATTTTTAGACTACTTTCGATATTTGCAAAAAATGAAAGTAGACTTATGAGATCTACACAGGGCCAAAAAATGTGTGTTTGTGTGAGTGTGTGGACTCTGAATGTCGCCCCCCCCCCCCCGCCCCCCCGCCCCCCGCCCCCTATCAATTCGAACACGGTGAAACCGAATTGAATGAAATTTGGTACAGAGGTAGAACTAGCAAAGGGCACCTCAGTGCCATGTTTCATATCACCGCCATCTTGACGTAAACGTAATGGCGGCCACCCAAATGTTCAAAGCTTAAATCAAATTACGACTAACCTAATCATCCGATACCGAACAAATTTTGCAACAACATATATTTTTATGGCGAGCGTCTTTTGACTAAACTACAAGGTCATCAGCCCAATAGTTTGCAGATGGCGGCCATGTATGTCTGCAAATAGATTCCCCCTATCAATTCAAATACGGTAAAACTGAATTGAGCGAAATTTGGTACCGAGGTAGCACTAGCATAGGACACCTCCGTGTCATGTTTAATATTGCCGCCATCTTGATGGAATCGTAATGGTGTCCACCCAAATGTAAAAAAGCTTAAATCAAATTACGACCAACCTAATTATCTAATCTCTACCAAATTTTGCAACAACATACCTTTATGTGAGAAGCGTTCTTTGACCAAGCTACAAGGTCACCAGCCCAATAGTTTGCAGATAGCGGCCATGTATGCGTGCAAATCGATTCCCCATATCAATTCAAACACGCTGAAACCGAATTGAATGTTTTTTTTTTCTTCAGAGATAGCACTAACAAAGAGCACCTCATATTCATGTTTAATATCCATATAGCACGTTGTATTTCAACAAGCTACTACAACCAACATTCAATTATACTCCTTGAAAAGGACAAAGGACCCATGCATTTATGAGAAAGTCGGCTATATGTTCTTTACTGAACATCTTGTTAATTAGATAAAGCATAACGCATTAAAGCAACCCTTTTACACATTTGAGGAGAAAGTTGTTCCTTTAGGCGTTGCATGTCAGGTGCTATGTTTAAAATGAATGTTATATAACTCTTTTCAGTTCGGAGTGTTAATTAATTATGCTTAATGACGTAATATGAATGCGATTTGCTTAAATAATCATCTTACATTTGTAATGCAAAAAAAAACATAACGAAAAAAATATGATAGGTCATCTCATAAACATCCGGGTCCGAGTAATGAAATTCAACAAGTTCGGATTGTATTTTAAAAACTATCCGCAAATTTACTCCAAACATTATCCGCAGCTTATTCGCTATCCGCACAGCCATGCAAACTATATCCACAGGGCTTCATCTACAATCTCTCCCACTCAACCAAACGTGTTAACTGACGCTGTACGACTCCAATGGGGAACTAAGTTTTCAGAGATTCGAGGTTTAAACCCCAGCAATATTAGCAGCCTGCTGGCCTCGTGGTGTTGGGGTAGCGCGCCTGCCTCTCACCCGGAGGCCCTGGGTTCGATTACCAGCCCCATCAGGGATTTTAGAAACTGAAATGAGGGCTGGAACGGGGTAAACTCAGCCTAGTGAGGACAATTGAGTAGCTGTCTGACAGTGAGGCAGCGCCCCGTTCACGAAAACCAAGATTAACGGCCGAGGGGACCAGATGCGCTGACCACATGTCACCCCAATATCTGCAGGGGAAATGGCCAGGCAACGGTCGCTTGGTACGCCTAGGCCCTTCATGGGCAGTAGTGCCAGGGGTAAACAATATTAGAAGTCGTTCTGTGTATGTATTCACTGGATTTTTCACATTCCTAGCGGCTTCGGTGGCTGAACTGCTGTGCCCAAGATAGCAGGTTCAATCCCGGCTGAAGTCATCGGATTTTTAAGAGCGTTAAAATCCCTCAGTATGCCTTCCTTCGGAGGGGAAGTAAAGCCGGCGGTCCCATGTCATAGATTTACGGCATGTGAAAGATCCTTCCACAGACTAAACTTGTGTGAAGCTAAATTGTTAGGTTAGATTTCGTCGGAACGCTCTGTCAAAGTTCCAACGTTCACCACTAGGTATCATTCATATCTGGTAGCGAAAGTTGGAACTACTTGTAATTGAATGGAACTTGTAGCTCACCCTACGGATGTCTGCTGGAAGCAGGTACAGACTCAGGCGAGCCGAACATGTCCTCGGACACTCCCGGCACTAAAAGCCATACGATAAATAAATAAATAAATAAATAAATAATTCACATTCTTTCCGCGAAAATGCCAGGACTGTCTTGTGTCGTGTCGCGAGACACCTGGATATAAATAAATGTTCAATGCAGGCAGTGACAAGGTCAACTCCTCGTATCCGGACCACCTACAACTCAAGCAGCCAACTACTGTAGACTATACAATCCACTCTGAGCTGACAATTTAACAACCATCACATAGTCACACTAAGCAATCAAATTTGAAGTTCAATCACCACTTTCAGTAACATAAATAATAATAATAATATAATAACCCCTGGCACTACAGCCCGTGAAGGGCCTAGGCCTACCAAGCGACCGCTGCCCAGCCAATTGGCCTGCAGATATTGGGGTGACACGTGATCAGCGCATCGGGTCCCCTCGCTCGTTAATCTAGGTTTTCGTGATCAGGGCGCTGCCTCACTGTCATACAGCTACTCAATTGTCCTCACGAGGCTGAGTGCACCCCGTTCCAGCCCTCACGTCAGTCTCTAAAATCCCTGACGGAGCCAGGAATCGAGCCTGGGGCCTCCGGGTGAGAGCCAGGCGCACTACCCCAACACCACGGGGCCGGCTTACCACTTTCAGTACCTTAACAAATATTGACTAGTTGTGTTAGTTTAACTATTACTGCAACTAAATAAGTGTATATAATGTAAATACTCTCACCCATACTTGTATACATATATTTAGTAGCTTAAGTGTAATGGACCTGATGATGTTCGCCTGACGATCGAAACTGGTTATCCAATTGCATTAATCTCATGGTTTTTTTTTTCAGGATTACGGAACCACCCATTACAATTGGGCACAATCGTGTTGACCGACTGAAAACATATAATTTCTATAAATAAATAAATAAATAAATAAATAAATAAATAAATAAATAAATATATAAATAAATAAATACATACATACATACAGTACAGTAATAATAATAATAATAATAATATCGTATGGCCTCGGATGCCGGGTGAAAGCTTTGTTATTTGACACCCAGAGGGTAGCTTGCATGTCGAATCTCGTTGTTCCTTGAAGCACTATGAAAGTCAAGGAGGTAGGATATAAAAGCTCCTTGAACACTATAGCGCTTTCTAGTAGAGAAATGAGGAACTTTGTGTTGGCAGAAACTCCCGAGATTAATTTTGCCATTATGAACACAGCCTACTGAATTCAAATGAGTTCTTTGACATGGCAACATCGTATGACATGTGTGTCGTAATTTTTGCCGCCTTTCAAAAATCACTTACCCCGGCCAGGAGCGTCCCTGCAAGCTTGGGGTTAGTAGACCGACACGTTAACCACTCACCCACCGTGGCAAGCTACAGTACAGTAACACCCCGTAATTACGCTCTTCAAGGTACCGTGGTCTAAATGCGTAGTAAGTGGGACAACGCTATTATACGGGAAATAATTTGTGAGGTGGGAATGGATCTCCTAGGACCACGCGGAATCAACACTTATTGGCCTTGATGTTTGCCCAATAACTCTTCATGCTCAACGATTGGGCGAGTCTTCGTTGCTGCGACCAGACGTGTCTTCTTCTCCCTCAAAACCCCGTGTTTGAGTAATTTTCCTTTTCCTCTCGATCCTTGAAATTGAGAAAACCTAATTCAGCCAAGTCCTTTTCCGCATGTTTGTACCAATTGGACTTTGTCCGTTTTCGGTAAAATCGTATAGAATTTGTGTTAACCTAGTAGGGCCCATTTTGTCCAAATGTCCCATGAATTGGATCTTTCTCATACGGATTGTGTCTGTGATTTTAGTAATTTTAAAATAGACGTCAGCATTAAGTTTTGGAAGGTGAATTCCATTTTGATTCTTGGTCCCAAATTGCATTGCCTGATTTTGCGTTCCTTAATCTTCAATTGATTTCTCAGTGATTTATGTTGTAGATTAAGTGTCTCTGCTGCATAAAGGGCTGCAGGTAATACTACTGTTTTATAATGTTGAATTTTACAGTTCCAAGAGAGACGTGTTTTGTTATAAACTTGTTTTGTCAAATGGAAAGCAGTTTCCATTTTCTGTAGTCTTGCTTCTATAAATTTTCTAACGTTGCCAGTTTCATTGATCCATTAACCTAAATACTTGAAGTCTTTCACTCGGGAGACCTTACAATTACCAATGCGGAGTGTATTTGGAGCAGTTATAATATCCATATCAAATTTCGTTTTGTCAAAAGGAATCCGTAAGCCTATTTTTGCTGCTTGCTCTTGAAGTAATTCAAGTTGTTTCTGGGCATCAGAAATGTTTGGAGAAATTAACGCCATGCCATCCGAAAATGGCGGACAGTCAAGTGTTATCCCTTAGAGTTTTGGTCCTAGTCTATGGGAAGGTGCACCAGGCCGTCTCCGTTCGCAGACGACTTTTTCGAGCGCACAATTAAAAAACAATGCAGATAGTCTATCTCCTTGACGCACTCCTGTATCAATTGAAAATTCTGTGCTCAGTCCTCCCATAAATTTAACCTTTGTACTTGAATTCAAAAGGGTATCTTTGATGATGTTGTCTTGCAATCTAATCTAAATTCTGCGAGAAAAGCAACTAGGTATTTGCGGTCAATATTGTCATAAGCCTTTGCAAAGTCAACAAAAATAATGACATAATTTTTGTTTTTACATTTTGTAACAGTTTGACTGGCCTTACTGCACTTTGATATATTTACTCTGCCTAAGATATGTTGTTTTAATGGGCGACAAGACCTCAACGCAATGTTGAAATCTAAATTTGTATTTAACAACACCTAGCTCTGGTAAAACACCTTCAAGAATCTATTCACTCAGATCGTGGAATGATTTGATCATTAACCCAACAAACAATTGTATCAGGAGAAGGAATTGGTCTATATCTAATGCTACCTACTGAAAGCAAAGATTGCATGGTTAAAAGAAATGAATTTATTATATATAACAAGTATTGCAAAATTAATAATAATAATAATAAGTTTAAAATTTAAATTGGAGCGTTGCGATTAGAATATTACCGCTAGAAAATTACGTGAAAACGGATTCGGATAAATTACTGATTTTATTCTTATTCCCAACCTATGAAGTTACTGAATACTGAATATAAAACAAAGAGAAACGAGAGATTGCGTAGTTCTGCGTCATTCGGGCTTACCACTGGAAATTGCCGAAGCATTTCCCTCGTACTGGATGATGAAGAGAGCTTCCCACTGTCTCCTGGACGTCGTCATCTTCTTCGTTAGTTGATGATATACTTGTAGATGTAATCACTTTATGGTCCGAACATCGGAGCCAAACACTCGTACAACCACACTGGTTAAGTTTTTCCAAGATAGTTCTCAACTCCACGGCGCGCCAAACGATATATGCACTCGTCGGCTCCCCACTCCGGTGCCGACTTCCACCTTACGTGGTCTCCACTGATTGGCTGTCCACCCAGCTATACTCCCCTCCTTAGGCTCAATACACACGGCGCGCGGATGATGTCGTTCGCCGTTCCAGACTGTTTCGCCTTTTCTTGACGTTGCAACCCAGGCTTGCGACATGGTTCTTGACAAGAATAAGCCTGTATCCGAATTCCCAGTGAGTCATCTCTCTCATAATACCCAAACTGACAAAACTCCGTAAAATTCCGTAATCATATAATTTTCTATGATAATGTCGTTCGTAATAATTTGCTTGATAGTGTTTTCTATGACATAGAAAACCTATCTGTATGCTTATCTATATATATAAAAATCAATGTTACGAATAGTTTGTCTGTGGGTATGTGGGTATGTCTCCTATGCGTTCATATACCATTCGTCCGATTGCGATGAAACTTGGGTGAAATGTTGAGTACACTCCAAGGACGGTTTCTGACTTAGTAAATCCATTTTACAATAGGTAGCGCACGCGTAGATTCAACAAATGAGCGACGATGCGCGAAGCGTTTCAAGAAAGTCCCGTATGTGTTCATATACCATTCGTCCGATAGCGATGAAACTTGGGTGAGATGTTGTGTACACTTACGTGAAGGTTTCAAAATTAGTGAATACATTTCACTGTAGATAGCACACGAGTAGATTCTACAAATGAGCGACGACACGCAAAGCGTTTCAACAAAGTCCCGTATGCATTCATATACCATTCATCCGATAGCTATGAAACTTGCGTAAAATGTTGTGTACACTGCAGGGAAATTTTCTGGCTTAGTACATTCACATTACAATAGGCAGCGCACGAGTAGATTCAACAAATGAGCTACGATGCGCGAAGCATTTCAACAAAGTCCCATATAAGGTCATATACCATTCATCCGATAGCGATGACACTTTGGTGAGATGTTGTGTACACTCCAGGGAAGGTTTCTGGCTGAGTACATCGATATCACAATACGTAGCGCAAGAGTAGAATCAACAAATGAGCGACGACACGCGAAGAGTTTCAACCAAGTCCCATATGCATTCATAAACCATTCGTCCGATAGCTATGCAACTTGGGTGAGATATTGTGTACACATCATGGAAGGTTTCTGCCTTAGTAAATCCACTATAAAATAGGCAGCGCACAAATAGATTCAACAAATGAGGGACGACGTGCGAAGCGTTTCAACAAAGTCCCGTATAAGGTCATATAGCATTCTGCCGTTAGCGGTGAAAATTGGGTGAAATATGGTGGACACACCAAGGAAGGTTTCTGGCTTAGTAAATACATTTCACAGTAGGCAGCACACGAGTAGATTCGACAAATGAACGACGACACGCGGAGCGTTTCAATACAGTCCCCTATGCCTTCATATCCCATTAGTCCGATAGCGATGGCACTTGGGTGAGATGCTGTGGACACTATGTGACGGTTTCTAACTTAGTAAATACATTTTACAGTAGGTAGCGCACGAGTAGATTCAACAAATGAGTGACGGGGTGCGAATCGTTTAAACAAAATCCGGTATGCGTTCATATACTATTCATCCGATTGCGATGAAAAATTGATCAGTTATTGTGTACACGCCAGTGAAGGGTCTAGACTTAGTAAATCCATTTCACAATAAGTAGCGAAAGAGTAGGTGCAACAAATGGGTGACGACGCGCGAAGCGTTTCAACAAAACCCCATATTGCGTTCATATAACCTTCTTCGATTGCGATGAAACCTTGATGAGCTATTGTGTACACGCCAGGGAAGGGCTTCGACTTAGTAATACATTTCTCAATAGGTAGCGCACGAGTAGATTCAACAAATGAGTGACAGCACACGAATCGTTTTAAGAAAATCCCGTATACGTGCATACACCATTCATCCGATTGCGATGAAACATTGATGAGTTATTGAGTACACGCCAGGGGAGGGTTTCGACTTAGTAAATCCATTTCACAATGGGTAGCACACGAGTATATGCAACAAATGGGTGACGACGCGCGAAGCGTTTCAACAAAATCCCCTATGCGTTCATATAACCTTCTTTGATTGTGATGAAACCTTGATGAGTTATTGTGTACACGCCAGGGTAGGGTTTCGACTTAGTAAATCCATTTCTCAAGTAGGAAGCGTATGAGTAGAATCAACAAATTAGTGACAGCGCACGAATCGTTCAAACAAAATCCCTTATACGTTCATATGCCATTCATCCGATTGCGATTAAACTTTTGAAAGTTGTTGTGCACGCTCCCACGAATGATTCTAAATTAGAAAATCCATTTTACGATAGCTTAGAGGCAGTGAACGGAAATTGAAAAACATGTTGTGTATCCAAAATCACTTCAAGAAACAGAATTTCAACGCCAACACTTTCTTTGATTGGCATTGCAACGCATGCCGGGTACAGCTTGTAATTTTATAAAAATGCTCCAAAAATACCTTAATAATAATAATAATAATAATAATAAGTTAATAATAATAATAAATTAACATGAAAGCTTCTCTTGGCTGAACAATTTGCCGCGTAAATAAATATAGAATGGCTTTCTACTGACTTATGCCAGTGGCGTAAAATCCCCTCGAAAAACACGTTACATATTCGCCTCGGATAATCGGATGATTTACCGTGACGACGGTCCATAATCCGATTATCCCAGACACGTTAATAAACCCCATCCAAAATACATATTACATAAATGAAATCACCCTAAATTACATATATATACACTCATAATTTTTCTTTACGCACTTTGCATCAAAGTTTGTTGTCACTATAGATTGCACTTTGCAACCAGTCCAATGTTTTTCATATAGAACAATGTTCCACAGATATTTCCGCCTCTCAAATTTCTCTATGTTGAAAAAATTGACATAAATAATGTGTGAGCACTATGTATATAAGATGTCACATCACACGCATCAAGGTTGTTCTGATATATGTATATCACCAAAGAACTTCCTAATTTCACTGGAGGTTCCTTCCTTATGGTGAAATTTAATCTCTCTTATCACTGAGCACACGATCACACTATTGTGGCAGCGCATCGTGACCATAATACTTAATCTCTCTTTATAACAGACGAAATTAATATTGACTTCTGAAAAAAAAAACAGTAAACGCGCATTACATATAACACCAAATATTTCTGTGCCGTAATCGGCCCTGTCTTCTTAAGTTCCCGTAGGCCATATTCTACTTAATACTAGTTCTCAACACAGACCAGTTCTCCTCACACAAATAATACCATTGTACAAATTACCCTAAATTACTCACTTACAAATCTTACATGGCGAGGCCGTAAACAGAAATCACGTGTGCTGTTATGTATGAGTTTCATGAAGGACTGTCTCGCCTTCTGATGGCCCATCTTTTGTCTCGTGGACGCCTTAAGCAAAAATACCCTGTCCAAGCGCTCACCCGTCTCTTGGAGACAAATGGGAATTCACCAGCGCTACCAAATTCTGGCCTTGGTGTATCGAGACATTTTGGTACTCAAGAGCATCCGACAATCCCGTCATATTTCCCTGTACCTTAAAAACTCTCATTTCCTTACATACTACCCCCCTGTGTGACTTCTGATACGCCTGCCTGGAAGGCCATATCTTCCACGCACCAAATACCACACTTACTCATTTGATAGGCTGGCTCGCCAGCTAAACATCCTCACTTTATGACACATACTTTCGTAGACTATGTATATTATACGTCCCGTATAACCTGTTTCCCTTACCATCCTCCAGCACATATGCTGTTTTGCCAATACGTTTGGAAACCATAAATGTTTCTGGGTCACCTGCTTCCAACCTTGCAAGTGGCTCCCTTAAATGAACGTCATCATGTTGCTCTACCTACCTATTTCTCAGTGTCTGTAACGATGCCCCGTTCCCTAACTGTCCACACATGCTAACCCTACTTTCCTTTGGTGTCACACCTCTACTTGACACTCTATGACCTAAAAATGTCACTTCTGACTGACAGAATGACGACTTAGACAGCTTCAAAATGAACCCTGCCTGATCTAACATCTGAAAAACTATATCTAAATGACGTAGATGCTCCTCAAAACTGCGTGAACTAATTACCATATCATCAATGTAAATGGTTACAAACGCTCCTGTGTCATCCCCTCATGCGATGTTTAAAGCCCTAATTAAAGCTGCTGAACTACTCTTTAACCCATAAGGTACCCTGAAAAACTGATAAAGGTTATATTTATGACTAAGAGCTGTAAATGGTCTATCCTCGTACATAAGTGGCACTTGTCAAAAGCTGGAACTCAAATCTACACAAGTGAAATACTTCTTCCCCTCAAATGTTTGCATTAATTCCTCTATTGACATAGATTTCAGCTGATCTGAACTAATTCTACTGTTAACCAAACGAGCGTCTAAACAAATACGAACTGTGCCGTCGGTCTTGGGTACCGTGATCAAAGAATTAACATATGGACTGTTAGAGTGCTCAATAATCCCATCTTCAAGCATCTGGTTAATTCGTGCCTCAACTGCACTCTGATAAGCAAAAGGTACAGGATATCTATGTCCTGTGAATACTGACCTATCAATAACGTTCAATGAATGTGTATAGCAATTGGCCATACCAATGCGATCCTCAAAAACTCTCCTATTACACAATAACACATCATAGAGCCGAACACATTGTTCCACCTCTATATTTCCCTGAAATGCAGCATCGCGTAACGAGTCCTCTAGACTACCGTTCGTAATCACACTGCCCACAAAACATGGAGAACCCCGCTCTACGGCTGGCGATATCTCATTTAAAGTACAAATCACACCTACAACACTACTTCTCTGAATATGGTCATTGAACGCTATTTCTACTTCAGAATCTCCCCATTTAAATTTCAAACTCCCTATATCATAACATAAGTTAGCAGACACTCTACTTAGCCACTCTGAACCCAAGATAACACTGAATACTAAATTTGGAATTACGAGACAAATCTACTTCTCTACATGATTATTAATTTTAATGTCTACTAAAACTTGCTTAGAAATTACTTTAGACCTCTTCCCATCAGCTGTGATAACGAAAGTGCTTTTAATTGGCATCTCCTCAAAATTTACTCCAGTTCCTTTCATTTTGTCATAAAATGCACTACTTATGCAACTCTTCATACAACCACTATCAATTAAAACATCTGTTTACGCCTCGGACACGTTAAATTTAACTATGGGGCTCTTACTAACCACTTCCTGAATAATACCTTCATCATTTAGTTAATGTCATAATTCATTTCTTACATTTAGGTCATAGGGTTCCTGTATAATTGTATGGACAGGGCATGCTACAGACTGAGATTCTGACCTTACTTCGCAGCCTGGTTCGCGTTTAAAGAACCGCTACAGCTGGCTGTAGTACTACTAACTACTGCACTGGTCTGGTTGTTCTGGGCTGTGTTGTCATTGTTTGGCTGTATATTACTACCACTAGGCTGTCCTCTTCCTTGACCCCTATTCTGGTTTTAATTTCTCCCTTGATTTCCTCTGAAATCATTATTTCTCCCTTGATTTCCCCTGAAATCATTGTTCCTCCCTTGATACTGAATACCATAGCCATTTCCTATGTTCTGATTGAGCTGATTATTATTATTATTTCTATTTTGAGCGTTGGCTCCTTCGCCACCGTTCCATTGAACTTCCTGGTGCCTGGCTTCATTAGGCCTATTATTATTATTACCCTGGTTCCTATTGAAATTGTCCTCATAACCCCCTCTCCCTAGTGGATCAAATGTGCTTAACAAATTTTCTACTTGTGATATTGTCTTTACATTCTGTATACAAGCAGCCTCCTTGATCCTATAGGGAAAGTGCCTAAGTAGCAACCTCACCACATCACTTTCCTCCTTCAAGCCATCCTGATATTTACACACTAATACCTGCCCTAAAATGTATTCGGTCATGGTGGAGCTTCCTTTAGGGTTATATTTACCACACACTACTCCCTCACGATGCTGCGACTGAATAACCTCATTCCAGAACTTTTCACAGAATTTCATTTTAAAATCATTAATATCAGTAAACTTGTCTCTGTAGACAGCAAACCAATTCCTCGTTTCCCCCACAAACACTTGTTCTAAAATTTCAACTACCTGGCACCACTCAATACTACCATTTTCCAACCTCTCCCCGAATTTATTTCCTATAGTATTCATGAACTCCATTGGGCACCCCTGTCGATTGTTGAACTTACCCAGATCTACCTCCCTGTGTGTGCTATTCACAAAAACTGGCATATTCTGACTATTTTCTTGCCTGATCCTAGCTTTTAATTTTAATTCTAATTCTGCGATTTTCTCCTCAGCCTTCCTCTCAATACTGTTTACTGTTAATTTAATGTTTCCTTCTGATTCTTCTACTTTATCATATAGCTTTGCTTGTTTCTCCTCAATCTTGCTAATGCTCTCTCTATTACTCTCTCTTAAATCATTAACTTCAGTGATTATTTCTGCATGTACTTTATCAATTCTTCCCCCAGCTCTTCTTTAACCTCTTTAGTTGCTACTTGAATTTTGTCAATTTCTCCCCCCAATTGCTTTTTGACCTGCTGTATTTCCAGTTGCACTCGTTCTTTTAAATTTTCAGCCTGTGTACTGATTCTAATTTCTAACTCCTCCTGTACTTTTCCTAATTTTCTGTCTACATCCACAATAATCTCTTTAGCCTTCTCTTCCATCACCCCTCTGATCTCACCTCTAATCAGCTCAAATTTATCACTGTTTTCCCTACTGTTTTGTTCTAATTTAGCATTTAAATTTTCAGTACTCTCTCTATTTTCCCTACTGTTTTGTTCTAATTTAGCGTTTATGGCATCTGTACTTTCTTTATTTTCCCTACTGTTTTGTTCTAATTTTGCATTATTCTGTTCTAATTTTGCATTTAAGGCATCACTACTAACTTTGTTCTGATACATGAACTCGAGAAGCAAAGTTTTTAATTCTGGTTGGCCGCCTACACTCCCTGTTTCAGTATCGGGATTTACCTCCGCTACCCCGGTACTACCATCACTCGACATACTGCTCGTATCATCACTCTCCAGTTGATGACCACTTCGTAACCTCATCTGTTTTTCTTTCTCATCCCCCATAATGATATACACCGATAAATGAAGAAAAACAAAATACAGGCACAGAAATATATACCCTTCTCCTTCCACAAATGTTATTAGGTTTTCAGCCCCAAGTTGTCGGCGACAAATGAAACGTTTTGACCGGTCCTTACTTGCAATTTGAAATATTTACTCTGCCTAAGATATGTTGTTTTAATGGGCGCCAAGACCTCAACGCAATGTTGAAATCTAAATTTGTATTTAACAACACCTAGCTCTGGTAAAACACCTTCAAGAATCTATTCACTCAGATCGTGGTATGATTTGATCATTAACCCAACTAACAATTGTATCAGGAGAAGGAATTGGTCTATATCTAATGCTACCTACTGAAAGCAAAGATTGCATGATTAAAAGAAATGAATTTGTTATATATAACAAGTATTGCAAAATTAATAATAATAATAAGTTTAAAATTTAAATTGGAGCGTTGCGATTAAAATATTACCGCTAGAAAATTACGTGAAAACGGATTCGGATAAATTACTGATTTTATTCTTATTCCCAAGCTATGAAGTTACTGAATACTGAATATAAAACAAAGAGAAACGATTGGAGGATATTTTTCAGTTTGCCAGATTTCATCAATAATTTCTTTGAGTTTGATGATGAGGTTTTCACCTATATTTACCCATAGTTCTGCAACGATTTGGTCCTCTCCCGACACTTTGTTGTTTTTCAGGGGTTGGATTATTTCTCATATTTCCTGTAAATCCGGTAGTTCCGAGTCAGGATTCCGTAGGTTATGACAAAATTGAAATGTTTCCTGGGATATCTCACTATTACTGTATTATTACATTACATTACATAATGTGAACCGGCCAAAACTAAGGATTACGCAAATATAATTTCATTTCCTTCTCATCGTTCTTTCTTCCTTTCTCTTCCTCCACACTTCCTTCATTCTTTCAGAGTGTTGCGCCTTTCTCTCTGCCGTCCATCTTCCTCCCCTGCGTTCTCTCTTTTCTCCCACAAGAACCTTTATGCTAGAAAGTATTTCCCTGAATTGTGTTCTGTCTCGACAGTCGCCATCTGTAATTCCTAGCCTCCGGAGTTCTTCCTTCATCTGCTTGGTGTAACCCCCTTGTCCCTTCACATTGTATATGTTATCAAAAATGTGTTCTTTAATCTTGTTGGATCCATTCTATCCATATGTCCATAGGAGCGTTAACGTCCTTTCCTAATAGTTGTTTCCAGGTCTTCCACCCTTTCATATATTTCCTTGTTTGATCTTAGTCTATAGGTTCTCTGTACCACTTTTGGGCCGTAAATCCTCCTCAATATCCTCCTTTCATTCTTCAGAAGTTTCTTCAGGTTCATCATGTTTGCCGTCTCCACACCATATAAGATCACCGTTTTTACCACAGCATTGTAGTTTTGTAGTTTGGCATTAAGAGAGAGGTTCTTTTTGTTGTATATATTTTTAGTGGAGAAGATGAGTTTTCTAGTGTAAGTCTACTGTATTCCATTGACTCTTTGTCCAGTCCATTGTTGCTAATGACCTCTCAGAGGTATTTAAACTGTTTAGTGACCTTTACCCTCCCATATTTCGTCTTAACTGTTTTCTTTGTGTAGTTTTTGTCGGTGCTCATAATCACTGATTTTGGAAAAGAGATTTTTAGCCCTGTTTTCCCAGTGATTTATTTTAGTTCATTTATCTGTAGTATTGCTTCCTGTTCCGTTTCAGCTAGAAGTGCCAGATCATCCACGAAGGCCACACATATGGGTTTGACGTTTGTATTTTTACTTCCAAGTAAAGCTCCGTAGTCATTGGTTGTCCACAATGTCTTCATGATCTTATCTAGAACCACCTTGAACAACATCGGTGATAGGCTGTCTCCCTGCCTCAAACCAGTTTTTAATTGGAAGGGTTTGCTGATCTCTCCCCGGAATTTCATCTTGGATATAGTGTTTGTTAACGTCAGCCTAAGTAGGTTTAGGGTATTTTGATCCACACCATATTCCCTCAATATGTCCATCAATGTGTCTCTATCTATTGAATCGTAAGCTTTGTGAAATTCAACGAATGAGATGAATAGGTCTTTTGATCGTGCACTGTAATATTTTATTATCATTTTCAGACTAAGTATTGTGCCCATGTGGGATTGGTACATAGTCGAACTCTGGACCATTTATAAGGAAATATGATGAAACTTTACTAAACATAGAAAGGAGTCAAAGAAAGATTTCATGAGAAACAGCTACAGAAATACTGCCAGATATGCACGTGTCTTAGTTAAACATATAAATGCCCATTAGAAAAGACAGGTTAAGTGAAAATAGCCATTATAGAGGCCATAAAAGAAGCAGGGAAACGTCCAGTTAAGAGGCTATAAATATCACTCGGCATTCCGATGAGAAAGCAACTCGACGGAAAATTATGACTTTTCGAGTGTGACTTTTACGAGCGAACTCTTTTCTCGAGTGCCACTTGAGGTGTGGCCCCTCAGAATGCTACATCAGCTTAAAAATGAGTAGAGAAAGAAGGAATGCCCCGACGTTCAACTTAACAAAATAAACTCCCCATGTTAATGAGATTTAAAGCCAAGACCAAGGCGGGGATAGTAAAAATCAAAGAGTTGGCAGACCTGAATCAAGTACTTGAGAGGATGAAAGCTAAGCAATAACGTCATGGGAATGCAAGCGGATGACTACCAGCGGACGGCAAGTAGAAATTGGCCGGCCCTGTAGAGTGGATACTAACTATTTTAATTAATTAAAAATAAACGTGCGAACGATTCTCGTTCCGCCAGCAGGCAATTGTAATATTATTGACAATTACACTTGGGATTAAATTATAGAGAAGATTAAAGCTAGGATTCAGGAATTGAGCTCCCGAAGCTCGTGAGGGACTAATTTCTTACCCAAAATGAATAAATAGGCTTAAAGCCAGAGCAAAAGCATGAAGTTCATCAGTCGGCGAGAGGTCTCAGAAGAGACACGTCAGTACACGGAGTCCGTCAGTCTATAAGATACTTCAGTAGAGGCACATTATAAACGAAGTTCGTCAGTTTGCGACAAAAGCCTTAGTGCAGGCATGCAGTAGAAATTTTACTAAGTACGATCGGTTAGATCAGGCCTCGGTGAAAAGTTACGCTAGTTAGTGATTCTATTGAAGAAACTGTACTCAAAGACATTTGATTTCGAACCTCAGAAGAGGCAAAGTACCACACAAGTTGCGATAGGCAAACCACTAAGTTTCGAGTGAAGCTGAACGAAATCATATTATTTCGAGACCAAGTCACGTCCAGATTACGTCAGAGTGCAGGACGCGAGAACACGCTAAAGACATTAAACGTCAGAGGACGCAGATTCGATAAAACAGAACATTTGAAAGGACGAGAATCCTAAAGTATACAGTCTTCACGGAAGACCAAGACAGAATAAAGAAAAACTGTAAGGTTGCGATAGGAGCACCTGTAAATATTAAAAGCATAGAGTTATGGCAGAAAGACAAATAAACATTACTAAGTGAAAAGCTCTGTAAAGAAAGTACTCGAACGAAAGACAGGTACGATATTAGGAAGAATAGGGAGAAAAGAGACTTACCTAAAAGTAGGAGGAATGGGAGAAATCACACGTCCAAAGCAATATAGAGAGAGACTTACCTAAAAAGTAGGAGGAATAGGAGAAATCAGACGTCCAAAGCAGTATAGAAAGGAACTATCCAGGATCGCCAGCAACGTGATGTTACTACCACAGTACGCTGAGATTTGGGTCCGTGTGAAAGTGTAATATATTGATTTAGTGAATTTCTTTTTAGTGTTTTAGATATTGTAATAATTAGTGTAGAATGTATAGGAACATATACGTGTGTCAATTTGAAGACCAGAGATTAAGAAAGGTCTATTTTAGTGTAGTCATGGAGTGCTGAAGAAATAATGTATGGGTAAAGCCATCCAGATACCATGTCATGAGCTGAAAACAGGGTGAGTCAAAAATGTCTACTATATCTCATGATTGTATGATATGCTATTCATTGAATATATAAAAATGTATGAAAAGTATGCACAAATGAATAACCAAATAATGTCAATATATAAAACAAGGGAAACCGTCAAGATGGTTTGCAAAAATGTGAAAGATAATTATCAAAGTGCAAAAAGTAATAATAATAATAATAAATAGTGAAAACCCGAAAGATGATTATGTAGTAATGAAATGAAGTCTGAAAGGAGGAATCGAATATAATAATATAAATGGCAAGTAAAATTACGCCAAATAAATGAAAGTAAAGTAAATGAAATAAGCACCCTTATAATAATAATAATAATAATGGATATTGAGTTTTTATACTCCTAAATAATGAATATTGAATTTTTATACTCCTAAATAATGAATTTTGAGTTGAATAATTGCATTCAGAAAATTAATATTGAAGCGATGAATATTGATAAAAATGATAATAAAAAACTCGAGTTGAAATGATCAAATAATTGAAGTAATTGAAGTAGTTGAGATAATTGAGATAATTCGGGAATCCCGTAAAAATAAGGAAATAATAACGCTATTCAGCAAATAAATGTAATGAGATAAGGTGGTAATCGAACACCGTGAAAATGTGATAGGAAGTTATGAGCTATAGGCCATTTGAAGTAAATGCTAATGCGACCAAGTTGAGTTGATAAAGAGGCGATGACAGTCGAAGTTTTTATAAAAGTTGTGTAGCCGAAATAGGCCTGTAAGAAGTGAATGAAGTAATGTTATGCTAGCAAATGAATATATCCTGTAACGTGCATAATTTGAGAGATCAGAAAAAGTATAATTCGGAAATCGACGGTATTGTTTTTGTCTACGAGGGTATGACCCACCTGATCGGACAGTAGTTTCCGAGTCAGGGTAAATTGTCGCAATATAAGACCCGACGGGCCTTTGCTAAATATGTATGTGTTAATCTGAGAAGTATATGGGTTTCTACGAGATATGGTTATAACTGGATAGGCATAGTCTCTGAGCCTAATGCCATATAATCCATACTTCGCCAGCATCGTTGTGTTATGTCCTACCAAATAAAGTGTGTGAAATGAATAAAGCATAGTTCAGGGATGAGGCGTGATAGAGATCCCTCATTTGCCTGCCTATCAAAGGGCTAGAAGCATGGATGCTGGTGATCTCTTGTCTTCACCTAATAAATATATAATGCGTCGTGATCTCTAATTATGGCATTGCTTACAAGGAAAGTGAAATGAATATTGAGTCAAGTGAGTCGTTGAAATAATTAAATAACTTGGATTCTCATACGCCCTTATTAGAAGAAATAAACATTTGAAAGTTGTGAGAGGAATGAATGGGACAAGGACAAGGTCTTAAATCACAGTTTAAAACGAGAGGGTGAGGGAGGTCCAGCCATTAACGCAGACCGTTTCCAACCGCGAGGGGACGAATACAATGGATGCTTTGTATACAGAAGTTGTAGGTGCTGAATAGATATTAATAGATGTTAGTGGAATACGCAAATTTCTTAATTAATGGCGCTATGAAATTATGAAATATATAATTGAATAGGTGGGTTTTTGAAAATCATCCCCACATTAAAATTGTAGAAATTCGATAATCTTTGACCACAGTAGTCAAAGAATAAGTTTGTTACTAAATATTCGATTCCTGCCTAAATAAATGTGTGAAATGAAACGGGTAAACTTATAATTGAGTTTGTAAATAACTGAGTGATGGAATAATGATAGCATATAATACGTCATTTATAAACTACCCTACTGCATGAAATAAATAGTAGAATGACTTGGGTTCGAGGATGTGGCATGTTAGTTATTTTGAAGTGTTGATTTGTTGTGTGAAGACTAAGGCTTACCGGAAGAGTTAATACAGCTAAAAGAGAATGATAATAAAGTAATTCAAAAGTGAAATAAGAATAAATGAAAGCCCAGAAGGGATATTGAATTACGGTTAAATATCCGTAAAGCTTTAGAGTACATTTGTTATAAAATGATAGGCATGCTCTATGCCTAAATAATATATTGCAAAGAAAGGAAAAGTCGATTGATATTCTTAATGTAAATACCACCTAAACAAGATAATGCGAAAATGTAGAGTTATGTGAATTTAAGAAAGTTTATGAATTTTTGATGATTTTTATATTTGGATTTTTCCAAAATATGGATATTTTGTAGATTTTTGTATAGTTATTGGGAGTTTTTATTGAATAAACTCATGTAATTTGTAACATGTTTGGTTTTCAATTTAACCTTGTGGATCCTGAAAAGTGCTATCATATCTAAATGTAAGATCATGTTGTGGGTTGGACGTAACATGCCCCGAACCGCAACAGCAAGCCAGGTCGTGATCGAGCATTAATCCAGATGATCGGGTACAGTATTTGCTCTGGACAACAACGCCCTATCCGGAAATTTCCTTGATATTCTCCCTGATATCACTGATAAAGGTGATACACCTCGATAATTATTGACATCAGATTTCGGTCCCTTTTTATGTAACGGGTGAATCAATGCCACTAGCCAGTCCTCCGATATATTTTCATCTCTTCAGATATTCCTGAATAATTCCGTCGTTTCAGTGATGAAGGCGTCATTGGATATCATCCACATTTCTGCGATAACTCCATCTTCTCTGGATGCTTTATTGTTCTTTAAGGAATTTATTACATTCATTATCTCCACTTCATCTGGTGGTTCTGATTGTAGGTTCTGGACTGTGTCTTTCATAGATTCCAATTTTTCCTGTGGTCTTTCGCAACGAAGGAGTTCTTCCAAATAATTGGCAAGAATCTCACAGTTGTCTAATATCATTCAAGGCAAGGAATCCGTCCGGTTTCTTAAAGCGGAGGCTCGGTGCGTGTAACCAGTAATTTTATTGTTAAAAGCCCTATAGAATAGTCTGGTGTTGTCTTCTTAAAATTATCTTCCACTACCAGTAGTGCCCGGCTTCGCCCGGTGGATTTATTTGTTTTATGGAGGATAATGTATACGACTACAGAACTGGCACATGATACTTAAACTAACAGAAAAAAAATAATTAAAATATATCTTTTTGTGGTGGTGGTGGTGGTGGTGGTTGTAGTGGGGGTGATAAGTAGTACAGTATAATGGACGTAACATTCAGGTAATTTTCCCGTAATGATAATTATGAGTAGGGAAACAGCTATTTACTAACAACAGCACTAACACATGTAATTTACAAACGCATTTACAAAAAAAAAAGAGGAGTAAGTGAAATAAAAGACACTGCCTAGGGCCTATATCTCATTGGCTGTTAGAAATGTAGAGACCAATAGTGTCGTCTTTGGCGCATAGCGCCGTAGGAAAATAATCAGAACTCTTTGGAAAACTTCCACTGTCCCGAGCAACTGAGGTAGCAATAGTACCATTTATCGCCACAAAGCGCTTAACGATAAGTTTCGGAATAAATGAAGGTAAATTTGAAAGCACCAACGCTTATTGCAGCTGATAACCTCAATGTACTGCACCAACACCATTGCACTTATACAGAGGCATAATATCTTCATGATGATAACTGTTTACAGGGGCCTAAGAAATCCTTTGCACTAATTATCCCCCGTGGCGCAAGATGCAACTATTTTCGCAATTCTGCACCAGAACACTGGTAGGGGTGACGTGATGCAGCCCGAACTGCCCGTCAACAATAGACTTATTAAAATTCTCTTACAGTTACACTACTACGGACATGAATGGTTCTAGGGCCTTAATACGTGGTTTTCAAGTTATTTTGTCTGTTATTCTAAATGTAGGGAATGGAGAACGTTGTCGAAAATATCAAGTGGACAGTGTTACCAGCAGGGTTTCAAAGTGTATGTAAAATTTGGTGCAATTAGGAGAAACGGTTTAGATTTGAGATGAAGGGCCTATATGCAGGAAATGGAGTGGTCTGTCCAAAATTTAAAGTGAACAGTGTCACCCGCAGGGTTCCAAAGGGTAAGTATATAAAATATGGTTCAGATCGGTGAAACAGTGTAGATTTGTGCCAAAGGACCTAAATGCAGGGAATGGAGTGGTCTGTCCGAAATTTTAATCAGAGAGTGTTACTCGTCGGGTTCCAAAGGGTAAGTATGTAAAATTTGGTTCAGATCTGTGAAACGGTGTATATTTGTGCCAAAGGGCCTAAATACAGAGAATGGAGGGGTCTGTCCAAAATTTCATGCGGACAGTGTTACTCGCAGGATTCCAAAGGGTAAGTATACAAATTGCCGTTCAGATCTGTGAAACGGTGTAGATTTGTGCCGAAGGGCCTAAATGCAGAGAACAGAGTGGTCTGTCCGAAATTTCATGTAAACAGTGTTACTCGCAGGGTTCCAAAGGGTAAGTATACAAATTTTGGTTCAGATCGGTGAAACGGTGTAGATTTGTGCCAAAGGGCCTAAATGCAAGGAATGGAGTGGTTTGTCCGAAATTTCATGTAAACAGTGTTATTCGCAGGGTTCCAAAGGGTAAGTATACCAATTTTGGTTCAGATAGGTGAAACGGTGTACGTATCGCTAACCATAACGCCAGCGTATGCGGATAGAGATCTTCGGGAGCGCTTGTTCTACCGACTTACTGAACAAAAATCAATCTTAAAGGTTACCTGAGAGGTGTAGCCTAATGCTACATATCCTAAACTATTCCTCTTGAATCTGGCTATCATATAAAAAAAGAATTTCTCGAATCGGACTGGTAGTTCCAGAGATTAGCGCGTTTAAACACATAAACACACAAACACACAAACTCTTCAGCTTTATTATATTAGTATAGATTTCCGTGGCTTGTTCTCTACGATATTCCCTTCTGATTCTTCTCAGCATGCGGTGTGTTTGCTTCCTTATTTGTCTTGATTTCTCCAAATCCTTCAGTGTTTTATTTCCGTTACATAATTTCCATGCCTCGATCCTTTCCTTGATCGCTTCTTCGCATTCCTCATTCCACCAAGCATGTCTGCTGTGGTATTTCACAGATGCTAATTCCCTTGCCGGCTCTATCAGATTGTTTGTCACTTGATCCCAATTTTTGGGTGTTTTTAATTGTCTTTGATAGTCTTCTTTCTTTTCCTGGACGAGTAATTTACGGTTGATTCTCGGCATTGACACGGGGATGCGTTTATCGTCTGGGTATGAAATTCATCTTGATCTGTGATAAGTAGTGATCTGATGTTACATAAACCGGTTTTCTGACTTTGACGTTTTGGATTTCCTTTTAATTGTTCCTGGAAATTGCTACAGTGTCCAATTGAAATTCGCCCAACAGTTTCGTGATACCCATGTTTTCATTTTTTGGGGTCATTCCTTATAATGTGTAGACATGATTTTGAGGTTGTTCATTCAGCAGAAGTTGATCAACATTTCTCCATTTTCATTCGTCCTTTTGTGTGCCGAGTATCTTCCCACTGATACCATGTACTTCTTTTCCCGGCCCAATTGTGCATTGAATTCCCCCAGGAGGATGTTGATGTTGTTTTATAGAATCTTAAGTATTGCGTCCGCCAGTGTTGCCCAAAATTCCTCAACCTTTTCAGAGATCTTTTTATTGTCCTGATTGATCAGTGCATGGCCATTTGTCAGTGTGTATTTCTTGTTTGTGGATTTAACCGTTAAGAGTGACAGTCTCGAGTTTATACTCTTGAAGTCAACTATTGTGTTCAAGAATTTCTTATTTACTGAAAAAGCTGTTCCCAGGTGTGGAGTGTTTTTCATGACTTTCTTCCCGGGTTTCCGCTAGAAAATTCTAAATCCGTCTGATTCAAAGGATTCTTCATCAATGTACCTCGTTTCTTGTAGGGCCAGTATCGAAATGTCAAGACTGTGTAATTCTAATGTTAGCTGTTTCAGCCTTCCAACCTGAATGAGAGAATTAATATTTAGCAATGTTCATGTGGGGCTCCAATTAACCCACTAGCTTCGTCACCCATGGACTGTCAGGCATCCTGGAATCCGAAAGACTGACTTTGTCTCCAGGGTAATATAAATTATAAGAAGCCATTTCCATGATATTAATGTTTGGTTTAGTGGTTAGATCAAGTCCAACGTTGTACAACTAAGGCAACACTGGCAACACCATAAGACCAGAACATTATCTATACACAGCAAGCGGCGGCCACCCAGCCTGGGAGGTTAGCCAACTACTTGCAAAACATACACAAACATCTACACTAACAACTATCTAGGGCAGCTACATTTACGCAATGCTGACCACGCAGCGCCGGGAGGTATAAGAATGGAGTCCACATTGGAGCCATGATCTATCTGTTCTGTTCTACTCTGTGCGTCGCCAGCGGCCTCGCCCGACGTCTGTTCCAGCTTATCACCAGGTGAGATTCAGTCGTGCTCAGATTCCTTTAGATCTTGTATACACCTACCCCTAACTTGTACACGTATTGTATTTCACACCTGTCTAAACTTCCCAAGAGGGACATACTAATCTACATCTACTGACCAATAATCACATGGTCAGTAAGCTACACTTGCATTACTAATTACACTCCTCTTCACGTCCTCATACCCTACCTGACCTTCGTCACGATTGCCCGTGACCGTCGAAGCCGGTAATTGCTTCGTCAGGCCCCATTGTACTCCCAGCACGCGACTCGACTGCCTAGCGTCGAGCCGCTGACTTAGCACGTTTAATGTATTACTCATTCCGCTCAGCTGGCAGGCTAGTATAGTAGCCTGTATTTAGAGATTCATCCCCTAGCAGAAACTTGCATCTTGCCGGGAGGCCCCCAAGAGATTGAACACTAAAACACCAACACACTGCACTAGTAGTTTCTCCCAACTACGGGGAGCTACTCCCATTTAGGAACAACCTTCCAAATAGGCACAGCGACACAATCGTGTTTTATCCCAAACTACCCCCCAACCAAGGGATTAAAACATATTTGGTGGAGGCGCTACTACCACGCACAATAAGGGTAGGACTCATACAACGCGTCCTCGTGATAGAAACGATCCGTACCGCACACAGCCAAGCGATATTTTTTTTTTTCTTTTGAGAAAAAGCATTAATTTTTTTTCTTTCTCTCCCCTTCACTCTTGAAACACAAGGGAAATTTTTGTCAACCCACCCCACCAGCCCTGGAAAGAATCAGAAATCTCACACACATTTCTTTTTATACCCACCCTTAACTCAGAATGGCACCACATGCAGAAGCAACAGGGATTGTAAGCCATAGAGGCAATAGGGGTACACCAATACTATTTACATTATTACTAAGGTGCCAGAGGCATATACAAAGGCGGCAGGCACAAATACGGGCACTCCAAACAAAGGTTGGGGCAATACAGTGCAAACAGCCATGCACTCCGTCAGAGGGTAGGACAGTGCGATTGAGACGCGCACACAAACACCTAAATCACATACATGAACACCTCAATAGGAGCCAAGTCTAATGGAACAGGATATACAACCGATTAATCACTACACATGGCCCCACAATAGATAACACAACCCTAGAGAGAATGAGGGTGCACTACACAATTTTATATGCCCAATATAGGGAGCTTATTCGCGAACAGGCGTTTCTCCAGTTGGCGGCCACAGAACTGTATAGGACGCAAACACGTCAACACAGCAATTTGCCAACGGACCATATGCCCCAATAGGCAGTACGCACAAATTTGGGAAAAGTGCCGGGAACTCCGAGCCAACAAGGCCATTTTTTTTGAGTTCGCGGCAGGGCCATCAGCCCGGCCGAGAGAGGACATAAGCCTAGATACACTAACTCGGCAATTTGCGAGGATGTCCCTCTCGACACGTACCGCCACACAAGGGCAGGAGTCTACCGTGGCCATAGGCCAGAAATCGGTTAGACTACCCTCCAACACATTGCCAGGGCAATCACAGACGAATACACGACCCTTACCGGCAGTTCAGAAGGCAATTTTGCCAGAATGGAGGCGGACATTGACATGTGCATCCCCAGTACAAATGCATAAGAGGGTGTTGCCTTCAGCCCCTCAGGGTGCAAAACGCACGCCTGTGCACACTGCCCAGGCGCAGACACACAATACACGGGGCATAAGAAAGGTTTTATTACCTACCCCACGAGGCCAGGCAGACAGGAGGACACACGCCCCTATCGACACTGCCAGGGTAGCGCGACACGCAATCAGCCCCTCTGGCATAAGCACACTCAGGCCAATATCGAGGCACTACGGTGAACGTAGGCCCAGACTTACTTTACTACAAACCCCTCCAGAAAATAGTAAAGAAGCACCCCAATGGGTATCAGGGGCCTATGCCTTAGTGATAGGGCGAAAGTATCCACCTTCTCGAGCAATTACGCTCGGACGTGGATAACAACATCCGCTATGACAAAATCCACTCTTCCAATAATGGAAAGCGGCCCGGGAAAAAGGCAACTCACATGGCATAACAAAATTGAAGCCATGGCTGTAGACACAATGATAGACAATTCCACGGGCGGCACCTCATAAACAACATAAATCACACGCCCACATAACAACCATAGGCTACCATAGACGCAATTTTTCCCATAGGCATTAGGATCATGCACGCACAGAAGAATTTATAGCATATGTACAGGTACTTGCAGATCATGACGTACATATCTTAAATAGACACCAGGGTTTGTATATAACATACACTAATGTCACTTGCATCACAAATATACATACGGGCAGGTTCTTTTACATGCAGGAAACACTACAATTGATACACAAAGGACAGGTTCCACCCCTGTAAACGGCAGACACGCAGAGACTCATGCACAAAACTATACATTTTACATGTATATACAGTAGAACGTGGCTAATTCAAAATTATATAACTCGAAATTTTTCTTAATTCGAATTTTTCTCTTGGCCCCTAGTATTTTATAGGCCATCTATGGTTTATAATCGTGGTTAATTCAAATTATATTTTGGATCATGTAAAGTTTTTAATGTACAAAGACAATCGGAGGCCAATCAGTTGGGTCACGCGGATCAGGTCCTGAAAAAACTGTTCCGAATGCAGCCTAAGCAACAAACCACAGCACAGAGCTTAGGCGGGTCTTTCCAAGTAGAAATGACTAAGTTGTTTTATTATCCGTTCCTACAATTTGCTAGATTCTTTTGTGATGGCTGAGAAACTTAATCGTAAGAAACAGTTAAGAATCTCAAACTATTTTTGAAAAATAGTAGATTTCTCTGAGACGTAACTAGATTACTGCCTTACCAACGTCGTCAAATAGGTGAATAGTACACTCAGGTTTTATTTTTCATTTGAAACTTTTGAAATTATTTACGATACAATCTTTATAAAGTACCATCGTCTGTTAATCTGCTTTGGTGAACGTAAATCATTATGTAAACGTGATACCATATATTTTCTCTACTCTTTTCAAAGAACTTTCTTAATTCGAATTTTTGGATAACTCGATTTTTCTTTTACTAATACCTTGAAGTTCGAATTAACCAAGTTGAACTGTATATATTTGATCCATAAGTGTACGCTATTTATTACACTGCCTATAGCATGAATTTTTCTTGTCCCCCATAACAGCGCTCAAACTAAGCATAAACACCATGGGGTAACACTCACAGTTCAGGGGAAAATACCATTATTTATTTTTGAGGTCACACACTAAACGAAAATACCATACAAAACAGTCAATACACTTGGCAGAACTGTCCCGGAGACACGGGCCCAAAAGGCAACAGGAATGATTACCATGGACAAAGACGGTCTCGAACCCGCGACCTTCTGAATACCAGGAATGCAAGGTCGGGTAACTATCCAATTGGAGGATAGAGCAATAAGGGACAGTCACGCAAACAGGAATTCATACGCACAAAATAATAAAATTACCTCCGACACCAAGTCACCAAACACGCGACTAGCGGCTCGTAGACACACATACATAAAGACATCTAACTACCACTAACAGGAATATATTCATCCCAGGCCCACAATAACACAAAATTTGGGGACACAAACATACACAGAGGAAGGATCTTTTACATTACGAGGGACCCAAGGCACGCTGTATATGCAGACATTAGAAAGGCGCATCAGCAAAACTACGCACATTGTCTTGACACATGTGTTCAGCGAGCCGCCAAACAGGCAGGCAAGTACTGGCCACACAATTGAAACTTAATACTATCGCCAAGTCAGCGATAACACATACATGAGCGGCCGACCATCGCGTGCGCCAGGCAAACTAACAGCGCTCTGCCCTGGCGTAGTAGACACGATCATTCACGCCAATTTCAAAGAACGATAACTCCCGAAATTAGGGTACGAGGGTCGTCCCGAATGGCTTAAAATACTCACACTAACGCATATTTTCATACGCGTGTCTCAAACACACAATACGCGCGCATGGTACATACAGTACAGAATTTGTAATACCAAGGCCTTAGACCAAGGCAGGGGCGAACACACAGAAACACAATACAAACGTGCCAAAAAGGACGCTAGCCAATGGCATTTTTGGTACGGCAACACAATCAGGGGCCACACTAGGGACGCACAAATCCCAACAGACAACGCAGACATGAAACACGGAGCATTACACGGGATCACGGGTCCGAATGCCCAATAAAAGCGGATGCCGTGGGAAACAAGAATTGTCGACCGACGAAAGATCACCTACATACAAAACACGGGCAGCATCGCACAAACAGCAGGCATACACCATCCCCCACAGGATAAACCATTGAGTCCCATACAGACACTGTGCTCCATAGGGTGGAGCCAAGAGTGAAAATAGGCATTAGGATGTTTAAATTATGCATGCATAAATGGTATGTTATCACAGAGTAAACGCTTTAAACATACACTAGAGGTGGCAATTGCATTGCAATAGGGCCGTATACAAGTACATAAAACGGGTGAGCCACACAATTATGAACACAGGGAGGTTCTTTAACATACCCAAGGGAGCATAGATTCGTTCCAAGGTACTCGATACAAAAGCCTACTTAGGGCATTAGCGAATCCGGGGCTACCAATAGGGGCCGTACCGAAAGCGCCAGACTTCCACGGAGACCACAACACACTTTTCTTTGAACCATAGCGCCCAACACCTAAAATACGGGGGACGCCACTCTCACAGACACAGAACAGGTAACACCACATTTCTAAGACCTAAAATCATGACAAATTTGGATTACTCCGAACAGTAGGCAATAGACTTGCTAGACACAGATCATAGATAATTACACAAGGCAAAAGCCTTGCGGAAGAAATGTCCACACAACATCTGTAGCAAAAACAGGACAGATTAACACATTGGCCCTCCCAGAATGCAAAACAATGTCAACACACAAACAATGGCAAAAGTCACGTTCCGTCGGCCGCCATACATAACATCAGAGACTTCCCGTATACAAGGACGCAAAAACAAACACAGCAAAACACTGAGCTGCGAATTCCAGCGCATTGCAACACTGCCGTCGGCAGACACTCTTGTTATAACGGAAATGACAATGACACTCCAACATGATGACACTATCATACAAAACAAACAATAATAATAGCATACAGTTGACACAGGATTCAACGCAATTACAATAGGCCTGGCATTTAGCAATGTACAGATACTATAGGCCGGATTTATCTTAGGACCACAGGAGCATGTATACAAGGATGTTAACAAGCTACACGCGCCACCTGACAATTAGCCACGCGACACACGATAAGACTTATCCGATAACGGCCCACGCGCCAGCGTGCGGTAGCGGTACGCAACCACACACACGCAGCCGCGCTGATTACAGACACGGCCACGTCCTTCCCACACGCGCCCACCAATCAGGGGCGGATATAGACAGATTCCCTGAGGGAAGAAACCCTCCCCCCTAATAATTTCTATTCTTGGTTTTTCTTATCTTTAAAAAACCATCATAGGCGCTCAGGACATGACCATTTACACTCACAATCACTTGCTACCTTAACATTATAAATAAGAGACCAGATTAGACCGTGACGTCACAGCGTCACCGCACTTGCACATCCCAAGGAGCGGATAGAAAACATATAGTGACCAAGTAAGAATGACAGGAGCAGAGATGGATAGTGCCATCAGGGTGGCCAAGACACCAACTACGGGATACCATCCTAGCACCCCTCTCCCTACATAACCTGTCACGTACAAAACTATCCAACGCAAACACATAAAACAGCCAGATTACATTCCAAAATATACATCGGGGTTGATAGACTTCATGCACCTACCCAAATTCGGGTATGCTACACCCTGGTCACAAATGCCTACACCCGAGTATTAGGGGTGAGTCGGAAACAACATTAAGCGTAATGCACATCTCTGTATAAAGAGATGAGGCCGCATTTACACTAACAAGTATTTCTTACTAAATAATCCCACATGCAAGGGACATAGAATTATCACACCTCAACCCATACTTTATCCTCAAATGAGAGCGGATACGCCTCATATCCATCCCCATGCATGGAATGTCCCACCCACATACCAGGGTTTATTATTATTGCACCTGCATGGCACTTTTGAAAATTCTTTGCACACTTGGGAAAAACCTACCCCATCCACTCACTGTAAAAACATCCTAGCAGCATCACCGGCTCCCGGCCACCATTAACATGGAGTCCAACTATGCACAACCCTCTCCCACCACGCTTTAAGCCCATTCAGCAGATAACACCCCCGGATCCCAATAACAAGGGACCCAACGCCATAAAAACCTACTAACGCCTCCAGGAAATTACCAAGGCATTACCGCTGGAAATCCGACATGGTGAACAGGCCTAAAGTAGACAATGCACTTAGAAGATCCTACAACCCCAGGACACTTAAAATTCTACATAATTACATGATACACACAAAATGTATTACAAATCACACTTATATTTTTTGGAAAATAAAAGGATCTGACATCACACTGAATGGTGATGAGATGTGAATGGAGGGAGCGGAAGCTCCACAGAAGGGCAAGGACGGGGCGAGCCGCCAACAGAACCTGACCCAGACCAAAAAGACGGAACTACGTAAGGTTGAAGCATCGATGGCTTGGCGCAGGCAAACGTCAAAACTGAGGGTGCGTCTAGCCTACCCCCTCGGCGGAGAAAAGTTACACCCACTATGCGCCACGGTCATCGAAGCCAAGACCTGCAGGGAAGACGTTTTGACGGCTAGTGGGAGAATTAGCCAGCTCCACACTGGACTCAGGAAACAAACCTAGAGACGACCACACTAGGACTAGACTTCTAGTTAAGTATCTAATTTAAGTAGAGCTTCTATGGCGGGAAGCTAGTCTTCCGCTCGCGTGAAGTGAAGAAGGATCTCAGGATTCAGCGGGATCAATCCTAGATCCGCCAAGTCCTCGTCCCGCGAGACGGGGTGAAGACAACCAAATAAATGATAATAAACAAATAATGAACAATATATATGGAATGAATGCGATCATTCGATTCCGTGCCCACATAAATGGACGACACCGGGTCGCCAGAGCCTAAATGGTCAGGCACCGGGCGGCCAGAGATATTAAATAGGTATTCTAGCGGGCTGCCAAAAGGGGTTTTCGTGGGCAAACCCAGCAATGATAAATATATCAACAAATGATAAATGGAGAATGATGCCGACATAGGCAAGTACAGCAGCGATGAACAGGATAACCGGGAGAGGCGTTTGCTCTTTAGCAGCGCAGTCGCCCAGAACTTTATTAATTACTATTTATTAATTACTAATAAGATAATGTCGACAATTAGTATTAAGACGGAGGGGACTACGAGACATTGTTGGGTTCCGGTCTCAACAATGCGCTACAAGGGCCCCCGTAAGAGAAATCGAGCGGACGAGCCTCCATCAAAATTCTAGTGCATAAGTTACAGTGCCATTTCAAAGGCCACTTAGATTTAAGCAAATTTAATAAGCGCTGTCGCAAAACAATAGCTACAGCACATTTCGGCATTAGGTTAAGGTCCACTCGGCATGTATATACAGAATATTTTTACATTTAGTACTAATTAATATAATTTAAGGCAAACTTTTTTTTACGGTAAAACCATTCGGCACCTGGTGACTAAAATCCGTCACCAGGGTAAGCCCGACAATACGTTAAGATAAATAAGATTAAGATAGCACGATCGGCACCTGGTAACCAAAATTCGTCACCAGGGTAAACCCGACAATACGTTAAGATAAATAGGATTAAGATAAAACCGCTCGGCACCTGGTAAATAAAATCCGTTACCAGGGTAAGCCCGACAATACTAGGCTAAAATAGACTAACATAGGCTAACCTAGATTAAGTTAGACTTAAGTGGCGCCATTATTGATTTTTTATAATATGCGCAGCGATGGAAATGCTACATGTATTAATATACTCTATTTTTCAGGAAAGCAAGGAATGTACATGTTTCAAGATAAACGGCCATTAACACATTTTTGTTTTGCAGATGACGAGGATTGTACACAAGCCTTTTGTAAATATATTTCCTACACCAACTTGTATTAAGAACAAAGTTCCAAATGGTTCCGCCTCGTCAATTCTGTTTATTAAAATGTCGTGATACAATCATCTGTCTTTTAACACATGGTACATGTTTCGACGTCTAACACTTATTGACGTCTTCATCAGCCTAAATATTTGGGCAGCACTTAAAACATTCCCTTTATATACTGGGTGTAGTTAAAAATTGTGCATAAAACACACATAGATCACTGTAACACATTAAAAAGTTGTTAAAACATTTTCTTATGTTAAAAGCTCAATAAAATCCTCAGCCGGGCTTGGCAGGGATGCGAATGAACAAGTTATCAATAGTCAGTTTACCCCAGTGCAATTTTCACCACCTGTCAAAAACTTATCAAGTGTTCCATTTGACGATAATGAACTCGAAATTCTAGGCAAGGGGCCCAAACACAACTGGGAATGGGACCTCAATGACAGAACGCTAACCACTTTAGTAGTGGAAGCAGAAACAGCCATACGTAGGCTTCCTCTTTATAAACAAAAAGAAGTCAGGTACTGTCCCCGTTATCAGGATAGTAGGCTGTCAGATATCCGCCCCCTCAATCGGATTGCCAATAATCAATCGCACCGGCACAGCTACATCAATGAAAATGGCACTGACAGATACTATCGAGATTAGAACACAATAGTTAACAAGAAATTATTGTGGAACACACCAAAATATACGGGGGTTCATACTTACCTTTACTTACCTCTTAAATTTATCTCGGGGACTGGGTTGTCAACTGGATCACTTAAAGTATGCCCTCACAATAACCTACACCATGATATTTAAAATGAACCACAACGAAGACGAGAAACTTTAAACTGCACAATAATTTATTTCACATAAAGAATGAATTTAACAAAAATAAAACAACAAAATCCACGTGGCAATCAGAAGCCATCGACCACATAACCATGTCCTCCTGTCGGACTTGTATACTCTACATACAATGTTTCAGCTTTCTCAAGCTCAAAATAACGTAATTATAATAATGCACTTGGAATGGAAACAGGATTTGGGACGAGACATATATACCAATCGTTTTGCGTGTTTATACACTTCACATTTTATTTATAGCCACAAGGCTATTATGTAAACGTCCTTGGCCTCAATCATACAGTTGTCCGGGCCAGCTGCAATGCACCTGCAACGTCAAAGTGGACTCAACCCTCCGTTCAACCCTAGCATAAGCGAGTTACATCAGAGCTTAGCTCTCCTTCAAAACACGTTAAATGTCCACATCTCAACTGAAATATTATCACGCAAATCTTTTAAATGCTCCATTCAAACACCAGTGGATTACTCCAATAATCCTAAATCATGTTTAATTGTTCAATCCACATGTTTAATTAGCGTTGTTTAGAGTATAATAACAAAACTCTAAATGTTAATAACAAAAGTTCATTAATTATTTATAACAATAATAAATTGTTTATAACAATGTCAAACGACAATTAAAAATTTTATACACGCCTCTATTAATCCCTTTCATTTCAAATTATTTAACAAAGATATTTACATAATTATTTACAATATTATATTGTTTATATTATTTATATAAGAAATACATTAAACCACACGTTTATCCGGTTGATAATTACTCAAATTGTGGTGATATAATCGACCAATGAAGGTTAGTTATATTTAAATGTCATATTCAGGTTTAATAAGGTTTAATAATTATTATTAATATTTGTGACGGTAACCTCCATTCAAAATCTTCATCTCAAATTATTTAACACTCTTGTTAACTTTAACAGTATTTTCATATGAATAACTTTCAAAGAACCAGGACAATACATTCAGCGGAAAAATACTTCGCTCAAAACGCACAAAATTGCTCAACAATAGGCCCAGAATTCATCATATATCTTCATATATATGGCATCAAAATCTTCCAAATTACATACAAAAACCTCCACTCATAAATTCAACAACTTCATTTATTACTGTGGGAACCTCCTTCATTATTCAAGGGCATTACTCATCAGCGACTTTTACAGGTCCACTGAACTAACGATTATACATCCATTGTTCCTCTTCAAAAATTCTTATATTCATCAATTGTATTAATGTCTGTTATTATTTAACCTTCGTGGGTTTCATTCATGAATCGATATGAAGTAAAAATTTGCCAATCACAAATAAATTTAATAGCAAGTACGATTAGACACTCCTCCCTGGTCTATCAAAATTGAGATTAATATCTTCAAAGTAACGCAGTATAAAAATACTATCTTCAATCAAAGTTCATCTGAACTGCATAAATAGTCGAATAGAATACAATCAGATTGTGGAATGCAAACATTATTGTTCCAATCTATAATTGAGAAAAAATTCCTATCAAATGTTCATTACTATAGTGTATTCAATAAATCGTAATCAAAGTTCATATTTCATAAAATTGTCTATAATGCAATGATAAATGTCTATGTTGCAATCATGTTCATAAGACGACTAGTATTTCAAAGATCGTCGATAACGTATTAGATTTTAACGCTCTAAAATCATTTAATTATTCTTCTTTCTTGAGGATGACAGAAAATTGGTCAAAGTAATTTACTGAATAGAATTACTTTAATAAGTTGACACGCTGTCTGACTTCAAATCTGCCATAGCAAATCATTAACTTTACAGTCAAATCGTGACTACAAAAATATGCAAATTAATGAAAGAATCTAAATTATCAGTCTCAACTGATCCAAAATTATTTAACTATGCCAATGACATAACAATGTCTCAAAAACGTAGAAAAAGGCATAAATCATCGAAGTGTACTGAGTACAGAAATATCCAGCAAGAAAATGGGGCAAAAGATAAACAAGAAAATATGGGAAAAATGGTTGCTCAGATATCGCTACATGACTCAAATAATACAAGAAACGTTCACGACTACCTTATCTGTTGATTGAAGTTCTAGAGGAAAGTTTTCAAAGAAAACTGCTGTTGGTTCCATTTCACCAGCGTGAAGATGTGCTCCGACCTCGAACCTGGAATCAGCGTCCTCGGAGAATCGAACTGCTTCCTTCTCCGGAAATTGCACTGCTCCATGTATACGAAGACATCCTTCTGGCAAAACTCTTCTTTATGAGCCGGGTCCACCCTGGCCTCTCTTGAAAGTTCCCTGAAGTTCCAGTCGTAATTCGCCATGAAGTTTATTGCAGTTATTTCCGCAGAAATATTCATAATCGTGGAGTATGATGATATTTCCACTGTCATTTGATATAATTCAGCGATGGATTCACGATGCATGAGTGTAGTTGGATGTTCACTACATGCTCGCTTTTGTAGAATGACGATTAACGAAGTTCCATGCTGTTACTTCACTCCATCGATATATGTCCCAATTGCATTAAAGCCTTAGCCTTCCATCTCAACTTCTGTTATAATCATTGAAAGCACTGCAAGATTATAATGTTCCATAATAGAATGTATCGTTGTAACACCAAACGTATGCTCTAATATCACGGTTGCGATATACGTGTCAGCCGTAGTGTATACTGTGGAAATTTAAAAGTGCCTCTCAGGTGGCGAGAAAATCACTTTTGTCTGCAGTCTTAAAATGCCAATATCTTTCAAAGTATAACTGTGAAATTGTTCAAATCTTCTACACACCTCAAGGTTGTGCTGCCCAATTGAATTATAATGAAGGCAGAAGTTAACTCTTTATATCTTATCTGGTAGAAACGTTAATGTGAGCGTTACAACTTCACCTAGTTCCGAACAGCGTAAAATGGAACTGCTCCGTGTTCGTTCGATGCGCCGGGCTTTAACCACACGCTAAAGATGACTTGCTTCACTTATTCACTCGAAAATGACTATATGACATCTGAAATATATATATGCGGTATCTGCGGTATGAGAGATATAAGAGCTCCTCTATCCTGTGCACGACCTTTTATCAATTTCTTAAGGGGCGTATCCATCCCTTCCATAGCCTGTTGCTCCGTCATTGCTAGAAGTTTTAACTTTGGCTATACTTGACGGATTTTCAAATTTCAAAAACTCAAAATTAATTTCTTCAAAATTCCAAATCAATGCCATAACTGAAAATAGATTTCCACAAATCTGCATGCCAAAAGCAATCAAATATCGTAGTTTCAGCAATCTCCGTCTTCCTTCCAAACTATCGTTCATTGGTTCAAGCTTTTCCTCCAATGGCGTAACTTCTTCCTTAGCACAATACCTTGTTTCCTGCGACTGCGTCGTAAATCTAAGATCTTTCTCGAACAAAATCATGACGTCACCAAGAATCTCAGCTCAACCAGCCTACTTGCATGAATTCTACGTCATCCGTGCCTACGTCATGAATATACACGTCACAATTATGACATCCATAACTTTATTCATATTTGCCAATACAGCCATCGTGGTCTCAATATAATTCAATTTACGGGGGCATTCTCCCTTCACCACGTTTTAAAAACAGTTGCAAATTGTTTTTAAACTCTGTGTTATAAATATCTCAATTCATTTGAACACGAAATTGAATTATTATTGGCTTACTCTTGGATAATATTTCTTCAAGTTCCCAGCATTGAACTTGCCATAAACGACATTATTCTCATCATCGTAGAGTTCATAACAGTTGTTTCCATAGGCATTCGTAATTCTGAACGGACCCATGAACACTATTCCAAACTTGGGATAGATTTTCTTACTCACATCAGCCTTGACAGGTCTGCGTAATAATACCAGATTTCCAATTTCTAAGGGAGCACCAAAACGTTTTCCAGCTACTCTCTTCAGTCGTTTTTCTGCTGCTTTCTGGAGTTGTTCCTTCGCTCTGTCTATTCCCTGCTGCCTTCCTAGGTTGGGATCTCTAGGAACGTGGTTAAAAAGATTGTCCCACGGCCTTTCTGGGTTTCTTCCTAGATGAAGTCTCATTGGCACCTCTCCTGTGCTCTCCTGCACTGTAGAATTTAGACATTCCTCAATAAGGGGTACAAATCTCACCCAACCAGAATGATCGTTCGGACAGAAAATTCGACAGAATTTCGAAAATTCAGCCATATATCTTTCTGAAGAATTCGATTCCGGATATCGCACGCTTGAAAATATGTGCTTAATACCAAGCCTTTCCATATCTGCAGCAAATTCTAAGGATGTGAACTGAGCTCCATGATCCGAAAGTAGATATTCTGGTTTACCAGCTTTTGGAAATACAGCATGTTCCAGTCTGCTTACAACGTTCCTCGTGTTAGCTTTTTGCATGGGACTCATTGTTACAAATTTTGAGGAGACATCCACGGTAACCAACAGATACTGATTACCCTGGTATCCCTTCGGTCAAGGACCAAATATGTCTGTCGCCATGAGTTCATTAGGTTTAGAGGGAATCATCGCCTTAGGTTTTCCTTTTAATAGAGCGGAAGCATACTTTGCTCTTTGACATTTATCACATGAACGAATGACATTAGCAATGCTGGAACGCATGTTAGTCCAAATAAACCTCTCTTTAAGAGTATCAAGAGTTTTATCTAAACCCGCATGTCCAGTTGCGTGATGAGCTACCCACACTAAATTGACAACAAGTTTAGGTGGCACGACTATTCGAAGCTTTGTATGCGCAGAGTCAGCATACTTACATACGATGTCTCCACTCAAGACAAAGTGTCGCGAATCTCTCTGTGTAGCTGCATAGTCAACATCAGTATTGTCCATGTAACCCATAAGGAACCTGTACATTTTCCTGATTGGAGCGTGTCTCTTCTGTGACACACCGATTCGGGCTAACCTCCTAAAGGTCTCTTGATCTTGCTGCTCCAATTGTACATGGTGTATCTGCACATTTTTGATAGGGTTACGTGATAAAGCATCAGCCAGTAAGTTATCTTTCCCAGGCTGATGGACGATAGTGGCGTTAAACTGTTGGGTGAACAAAGCCCAACGTGTCAATCTATCACTAGACATGTCAGTTTGCAGCATAAACTGAAGTGCTTTGTGATCTGTAATAATGATGACCTTATGTCCCAGCAACATTTTTTTCCAAGCTTGCAAAGCTGTTACAAACGCTAACGCTTCTAGTTCTGTCGTAAATTAGTTTTCCTCGTGTTTCTTTAACTTTCGACTAGTGAACGCAATGTAGTGCTTGTTGCCTGCCTCGTCTTTTTGGTATAAGACTGCACTAATGCCTATTCTTGATGCATCAGACTCAATATAGAACACCTTCTCAAAGTCTGGGTACTCCAGTTTAACGTTGTTTCTGAGCATCTCCTTTGCTTTCTCAAAAGCCTCGTCTGCTGCGGTACTCCATTTCCATCTATTATTCTTCTTGAGTAAATCATACAGAGGAGCCATAATTTCAGAGTATCTCGGACAGTGGCTGCTAATAAATTGGCATGCGCCTACAAATTCTCTGACTTGTTTTCACCTTAGTTGGCTTTGGGAACCTAGGGATCGCATCTACTTTCTGCATGTTTGGATGATATCCATCCTTATCAATGGTATGCCTCAAGTAATTGATCTCCTTCTTCAAGAATTGACATTTTCCAAAATTGACCTTGATATTGGCCTCCCTTAAATTTTCAAACAACTTTCTCAAGTGCACTAAATGTTCTGCGGCATTGGGTGAAGATACAATTAAATCGTCAATGTAGCAGATTACATTCTCCTTTACCTCGTCAGTGAGCTTGCTATCAAGTGCTCGAATAAGTGCTGGTCCACTGTTGACCATTCCAAAAGGCATTCTCACAAAGACCCATGACGTCTGGTCAAATAGGAATCCAGTGTACTGCATACTTTCTTCTTCCAGTTGAACTTGGTAAAACGAAGATGTCAAGTCAAGAACACTGAAACATGCTCTCCCTTTGAACATTCTAAGCAGATCTCTGATCTTAGGTGGTCGGTCATTTTCTGGAAGAATCTTCAAGTTGATGGTCCGAGCATCGAGACAAAGACGTATCTGACCATTACTTTTCTTCACTACAGTGATGGGGTTTATGTAAGACGACGCCTGTTTTTTAATAATCCCGTCTACCTCCATTTTTCTGATCAACCCTCGTACTTCTTGATAGTATTTCTCAGGTATGGGGTATATTCTCTTTTGGTAAGGGGTTTCATCGGTCAGCCTTATCTTATACTTATAGTCTTTAATCAATCCAGGCTTATCATCAAAAATATCTTGGAATTCCTTTATCAAATCCTCAAATTCCCCCTGAATTTCTTCAAATCCTTCAGTTTTTCTACTGGGTATTTCTGTTATATTCTCCACTTCATTAATAATGGTATTTAAAATTTCTTCCCTAAGGTCTATCTCCAGACTGTTTTTCACGTCCTGTTCTTCAATCTCTTCTGTGATCATGTACCCATCATTAAAGCTAATACTCCTATTCTTCATATCAATAATGGCTCCAACTTTCGATATAAAATCGACTCCTAGCACAATATCGAAATGGATCTTGTTAACCACAATAAAGATCTGTTCATAATTCCTTCCATTAATTTCAAAGTTCAACAGCACTTGGATCTTGCATTTCACTGCCTTGTCTTGGAAAATTCCTCTCACTTTGACGGTAGAAACTGGTAAAACTGTCATGTTTTCTCCTTTTAACAGACTTTGATAGCATTCATCAGAGATTATCGAAATAATTGCACCGGTATCCATAAGAGCTTTATACTGTTGGCCATCTATCAGTACAGAAATAATAGGTAAGGCACATGGTCTTTCCTCTTTGACGATTCCCCTCTCTTCTAATAAATCCTCATCAGTTACTTCGTAAATTTCATTAATGGTAATCATGTGTGGTGTGGCAATGTATTCATAGTTTCTCACTGTCGTTGAGAAATCGGCGTTTTTTTTTGTGTTACCAATCTCAAAGTTCCCCTGCTGACTTGTAGAAGGACCAGGATCGATCACTACATCCTGTCTTTTCTTTTGGTTTTCAGCTTCCTTTTCTCGTAATTCCTTCAGATACTGCTGACTTTCTTTCTCTCTCTCTTGATACTTGTCGGGTGTCATAACCTGACCTTGAGAATTCTGATTCTGATTCTGATACTGGTTATTTCGATTGTAGTTTCTATTATAACCATTGTTATAGTATCTACCTCTTCCGTTGTTGTAATTCCCTCTATTATTATTCCAGCCTCTTCTTTGCTGATATGGACGGTAACCTTGGGATCTGTTGTTGCGGAAATAATTATTCCTGTGAGGACCTACATTTTCAGTTTTTTCTTCCTCAGGCTTATCAGTTTGCTGCACTTGATCCATGTACACCGTATTAACGTCTTTGAATTCGTGCCTCTGACCTTTTTGTACCAAATTTGGCATTGGACTCGTGTAGTCAAGCCTTCTCAATAATTCGTCCATACTGGTCAAATCTCTAATATTTGACGATATGATCAGTCTTCTTACCTCCACAGGCAGCATACGTGAAATCGCATCTATCAACTGCTCCGTTGACAATGGGGGTTGCAAAAATCTCAAGCGTGATAGCTGACTCGTGAAGAAATCAGCGTACCGTGTTGGAAGAGTACCTGAATACTTCCTCGAGTATACCTCAGCTCTTAATGAATTCTGAGCTTCTATTGACCAGAATCGTTTTATCAGTGCCTCTGCAAATTCGTCAAAATTGCTGAAAGTGTACCGAAATGATCTAAACCATTCAAGGGGTCCTCCATCTAGAAATCTTTCTACGATTCTCATCTCTCTCTCTCTAGGAATATGGGCTTCTATGAAATAGTCTTTAAGGTTCCTGATATATTCGATCGGTGTGAGACTATCAGTGTTGCTAAATTTTTGAGGTTTGTCTTCAAAATTCCGGATGACTGTCACATTTCTCGGATATGAATCCATATAATGTTTCCCACTATCACGATACTTCCATTCAGGTTCAATATTCCTATCCTCTTCTTCTTCCCTGAATCTGGATATACGTTCCTCAGGACTAATATCTCTCTCTTCTGTAGCGAGGTTACATCTTCTTACGTAATTTCTATCCTCTTCACCAGTCAATCCTTCAGTATCCTTGTCTGTGATTTCCGTGATGACTTTCCTAATCAACTCTTCCTTATAGGTTTCCATCATGCTAGCTTCTCCTAGTTTCAAATTCTGCAGTTTGCTCGTAGTTTCATTAACATCAGAGACAATCTTATGAATCTGTTCCTCTAACGCAGTTTTTAATGCTTGCACGTCCTGACCTATTTGAGTTCTATCCTCTACCTGCTTTTCGGATAGCGAATCCATCCTTACATTCAAGTCTTTCCTGATCTGAACTACTTAATTTATTTATGTCTACTTGTGTACTGGCAAGTTTTCTTTCAATTCGCTCCTGAATCTGATCGACATGTTCCCCACTTGACCTGTTCCATTCATCTTTCCAAACCGTTACATTTGCAGTTAACATTTCCGCGATATCTACCTCAATGTCTTCCTTAAGTAAACGATTGTGATCTAATACTTGGGTTCTCATGACCTCTACATCGTATTTTAAACCAGCTAAAGAAGCTGTTGTCCTAACAGACTCGTCAACTAATCGAGTTGTTAATGCACTAATGTTACGAGTACAAAGCGTTTTTGAAGTTTCAATTTCTTCCCTAACTTTGTTAACATCAGTCTGAACTTTAGCAATGTCTACAAAAACAGTATTGACTTCTACTTGTATCTTATTGATATCGCTTTGCATATCATTAACATCTGAATGAATATTATTGATGTCTACTTGAACATTTGACACATCAGTTCGAGCATTTCTAACCTCTCTTTGAACTTCCTCTACTTTGTCTTGTACAGTAGCAACATCATTCCTAACAACAATTACTTCAGCTCTAGCACATGAAATATCACCCCGGACATTAGCAACATCAAGATTCAACATAGTAAGATCTTTCTGTACCTTAGAAACATCAATTTTAACATCAGAAACATCTTTGTGAATGTCACTCACGGCATTCTCGATTCCCTGGGTACTGATCTGTAAACGCGACACATTATTTTCTAGGTTTGCAGAACTGGTCTGAAGAACTTTCAAACTTTCATCCATTCTACTAGCATTCTCCTCCATCATCTGCTTCATTCTACTAGCACTCCTAGCTTCCATCTCCCTCGCACTTTCATTCATGCTAGCTTTCAACTCCTCTAACATCATCCTCATACTCTCATCTGCCATTTCAATAATATTTCAATAATAAACTGCTTTAGGGACATACATCAAACAGAGCAAAATAACAACATCTGAGCAAAATTTTTCACCATATATAAGTTTTGAGCAATTTTCTGTCTTAAATCTAACTTATAATTACCTTATAATTAACTTTCGTAGACACTTCATGTTGAAATAAACTCAAGCACATGTTCAAGTTTCTTTGGTTCATTTTAAAATATCCTAACACAAATAATTTACATTTACAATCCAAATAGTTTAATTTTATCTTTAATATGACTACACATGTCATAAGCTGGTCAAATAGAATAAGATTCCAGATCATAGGCGATTTTTCTAAGTTTCCAGCCTATTTAACCTCTCTCAAGTAGTATAAGATCTGATCTTTTCTGAGTGTAATTTTCCTAACACAACACAACATTTAATCCCTATATAATCACACTCTCAAATTCTACAATTGGCTAAGACATCTAACAAAGAATCAACCTCTTTATTTGAGTCTTCACAATCCCTTTGACATCGATAACTTGGTAATCCAATGTTATTCGATCACTCCACAAAAATTGCGGTGCCAATTCTACTGCAATAACTTGGTAATCCAATGTTTTGCTGATCGTTCCCCACGTTTTAGGGTCGCCAATCCTACTGTCCCCGTTATCAGGATAGTAGGCTGTCAGATATCCGCCCCCTCAATCGGATTGCCAATAATCAATCGCACCGGCACAGCTACATCAATGAAAATGGCACTGACAGATACTATCGAGATTAGAACACAATAGTTAACAAGAAATTATTGTGGAACACACCAAAATATACGGGGGTTCATACTTACCTTTACTTACCTCTTAAATTTATCTCGGGGACTGGGTTGTCAACTGGATCACTTAAAGTATGCCCTCACAATAACCTCCACCATGATATTTAAAATGAACCACAACGAAGACGAGAAACTTTAAACTGCACAATAATTTATTTCACATAAAGAATGAATTTAACAAAAATAAAACAACAAAATCCACGTGGCAATCAGAAGCCATCGACCACATAACCATGTCCTCCTGTCGGACTTGTATACTTTACATACAATGTTTCAGCTTTCTCAAGCTCAAAATAACGTAATTATAATAATGCACTTGGAATGGAAACAGGATTTGGGACGAGACATATATAGCAATTGTTTTGCGTGTTTATACACTTCACATTTTATTTATAGCCACAAGGCTATTATGTAAACGTCCTTGGCCTCTATCATACAGTTGTCCGGGCCAGCTGCAATGCACCTGCATCGTCAAAGTGGACTCACCCCTCCGTTCAACCCTAGCATAAGCGAGTTACATCAGAGCTTAGCTCTCCTTCAAAACACGTTAAATGTCCACATCTCAACTGAAATATTATCACGCAAATCTTTTAAATGCTCCATTCAAACACCAGTGGATTACTCCAATAATCCTAAATCATGTTTAATTGTTCAATCCACATGTTTAATTAGCGTTGTTTAGAGTATAATAACAAAACTCTAAATGTTAATAACAAAAGTTCATTAATTATTTATAACAATAATAAATTGTTTATAACAATGTCAAACGACAATTAAAATTTTATACACGCCTCTATTAATCCCTTTCATTTCAAATTATTTAACAAAGATATTTACATAATTATTTACAATATTATATTGTTTATATTATTTATACAAGAAATACATTAAACCACACGTTTATCCGGTTGATAATTACTCAAATTGTGGTGATATAATCGACCAATGAAGGTTAGTTATATTTAAATGTCATATTCAGGTTTAATAAGGTTTAATAATTATTATTAATATTTGTGACGGTAACCTCCATTCAAAATCTTCATCTCAAATTATTTAACACTCTTGTTAACTTTAACAGTATTTTCATATGAATAACTTTCAAAGAACCAGGACAATACATTCAGCGGAAAAATACTTCGCTCAAAACGCACAAAATTGCTCAACAATAGGCCCAGAATTCATCATATATCTTCATATATATGGCATCAAAATCTTCCAAATTACATACAAAAACCTCCACTCATAAATTCAACAACTTCATTTATTACTGTGGGAACCTCCTTCATTATTCAAGGGCATTACTCATCAGCGACTTTTACAGGTCCACTGAACTAACGATTATACATCCATTGTTCCTCTTCAAAAATTCTTATATTCATCAATTGTATTAATGTCTGTTATTATTTAACCTTCGTGGGTTTCATTCATGAATCGATATGAAGTAAAAATTTGCCAATCACAAATAAATTTAATAGCAAATACGATTAGACACTCCTCCCTGGTCTATCAAAATTGAGATTAATATCTTCAAAGTAACGCAGTATAAAAATACTATCTTCAATCAAAGTTCATCTAAACTGCATAAATAGTCGAATAGAATACAATCAGATTGTGGAATGCAAACATTATTGTTCCAATCTATAATTGAGAAAAAATTCCTATCAAATGTTCATTACTATAGTGTATTCAATAAATCGTAATCAAAGTTCATATTTCATAAAATTGTCTATAATGCAATGATAAATGTCTATGTTGCAATCATGTTCATAAGACGACTAGTATTTCAAAGATCGTCGATAACGTATTAGATTTTAACGCTCTAAAATCATTTAATTATTCTTCTTTCTTGAGGATGACAGAAAATTGGTCAAAGTAATTTACTGAATAGAATTACTTTAATAAGTTGACACGCTGTCTGACTTCAAATCTGCCTTAGCAAATCATTAACTTTACAGTCAAATCGTGACTACAAAAATATGCAAATTAATGAAAGAATCTAAATTATCAGTCTCAACTGATCCAAAATTATTTAACTATGCCAATGACATAACAATGTCTCAAAAACGTAGAAAAAGGCATAAATCATCGAAGTGTACTGAGTACAGAAATATCCAGCAAGAAAATGGGGCAAAAGATAAACAAGAAAATATGGGGAAAATGGTTGCTCAGATATCGCTACATGACTCAAATAATACAAGAAACGTTCACGACTACCTTATCTGTTGATTGAAGTTCTAGAGGAAAGTTTTCAAAGAAAACTGCTGTTGGTTCCATTTCACCAGCGTGAAGATGTGCTCCGACCTCGAACCTGGAATCAGCGTCCTCGGAGAATCGAACTGCTTCCTTCTCCGGAAATTGCACTGCTCCATGTATACGAAGACATCCTTCTGGCAAAACTCTTCTTTATGAGCCGGGTCCACCCTGGCCTCTCTTGAAAGTTCCCTGAAGTTCCAGTCGTAATTCGCCATGAAGTTTATTGCAGTTATTTCCGCAGAAATATTCATAATCGTGGAGTATGATGATATTTCCACTGTCATTTGATATAATTCAGCGATGGATTCACGATGCATGAGTGTAGTTGGATGTTCACTACATGCTCGCTTTTGTAGAATGACGATTAACGAAGTTCCATGCTGTTACTTCACTCCATCGATATATGTCCCAATTGCATTAAAGCCTTAGCCTTCCATCTCAACTTCTGTTATAATCATTGAAAGCACTGCAAGATTATAATGTTCCATAATAGAATGTATCGTTGTAACACCAAACGTATGCTCTAATATCACGGTTGCGATATACGTGTCAGCCGTAGTGTATACTGTGGAAATTTAAAAGTGCCTCTCAGGTGGCGAGAAAATCACTTTTGTCTGCAGTCTTAAAATGCCAATATCTTTCAAAGTATAACTGTGAAATTGTTCAAATCTTCTACACACCTCAAGGTTGTGCTGCCCAATTGAATTATAATGAAGGCAGAAGTTAACTCTTTATATCTTATCTGGTAGAAACGTTAATGTGAGCGTTACAACTTCACCTAGTTCCGAACAGCGTAAAATGGAACTGCTCCGTGTTCGTTCGATGCGCCGGGCTTTAACCACACGCTAAAGATGACTTGCTTCACTTATTCACTCGAAAATGACTATATGACATCTGAAATATATATATGCGGTATCTGCGGTATGAGAGATATAAGAGCTCCTCTATCCTGTGCACGACCTTTTATCAATTTCTTAAGGGGCGTATCCATCCCTTCCATAGCCTGTTGCTCCGTCATTGCTAGAAGTTTTAACTTTGGCTATACTTGACGGATTTTCAAATTTCAAAAACTCAAAATTAATTTCTTCAAAATTCCAAATCAATGCCATAACTGAAAATAGATTTCCACAAATCTGCATGCCAAAAGCAATCAAATATCGTAGTTTCAGCAATCTCCGTCTTCCTTCCAAACTATCGTTCATTGGTTCAAGCCTTTCCTCCAATGGCGTAACTTCTTCCTTAGCACAATACCTTGTTTCCTGCGACTGCGTCGTAAATCTAAGATCTTTCTCGAACAAAATCATGACGTCACCAAGAATCTCAGCTCAACCAGCCTACTTGCATGAATTCTACGTCATCCGTGCCTACGTCATGAATATACACGTCACAATTATGACATCCATAACTTTATTCATATTTGCCAATACAGCCATCGTGGTCTCAATATAATTCAATTTACGGGGGCATTCTCCCTTCACCACGTTTTAAAAACAGTTGCAAATTGTTTTTAAACTCTGTGTTATAAATATCTCAATTCATTTGAACACGAAATTGAATTATTATTGGCTTACTCTTGGATAATATTTCTTCAAGTTCCCAGCATTGAACTTGCCATAAACGACATTATTCTCATCATCGTAGAGTTCATAACAGTTGTTTCCATAGGCATTCGTAATTCTGAACGGACCCATGAACACTATTCCAAACTTGGGATAGATTTTCTTACTCACATCAGCCTTGACAGGTCTGCGTAATAATACCAGATTTCCAATTTCTAAGGGAGCACCAAAACGTTTTCCAGCTACTCTCTTCAGTCGTTTTTCTGCTGCTTTCTGGAGTTGTTCCTTCGCTCTGTCTATTCCCTGCTGCCTTCCTAGGTCGGGATCTCTAGGAACGTGGTTAAAAAGATTGTCCCACGGCCTTTCTGGGTTTCTTCCTAGATGAAGTCTCATTGGCACCTCTCCTGTGCTCTCCTGCACTGTAGAATTTAGACATTCCTCAATAAGGGGTACAAATCTCACCCAACCAGAATGATCGTTCGGACAGAAAATTCGACAGAATTTCGAAAATTCAGCCATATATCTTTCTGAAGAATTCGATTCCGGATATCGCACGCTTGAAAATATGTGCTTAATACCAAGCCTTTCCATATCTGCAGCAAATTCTAAGGATGTGAACTGAGCTCCATGATCCGAAAGTAGATATTCTGGTTTACCAGCTTTTGGAAATACAGCATGTTCCAGTCTGCTTACAACGTTCCTCGTGTTAGCTTTTTGCATGGGACTCATTGTTACAAATTTTGAGGAGACATCCACGGTAACCAACAGATACTGATTACCCTGGTATCCCTTCGGTCAAGGACCAAATATGTCTGTCGCCATGAGTTCATTAGGTTTAGAGGGAATCATCGCCTTAGGTTTTCCTTTTAATAGAGCGGAAGCATACTTTGCTCTTTGACATTTATCACATGAACGAATGACATTAGCAATGCTGGAACGCATGTTAGTCCAAATAAACCTCTCTTTAAGAGTATCAAGAGTTTTATCTAAACCCGCATGTCCAGTTGCGTGATGAGCTACCCACACTAAATTGACAACAAGTTTAGGTGGCACGACTATTCGAAGCTTTGTATGCGCAGAGTCAGCATACTTACATACGATGTCTCCACTCAAGACAAAGTGTCGCGAATCTCTCTGTGTAGCTGCATAGTCAACATCAGTATTGTCCATGTAACCCATAAGGAACCTGTACATTTTCCTGATTGGAGCGTGTCTCTTCTGTGACACACCGATTCGGGCTAACCTCCTAAAGGTCTCTTGATCTTGCTGCTCCAATTGTACATGGTGTATCTGCACATTTTTGATAGGGTTACGTGATAAAGCATCAGCCAGTAAGTTATCTTTCCCAGGCTGATGGACGATAGTGGCGTTAAACTGTTGGGTGAACAAAGCCCAACGTGTCAATCTATCACTAGACATGTCAGTTTGCAGCATAAACTGAAGTGCTTTGTGATCTGTAATAATGATAACCTTATGTCCCAGCAACATTTTTTTCCAAGCTTGCAAAGCTGTTACAAACGCTAACGCTTCTAGTTCTGTCGTAAATTAGTTTTCCTCGTGTTTCTTTAACTTTCGACTAGTGAACGCAATGTAGTGCTTGTTGCCTGCCTCGTCTTTTTGGTATAAGACTGCACTAATGCCTATTCTTGATGCATCAGACTCAATATAGAACACCTTCTCAAAGTCTGGGTACTCCAGTTTAACGTTGTTTCTGAGCATCTCCTTTGCTTTCTCAAAAGCCTCGTCTGCTGCGGTACTCCATTTCCATCTATTATTCTTCTTGAGTAAATCATACAGAGGAGCCATAATTTCAGAGTATCTCGGACAGTGGCTGCTAATAAATTGGCATGCGCCTACAAATTCTCTGACTTGTTTTCACCTTAGTTGGCTTTGGGAACCTAGGGATCGCATCTACTTTCTGCATGTTTGGATGATATCCATCCTTATCAATGGTATGCCTCAAGTAATTGATCTCCTTCTTCAAGAATTGACATTTTCCAAAATTGACCTTGATATTGGCCTCCCTTAAATTTTCAAACAACTTTCTCAAGTGCACTAAATGTTCTGCGGCATTGGGTGAAGATACAATTAAATCGTCAATGTAGCAGATTACATTCTCCTTTACCTCGTCAGTGAGCTTGCTATCAAGTGCTCGAATAAGTGCTGGTCCACTGTTGACCATTCCAAAAGGCATTCTCACAAAGACCCATGACGTCTGGTCAAATAGGAATCCAGTGTACTGCATACTTTCTTCTTCCAGTTGAACTTGGTAAAACGAAGATGTCAAGTCAAGAACACTGAAACATGCTCTCCCTTTGAACATTCTAAGCAGATCTCTGATCTTAGGTGGTCGGTCATTTTCTGGAAGAATCTTCAAGTTGATGGTCCGAGCATCGAGACAAAGACGTATCTGACCATTACTTTTCTTCACTACAGTGATGGGGTTTATGTAAGACGACGCCTGTTTTTTAATAATCCCGTCTACCTCCATTTTTCTGATCAACCCTCGTACTTCTTGATAGTATTTCTCAGGTATGGGGTATATTCTCTTTTGGTAAGGGGTTTCATCGGTCAGCCTTATCTTATACTTATAGTCTTTAATCAATCCAGGCTTATCATCAAAAATATCTTGGAATTCCTTTATCAAATCCTCAAATTCCCCCTGAATTTCTTCAAATCCTTCAGTTTTTCTACTGGGTATTTCTGTTATATTCTCCACTTCATTAATAATGGTATTTAAAATTTCTTCCCTAAGGTCTATCTCCAGACTGTTTTTCACGTCCTGTTCTTCAATCTCTTCTGTGATCATGTACCCATCATTAAAGCTAATACTCCTATTCTTCATATCAATAATGGCTCCAACTTTCGATATAAAATCGACTCCTAGCACAATATCGAAATGGATCTTGTTAACCACAATAAAGATCTGTTCATAATTCCTTCCATTAATTTCAAAGTTCAACAGCACTTGGATCTTGCATTTCACTGCCTTGTCTTGGAAAATTCCTCTCACTTTGACGGTAGAAACTGGTAAAACTGTCATGTTTTCTCCTTTTAACAGACTTTGATAGCATTCATCAGAGATTATCGAAATAATTGCACCGGTATCCATAAGAGCTTTATACTGTTGGCCATCTATCAGTACAGAAATAATAGGTAAGGCACATGGTCTTTCCTCTTTGACGATTCCCCTCTCTTCTAATAAATCCTCATCAGTTACTTCGTAAATTTCATTAATGGTAATCATGTGTGGTGTGGCAATGTATTCATAGTTTCTCACTGTCGTTGAGAAATCGGCGTTTTTTTTTTGTGTTACCAATCTCAAAGTTCCCCTGCTGACTTGTAGAAGGACCAGGATCGATCACTACATCCTGTCTTTTCTTTTGGTTTTCAGCTTCCTTTTCTCGTAATTCCTTCAGATACTGCTGACTTTCTTTCTCTCTCTCTTGATACTTGTCGGGTGTCATAACCTGACCTTGAGAATTCTGATTCTGATTCTGATACTGGTTATTTCGATTGTAGTTTCTATTATAACCATTGTTATAGTATCTACCTCTTCCGTTGTTGTAATTCCCTCTATTATTATTCCAGCCTCTTCTTTGCTGATATGGACGGTAACCTTGGGATCTGTTGTTGCGGAAATAATTATTCCTGTGAGGACCTACATTTTCAGTTTTTTCTTCCTCAGGCTTATCAGTTTGCTGCACTTGATCCATGTACACCGTATTAACGTCTTTGAATTCGTGCCTCTGACCTTTTTGTACCAAATTTGGCATTGGACTCGTGTAGTCAAGCCTTCTCAATAATTCGTCCATACTGGTCAAATCTCTAATATTTGACGATATGATCAGTCTTCTTACCTCCACAGGCAGCATACGTGAAATCGCATCTATCAACTGCTCCGTTGACAATGGGGGTTGCAAAAATCTCAAGCGTGATAGCTGACTCGTGAAGAAATCAGCGTACCGTGTTGGAAGAGTACCTGAATACTTCCTCGAGTATACCTCAGCTCTTAATGAATTCTGAGCTTCTATTGACCAGAATCGTTTTATCAGTGCCTCTGCAAATTCGTCAAAATTGCTGAAAGTGTACCGAAATGATCTAAACCATTCAAGGGGTCCTCCATCTAGAAATCTTTCTACGATTCTCATCTCTCTCTCTCTAGGAATATGGGCTTCTATGAAATAGTCTTTAAGGTTCCTGATATATTCGATCGGTGTGAGACTATCAGTGTTGCTAAATTTTTGAGGTTTGTCTTCAAAATTCCGGATGACTGTCACATTTCTCGGATATGAATCCATATAATGTTTCCCACTATCACGATACTTCCATTCAGGTTCAATATTCCTATCCTCTTCTTCTTCCCTGAATCTGGATATACGTTCCTCAGGACTAATATCTCTCTCTTCTGTAGCGAGGTTACATCTTCTTACGTAATTTCTATCCTCTTCACCAGTCAATCCTTCAGTATCCTTGTCTGTGATTTCCGTGATGACTTTCCTAATCAACTCTTCCTTATAGGTTTCCATCATGCTAGCTTCTCCTAGTTTCAAATTCTGCAGTTTGCTCGTAGTTTCATTAACATCAGAGACAATCTTATGAATCTGTTCCTCTAACGCAGTTTTTAATGCTTGCACGTCCTGACCTATTTGAGTTCTATCCTCTACCTGCTTTTCGGATAGCGAATCCATCCTTACATTCAAGTCTTTCCTGATCTGAACTACTTAATTTATTTATGTCTACTTGTGTACTGGCAAGTTTTCTTTCAATTCGCTCCTGAATCTGATCGACATGTTCCCCACTTGACCTGTTCCATTCATCTTTCCAAACCGTTACATTTGCAGTTAACATTTCCGCGATATCTACCTCAATGTCTTCCTTAAGTAAACGATTGTGATCTAATACTTGGGTTCTCATGACCTCTACATCGTATTTTAAACCAGCTAAAGAAGCTGTTGTCCTAACAGACTCGTCAACTAATCGAGTTGTTAATGCACTAATGTTACGAGTACAAAGCGTTTTTGAAGTTTCAATTTCTTCCCTAACTTTGTTAACATCAGTCTGAACTTTAGCAATGTCTACAAAAACAGTATTGACTTCTACTTGTATCTTATTGATATCGCTTTGCATATCATTAACATCTGAATGAATATTATTGATGTCTACTTGAACATTTGACACATCAGTTCGAGCATTTCTAACCTCTCTTTGAACTTCCTCTACTTTGTCTTGTACAGTAGCAACATCATTCCTAACAACAATTACTTCAGCTCTAGCACATGAAATATCACCCCGGACATTAGCAACATCAAGATTCAACATAGTAAGATCTTTCTGTACCTTAGAAACATCAATTTTAACATCAGAAACATCTTTGTGAATGTCACTCACGGCATTCTCGATTCCCTGGGTACTGATCTGTAAACGCGACACATTATTTTCTAGGTTTGCAGAACTGGTCTGAAGAACTTTCAAACTTTCATCCATTCTACTAGCATTCTCCTCCATCATCTGCTTCATTCTACTAGCACTCCTAGCTTCCATCTCCCTCGCACTTTCATTCATGCTAGCTTTCAACTCCTCTAACATCATCCTCATACTCTCATCTGCCATTTCAATAATATTTCAATAATAAACTGCTTTAGGGACATACATCAAACAGAGCAAAATAACAACATCTGAGCAAAATTTTTCACCATATATAAGTTTTGAGCAATTTTCTGTCTTAAATCTAACTTATAATTACCTTATAATTAACTTTCGTAGACACTTCATGTTGAAATAAACTCAAGCACATGTTCAAGTTTCTTTGGTTCATTTTAAAATATCCTAACACAAATAATTTACATTTACAATCCAAATAGTTTAATTTTATCTTTAATATGACTACACATGTCATAAGCTGGTCAAATAGAATAAGATTCCAGATCATAGGCGATTTTTCTAAGTTTCCAGCCTATTTAACCTCTCTCAAGTAGTATAAGATCTGATCTTTTCTGAGTGTAATTTTCCTAACACAACACAACATTTAATCCCTATATAATCACACTCTCAAATTCTACAATTGGCTAAGACATCTAACAAAGAATCAACCTCTTTATTTGAGTCTTCACAATCCCTTTGACATCGATAACTTGGTAATCCAATGTTATTCGATCACTCCACAAAAATTGCGGTGCCAATTCTACTGCAATAACTTGGTAATCCAATGTTTTGCTGATCGTTCCCCACGTTTTAGGGTCGCCAATCCTACTGTCCCCGTTATCAGGATAGTAGGCTGTCAGATATCCGCCCCCTCAATCGGATTGCCAATAATCAATCGCACCGGCACAGCTACATCAATGAAAATGGCACTGACAGATACTATCGAGATTAGAACACAATAGTTAACAAGAAATTATTGTGGAACACACCAAAATATACGGGGGTTCATACTTACCTTTACTTACCTCTTAAATTTATCTCGGGGACTGGGTTGTCAACTGGATCACTTAAAGTATGCCCTCACAATAACCTCCACCATGATATTTAAAATGAACCACAACGAAGACGAGAAACTTTAAACTGCACAATAATTTATTTCACATAAAGAATGAATTTAACAAAAATAAAACAACAAAATCCACGTGGCAATCAGAAGCCATCGACCACATAACCATGTCCTCCTGTCGGACTTGTATACTTTACATACAATGTTTCAGCTTTCTCAAGCTCAAAATAACGTAATTATAATAATGCACTTGGAATGGAAACAGGATTTGGGACGAGACATATATAGCAATTGTTTTGCGTGTTTATACACTTCACATTTTATTTATAGCCACAAGGCTATTATGTAAACGTCCTTGGCCTCTATCATACAGTTGTCCGGGCCAGCTGCAATGCACCTGCATCGTCAAAGTGGACTCACCCCTCCGTTCAACCCTAGCATAAGCGAGTTACATCAGAGCTTAGCTCTCCTTCAAAACACGTTAAATGTCCACATCTCAACTGAAATATTATCACGCAAATCTTTTAAATGCTCCATTCAAACACCAGTGGATTACTCCAATAATCCTAAATCATGTTTAATTGTTCAATCCACATGTTTAATTAGCGTTGTTTAGAGTATAATAACAAAACTCTAAATGTTAATAACAAAAGTTCATTAATTATTTATAACAATAATAAATTGTTTATAACAATGTCAAACGACAATTAAAATTTTATACACGCCTCTATTAATCCCTTTCATTTCAAATTATTTAACAAAGATATTTACATAATTATTTACAATATTATATTGTTTATATTATTTATACAAGAAATACATTAAACCACACGTTTATCCGGTTGATAATTACTCAAATTGTGGTGATATAATCGACCAATGAAGGTTAGTTATATTTAAATGTCATATTCAGGTTTAATAAGGTTTAATAATTATTATTAATATTTGTGACGGTAACCTCCATTCAAAATCTTCATCTCAAATTATTTAACACTCTTGTTAACTTTAACAGTATTTTCATATGAATAACTTTCAAAGAACCAGGACAATACATTCAGCGGAAAAATACTTCGCTCAAAACGCACAAAATTGCTCAACAATAGGCCCAGAATTCATCATATATCTTCATATATATGGCATCAAAATCTTCCAAATTACATACAAAAACCTCCACTCATAAATTCAACAACTTCATTTATTACTGTGGGAACCTCCTTCATTATTCAAGGGCATTACTCATCAGCGACTTTTACAGGTCCACTGAACTAACGATTATACATCCATTGTTCCTCTTCAAAAATTCTTATATTCATCAATTGTATTAATGTCTGTTATTATTTAACCTTCGTGGGTTTCATTCATGAATCGATATGAAGTAAAAATTTGCCAATCACAAATAAATTTAATAGCAAATACGATTAGACACTCCTCCCTGGTCTATCAAAATTGAGATTAATATCTTCAAAGTAACGCAGTATAAAAATACTATCTTCAATCAAAGTTCATCTAAACTGCATAAATAGTCGAATAGAATACAATCAGATTGTGGAATGCAAACATTATTGTTCCAATCTATAATTGAGAAAAAATTCCTATCAAATGTTCATTACTATAGTGTATTCAATAAATCGTAATCAAAGTTCATATTTCATAAAATTGTCTATAATGCAATGATAAATGTCTATGTTGCAATCATGTTCATAAGACGACTAGTATTTCAAAGATCGTCGATAACGTATTAGATTTTAACGCTCTAAAATCATTTAATTATTCTTCTTTCTTGAGGATGACAGAAAATTGGTCAAAGTAATTTACTGAATAGAATTACTTTAATAAGTTGACACGCTGTCTGACTTCAAATCTGCCATAGCAAATCATTAACTTTACAGTCAAATCGTGACTACAAAAATATGCAAATTAATGAAAGAATCTAAATTATCAGTCTCAACTGATCCAAAATTATTTAACTATGCCAATGACATAACAATGTCTCAAAAACGTAGAAAAAGGCATAAATCATCGAAGTGTACTGAGTACAGAAATATCCAGCAAGAAAATGGGGCAAAAGATAAACAAGAAAATATGGGGAAAATGGTTGCTCAGATATCGCTACATGACTCAAATAATACAAGAAACGTTCACGACTACCTTATCTGTTGATTGAAGTTCTAGAGGAAAGTTTTCAAAGAAAACTGCTGTTGGTTCCATTTCACCAGCGTGAAGATGTGCTCCGACCTCGAACCTGGAATCAGCGTCCTCGGAGAATCGAACTGCTTCCTTCTCCGGAAATTGCACTGCTCCATGTATACGAAAGACATCCTTCTGGCAAAACTCTTCTTTATGAGCCGGGTCCACCCTGGCCTCTCTTGAAAGTTCCCTGAAGTTCCAGTCGTAATTCGCCATGAAGTTTATTGCAGTTATTTCCGCAGAAATATTCATAATCGTGGAGTATGATGATATTTCCACTGTCATTTGATATAATTCAGCGATGGATTCACGATTCATGAGTGTAGTTGGATGTTCACTACATGCTCGCTTTTGTAGAATGACGATTAACGAAGTTCCATGCTGTTACTTCACTCCATCGATATATGTCCCAATTGCATTAAAGCCTTAGCCTTCCATCTCAACTTCTGTTATAATCATTGAAAGCACTGCAAGATTATAATGTTCCATAATAGAATGTATCGTTGTAACACCAAACGTATGCTCCAATATCACGGTTGCGATATACGTGTCAGCCGTAGTGTATACTGTGGAAATTTAAAAGTGCCTCTCAGGTGGCGAGAAAATCACTTTTGTCTGCAGTCTTAAAATGCCAATATCTTTCAAAGTATAACTGTGAAATTGTTCAAATCTTCTACACACCTCAAGGTTGTGCTGCCCAATTGAATTATAATGAAGGCAGAAGTTAACTCTTTATATCTTATCTGGTAGAAACGTTAATGTGAGCGTTACAACTTCACCTAGTTCCGAACAGCGTAAAATGGAACTGCTCCGTGTTCGTTCGATGCGCCGGGCTTTAACCACACGCTAAAGATGACTTGCTTCACTTATTCACTCGAAAATGACTATATGACATCTGAAATATATATATGCGGTATCTGCGGTATGAGAGATATAAGAGCTCCTCTATCCTGTGCACGACCTTTTATCAATTTCTTAAGGGGCGTATCCATCCCTTCCATAGCCTGTTGCTCCGTCATTGCTAGAAGTTTTAACTTTGGCTATACTTGACGGATTTTCAAATTTCAAAAACTCAAAATTAATTTCTTCAAAATTCCAAATCAATGCCATAACTGAAAATAGATTTCCACAAATCTGCATGCCAAAAGCAATCAAATATCGTAGTTTCAGCAATCTCCGTCTTCCTTCCAAACTATCATTCATTGGTTCAAGCCTTTCCTCCAATGGCGTAACTTCTTCCTTAGCACAATACCTTGTTTCCTGCGACTGCGTCGTAGATCTAAGATCTTTCTCGAACAAAATCATGACGTCACCAAGAATCTCAGCTCAACCAGCCTACTTGCATGAATTCTACGTCATCCGTGCCTACGTCATGAATATACACGTCACAACTATGACATCCATAACTTTATTCATATTTGCCAATACAGCCATCGTGGTCTCAATATAATTCAATTTACGGGGGCAGTACATGACTAACAAAGAAATTCAAAAATTAGTTAACACTAACACAAAAAGCAACAAGAATTCGAATCTAAATAAACTTAAAGAATTGAAAGAGAAAATAAATAATAGCGATGTAATTGTTACTAAAGCAGATAAGGGTAACACGGTCGTGCTGATCGATAAGGAGGTATATGTCAACAACACACACAATTTCCTCAGCAGCTCGAGCTTTCAAGAGGTTAAGAAAGACCCCACCCAATCTATACAGAGAAAATTGAAAAATATTTTGAAAACCTCCATGTTTATTATCAATGAAAAACAAACTAGTAATTTAACCAATATGAACCCGGGATTACCAACTTTGAAAGCGCTCCCCAAAATTCATAAAGAAGGAATTCCAATAAGACCTGTCATTAATTTCAGAAACAGTCCCCTGTACAGAACCGCCAAATTTTGTCAGCAGTTCCTTGAAAGACATTACATTTTTAAAGCAAATAAATCCCTAAAAATACACTCAATTTCTGCGAAGAAAGCATGAAACTTACCTTAATGAGCAAACACTCCATGCATAGCGTAGACGTGAAAGATATGTACACAAACATCCCAATTGCATCATCGCTCAAGGTCATTAAACAAAATTTGTCTAACAACAGTATATTGTCAAAAGTAGAAATTAACGAATTCATGACGCTATTAGAATTCACACTCACAAATAATGTTTTCACTTTTAACAATAGGATCTATAAACAAAAAGAAGGACTCTCAATGGGATCTCCGCTATCTGGTTTAGTAGCTAACATATATCTTGACCATCTGGAACACGAAGAAATTGTAGGCAAAATTGACGGTATACATTATTGGGGAAGATACGTGGATGACGTGTTTGTAATAATCGATGATACTATTTTAAACATAGAAGGACTCTTGCAAAAATTAAACGGTTTGGATAAAAGCATACAATTCACCTCTGAATCAGCCGTAAACAGTAAAATCAACTTCCCTGACACTACAGTTTGTTTGAATAATAACAGGTTAACCTATACAGTTTTTAGAAAGCCAACCCAGACCCACACGACAATAAGAAAAGTCTCTAACCACCCGGGCAATCAAAAGAAAGCCGCCTTTTATAGTATGATCAACAAAGACTTTTCCCTTCCTTTAAGCAAAACAGATCTAAATGAAGAAATAAAAATCATTAAACAGATTGCCAAGGTTAACGGATTCACATCGCTGTTTGTCAACAATATTATCAGCAAGCTTAAAAACAAACCGGTCACCCGCCTAACGCCGGAACAAAAAGAGCAGCCCAAATACGCGACTTTCACGTATTTCAGCACCAAAACTTATAGTATTTCAAATATTTTCAAAAATTGTGGACTAAGAATAGCATATAGAACTTCCAACACAAACAATAATATTTTATTCAATACTAATAAATTGAACCATACGAACAAATTCAGTAAATCAGGTGTGTATATGTTGAAATGTGCTAAATGCGACGCTAATTATTGTGGACAAACAGGTAGAGTATTTATAACAAGATATGGTGAGCATTTTAATGCCATTAAATACAATAAATTTTCCGCCATGGCAAATCATATGAAAGATACCAAACATGAGTTCACAGACATTAACAACGATATGAGAATCTTACATCGAGCAAATAAAGGAATTACAATGAACATATTAGAAGAAATTGAAATCGATTTAGCCCAAAAGACCGCTCCCCTAACGAATCTTAATGAGATTCATTTCGAAAACAACGTACTCTATGAAACGTTAATCCAATACAAAACAAAATATAAACCACCATAGAAATAAATCCACAACCGTTGATCCATGTTACCTTCCCCTAAACTTACTCCATACCCCTTCCCCCTTCCCCACTCCTCACCAAAACACTCCCGAACTCTCACCCCTCTCCTCTTCCACCCCTATTGTCTTGCTTGCTGCTTCCATGTTGACACACCGTTTCAGTACAGCACAGTCTCCGTCCGACTCAGCACGGCTCTGTTAGCTCATTGCCGCATTACTTCGTAAGTCTTTATATAACATTTAGGGTTTTTAAAGTATTATTTTATCTATCACTTCTTTCTCTCATACATAGTTTCATTTCTTTCCAGTTGGGAATGGTCACCCCTTGCTTGGGCTTTTGAAGCTAACATTAGAAATAAACCAAGAAAGACTGCCAAGCCCGGCTGAGGATTTTATTGAGCTTTTAACATAAGAAAATGTTTTAACAACTTTTTAATGTGTTACAGTGATCCATGTGTGTTTTATGTACAATTTTTAACTTCACCCAGTATATAAAGGGAATGTTTTAAGGGCTGCCCAAATATTTAGGCTCATGAAGACGTCAATAAGTGTCAGACGTCGAAACATGTACCATGTGTTAAAAGACAGGTGATTGTATCACGACATTTTAATAAACAGTATTGACGAGGCGGAACCATTTGGAACTTTGTTCTTAATATAATTCAGTCAATACGGAAAAAATATGCGACTCTCAGAGTCAAAAATAAAATAACACCAACTTGTACACACTCTCCTATATCACAAACACATACACCCTCGCATACTTTTAGTTGCACCCTTAAAGGTGACAACGTCAGCGGCCAACGGTGGACAGCATACGTGGGATGCTGAACATCGCTGAACGCAAACACATCCCGCACACGCAAATGAAGCGTTACTTCAGGATCTAAGGGTGGCACGGAGGTTGTAAGTGCCGAACCTTCGACCTTAAGGTGGAATTCCGACCCACGACGGAAAACCACGAGGTTATATAATAAGTACAAGGAAGGAATAGCGGACTAGCCACCAAACCGCACCAGGAACGGCCGAATAGGGAGCGGTAGACAAGGCATGATGGTAGAGTGCGCACGAGAGTAAGAGGTATAAAATAACTGGCCACTTAAAAGAGCTCTACAAGGTATATATGATAGTTGATAATTGTAAATTGTAAATTATTTTGTATTTTCTCGTCATATCATGATAACGTTATACAATTAAAAGGTTCCACATGGTTGGCCAACATACCTATACATAGAGTACCAACATGGCAACCATTATTTTACTATGTTCATTATTATTACTATGTGTATTATGTTTACTTATAAATTATCATAAATATTATAAATGTCTTGATTATTATTATTATTATCAGGTCATACCTGTTTTCATCGTCACGACCACCAATGTACACATAAACACGCACACTGATTATGCTTTTGTTTCTTTCATTTTTCTTTCTACTAACGATAAAATTTGTAAAGGTGTCCCGTTTCATCCCAACAATAAATCATTCTGATATATTCCTTTAACTTATACCCTGGAGCACCTATTTTTGCTATCTTCTTCCATCTTTCACACAATACACTGCAGGGAGCAATTTTTTTTCTCCAACACAGCGCCGGACGGCACAACCAGCCGTCCAGCCATGTTTTTTTTTCCTCCCTGGATAATACCAATATATATATATATATATATATATATATATATATATATGTCACGATCACGTATTCTTTGTTGTACCTTTATCATTAATATTTCAAATGTCCACTTTTAAAAACAAGCAACTCTAGATTAACTATATATAACATGTATTCCCAAAACCTACCCCTCTGAGCACACGCTGGACTCACATCACCACGACATCGACACACCTACACCAAAACGGAAGACAAAGAAGAAGAGGTACGAGGGGAAACCAAGAAGAAAACATCACATCGACGCGCCCACTCTACTTCCAGTTCGCGGGGACGCGAACTAATTTATGAGGGGGACTTGTACAGCCCTGGGGGGCAGTACCCCCTGAGAGCCACCCCCCATCTTTTACCAAATCCACCCCAACTGGCAACACCATAAGACCAGAACATTATCTATACGCAGCAAGCAGCGGCCACCCAGCCTGGGAGGTTAGCCAACTACTTGCAAAACATACACAAACATCTACACTAACAACTATCTAGGGCAGCTACATTTACGCAATGCTGACCACGCAGCGCCGGGAGGTATAAGAATGGAGTCCACATTGGAGCCATGATCTATCTGTTCTGTTCTACTCTGTGCGTCGCCAGCGGCCTCGCCCGACGTCTGTTCCAGCTTATCACCAGGTGAGATTCAGACGTGCTCAGATTCCTTTAAATCTTGTATACACCTACCCCAAACTTGTACACATATTGTATTTCACACCTGTCTAAACTTCCCAAGAGGGACATACTAATCTACATCTACTGACCAATAAACACATGGTCAGTAAGCTACACTTGCATTACTAATTACACTCCTCTTCACGTCCTCATACCCTACCTGACCTTCGTCACGATTGCCCGTGACCGTCGAAGCCGGTAATTGCTTCATCAGGCCCCATTGTACTCCCAGCACGCGACTCGACTGCCTAGCGTCGAGCCGCTGACTTAGCACGTTTAATGTATTACTCATTCCGCTCAGCTGGCAGGCTAGTATAGTAGCCTATATTTAGAGATTCATCCCCTAGAAGATACTTGCATCTTGCCGGGAGGCCCCCAAGAGATTGAACACTAAAACACCAACACACTACACTAGTAGTTTCTCCCAACTACGGGGAGCTACTCCCATTTAGGAACAACCTTCCAAATTGGCACAGCGACACAATCGTGTTTTATCCCAAACTACCCCCCAACCAAGGGATTAAAACAAGCTGATTACATCATGGGGGAGCTCGACGAACTAGGCAGAAACACTAAAAGCAAGTTTAGAAATGCAAAAATTATAATGAGTGGCATTGTTCGGCGGGGAGATGTTCCGTTAAGGCGAGTTAAGTCTGTAAATGACCGCATGGGCTGGGTATGTGCGCAACTGGGATTAGTGTACGTAGAAGCTGACTGCTGGATTGGTGGCCGTGACTTCGCCCGAGACGGGCTGCATCTAAATCGACGGGGCGCTTTTAACCTAGGGAGCCTACATGACAGGGTCATCGGCTCGTGCCGACTTTTGTGAGGAGGAGCATGTCCAGAGGTTGCCAGCCGATGTGAACAGAAGGAGCTATTTCGAGATATTTGCTGCGGAGGTAAGACTCTAAGATTACTGCAGGTTAATTGTCAGAGTTTAGGAAATAAATTAATTGTATTTTGGAATCTTGTAGAGACGTATTCTCCGGACATTGTCATTGCAACTGAATCTTGGTTATATGAGGACATAAATAGTAGCGAAATAATTCAAGGGACCTACGAAATGTACAGAAGGGATCGGGGGAAGCGAGGTGGTGGGCTATTTATTTGTGTGCGCAAAAATATAGCTAGTTTCTTAAAGTGGGCTGATATGGATCATGAAATGTTATGTGTAAAAATTTCGGATAAAGGAAATAAATTCCCTCTTCAGGTGATAGGGGCGTATAGAGCACCGAAAGATAACTTTTCTCTCCTCGAAACACTGTATGATAAAACTTGTACGGGTAATGCTATGATAAAGAGCATAATAATTGCTGGAGATTTAAACCTCCCCAAAGTAGACTGGTCTTGTGAGTCAACTAGCTGTGGTCAAGCTCAGAGCGCTGAAAATAAATTCTTAAGGGAGGGGGGATTTTCCCAAGTAGTTGACTTCCCAACTAGAGACAATAATACCTTAGATTTTTATCTCGTAAGGCCTGTAGAGCTGAATATTAACTGTCTGAAAGTACCAGGAATTAGTCACCATTCTGGGGTTGAATTAAATATTAGATAAGGTGACATTACAAAATTACACTCTGATGTAGCAAAAAAGATCATATTCCAGTATCGCAGGGCGGATCAGGACAAGTTTCAGGGGTATTTGAATGAGCTATTTGTAGGATGGGCATCGGAAGGAAATCACATTAATATCCTGTGGACTAACTTTTTGAAAATTTTAAATAGCGCTGTTGATAAATTTGTCCCATTTAAATTGCTGAAACAACACCCAGATCCTGAGAATTACACACGAGAAATTAGGAGTCTAAAACGGAAAATTAGGAAATTATACAATAAAAGACCTGATAGTGACAAATATATGTTGAAATTTAAGTCCTTATCAAGAGAGCTCGTCTTAAAAAAGAGGGCTGCTCATGACAGTTATATGCAAGGTTTACTTGGTTCGGGAGGTGATGGGTGGAAAAAATTTTACAGTTATGTTAGGAGAAGAAAGGGAAATTCAAATAATTTGTCGATGATAATGTCCGGTGACGGTAATTTAATTACTGAGAAACAGGCCATTGCTAATGAATTAAATGTCTTTTACGGTAATGTGTTCAATAAATCCAATAGCTGTGTGTTGGACCTTAACGACGAATCAGGGGCTCCCCTGTTCCAAATAACCAGTCAGCAATTGTAAAGCTAATACAAAAACTACGTTTCAATGTATCAAAGGGTCCTGATAATATTGTTAGTGAAGTACTTAAACTAGGAGGTAGGGCCGTGGCACGATACTTGGAGGTGATGTTTAATGTGTCCATTAACAATGCGCAAATCCCAGATGACTGGAAAAGAGCTACGGTAGTCCCAATATTTAAGGGAGGGAGCAGACTTGAATTGGGCAACTACAGGTCGGTTAGCCTTACGTCCCTCGTTTGTAAACAGATGGAGCATCTCATTTGCGACTACTTCAGGGAACAGTGGGAAACATTATCATGGTTTAATGATAGGCAACATGGATTTTGGAAAGGTTACTCATGCGAGAGTCAGATGCTATCACTTTTTCAAGACATTAGCGAATCGTTAGACCATGGAGTTTCAGTCGACGCCGTGGTTATAGATTTTGCGAAGGCATTTGATGTCGTGCCACATGACATGCTACTCCATAAATTAGCTTCGACGAAGATTGATAGAAGAGTAATTTTATGGATCCAAGAATTTTTGACGGGTCGTTCACAGAAAGTGAAAGTCGAAGGCATATTCTCAGATGAAATTACCGTAACGTCGGGTATCCCTCAGGGCAGCGTAATCGGAACTTTGTTATTTTTGGCGTTTATAAATGACTTACCAAATGGGATTCGCAGTGACTGTCGATTGTTTGCGGATGATTGTGTAATATATCGAAAGATACATGACTCACAAGACAATGCAGTGCTTCAAGAGGACCTGAACCTGGTCTATAAGTGGGCGATTGAAAATAAAATGAAAATAAACACAAGAAAATGTAGTCTCTTAAAAATAGGGAAAGTCCGAAGGCAGGATTTTCAATATAGCATTGGCTCGGAAATACTTGTAGAAGAAGATTCTTGCAAATATTTGGGCGTTCACGTAAGGAATGATATGAAATGGAGTAGTCATGCAGGATGTGTAGTTTCAAAAGCTTACAAATCCCTGTACTTTGTAATGAGGGTATTAAAAGGAAGTAGTACCTCTGCTAAAGAATTAGGCTATTTGTCACTTGTAAGACCTATTCTGGAATATGCCTCGGCGGTTTGGGATCCATATCAAGTAGGGCTCATCAATGAGTTGGAAATGGTACAAAGAAAGGCCGCGAGATTTGTGCTCAGTGACTTTAATCCCAGGAGCAGTGTGAGCCGTATGTTAAAGAAACTTGGGTGGGAATCACTGGAGGCTAGGAGGATGTAATCTAGACTCTGCGCTATGTACAACACGTATACAAATCAACCAGTTTGGGGTGAGCTTAGCAAACGATTGGGAAAGCCCACTTACATGGGTAGGAGCGATCATCCTTTCAAAGTTAAGGGCCGACCACAGCGAACAAATTATGGTAAATATTCTTTTGTAAACCGTGCCATTGATAACTGGAACTCTCTACCTGCCGCAGTCTTAGAGCCTTTTCCCAAACATATAGGTGTGTTTAAGAAAATACTTGTGTAAATACTCCAGTTTAATTGTTGTATAATTGTTTTTGAATTGTTATGTATAATTATGTATTTGTTATGTATATCCAATTTGCCACCGGGGGACACACTCCCCATTGCAAATAAATGAATGAATGAATGCATGAATATAAAACATAACACTGAGATGGCCTTTGCTAGTACTACCTCTGTACTGTACCCGAGGGCACGGATGCTGACTGGCATTGAACCTGGGACTCTAAGAAGGAAGAATCATGTCTATGATTTTCCAGAGAACCGAACCCTAGATCTCAGAGGGGGAAAAGCCACATAGAACCCGAGATACAGTTGAAATAACAATTGCTGAGGTGATTGAAGCTTAATTTCATGTTTGGGAAAGGAATTATAAGCAATTTTAAGGAAGAATATTATATGAGCAGTGAGCTAACATACAGAATATCTAGCAAAAGTAGAGAAACTTGGAGCAACTTGACAGTTAATAAATGCCGCTGGAAAAGAGGCGTGGCAGACAGACGCCAACTACATCAATGTCAAACTATTTTCACGCGTCCAGTGGAAAGGGGAGTTCCTGCAGCAGCTCAAAAACCACCCGGAGACAAAGCAGAGTGTGAGGGGTGGGGAGAAACCCAAGAGAAATTGATTAATTACTGGCAAACGAGGCATTCATATGGGATGAGAGTTACATCCACATGCATGAAATCAAAGGGAGCTAATTTAGGGAAGAGGAGATTCCTAAATTGAAGCCTAGAAAGAATATGATGCGGAGGATCGCAACCAAAGCAGTCTTAGGGCTATTAGCGGAGAGTCACAGGGGAATAACCGCAGAGGAGAGTTAGGACGCCGTTGAGAAAAACAATTAATATTAATTAATTGAGCGAGCGAATTGCCTGCACGCAAGGAGAATTGGGACCTCCCGGAAGATACGCTCCAGAATTATGCATTACCATGTCGGTAAGTGCGATATGAGAGAAAAAGCAGCTCCAGCTTCGGAAAGAAACTATGTTTTTCCAGAATACACTATAAGGTCGGAGAGGCTTGGAAGCGTCAGTTCGTTGAAACCACCCAGGAGGGTAACATGTAATACGGGGAACACGTAAGTTCGTTGAAGCAATTCGTGCGCACAGCACGCAAGTTCGTCAAGTCTGGACAGAACAAATAGACAATGGAAGGTGCATTATGCAGCATATTTCAAGTGTTGATATAGTAAAATCACACACAGTAAACGACATGCATATAATCAGTTGATTATACACAAGTGTAATGTATTATATCTTAGGAATGTCGCGAAGTGTTGTTGTAGACAATGGACTTATCCGCCAGAATAGTAATGATCTGTAAAATATCGTAGAGTACAATATTAAAGTACGCGATAGGTCATGGGGGCAAGGACTGGATCACAGATATTTGTGATAAATTGTTAGAGAACAGACACAAGATTGATATACTAGACGATCTGGAGAAGAAGATTGGAACACACACAGTAGAGGACACATTCTTAGAAGACAGGAGATGTACGCTTCTACTAGGGATAAAACTTTCACTGGAAACGAGGAGATGTCAGGGACTTTGAGGCGCCCACAACTCTGAAATCGTGCAGTAACAAGAAACCCAGAGAGGCATTGTGTGTAAATTCAAGTGTACAAAGTTTTGTGTTCAAGTGTTGTATTGTAAAATATTTTAATTGTGTGATAAAATGTGTTATAGTGTAAAGGGCGAAATGTGTCCATTTCAAGTGACAATCAAAGTGTTTAAACCACCAAAAGTGTTAATTGTGAAAGAAATGGCGATGTGCTAGACCAGCATATGTGGGTGCGTTGCTGTACTATTGGATAACTCCAGCAAGAAGAAAATGTGAGTACACTCCAATATGTTAATAAAATTGTATAACTCACCATACGACCATATCATTTTATAAACGTACCGTAGGGAATTTGCAGTAAGACTTGTATGAGTTTGCATTCCTCATATTGCAGTAAATAATTTGAATTCTAGAATGATTCACTTACGACAGCAATTACGTAAGATAATGGTCAATATAACGATAAAGTTAATTGATAATAATAATAAAGAGGTCAAAGTCGAAATAAACATGTAAATTCGGCATGTTGATGCCATAAACGTTGAATTGTGTCAAGTCCGATGAGAAAATACAATGGTATTATGTGTGGAAGAATAAGAGATATGTGTCAGGAGGGTATAAATATGTTTCAGTGTAATATATGTGCTATTAAAATAATTGCAAATAATTGCTAATAATAAATGCCAGTAATAATGCCAATAAAGTAATCGCCATTAAACTAATACCAGTAATGAGAGCCGATGTAGAGCCATGGCATAATATAATCGAATCAGGGAAGTTATAGGAGTGTCGTATGAGCCGAATTATCTAACAGATATATTGTTGAGCCGCGATAAGCGAGCAAGTGTAACGTAGAATCTAGAGATTTACGTAAAGAAGTGCAGGGATCATTCCACGAGCATGTACGTCAGAATAATCTTGTGAGCCATTCTACGAATCTATAGTAAGTATTGTACTGCCAGAGTGCGTACCAGTGTATAGCGACAGCGTTGGGACAGGTAAAGATGCCTGTTTGCCCATATTCAGCGTCCTCGTAGTAACCAGGGATTAACAGTGTCACCCTGAGTCAGCTAATTAAATAATTGATCCACCCGTGTAGGTGAGACAATGTATCTTGGAGAGATCATGGCGATTCTCTACCAAATATTCGTACCGTGGAACGGGATAACAATAGGAAACCCGGCTCGCACGCAGTTAAGAGCCACAGATTATTTCCCTAGGACGGCATAGCTATGAGAAATCCATCCCTTGCTAAGAATATTAATTGAGAGCCATATTGAGCCAATTATAATTACCCTAAGTGCAGGAATAAATATTTAGGTAGATTCCGCTCATAGAATGACACAATCCTACCCCAACCCCTGAAAGTGAAAGGTATCCAACCTTGGAGGCTTTGTTTACAAAATATGAAGTCTAGGTCATAGACACCAGACAAAGTGGAGTGGGAAGGCAGCCATCTTGTTTGAAGGCGTGGCTTAGCGAACCTATTGTCCTCACGAGACGGGGTAGCTAACTGACCGCGACCCTTGGTAAATTGGTACTGTGCTATTGCAATACATAAACTGATATCCTGAAGTAATTAAGTAATGTTTAACATTATTGCATAAATGAATTGTACGCCTTCTGAACATTCAGAAATTTCGAAGGATCGTAAAAATCGCATAATATTTGGCCAAGTTAATGCCTTGTGACATTTTAACTGTGCTAAATCTTGTTGATGTAATTTTAAGAAGTAATTGTCCATTTAATATTAATTTATTCGGACGGGTAGCACTAATGCACAACTTGACACAATTGTAACGCTAGTAACGATTTAATCATGACCTGAGGAATGGCGTATGGTGAGACAAATCATCAAATTATTGTTGTTGTGGCGAGAGAGATGGTACTCATATTGCGTTTGAAACAGATGGGAAAGGAAAACGATTGTTACACAAATAAAGCAAAGCAAACGCAAATCAGAGCAATCAGAATGATATTGTTGAATCATAATTCTAAAGATAAATGTTCCGATGTATACCGGACAGTGTGATTAGGTCAACAATGATTGCATTTAAAGGTAATTAAGTGATATAAAGTAATTTGTTTATTCAGTGATTGTTGTATTGTGATGCATAAATTAATTTTAATTAAGCTATGTGAAAGACACTATGAACGTTTCGTCAATGTCAAAAGTATAATTTAGGAAGTGTAGAATAGATTTTGGGTGCAGTGAAGCGCAACACAGATTAAAGACTCACAAAAGATGTTGCAGCATGCCTGATGAGCTCAGTGCATTAAAGTTGATCTGATCTTTGGATTAGTGAATCAGAGCTGCGGAGTGTAGATGGATCAGATTAGGTTTTGTGTGATTGTATGTAATCGTCATCTGGTCGCTCCACATATTTTATTTGTGTCGTGGGAAGTTAAATGTACATGAAATTTGTGTTCTTGTTGTGTTTTTGCCATGATTTGAGTAATATTAAATTCAGTATTTAGGAATATGTTGTTAGGTAGATTTCTTTAGAAAGCTAACTATTGCAATGGGTCCCATGTTTCGACTTCCGGAAAATTTCGACACATCTTCGCGTTTCACATCCCCCAGACCCCAAAACCACCGTCAGTTCAAAAGTTTATATATAATTTATGTATATATATATATATATATATATATATATATATATATGCATATCAGTTTCTTGTGGACACGATAACTGCCGTAATTTTGCACCAATCACTTTGAATATTTTACCGAATATGTATACCTATAAAATCTCGGTCGAGTTCGTTACTGGGCTAAATCGGTCGAAGGGGGTGAAAATGGGGGGCTTTTTTCGAAAAAGTGAAATATTGCTATAACTCTCTTAATATGTGAAATATCGAATCCGTTCAACGTTCATACTATGTGTCGGATAAAGCCCAAAAATTTTTGTTTGAAGAGCTTTTTTATAGCACAAACCATTGACCAAAGGGGTGGGAAAAGTGGGTTTTTCGGGAAACATTAATCATATCTCTCTTAATAGGCACAATCTCAAAACCGTACAAAATGGACAATATTCCCCTAATAATTACCTAAAATTTTGTCTTAAAGAATTTTTGATATGACCCACCATTATGCCAAGGGATGAGAAAAATTATTTCGGAATTATAAGAAAATGCCAAGAGCTATCAGTGCTTGCCATGGCAACTCTACTAAATTGATGAGGGATGAGCCATCAGACGTTGCCAAGATAACGCACTTGCACGAGATCATATTCAGAATTCCATCTGACTAAGTGTGAAGCGGCTTCGGTGACGTAACTAGTAGCAAGCATGCTGAATGTCTATGCCCAAGGTCGCGAGTTCAAAGCCGGCCGAAGTCGTGGTATTTTCTAAGAGCGCTAAAAATCCCTCAGTATGCTTTCCTTTGGAGGAGAAATTCCAACGTTCGTTGCGAGTTGGTGGCTGCGGTGGTATCTAGTAGCCAAGTTCACAGGTAGGTGTCGTTGACGGTAGTACCTGGTAGCAACATTAGGAACTACTGCTTGAAATTGACCGTCTGCAGTCCTTACCTGAATTACAGACTAATACAGCCATCCCTAAGTACACGGGGTCACATGACCGCGTTGTCGCAGCCCCTAAACTGAGGAACCAACCAAAATCTCTGCGGGAGATATAATTTTGCGTGAAGAAGTAACAGACCGTTACATAGTTACACATCAGTGTCGAAACCTAGCATAAGGACAGTGTGACCACAAGTATAAAAATGGACCCCAAATGACAAGAAGGTTACCGTTCCCATAAGACAATAAAATATTTAAAATAAGCATAAAATGACGAAAAACAAAGTTAATTAAGCTCCAATTATAAAATACCTTCTCGCAATAAATGAGGTCTGATCCTTCTACGAAAACCTGCATATTCTGCCTATTTTCGCCTATCCCCAAGTTTGTCCGGTGAAATCTACCTCCGCCTTCCGGCGTGCCGAGAGGACTTTTTTCCATGTAGAGTAGTCACCTGGTAGACATCAAATCCTGAATGTGTGTTTGTACAGTGGGGGGACGTACCATACCTCGAAAGACCGTGAGCAGTCGGGATACGAACACATGTTCTCCACATAATTTCAGATGGGTAGAGTACCAAATTTCGTTCAATTTAGTTTCACTGTGCTTGAATTGATAGGGGGGGGGGGGAAGACATACCAAATCACAGACACACAATTTGTTGGCCCTGTGTAGATCTCATAAGTCTTCTTTAATTCTTTCAAAAATAAGAAGATGGCTAAAATGTCCAATTGTGCTATCTGTCATGGTTTATGAGATAAAGAGTCATAAATATTGCAATTTTAACATCGTTGGTATAGGACGTAAGCCTACTTGCTCCCCTAACGTATTCAATTTCAACCAAATTTGGTGGGAACAAAGTATACACGAGAGCAAGACGAGAGTTGTAATGCTTTAGATGGTTACCTAAGTAACAGGTACAATAGGACCAACCTATAAGTTCAAACACTCGTAGAGAACTTATCCAGTTTTGACGTTACACAAACACGTGGGAAGTATTCGAGGGGTGGATAGTACACCCCAAAACAACACTATATACCCTCTGCGGTAGATAGTATACGAGCTACGCCTGTTTTAGATCATGGATGGCATGGGGAGTTAATCTTTAATTAGGATTAAATTTGGGGTCAGGCATTCCGTCCTACGGTCTCCTACATGTACATATACTGTGCCATCTAATAACGATGTCCATTCCTAGACATGACCAAATCCTCGTACTGATACTGTTGAATCATCACCGGCCTCTGCTTGCGAGACCCGCCCACCATTGTTTATGGTCCACCTCATGGCGTGGAGACTGCATTGCTAGCTGTCACAGTGGAGGTCCGGGTTCGATTCCCGGCTCTTTAGTATGAAGGGTGGTCATCGGGAGGGAGAACTGGTAAGAGGTGGGATCGAGCTTTCATAGAAATGGGTTTCCCCCTTCTACTCCAGCCAAATGCGGGAATGGTACCTAAATTAATGCCACGCTTCAACCTCCCCACCAATGTCGCTCCATCTGTTTGACAAGTTGGCTTCTCCAGCAGCTTCGATTATTACATTTTTCATCTTCTGAAAAGGTGACCCAATCTTCACCCCCCTAATTGTTGTCAGACTTGGACATGTCCCTGTATGTCATCCTGGGCCTTCATTTTGGTCTCTTGTCCTCGGGTTATTTTCAAATCCACGAATTTATCGGTAGACTTTATGGCACCATTCTCTGCAATATCCATCTCACCTTAGTCTGAATGATATTATGGAGTCCTGAAGTCTACCAAACAGATAATATTAATAATCATTCATTCATTTCCGTGTCCGGTCAACATTTCAAAAAAAAAGTTACCGTCAGTCTGAAAGACTAGACTTTATATCATTTCAAATGACGCATGCTACAACTGCCTTCTTGCTTCGCTCGAAGCCCCAGGTCGCTCAACGTCCCAGGACACTTTCAACAGACTCCATTACCCATTAACTTAGGCTTCCCGCGTGGCTCCATGACGTCACGCACTCGCCGTCCATTACCCATTAACTTAGGCTTCCCGTGCGGCTGCATGACGTCACGCGGTCGCCGTCTCCGTAACGCATAACGTTAGACTCAAGCTTCTCGCGTGGCTGCATGGCGTCACGCACTCGCCGTCCATTACCCATTAACTTAGGCTTCCCGCGCGGCTGCATGACGTCACGCGGTCGCCGTCTCCGTAACGCATAACGTTAGACTCAAGCATAACGATGAAGTCGACAAGATCATTTGAAATGATAAAAACTGCCGCTGTGATGGCGTTGTTGCTTCCTCTAAAAACATCTTCCATTGTGCATGGGTTGCCCAGGAGGGGTCAGATAAGTAGGTGGCTTGGGCCTTGTTCAGCTCCACATTCACAAGGGGTGTCTGCGTCTGGTGGAAGGATCCCCCATTTTTGCAGGTTTTTCACGTGCATGCTTTTGGCACAGATTAGCTAATATGACTTCTTTCTCTAGAGAAAGTTCCTCGATGTTTATAGAGATTAACACAAGTGGACTTGAAAAAGACCTTTCGGAATTGTTCAATCCATTTGGACGGAGACCGGTTGTGAAAGGATCTGCCGTCAGCGCATTCCGTTGCATCGTCTGACGTTGCCCAGGGTACACCCGATTGCTATCCATTTCTTTACATCTATTGCAATCTTCGTCGAGGTTCCTTTCATGTACCCCATATTAATAACAAGTAGTTCCGTGAAGAACTATACAGCCTATTTTCATATATCCTATGTTAATTGCCACTATCAACATACAAAATTTCAGTTTGATTGCTGTAATAGATTCGTAGATATTGAGAACCGACTAAATATTTCGGATGGTCGCCATGTTGGATTTTATATATGTAGGTCCTAGAGTTATGTACTGTTACATGCAGATTATTGTGAACGTGTAGTATTCAAACTTCAATCGCATAATTAGGACACAAGAAAAAACAAGGAGATTTTAAAATATTTCACAGCTGCCATCTTGAGGTTATGGCAACAATTGAAATAAATTAGATGCCAGTGGATTAACATTCTTATAAGGATTTACTGTACCAAGTTTCACTGCACGAGGTTGATTAAATTGCGAGAAACGTCCATGTGAATATTTATAATTCGCGTCACCGCCATGTTGGATTTGTGATCACCAGGTTATTTAAAGTCCTATAGGTGAACTTAAGTTCATAGCCCCTATGAACATTAAAAATGCAGTTTGATTGCTAAAATAGATTCGTAGATATTCAGTATCGTCTAAATATTTCGGATGGTCGCCATGTTGGATTGTTAAATGTATAGGCCGTAGAGTCATGTACCATTAAAGGAAAATTATTGCGTAGGTTCATTATTCAAACTTTCACTTCGATCGCATGACTACATCACAAGAAATAAAATCTTAATATTAAAATTCGCACTGCCGCCATCTTGAGGTTATGTAAACAATTGAACTAAATTAGATATCAGTGGATTACAATGTGTATAAATATTTCCTGTGCCAGGTTTCAGTGCGCTTGGAACATTAGATCGCGAGAAAGGTCTATTTAAAATTTTCAAATTCGCTTGGCCGCCATGTTCGTTTTGTAGTTAACCGGTTTTTGAAAGTCTTATAGATGAACTTCCAGTAGCGCCCTTTATCTCCGTACAAAACTTCAGGGTGATACCGCTAATAGTTTCAGAGATATAGAATGCCGGTGAAATATTTCGCACATCCGCCATCTTGTGATTATGTAAACAATTGAACGAAGTTAGATGTCGGTGCATTACAATGTATATAAACATATACTGTACCAAGTTTCATTGCGTTTGGTTGGTCAAATCGCGAGAAACGTCTATTTAAAAGTCGCAAATTCGCTTGGCCGCCATGTTGGTTTTGTAGTTACCAGATTTTCAAAAATCACATAAGTGAACTTATAGTAGTTCCCTATATCACCATAGAAAATGTCAGGGTAATATCGGTAATAGTTTCGGAGATATAGAATGCTGGTGAAATATTTCGCACAGCCGCCATGTTGGATTGGTGAGTCGTAACAAAATTTGAAGGGCACGGTCGAGGTCGCCGGGAATAGTGCTATGAACTTTCCGAGTTTCATTGAAATCGCTCCAGCCGTTTAGATTTTATTAGGGGGGGACACACACACGAATCACACACACACGCACACACACACACGGACAAAAGGTGATCTCATAAGCCTATTTTTTCAAAATTGAAAATAGGCTAAAAATAATAGTAATAACAAATACACACCTCATGATCTTCACGACAATATACCTGTCACGGCACACACAATTCCGGACCCTAAACTGACAGGGCAGTGGAAACAGAAAACTCTTCATGGTAGACAACCTAATGATCTCATCCAAGCATAACTTATTTAGACAGTGAAGCGTCGAACTTTTCTGTATCCAATGTTTGGGATGGCTGACTGATAACAGAAACCTGGCTGTAGGTATAAGAAGCAAACCCATCAAATGCATGATGGAGAAATTACCCATTGCTTCGGATGAAGTGCCACTGTCTGGGGAGCGCCAGGGCACGTCTGGAGCCGGTGCTGGACGATACAGCATGCGCGCCACCGGTGGTAGAGAGCTGAGCAGGCGGGTCTCTACCGGGCAAGATCCCGAAATCACTAGAGCCGACTAGCGTTTGCAAGATGAGCCTGAGCAACGAGGTGAATAATTATCTAGTACTTTGCCTGCTGAAGGTGCTGTACAGGTAACTCAAACAGTGCTCACCCAGGCAGGACTGCCACGACAGCGTATTAAATGGACAAATGCAATGAAAGATGCCAGAATACGCACTTATTTTAGGGTTACTGACGTCAGACAGAATTAAGTTGTTTTAGGCAACGCTTACATTCCGAATTTAGCTTGCAATACCCTGTACTGTGACCGAACAGAGAGTATCTGATCGATACAGGGCTATTCTTTGGAGTAATCGTATCCCTGCCTGAAAATGAAGACATGAATGGAGATACCCAGAACGGTTTCCCTGAAGAACTGGTGCTGGCAAAAATTGATAGGCAGAACCTTCAAGAAGTAAATTCAGTTTCCAAACAAAATATCGATGATCACCAGATTGGAAATTTGAAGAATGAAATGATGGCTACAGTCACAGCGCATTATGGAGCTGATGCAAATTGCAGGCCGAAAATACCAAAATTCAAATGGTTCAAGAAAGCTGACAAACATACTGAGCAGACTATCATGAATGGGAATGTTTTGTCAGAACATGTTAAAGCATCTGGAATACCTTCATTCTATTATTTACTGTGGTGCTCTAACTGTTGTGAGAGCTCTGGGCATTATTCAACGTGAACGGAAAAAGCAAATGCCTCCGATGCCAGACTGGGAAAGAAGACTTGTTGGAAGGATTGAACAGCTCAGGGCAGATATTGCAAGAATAATACAAACACAAGAAACGTACTGAGGAAAGTTGAGTACATAATGATGCAAAAAAAGACCAAACCCAGTGAGATGTACTTAATGTAACACCTGCAGAGTGCCTAAACACCCTTAAACAAAGGCTCGTTGGAACAAAGGTCTGTCTTATACGTCAAACTTGCAAAATAGAGTGAGAGTATGAAGAAAGATAACTCCCTTTTCGCCAACTCAGAGATAAAGTTTTATCAGACTGTGTGTAAGACAAGGGATTCTGCGGACAACTCTCCAACTAAAGAAGAAATTTAAGAATTTTGGGGCAAACGACGACAACATGACATCATGCCACTGAATCAAGTTGGGAAAGGGAGAACAGCTAGCTTCTCAAAAATTTGAGCAACTGCGGCAAGAAAAATTCACCACAAATTATCTAAAGGAAGTTATCAACAACTTGGTGAATTTGAAAGCACCTGGCCCTGACCAGCTTCAAAAATGTTTGGGATAAGGAGTTCTGAAGCATCCACGGATGATTCAGTGAGTTCATTAATGATGCCATTCATCATCCTGATAGCTTCCTAACAAGTGGCATTACTTATTTGCTGCCAAAAGATCCTCAGAATATGTGGAACCCTACAAAATATAGGTCTATCACATACCGGCCCACATCGTAGAAGTTAAGGAAGGAAGGAAGATTGTAGTCTTACGTGACCGTTACTCTTGTGATCATGAGCCACATCGTAGAAGTTAAGGAAGGAAGGAAGGAAGATTGTAGTCTTACGTGACCGTTACTCTTGGGATCATGAGCTACATCGTAGAAGTTAAGGAAGGAAGGAAGATTGTAGTCTTACGTGACCTTTACTCTTGTGATCATGAGCCACATCGTAGAAGTTAAGGAAGGAAGGAAGGAAGATTGTAGTCTTACGTGACCGTTACTCTTGTGATCATGAGCCACATCGTAGAAGTTAAGGAAGGAAGGAAGGAAGATTGTAGTCTTACGTGACCGTTACTCTTGTGATCATGAGCCACATCGTAGAAGTTAAGGAAGGAAGGAAGATTGAAGTCTTACGTGACCGTTACTCTTGTGATCATGAGCTACATCGTAGAAGTTAAGGAAGGAGGGAAGATTGTAGTCTTACGTGACCGTTACTCTTGTGATCATGAGCCACATCGTAGAAGTTAAGGAAGGAAGGAAGATTGAAGTCTTACGTGACCGTTACTCTTGTGATCATGAGCCACATCGTAGAAGTTAAGGAAGGAAGGAATAATGATCTTACTATAGTTAATGATCAACTTCTGGCAGTAATGCAGGCATGGAATATTAGCGAAGAGGAGAGTTGTTCAGATCATAACATTATAAAATTTGAAATCAGGACTGAAATACCGATACGTAACAAGCAAGAGTGTAGTTTTCAAGGTGTAAGGTTCAAAGTGCAAGGCGATAAATATAAAGAATTTTATAATAACCTCGCCAAAAATCTTTCTAGAAATTTTAACAAGGCTAATTGTATTGGAGACATGAAGGAATTAGATCAGTTTCTGTCCCAGAGTGTGGAAAGAGAAGTAGAATTAGAATCTATTGTTAACAAATTTGCTGAGATATTACAGTCAACTTGTAGGCAAACATTTATAACACTTAAGGGACCAAATATGTCAGAAAGGAAGAAATCAGTTTCATGGTGGACTGACGCCCTTACTATACTTAGGAAAAGAACGGCAGCCTTAAGACGGAGATTCCAAAAAACCAAAAATAATGACGAACTCAGAGAGATCCGTAAGCAAGCGTATTTTGTTGAGAAGAGGAAGTACCAAGCAGCTATCAGAAAAGAGAAATTTGACTCCTGGAAACAATACTGTAACACAACATCATCTGTAAATCCGTGGAATGAAGTGTATAAACTGGCTTCAGAGAAAATAAGGAACAACATTCTCATGTCAACTCTTCAGAAACCTGACGGAACGACAACATTAAATAAGGAAGACACTATAGAATATATTATGGATTATCTTATTCCGGAAGATAGAGAAGAAGAAGATACAGATCACCATAAAACATAAGGAGGTTAATTAATGAATTAATTAATACTTGCGATGATAGATATTTCACCGAGGAGGAGATTCGTCAAACCGCTAGTAGCTTCAATCCAAAGAAAGCACCAGGCGAAGATGGAATAACTATGGAAATACTCCTACGAACTTTCAATAATTTTCCTAAGTTTTTAACGTCAATATATAATGAATGTCTCAAAAGAGGACGCTTCCCTAAAGTTTGGAAGAGAGCAAAAATAATTCTCATACTTAAACCAGGAAAAGAAAAGAGTACAGATCCATTGAAATTTAGACCAATTAGCTTGTTGAATCTAGCGGGCAAGGTACTGGAGAAGTTATTGATTAGTAGAATAATGCATCATATGTACAAAAATAAATTAATGAATAATAATCAATTTGGATTTACACCACAGAAGAGCACAACCGACGCAGCAATGGAAGTGAAGCAATTTATAGAACCGGAATTGGAAAAAGGGAACGTAATAATTATGACCAGCTTGGACGTTAAAGGTGCTTTTGACGCCGCTTGGTGGCCTGCTATTCTAAAAGGACTAAAAGATATGGAATGCCCTAGAAATCTATACAAACTCTCTCAAGACTATTTCCAAGGAAGAACAGCTTTCATGTCCATTAATAGCAACAACACTGAGAGAAGACTTACTAAAGGTTGTCCGCAAGGTTCATGCTGTGGTCCTGGTTTTTGGAATATACAATATAATTCACTTCTTACATTGCAGTATACAAATCACACGAAGGTAGTTGCATTTGCAGATGACGTATTACTGCTTGTTAAACAACATCTATTAAAGAGGCAGAAAATTATACTAATATAGAAATGGACAAAATTTCAATTTGGGCTAAACTCAATAAGATCAGATTTAATGAACAGAAATCAAAAGTTATGGTCTTGTCGAGAAGGAAAAAAAAGAAGAAAAAGAGATTAAAATTTATCTTAATTACCGTTAAATATCTTGGAATTATTTTCGACCACAAACTTACATTTAGAGAGCACATTAACTATATGACTGAAAAATGTAGGAAACTGATATTTAGTCTCTCAAGATTTGCAAAGCTAAACTGGGATTTAAAGCATACAGCTCTGAAAGTAATATACAAAGGTGGAATCTTACCTCTCATTTTGTATGGAGCACCGGTATGGAGAATGGTTATAGAGAAAACTTGCTATAAAGTAAAATTGATAAGAGTCCAAAGGCTGATAAATATCAGAATAGCTAAAGCTTATCGCACTGTATCTAATGAAGCTCTCTGTGTGATAACAGGATTAATTCCAATTAATATTCAAATTGAGGAGACGGTAGCATACTACGATCTTATTAAAGTTAATAGTAAAGAAGATCGATCAATTGACATCGACATGGAAGTAAATCAATGGTCTCACCCTGCTGACTTTGTTAAAATTATTGACGAAAATTATGAACAGATGCATTCTTTCAATGTTTACACTGATGGAAGTGAAAGTGAGGATGGAGTAGGATCTGGAATTGTCATAAACAATGGAAACGAGTTCATTCAACAGCTGCAATAAAACTAGACAAACGATGTTCTAATAATCAAGCAGAACAGCTAGCTATCGTTAAGGCATTGCAACATCTAGAATCCATGGACACGGAGCAGAGAACCGCACTCATTTTCACAGACAGCCAAATTACAATAGATGCCCTTAAAAACAAAAAAAAAAACAAAAAAAACATACATTTCTCATAGAGGAAATTAGAAGAAACGCAATTGAAATGGAGAAACAGAATTTGGTGATTGTCTTCAGTTGGGTTAAGGCGCATAACGGAAATGAGGGAAATGAATTAGCGGACCAGCTGGCTAAAGAAGCAGCACAAAGCGGTTTAAGTGAGTGCTATAATAGAATTCTAAAAAGTAATAAGCTAAAAGAATTAAGTGTGTTTAGTTTGAGAAAGTGGCAGAATGAATGGGACAATATATCCAAGGGCGAAATTACAAAATCATTTTTCCCCAGTGTACAGGACAGACTAAAATTGAAAATGATCATAACGCCCAATTTTACAGTTATGACAACAGGACACGGCAATATTAAATAATACTTATTGTACCCATGTGAGTAATCTCCATGGCAAATATGCTCCTGCCTCCAGCTAGCTTCAGTTCTCGGCGTGTACCGTTCTCCCACTGAGCAGTTGCATAATTTTGATTTGAGACTAAAAGGTATCAACTCTACAATGATAAAACACAACTCTATTCTAAAGACTTTAATTCAGCATTAAATCATGGCTTCAAACAATATAAGAACACAATCTCATAATACAACATCAAACAAAATTACTCCCACAATCCACTAATTATTCACACATTATCCTCTTAAATTCCCATAATTATACAATCCTTTACCCTTAGGTTGACTTCAAACTTCACTCTAGTGCGCTGATGCACATGTAACTTCCATAAAAACTGTACCTTTTTATCGTATGTCACCTGGTGTGACTTCTTTAATTTTCACAAGAATATTTATTTCTCACAACAACATCTTACTTTACATTATGTTCTCAAAACACGACTTACTTTACATTCTGAGTGCCTTCTGTGTTCTAGTATACATTATGAGTGCCTTCTGTGTTCTGTATCTCTCTTCCCACCAAAATGCTTTAGCATGCATCAGCCAATTCATGGGTTGCACTACAAATCTACTTGCAAGTCCACAATTATGTAAATGTACCCCTAAAGTTCCCTTTTTATAGTTCCACTGCATGCCGTTGTGATTTCAATTCCAAAACTTTCGTTATCGCTGTGTCGGATGGTATTATTAAGCTACCCTAGCGAGCGTAGCATGTGGCGTCAAGTGCCCAACTTCATAAATACGTGTCAGTGTCAGTACAAAATGCATCTTCCGACCATTCGTAAGATTGCTAAAATTTCAATCATCAGGATACTCTATGATTACCAATGTGTTCTTAAAGCACATAAATTCATTACACAATATAACAATGTTTCCTTTCAATACAAACAGGGTCTCAAATCTGCCCTTTCTAAGCGTTAACTTTCACGGTTCGTTTTACAACTCAGCCCCCTTAGAGCGGCTCGTATACAATAGAGCGGAGTGGAGTGGTTACAGCACGTGTACCATCCCTCGCTTTCTGATTCCTGGCCTATATCCCCCAAGCAGTAACAAGATTCTAAATACAATTAGTGTGGTCACAATGACCCACACATCCCATATGCTTTAAACTGGATGGTATGCAATTTAGGTTCTGGACGAGTTTATACATTTATTCCTAACCTTAGGATATTAATAACTGGCCTCAATAGGTCTATTCATTATATGAAGGCACGAGATTCATAAACACAGGTCGAGTTGGATAGCCGGTATCTTAATAAATGCTACGGCCAGTCACAAGCTGCCGTCAATAAGATTCGCTTCACAAGAGCCGAATCATCCAATAACAAGTTCTCGGTCGATCAGGTATGGTGCAGAGGTTTCCATTGTTCTCCTCTCACCTACCACAGGATTCGAACCCGGAACATTCCATATCCATCATCAGAGTTAGGGTACAACACTAAATACACTCTGGCACAAAATAAATATCTCTGTACGCCCAAGGCTATACGAGATTTCACACGTCGAACAGATTACCTGGCTCCATGACCCGATGCTCTGATCTCGTCCTTTAATTAGTAAGAGAACTCTATCCATTACTCTACAAGCTTATTCACAAGCTACAAATTCAATTCACTATTAAACTCTTCCATTTCCTTGCATAATTATATTCCTATTAACACAATATATTCTGATATTAAACTGCTTTCTCAGCCCTTAAGGTATTATCTTACTGCTTGGATAGATAAATATTCCAATTAGCGTAAATATTTCTTGCTTACAACATTTTATCCTGATGTATTCATTTATACCCTTTTATTATTATTATATTTATTATTATTACTGACATAAATTACCATAACCCGACACAACGTAACCATTTTACTAATCGAACATCCGTGTTCGTTACGTTAAGTTTTTACATAACTGATTTGCCATTTCATAATAGTGGTAACGATTAATCCACTCTATGATGTATAGCAACATCTCAACTCTACTAAAATCAACACAACAATAAATAAACATTTGAGGTTCTACCTCCTAATATTGATTCTTACTGGCACATTTTTATAATTCTGAAATCACGTAACATACAGTAGACTATAGCTACTATAACATCATGGTTTTTGGGTACTTACATACTGTAGGCTATCCAGGTGGCTCCAACCACTCACATCTTCCAGTATCGCCTGCCTTTGCATACTTAGCGAGGCATTTCCACACTGATAATACACATATTATAAAACCTTTGCCTCCCGAAACACACGGTACTTTTCCTTTCCATATTGAGGCACATAACACTGTATAACACTTGTTACAACAATAATTTTATAGATATTTCACAGATCAAGACTATAAAACACACGTCACTATTTACATTTCTTACTGGTTGAATTTCCCTGGCAAGATATCAGAACTGCAGGTGTTGACGGAATCTTCCTCGCTCCTATCCACATCCTGACTGAAAGTCACGATTATCTGCGTACGGATTCACCAACTGAATATCCATTATCCTACGATAAACTTCCTGCTTTGGCATGAATATGCTTACATCCCGTCATGAACGTTAATTATTGGTAGACTTATGGCAGTTCACCAATCGCATCATAAAGTTTATGCCTGCGCAGTCTGGCATACTAAGATCTGTATAACCAGTCAATATTTTATACACTGCGCTCCACATTGTACATAGTATTTATACAAATTATTACTTTCAATAGTTCTGCCTAGTATATCACACGGCACTTCCTATGTGAACACTAACAATTGCTCGTACTGACGACTATACACATACGGCACGACTGTCCTTACTAAAAAGTATTATAACAGTTTTACTGCACGGCTTCCCAATCTGAAGTCCGAGCCTCCCTCCTTGACTTCGATAACGCGCATTTCGCATAATAAAGTTCGTTGATTACAGTACTTATTATTACTTCATGACTATGCATGATTATATTATCAATAGGTGCATTACACTGTACGGCGAATATACTGATTAACACTAAAATGTTCAAGTCTTTGTGCGCGTCCTTTCCTGAGCCAGAGCGACATACGCTCCGCGCTAGAGTCTGTTCCAACTGAACTCTCTGACCTGAGTCCACTCCCTTATATTCGTCTCACAAGAAAAAGTAGACCTAGGATTCCCTCGCTGTATCATCTCTTCTCCCAGGATGATTCTGGTCTTGAAATACTGCTCAAAGGGTTCCTTTCTCGTCGCTGGTCACAAAGCAATCTGCGTGTTCAAGGATCGATCGGCCAATTAATTAATATTAATTGCCTTTGCCATGGCGTGGGTACGCGGCATCCTGAAAAAATCCCCGGCGACCTAGTAAGGTCACTCCGCGAACACCAAAAGTCCTGTGTTCTTGCGCAGTCCCTTAAATATACCTCGATTTCACAGTTTAAAGGCTTGATAATTAGCCTCCTGGCTAAAGATTTACATGTGTGCAACTTTCATGTCATTGCGTTGCTCCAATCACGAGTAATCAATGATTTTCACTGGGATCTTCCCACCCCATTCACATTTCTATTCTGAAACGGGGAAGAACTGGGCCATTATTTCACTCCCCGACCTGCTCCAGACGACATAAGTAGGTCAGCGAGAGTGACACGGCTCCACGAGTCTCCTCCCACAATTCTGGGGCTATTAGTTAGATGTCCAACTCTCCAACTTTTGTGCTCAAATGCAGCCTAGCTTCCTTCATACAGCCCAATAATGCTGTATTCCACTCAATTTCCCTGCATTATTTTAATAAATAATGTCAGCATCAGTTGATATCACAACAGTGACTTCATATATAATTTCCTCTAGGGCTTTTTACAACTAAAACTCCCTCAAAAGATCTCGGGTTCGTTCCTAGGTGGAACCTTCATTCTGAGCTCACAGTCTCTGAGATCCACATTCGATACCAGTCAGCCTACCCCCTCGGGTTCATTATACAGATTTAAAATTATAGATAGTCCAACATGTATATGCAATAACGGTCACCAGACTGTAAATCACTTACTATATGAGTGTAAGTTATTAGGGAAAGAAATATATATATTATTAGCACATGTTTTAAGATCAGGCGACTGGCCTATAAAAAAAGATGAACTTGTTAGAAACTACCTTAGGGAATTCTTTACTTTTGCAAACTCGATCTCATTTGAAATACTAAATAGATAATTTATATTTATATTTTCTTATCTGTTAATCATTTTAGTGACACAAATTTCATTTAACAGGCCATAGATATAAAATATTTATAATATAAATTGTATAGTTTCAATCTATAATGTTTAATAAGTAATAATTAAGCATGTAGTATTACTACATTGTAATGGGGCATGCTGTAAATAAAATAAATTTAAAAAAAGGAAGGAAGGAAGATTGTAGTCTTACGTGACCGTTAATCTTGTGATCATGAGCCACTGGTCGTAGAAGTTGTATGCCTGGCTGACATGAATTATACACGCTGTGAAAGAAACAACATTGCCGTGCAACAGAAAGGTTGTACAGGGGTTCATAACAACTAATAATTGACTCAATCGTGTGTGGCCAGGCACACTTGAATCACTGAAACCTTCATATAGTGTACATCGATTACAAGAAGGCATTTGACTCTGTGCCATATGACTGGCTAGTAGCAGTGCTGCGATTATATAAGATCAATGTGATATGTTTTAGTTTCATTGAACGGGTTATGTCAGCATGGCAAAGCAGACTGTGCCTCAGTACACCACGCGTAGACATACGAACAGATGATATATCGATTCGGAGAGGCATCTTTCAAGGAGGCTCTCTTAGATAGTCCCATATGGTTTGCCCTTACAATTAAACCTTTATCTATCCTGCTTAACTCTACTCACTACGGTTTTTCAACCAAGAGTGTTGGTGCTTGGCTAAATCATCTCCTATACGTCGACGACCTTAAACTCTATAACAAAACACAGTTACATCTGGAAAACTTGCAGAGAATAGTTGCAGCATTCCCGCAAGAGATACGACTGGGGGTTGGGTTGGACAAGTGTCGGACACTAAAGGTAGTGAGAGGAAATTCGGTTATTAGCTAGAAGATGGACAGCATATTAAGGGTATGTTGGTGGAAGACACCTACAGATACCTAGGAGTAAACCAAGTTAGGCACATCGACCATGTGTCAATAAAAAAAGATCTGTCCTGCGAATTCGTCAAAAGATTGAAACAAATCATAAAAACACACTTAAACAGCAAAAACCTAGTGAAAGCTGTTAACACGTATGATCTACCTGTGCTGAGCTATTCTTTCGGCATAATCAAATGGTGTAAAACAGACATTGAAGACCTTGAGGAGAAACAATACAGCATATTACATCTGCTTGTAGGCATTTCCCGGCGACTGAGGACAAACAAAGGCATATGGCAGTTGCTAAAATCCTGCATCAGGGGTTGGCTGATTAGTTTCAACTTCTAAGAGGAAAGAAAGTTGCATATTACCAATATTAGCAAGAGAGTTTTCTTGAAAACAATGGTTACAAGTTGTATTGGGCTCGAACTATTCTGAAAGATGAATCGGTATCACACAACAGGTCTGATCTGGTGACTGTCAGCAAAAAGATGAAACAAGCCACCTAGTTTGATGTTGCAATCCCTAGCAACAAGAATGTACAATCAAAGCATATTGAACAGATCAGCAAATATAGTGAGTTGGTCGGCCCTATCAAGAGACAATGGCAAGTAGTACCTATAATTGTCTCGAGAATGATCGTGATCCCAAGTAACTTGCTTTAAGGCTTTAATGAACTGGATCTGGATCCTCAACTGTACAAACTAGTTATTTCAACAACCCGAATCGTCAGGAACGTCATGGGTAGTGCTTTTGGATTTCCAGGTTAGAATTGGCTGTTTCAGCAACTATACTTCGGTTCCCTGAAGCCAATAAAGTTATGTTGCGATGTGTTATGTACGTATTTATTATTATTATTATTATTATTATTTTCGAGGGAAACTGTGGGGAAATCTTCAAAAGACAGATTGCAAGCTTCCGGACTTACAACTGTGCAGGACTGTGCTAAAATCACACAAACCCTATACTGGGCTTAGGGCCACCCCGAAACTGCCTGTTTAGCCTTACTTCAGGGTTGAGCCACTGTTACGACCAGAGGTCTCAGTCAATTTCATTTAACGTGATGATAATGAAATTACTCATCATCATCCTCGCTGTCTTCAGCAACCAATCTTCTCGGTTCCTCTTTTGTTTTTGTTTTTAGCAGCTCAGAGATGTAGACAGCAATCTGTGCTCAACTTTCTCTGCTGCTGAGCATTTTATCCACCACATTGTCTGGTGTAATGACTCCAACTTTTGTCTCCAGAAGCCTTCAAAGTTTTCTCCACCTCAAGCATGCAAAGAACGTGTGCTGAGCGTCATCCCATTGATCATCATAATAACGAAACCGTGTATTCGGTGATATTCCCATTCGATGGAGGTATGCTTCATAATAACCATGGCCAGAGAGAAATGTAATAATTAACCTCACCATGTTCCCTCGACAACCATGGCTTCAGTTGCTTGATGAGCCTAGCGGTCCACCTGCCACATGTTCACGTTCCCATTCTTCCTGCAATTCCAGAAGGGATCTATCTCTTTCCTCCCTCTTCACACGCATCTTAGAGTGCTCTTCTTTGCACTAGTAGCCTATATAAGGCGCCTTTCCTTGTCCAGGATGTAAATGGGTATTACTAGCACTGCCTCTCCAGACACTGTACGATAGGCAGAAGTTATTCTGAGGGCAGCTCTTCTGTGAACAGAGGTTATCCGCTTCCTAAACATCTCAGAGCCAAGAGGTTCTGACCAAATCTCTGCACAATACGGGTTAACTGATTCCCCCAGCAATTTCCTCTTCAAGGGTGAAGGGCCGCCAATATTAGCCACGAGTCGCGACAAGTTGTTAACAATCCTTGCAGTCCTATCAGCAATTTTGCTGATATAATTCCCGAATGTTAACTTGCTGTCAATCATAACACCGAAGTAACGAACAGCAGGAGCTGTTTATATCACTTGATTATCTTCTAGCATTGGTACTACTCGTGGAACTCTCTTCTTAGTAGCAAGGACTAGTTCAGTTTTATGAACTGCTAGTTAGAGACCATGTTCATTCATCCAGGTGGAAACTCTCCGCATTACCTGATTAAGTTTAAGTTGCCGACCCTCCATGGAGCGCTCCATAATGAGCACAACAAGATAATCAGCATATCCCACCAAAGAAGTGTCCTCTGGCATCTCCATCCGTAAAATGCTGTCATAATTTACGTTCCATAAATCAGGACCTAACACGGAACCTTGAGCCGCCGCCGCTGTTACCTTGCGACACTTGACTCCTTCATCTGTGTCCAACGATCACAAAGATAATTCTTCAGAACAGACGCCAAGTAGCGAGGAATGTTAAATGTTGTTTCAAGTGCAGCTATTATGTCAATCCACCGGGCAGAATTGAAGGCATTTTTCACATCCAAAGTAACCAGTAAGCACATTTTCCTAGAGAAGTGGTTGCCATACTCAGTGGATCTGCCAGCCATCACCACTTCTTCAATGTTGCTGATGGTGGACTTACCCATCACAAAACCGTATTGTTTTGGGGGACAGACCTCCTGCAGCAACAATCGCTGCCTGAAGCCTTCCTTTGATCATCTTCTCAAACAGTTTGCCAGCCATGTCCAACATACATAGAGGTCTCTGACCTGAAGCAGTAGTGAGATCTACCTTTTGCCTTTAGGCATGAGCACAAGCTTGGCCACTTTCCACGGGATCGCAAAGACTCCCTGCAGTAAACAACAATTATACATGTTCCCCAAAACATCTGGTTCCTCTTCGGATATCACCTTTAACACTTCAGCAGGAATTCCATGCGGCCCTGGTGCCTTCTTATTCTGAAAAGATCGTGCGGTAGTTTGTAATTCCTCTCTAGTGAATAGCGGAATAACATGATGCATTAACGGAATGTGATCAGGGAATCTCTCTGGATGATTAGGAAATAGCTCGTATATAATAGCTTCCTTCTAGGATGCCGTCATAGCAGCAGTAGACACCATAATGCCGCCAAGCTTCTTATTGACAACTTTGTAGCCCAGACACCATGGGTGCTGATCTCGTTCCATTTATGAGCCTTACTTTGAGCAATGAACCGTTTGAGAACCCTCCTCGCTACTTTACACTCTTCTATCACATTTACAAACTCTAGAGAATCTCTGCAGAGCCTTTGTGCCCTTCTCCTAAATCGAATACACAATCATCGATCCTCTGCTATTACAACATTCCACCAATAGGCTGGCCGTTTGTTCGGCAAAATCTTCTGTTTGGGCATGGATGCTCCGCAAGCCTTAACAATGAGATTAATGGTCGACCTAACTAGGGTCTCTGCAGAACCCGCGGGGCTGTGTTGATACAAATACTCCAGAACTTGCTTCTCCTGAGCTATTACTGCAAGAAGAGGTTTACCATCCATGTGATCAACGTTCCATCTAGACGGTATCAGAATTTCATGGACTAGCCCTCCTGGAGGCCGAGTATTAAAAAGGATGTATCTGTGATCACTGTTGTTATAATCTAGCATTACATGCCAGTCTGCAATGTTAGCAGCAAGATCTGCAGAGACAAACGCTAGGTCTGATGTGGTTCCGTTTTGCCCAGACCGACAAAATGTTGGAACATCACCGCTATTTAGCAGCACTAAGTCGAACCTAGCAGCGATCTCCAAAATGGTATGGCCTCTCCCGTTTGTATGAGCTAATCCCCACTCAACTGCTCGGCCATTAAAATCACCGGCCAACAAAATACCCCCAGTTACTGTACCCAGGAAATCCTCAAGGGCAGATAGTCGGGTCTCAAACCGCCGAATTGATTCATTGGGTGTGAAGTAACAGCTAACATAAGAAATATTTCTGCTCTTAACCCAGACAAAGCCATTTCCAACACCAAACTTTTCAATAAAAACTCTGCTGGTGTAACGTCTTTGCTAGCCCACACGTTGAGCGTACAAGTGTAGCAGTTATTAATGCCCCATGTTGGTAGCGACAATTGTAACGGTTTGACTGCCCCTAACTGTTGGGAGACAAATGTAACTGTTTACCTTTGCCTAAGCTATGTTGTTTTAATGGGCGCCAAGACCTCAATGCAATGTTGAAATCTAAATTTGTATTTAACAACGTCTAGCTCTGGCAGAACATCTTCAAGACTCTATTCACTCAGATCGTGGTATGATTTGATCATTAACCCCACAAACAATTGTATCAGGAGAAGGAATTGGTCTATATCTAATGCTACCTACTGAAAGCAAAGATTGCATTGTAAAAGAAATGAATTTATTATATAAAACAAGAATACCAAAATTAATAATAATAATAAGTTTAAAATTTAAATAGGAGCGTTGTGATTTTAATATTACCGATAGAAAATTACGTGAAAACGGAGTCTGATAAATTATTGATTTTACTCTTATTCCCAAGCTATGAAGTTACTGAAATATTGATTAGAAAACAAAGAGAAACGAGAGATTGCGTATTTCTGCGTCATTTGCGCTTACCACTGGAAATTTCCAAAGCATTTCCCTCGTACTGGATGATGCTGTGAGCTTCCCACAGTCTCCTGGACGTCGTCATCTCGTCGATGTTTGATGATATACTGCTAGATTTGAAGATTCTCTGGTCCGTACATCGGACCCAAACACTCGTACAATTACACTGGTTAAGTTTTACAAAAGTAAGTCCTCCACTCCACGGAACATCGGAGCGACTCCCGCGTGCAAACGTACTCGTTAAGCTCTACACAGATAGTCCCCGTTCCACGCCGCGTCGAACGATATATGCCCCTCTCGCATTCCCCCTCTCCATCAGACTTCTAGCTTGCGTGGTCTCCACTGATTGGCTGCACCCCACGCGCTATACTCCCCTTCTCTGGGTCATTACACTCGGCGGGAGGGTTCCGTTCCAACAATTCGCCTTTCCTGGACGCTGCGACCCAGGATTGCGTCATGCTTTCCGACAAGATTAAGCGTGTACTTGAATTCCCAGTGAGTCACGTCTCTCGATATACCCTAACTGACGAAAACTCCGTAAAATTCCGCAATCACATAATTTTCTATGATATTGTCGTTCGTAATAATTTGCTTGATAGCGTTTTCTAAGACATAGAAAACCTATCTGAATGCTAATAATTTTTATAAAATGCTTCGAAAATACCTTAATAATAATTATAATAAATTAATAATAATAATAAATTAACATGAAAAATTCTCTTGGCTGAACAATTTGCCGCGTAAATAAATATAGAATGGCTTCCTACTGACTTATGCCAGTTGCATAAAAACCCCTCGAAAAACACGTTACATATTCGCCTCGGATCATCGGATGATTTACCGTGACGACGGTCCATTATCCGATTATCCCAGACACGTTAATAATCCCCATCCAAAATACATATTATATAAATGAAATCACCCTAAATTACAGATATATACACTCATAATTTTTCTTCACGCACTTTGCGTCAAAGTTTGTAGTCACAATGGATTGCACTTTGCAACCAGTCCAATGTTTTACATATAGAATAGTGTTCCACGGATATTTCCGCCTTTCAAATTTCTCTATGTTGGAGAAATAGACATAATTAATGTGTGAGCACTATGTATTTATGATGTCATATCACACGCATTGAAGGTGTTCTGATATACACACATCAAAAAAAGTTTTGCATCACCTCGGTTCCAAGAGTTCCGGAACCGTTAAATACAAAGGGAATAGAGATCAACACAAACAACATTTCAGCTCGTTTTATTGCTCATGAGACCCACACATTGCATGTTGTACCATCATACAGCTAGACTTTCAGCATTTGTGGTCCAGATTGCAGTACACACCACTACCTATAATACCCAGTAGCACGTCCTCTTGCATTGATGCATGCCTGTATTCGCCGTGGCATACTATCCACAAGTTCATCAAGACACTGTTGGTCCAAATTGTCCCACTCCTCAACGACAATTCGGCGTAAATCTCTCAGAGTGGTTGGTGGGTCAAGACGTCCATAAACAGCCCTTTTCAACATATCCCAGGCATGTTCGATAGGGTTCATGTCTGGCGAACATGCTGGCCACTGTAGTCGAGCGATGTCGTTATCTTGAAGGAACGCATTCACAAGATGTGCACGATGAGGTCGAGAATTGTCGTCCATGAAGACAAATGCCTCTCCAATATTCTGCCGATATGGTTGCACTATGGGTCGGAGGATGTCATTCAGGTATCGTAAAGCCGTTTCGGAGCCTTCCATGACCACCAGTGGCGTACGTCGGCCCCACATAATGCCACCCCAAAACATCAGGGAACCACCACCTTGCTGCACTCGCTGGACAGTGTGTCTAAGACGTTCAGCCTGACCAGGGTGCCTCCAAACACGTCTCCGACGATTGTCTGGTTGAAGGCATATGCGACACTCATCGGTGAAGAGAACGTGATGCCAATTCCGTGGGGTCCATTCAGCATGTTGTTGGGCCCATCTGTACCGCGCTGCATGGTGTCGGGGTTGCAAAGCTGGACCTCGCCATGGACGTCGGGAGTGAAGTTGCGCATCATGCAGCCTATTGCGCACAGTTTGAGTTGAAACACGACGTCCTGTGGCTGAACGAAACGCATTATTCATCATGGTGGCATTGCTGTCAGGGTTCCTCCGAGCGGCAATCCGTAAGTAGCGGTCATCCACTACAGTAGTAGCCCTTGGGCGGCCTGAGCGAGGCCTGTCATCGACAGTTCCTGTATCTCTGTACCTCCTCCATGTCCGAACAACATCGCTTTGGTTCACTCTGAGACGCCTGGAAACTTCCCTTGTTGAGAGCCCTTCTTGACACAAAGTAACAATGCGGACGCGATCGAACTGCGGTATTGACCTTCTAGGCATGGTAGAACTACAGACAACATGAGCAGCGTACCTTCGTCCTGGTGGAATGACTGGAACTGATCGGCTGTCGTACCCCCTCCGTCTAATAGGCCCTGCTCATGCATGGTTGTTTATCTTTGAGCAGTTTTAGTGACATCTATGAACAGTCAAAGGGACTGTATCTTGGATACAATATACACAGTCAACGTCTATATGCCGGAGATCTGGGAACCGAGGTGATGCAAAACTTTTTTTGATGTGTGTATTTATATCTCCATAGAACTTCCTAATTTCACTGGAGGTCCCTTCCTTATGGTGAAATTTAATCTCACTTATCACTGAGCACACGATCACACTATTGTGGCAGCGCCTCGTGACCATAATACATGATCTCTCTTTATAAAAGATGATTAAATTAATATTGACTTCTGAAAAAAAAACAGTAAATGCGCATTACATATAACACCAAATATTTCTGTGCCGTAATCGCCCTGTCTTGTTAAGTTCCCGTAGACCATATTCTACTTAATACTAGTTCTCAACACAGATCAATTCTTCTCACACAAATAATACCTTTGTACAAATTACCTTAAATTACACACTTACAAATCTTACATGGCGAGGCCGTAAACAGAAATCACGTGTGCTGATATGTATGAGTTTCATGAAGGACTGTCTCGCCTTCTGATGGCCCATCTTTTGCCTCGTGGACGCTTTAAGCAAAAATACCCTGTTCAAGCGCTCACCCATCTCTTGGAGGCAAATGGGAATTCACCAGCGCTACCAAATTCTGGCCTTGGTGTATCGAGACATTTTAGTGCTCAAGAGCATCCGACAATCCCGTCACATTTTCCTGTACCTTAAAAACTCTCATTTACTTACATACTACCCCCCTGTGTGACTTCTCATACGCCTGCCTGGAAGACCATCTCCTCCCACGCACCAAATACCACACTTACTCATCTGATAGGCTGGCTCGCCCGCTAAACACACTCACTTTATGACACATATTTTCGTAGACTATGTATATTATACGTCCCGTATAATCTGTTTCCCTTACTATCCTCCAGCACATATGCTGTTTTTCCAATACGTTTGGAAACTATAAATGGGCCCTCGTAGAGATAAAAGAACTTGGACATGACTTTCTCTAGCTTATTTGACTGTTTCGGCACTCTAAGTAAGACTCTGTCTCCCGGCTCGAATAGGTCAAATTTAGTTTCTTTTTGTTGGCGAATTCTCTTTTGTGCTGACTTAGATAAATTCTGTTTCGCCAACTGGACAATGTAATCCATCCCCGGTTGCTTACCCTCATTTAATCCCAACACTCTCGTTAGTTCATTTTGTGGTCTTTTTCCGAAGTGAACTTCGTATGGCGTCAATTTCGAGCTCTCATGCTGGACAGAATTCAGCCAAGTCTCGACCTTGGGAAGATGTCCAACCCAGGCCGCATGCTTGTCATGCACTAGAGTCCGAAAAAGACGAGCCACTTCCTTTAATGGACGCTCTGCAGAATTACCCTGAGGGTACCTTACAGAGGAATGAACGTGTGTTATACCAGCTTCCTGCATACTGGTTCTCCATTTCTTTGCAGTAAACTGTGGTCCACTGTCAGATAGTATCCTGAGAGGAATGCCAAACTCAGGTACATACTTATTAATGATCAGACGGCTACACGCTAGTCCCGTGGCTTTCCTTAGCGGATATAGCTTGACATACTTACTAAAAGCGTCAATAACTATAAAAATGTACTCGTAGCCGTACTGTCCTTTAACGATCGGGCCAAATAAATCCACACACAGTAGTTCGCCGGGACTACTGGTGAGAACTGCAGATCTCTCCCCCACTAAATATTTAACAGGATATTTACTCCTTTGACAGTTGTCACACTTAGCTAAAATTCTCCTAACATCCTATCCCATTTTACTCCAAATGAAGTCACGACCAATTTCATAGAAGACCTTGGCAGCACCAAAGTGTCCTAATTCCCTATGAATGAACCAAATTAGCTCCTCCCGCAAAGTGGCAGGAACACATATTGCCCACCGATTATTCCTACATTTCCTTGCAAGAAGCCCATCCTGCATCTTGTACGTGAACCGTCGTACTTTCACATACTCTTCTTCACCTATTTCCAACCTAGCCAGTGGCTCCTTTAACTTAACGTCATCCCGTTGCTCCACTAGCATATTTCTCAGTGTCTGTAACGATGCCCTGTTGCTACTGTCCACACATGCACATATTAAAATACCGTCCTCTGCTTTAACCACAGGATAATCCCTACATAAATTAGTGTCCCTCGATAGCATGTCTGCAAGAATGTTATCTTTACCTTTAATATATTTTACTGTGAATTCGTATTCCTGCAGAGCAAGAATCCACCTACTAACTCTGTTAGAACTGAGTTTACAAGTTCTCATATACAGTAACGCATGGTGATCTGTGTGGATCTCAAATTTCCCCCCTACTAAATACATTCTAAATTTCCCTAAACTGAAAACAATACCTAAAAGCTCTAACTCAGTAATCGTGTATCTTTTCTCTGCTGCTGTCAGTCCTCGCGAGGCTAAAGGTACGATGCACAGATTACCCTCATCATCTCGCTGACATAATACTCCAGCAATGCCTATATGGGAAGCATCTGTCATAACCACATATTCCTTATCTTTTAACGGATATTTCAGCACTACAGCTTTCTCAAAACCTTCCTTCTGCGCTCTAAAAGCCTGATCATGCTTGGACTCCCATCTCCACCGAGTCCCACTTTTAAGCAATTCCCTGAATGGTTCTACCAACCCTGAGTATTTAAGAACGAACCTACTGAAAAAGTTGCAAATTCCCAGGTAAGTTTTTAACTGTTTAATATTCTGTGGCACCTCTGCGTTAAGTATTTTATTAACCCTGCTTTCTTCTGGTGGGTACACCTCTACTCGACACTCTATGACCTAAAAATGTCACTTCTGACTGACAGAATGATGACTTAGACAGCTTCAAAGTTAACCCTGCCTGATCTAACTTCCGAAAAACTATATCTAAATGACGTAGATGCTCCTCAAAACTGCGTGAACTAATTACCATATCGTCTATGTAAATGGTTACAAACTCTCCTGTGTCATCCCCTAATGCGATGTTTAAAGCCCTAATTAAAGCTGCTGAACTACTCATTAACCCATAAGGTGTTCAACAAAATTGATAAAGGTTATATTTATGACTAAAAGCTGTAAATGGTCTATCTTCGTACATAAGTGGCACTTGCCAAAAACTGGAACTCAAATCTACACAAGTGAAATACTTCTTCCCCTCAAATGTTTGCATTAATTCCTCTATTGACATAGATTTCAGCTGATCTGAACTAATTCTACTGTTAACCAAACGAGCGTCTAAACAAATACGAACTGTGCCGTCGGTCTTGGGTACCGTGATCAAAGAATTAACATATGGACTGTTAGAGTGCTCAATAATCCCATCTTCAAGCATCTGATTAATTTGTGCCTCAACTGCACTCTGATAAGCGAAAGGTACAGGATATCTATGTCCTGTGAATACTGACTTATCAATAACGTTCAATGAATGTGTATAGCAATTGGCCATACCAATGCGATCCTCAAAAACTCTCCTATTACACAATAACACATCATAGAGCCGAACACATTGTTCCACCTCTATATTACCCTGAAATGCAGCATCACGTAACGAGTCCTCTAGACTTCCGTTCGTAATCACACTGCCCACAAAACATGGAGAACCCCGCTCTACGGCTGGCGATATCTCATTTAAAGTACAAATCACACCTAAAATACTACTCCTCTGAATATGGTCATTGAACGCTACTTCTACTTCAGAATCTCCCCATTTAAATTTCAAACTCCCTACATCATAACATAAGTTACCAGACACTCTACTTAGCCACTCTGAACCCAAGATAACACTGAATACTAAATTTGGAATTACAAGGCAAATCTGCTTCTCTACATGATTATTAATTTTAATGTCTACTAAAACTTGCTTAGAAATTACTTTAGACCTCTTCCCAACAGCTGTGATAACAAAAGTGCTTTTAATTGGCATCTCCTCAAAATTTACTCCAGTTCCTTTCATTTTATCATAAAATGCACTACTTATGCAACTCTTCATACAACCACTATCAATTAAAACATCTGTGTACGCCTCGGACACGTTAAATTTAACTATGGGGCTCTTACTAGCCACTTCCTGAATAATACCTTCATCACTTAGTTCATGTAATAATTCATTTCTTACATTTAGGTCATAGGGTTCCTGTATAATTGTATGGACAGGGCATGCTACAGACTGAGATTCTGACCTTACTTCGCAGCCTGGTTCGCGTTTAAAGAACCGCTACAGCTGGCCGTAGTACTAGTTACTACTGCACTGGTCTGGTTGTTCTGAGTTGTGTTGTCATTGTTTGGCTGTATATTACTACCACTAGGCTGTCCTCTTCCTTGACCCCTATTCTGGTTGTAATTATTGTCATTATAATTTCTTCCTTGATTTCCCCTGAAATCATTGTTTCTCCCTTGATTTCCCCTGTAATCATTGTTCCTCCCTTGATTTCCCCTGAAATCATTGTTCCTCCCTTGATACTGATTACCATAGCCATTTCCTCTGTTCTGATTTAGCTGATTATTGTTATTTCTATTTTGAGCGTTGGCCCCTTCGCCACCGTTCCCTTGAACTTCTTGATGCCTGGCTTCATTAGGTCTATTATTATTATTACCCTGGTTCCGATTGAAATTGTCCTCATAACCCCCTCTCCCAAGTGCATCAAATGTGCTTAACAAATTTTCTACTTGTGATATAGTCTTTACATTCTGGATACAAGCAGCCTCCTTGATCCTATAGGGAAAGTGCCTAAGTAGCAACCTCACCACATCACTTTCCTCCTTCAATCCATCCAGATATTTACACACTAATACCTGCCCTAAAAAGTATTCGGTCATGGTGGAGCTTCCTTTAGGGTTATATTTACCACACACTACTCCCTCACGATGCTGCGACTGAATAACCTCATTCCAGAACTTTTCCCAGAATTTCATTTTAAAATCATTCATATCAGTAAACTTGTCTCTGTAGACAGCAAACCAATTCCTCGTTTCCCCCACAAACACTTGTTCTAAAATTTCAACTACCTGGCACCACTCAATACTACCATTTTCCAACCTCTCCCCGAATTTATTTTCTATAGTGTTCATGAACTCCATTGGGCACCCCTGTCGATTGCTGAACTTACCCAGTTCTACCTCCCTGTGTGTGCTATTCACAAAAACTGGTCTATTCTGACTTTTTTCTTGCCTGATCCTAGCTTTTAATTTTAACTCTAATTCTGCGATTTTCTCCTCAGCCTTCCTCTCAATACTGTTTACTGTTAATTTAATGTTTCCTTCTGATTCTTCTACTTTATTATATAGCTTTGCTTGTTTCTCCTCAATCTTGCTAATGCTCTCTCTATTACTCTCTCTTAAATCATTTACTTCCGCAACTATTTGCGAGTGGACTTTCTCAATTCTACCCCCCCAGCTGTTCCTTAACCTCTTTAGTTGCTACCTGAATTTTGTCAATTTCTCCCCCCAATTGCTTTTTGACCTGCTGTGTTTCCAGTTGCACTAGTTCTTTTAAATTTTCAGCCTGTGTACCGATTCTAATTTCTAACTCCTCCTGTACTTTTCCTAATTTCTTGTCTACATCTGCAATGATCTCTTTTACCTTCTCTTCCATTACTCCTCTGATTTCTCCTCTAATCTGCTCCATTTTCACACTAATTTCCTTGTTGTTCTTATCTAATTTTGCATTATTCTGTTCTAATTTTTTATTTAAAGCTTTTGTACTTTCTTTATTTTCCCTACTGTTTTGTTCTAATTTTGCATTATTCTGTTCTAATTTTGCATTTAAGGCATCACTACTAACTTTGTTCTGATACATGAACTCGAGAAGTAAAGTTTTTAATTCTGGTTGGCCGCCTACACTCCCTGTTTCAGTATCGGGATTTACCTCCGCTACCCCGGTACTACCATCACTCGACATACTGCTCGTATCATCACTCTCCAGTTGATGACCACTACGTAACCTCATCTGTCTTTCTTTCTCATCCCCCATAATGATATACACTGATAAAGAAAAATAACCCCCAAAATACAGGCACAGAAATATATACCCTTCTCCTTCCACAAATGTTATTAGGTTTTCAGCCCCAAGTTGTCGGCGACAAGTGTAACGTCTTTGCTAGCCCACACGTTGAGCGTACAAGTGTAGCAGTTATTAATGCCCCATGTTGGTAGCGACAATTGTAACGGTTTGACTGCCCCTAACTGTTGGGAGACAAATGTAACTGTTTACCTTTGCCTAAGCTATGTTGTTTTAATGGGCGCCAAGACCTCAATGCAATGTTGAAATCTAAATTTGTATTTAACAACGTCTAGCTCTGGCAGAACATCTTCAAGACTCTATTCACTCAGATCGTGGTATGATTTGATCATTAACCCCACAAACAATTGTATCAGGAGAAGGAATTGGTCTATATCTAATGCTACCTACTGAAAGCAAAGATTGCATTGTAAAAGAAATGAATTTATTATATAAAACAAGAATACCAAAATTAATAATAATAATAAGTTTAAAATTTAAATAGGAGCGTTGTGATTTTAATATTACCGATAGAAAATTACGTGAAAACGGAGTCTGATAAATTATTGATTTTACTCTTATTCCCAAGCTATGAAGTTACTGAAACATTGATTAGAAAACAAAGAGAAACGAGAGATTGCGTATTTCTGCGTCATTTGCGCTTACCACTGGAAATTGCCAAAGCATTTCCCTCGTACTGGATGATGCTGTGAGCTTCCCACAGTCTCCTGGACGTCGTCATCTCGTCGATGTTTGATGATATACTGCTAGATTTGAAGATTCTCTGGTCCGTACATCGGACCCAAACACTCGTACAATTACACTGGTTAAGTTTTACAAAAGTAAGTCCTCCACTCCACGGAACATCGGAGCGACTCCCGCGTGCAAACGTACTCGTTAAGCTCTACACAGATAGTCCCCGTTCCACGCCGCGTCGAACGATATATGCCCCTCTCGCATTCCCCCTCTCCATCAGACTTCTAGCTTGCGTGGTCTCCACTGATTGGCTGCACCCCACGCGCTATACTCCCCTTCTCTGGGTCATTACACTCGGCGGGAGGGTTCCGTTCCAACAATTCGCCTTTCCTGGACGCTGCGACCCAGGATTGCGTCATGCTTTCCGACAAGATTAAGCGTGTACTTGAATTCCCAGTGAGTCACGTCTCTCGATATACCCTAACTGACGAAAACTCCGTAAAATTCCGCAATCACATAATTTTCTATGATATTGTCGTTCGTAATAATTTGCTTGATAGCGTTTTCTAAGACATAGAAAACCTATCTGAATGCTAATAATTTTTATAAAATGCTCCGAAAATACCTTAATAATTATTATAATAAATTAATAATAATAATAAATTAACATGAAAAATTCTCTTGGCTGAACAATTTGCCGCGTAAATAAATATAGAATGGCTTCCTACTGACTTATGCCAGTTGCATAAAAACCCCTCGAAAAACACGTTACACTGGGATCCACTACCCATACAGCAGCCGTCCCACTTTCATCAGAGTACCAAAATTGAATATCCCTGTGCTTATATTGTTCGCTAATAAGCACAACATCAATATTCTTTTCCGCGGCAAACTGAACAAGGAGATCGTTAGCCACCCTGTTACGATGGATGTTGCCTTGTAGAAATCTTAGCATTTTGACTGTTTAGCACTCTCCAATGCACGTCGAAAGACAGCACACATACCAGACCCGATCACATGGTCGTCATTCTTGCCTTTTCCCGCGCAGATAGAGCAGTTTGGGGCAGTCGGGCAGCGAGCTGCTTTATGCTCCTTTCCGCCGCATGTGTGTACAATACTACTACTAATGAAAATGAAAATCCACAGCCTGCTTCCAGTCTCCGACCGGGTCAGGAATGGAATGAATGAAGCCCCTATCTAGCGGCGAGGATATGAACTGTGCCGGCTGCCGAGGCCTGACGCACTCCTCTGGGGCAATGATTAAATGAATGACAGATGAAATGAAATGATAGTGGAGAGTGTTGCTGGAATGAAATTTTGACAGGGAAAACCGGAGTACCCGGAGAAAAACCTGTCTGCCTCCGTTTTGTCCAGCACAGATCTCACATGGAGTGACCGGGATTTGAACCACGGACCCAGTGGTGAGAGGCCGGCGTGCTGCCGCCTAAGCCACGGAGGCTCTTACTACTACTAATAATAACAATAATAATAACATTGGCAACATGCTAACAAAACATGTTGAAAAGCTGTTAAAGTACAGGGAGCTTTCACAATTGATATGGAAGCAATGGCACAAGTCAGGACAGTTCCTATTATCATCTCCATCACTGGCGTGATTCCGAACAACTTGAAGGAATCTCTTACAGATTTGAAGTTAGATCCAGACCTTTTAAACTTATGGAGAAGACAGTCATACTTTCGCGTGCCTCATAGTAGGACTGTTCTTGGGTCATCAAGCCTGAAGGAGTGATGTTATTACAGAATGCAGTCACCGAGAGATTGAAGAATTTCTCCTCATGATGTGATTTTTAGCCTACTTTTCACATTTTGCAAAAATGAGGAAAAAGTAGTCTTATGAGATCGATCCGGGAAAATGTGTGTCTGTCTGTCTGTCTGTCTGTCTGTCCTTCTGTCTGTCTGTCTGGCTGTGTGTGTGTCCCCCCCTATCAACTCCTAAACGGCTGCAGCAATCAAAACCAAATTTAGTATGAGTAAAGATGTGCATCGGAATAGCTCACGTCCATATTTGAAAATGATGTCAGTGCTACCAACTGCTGAAAAAACGCACTAGAAATTTGAGCTCCATGTTGGATATCTTGCAAGGTATGCATGGGAGCTATTCCAAAATTGGCACACATGTAGATAATTCTATTTCAGTTTAATTTCCAGGAGGCCAAGCATGACAGTGTTGCCAAAATAATTTTAAGCCTTCTGATAGGTCCAATGTTTAAATGCATATAACTTCTACACTATCAACTGGATTTCAACCAAATGTTGTATGTAATATCTGTACATAAACCGATATGACTGAGCGTATTCTTAAGATCCACCAGGGCTGCCAACTGTTAATAAATGCTCTCAATTTATTTTATCCAAATACCAATATAACACAAAGTATGCAAGCCGACAGCCTTAAACTATGCACACGTATAGTACCTGACATTCTATATTAATTTTGAGTAACTTATATACGTCAGTGCTACCAACATGATTGTAAGCCTGCTGAGAGGTCCAACTTTAAATACATGTAACTTCTATAGTATCATTTGGATTTCAACCAAATTTCGTGTGTGCTATGTGTAGCGTAACAGATATGTATATGCCGATTCTTAGGAGTAACCAGGGCTGCCAACTGTTAATAAATGCTGTCTCTATTTTTGTTACCCTAATATCAATATATCAGAAAGTATGCAAGCCAACAGCTCTATACTTTGCACACGTATAGCACCTGACATTCTAGATTAATTTGGAGTAATTAATACAAGGCGGTGCTGCCAACATGATTCTATGCCTGCTGATATGTCCAATTTTAAAATACATGTAACTTCTATACTAACAAATGGATTTCATCCAAAATTGCCACAACAAGATATCATAATAATTCAGATTATTTCTGACCAGCGCACGCATGGTATTGTTGGCAACATGCTTTTACGCGTGCTGATAGATCCAGTGTCTAACTGCATATAACGTCCATTGGACTTCAACCAAATTTTGTATTCTGTACCTTAAGAGGTGGAACAAAGAATATATTCAGTCACCAGGGCTGCCAACTGTAGTGCTCTATTAGGTTACATTATACCAGGTATATATTGAACTAATTAGATATTTCGATATTACCAACTTAATTTCGTCATTATTCTAGATAGGTTCATATACTGTAGAATAATCATAGGCATGAAAAGTAGGCTGTATAGTTCTTCACGGAACTTCTTGTTTTTTTACATTATAATAGAATATTTTATTTACATCTACATATACAATTTCTTTTGCATTAATTTTTATCGTTTTTTAAAGAGATGACTATTCAGAAGGCTTCTTTCCTTGAGATAACCTTCCAGTAGACTTGTCAACAGACTTTTTAGACTTAACACTTTTTAACGACCCACTTCTATAACTTTTATCACTCTTGTGTGCCGATCCATTTGGAGATTTACTAACAGTAGCGCGTTGTGCCGATCCTTTTGGAGATATATTAACAATAGCGCGTTGTTCTACTGATATAGATGGAGATCTTTCAAACTGCATTGTCATCAGCATGACAGAATAATTTCCAGCTCCAGGATCTTCGAATACAACTTTATCATCTTCAATCCATTCTGAATAATATATTTCTCCTTGCATTTCCATACCTAATTCAAAGGCAAGCCTTTGACTCTGAGCACTGCTAAAAATACCCATATGCACCGTTTGTCGTAGCAACGTTGCAAGTCTTAAAGCACTGTCCATCAGAGCCATACCAATACCCGAAATAATGTCAGTGCTTCAGCACAATCTGTATCCCTCAGGTCTGTAATTCTCACTTGGCATGAAATCCGTGCCCATACTAAAGGTTAAGTGGCCCTCTTGAGAAGTGGTACATCTAGTCTACTAATTCAGACTCAGATAAACTCACAGTGAGAGAAGTTCTGTCTAAATCCGATCAGTAGACAATCTACAAAATTATATGATTAACAGTAAGTTAGCTGTGAAGTTCACGAACATCAGTAGAATGAGGTTGACGATACTAAATGATATGAGAAACACTGAAATAACCAAATGCTTTACATTGCAATTAGATTTTTCCTTTCAGAAACCATGTACTGGGATTGTAAATGTTTTCTTTCGAGCATATACTCTGAGAATGTGTAAGCGCATGCGCAAAATAAATAATGATAATTATTATCATACTGCAGATGATTATGAGTTCCATAGTGAGTCGTTATACAATGAATTATGATATGCATAAAGGGCTATTCCAGAGGGTATCTATTAAAGAGCAAGCATGACAAAGAAATATAGCTAATGCGAGTCGCTTTGTATAAATAAACATCTGTTGCGGCACGGAGCAGCGTCTTGTTTGTCCACGACGGAAGTGAAGTCGATAGTACGTCATCGCTTGTTGTTGTGACAGCTATTAATCGTCGCCTACCTGCTGAATAAGGCAGCTGCTGGGGGGACAGTCCAGCAAGCTGTGTCTGTAACAGCATGTCACCTCTCAGGTCCAGGTTCGATTCCCTGCGTTGCCAAGATATTTAATTCTCATATGAGCATTGGAACGGAGTAAACTCAGCATCGTCGTGCAAAACTGAGAAGGAGTGGGTTTGTTCCCATCTCATTTATCCTAGAAGTGATTTTCCTTAGTTTTACCCCCTTCTACTCTAGGCTACGACCACCTCTTCCCAATCCTAGTCTCAATTACAAATACACACATTCCTACAGACATCACAACAACTCAAGTTAACAGAAAAATTCTACATACATGCAAGTACACGGGGACGCCCAAGCCCCTAAATGAAACAACAATAGCAGTCTAGAATCGAACTCAACAGCTGCTGATCAAAAATCAGACCGACAATTTTTTTTTACAACATTCAACCTTCAATTTTTACAACTAGCTTAGTGAGTCCGTCGTTGACGAGCACATACTATTTACCTATTTGACTCAACGGTCGTAAGATGACTGTGAGAGCGGAGCCATGGTTACCCTGTCGACGTGGCGAGATCTCATTTGTTCGGCACCTAGTAGGCCTACACTAGGTATAAGTTACAAGTGGGTTCGGACCCCACCGTTGTTGTTGTTGATGTTTGAGTCTTCAGTCTTTTGACTGGTTTGATGCTGCTCTCCATGCCTCCCTGTCCTGAGCTAATCGTTTCATCTCTACATAGCTACCACACACTACATCTGAGGCAATCTGTTTAACATATTCTAACCTTGGTCTACCCCTACAGTTCTTGTCCTCAACCCTTCCTTCCATAACTAAGCTTGCTATTCCTGGGTGTCTTAGTATGTGTCCTACCAACCTATCTCTTTTCTTCATTAACAGACGCCAGAAACATCTCTCCTCTCCCACTAGTCTTAATACATCTTCGTTCGTAATCCTATCTACCCATCTGATCTTCCTCATTCTCCCGTAACACCACATTTCAAACGCTTCAATTCTCCTCTTTTCTGCTGCACCAATAGTCCAAGTTTCACTTCCATAGAGCGCCACGCTCCAGACAAAGGCCTTCGAAAATGACTTCCTAATACCTAAATCTATATTCGATTTCAACAGATTCCTTTTCTGTAGAAATGCTTTCCTTGCCTGAGCTAACCTACTTTTTATATCGTCTTTGCTTCGTCCATCACTGGTTATTTTGCTTCTTAAGTAACAGAATTCTCCTACTTCCTTAAGGTTTTCACCTGCCAATTTGATGTCCCACCGTTGACAGATCTTGAAATGGTGTTCCGTGGTTTTCCAATTTTCAACTCCAGGCTAATGCCAGGACAGTAGTTTGTCAACTAAGTTAATAGGCTACGGCTGTTCATTGCATTCCTATATTTCGTTATCAACCATACCATTAGGGGCAAATGACCTAGATGTTTAACCCATATACGAGGGGCGTACTATAGTGTTGTACACTTTATTCCTTTCTACCGAAATTAAGTGCATTACACATCAGTTGTTAAGTCCAGCTCAACATAATCTCCTTGTAACTACATGCTCTTTTGCCTTCGATGTGTCAGTCTATCCAGACATTCCTGAAACCATTCTTTCGGAGTGCTGCGTACCCATGCCTTGACAGCTGTCTCCAGAGGTTTCTTCATGTTCCCGAACAGGTGATAACCACTTGGTGCCATGTCGGGAGAGTATGGTGGATTGTCAGCACCGTGAATCCCATTTGATCAATGGCAGCGGTGGTCTCTCGGCTAGTGTGAGGGGCGGACATTGTCATGTTACAGAAGCACACCTTTAGCCCATTTTTCTGGCCGCTTACTTTGAATGGCACGACGTAGGCGCTTAGGGGTTGCCACATATTCTGCACTGTTAATCGTGGCCCCCAATTCCAGCCAGTCTATGAGGATGATGTCGTTTGTGTCCCAGAACACTGTCGCCACTCACTTGCCAACTCTTCGACATTTCTTTGGTGGTGGACTGCCCCTATACTTCCATTGCATGGTCGCCGTTTTGCAGATTTTGCAGAAGTCGACACAGCTGTCAAGCAAAGTAGCCTATGTGGTTTATAATATTTAGAAGTACAACTTTTCAGATTTTGAATTGTAGGGTTTTGCAGCAAGCATATTCTTCAGTTTTAGTGATCTGTATCAACTTGATTGAAGGGGCTTCGGTGGCGTAGTCGGTAGCACGCTGAACTACTCTGCCCAAGATCGCGGGTTCATACCCGGCCGAAGTCGTCGGATTTTTAAGATTATTAAAATCCTTCAGGAACGTATGCCTTCCTACGGAGGATAAGTAAAGCCGGTGGGCCCATGTCATAGACTTATGGCATGTAAAACAAATTACCACTACGATTGGTAGGGTGTAGCCAAATGTGTAGGTCATTTGTTTAAAAACGCTCTATCAACGTTCTCCGCTAGGTGTCAGTGACAGTGACAGTGGCATCTGGTAGCCAAAGTTGGAACTACTTGATATTTGAACTAGCTGGGAGCCTATGGGCGTTCAAATAAAATACCCTGCTATGGCCATTGGCTGCAATTCATATAATATATTTCCTATAGTTTCGCTAACCACCGTGTGATAATAATATCGTATGGCCTCACGTGCCGGGTGCAAGCTTTGTTATTTGACACCCAGAGGGTAGCTTCCATGTCAAAATGAGTTTAGATATCTAACCTCCTTGAACACTATAGCGCTTTCTAGTAGAGAAATGAGGAACTTTGTGTTGGCGGAAACTCCCGAGATTAATTTTGCCATTTTGAACACGGCCTAGTGAATTCAAATGGGTTTATTTGAGATGCCAACATCGTATGACATGCGTGTCGTAATTTTTTCCGCCTTTCAAAAATCACTTATCACGGCCAGGAGCGAACCTGCAAACTTGGGGTTAGTAGACCGACACGTTAACCACTCACCCACCGTGGCAAGCATCGTGTGATGAATGCAGTACATTTGTGTCTGCCTATTGGCACAGGCTAGAGTAAAACGTGGCTTTTCACCGATATCTCAGTCTCATGACTGTGATGATAATTAGGTTATTTCACTTGGTGTGTAGGATTTATGAGACAGGTGAGGTACCCCCTGATTTCAAGAAGAATGTTATCATCCTATACCGAATAAAGTGGGAGCTGACAGATGTGAAGATTACCGTACAATCAGCTTGATTACTCATGCTTCAAAGATCCTGTCTAGAATAATTTACAAGAGGATGGAAAGCCAGATAGAAACCGAGTTGGGTGAAGACCAGTTTGGTTTCAGGAGAAATGTAGGATCAAGGGAAGCTGTAGCCTACTAAGTCTTAGGCTGATTTTGGAAGGTAGAATAAGGAAAGATAAGACAACGTTCATGGCATTTGTAGACTTAGAAAAGGCTTTGGATAACGTTGATTGGACTAAATTGTTTGACATTTTGAAAACGATTGGAATAAAGTACAGAGATAGGAGGGTGATCTACAATCCATACAGAAACCAGACAGCAGTCATTCGAGCTGTACGACATGAGAGAGAAGCTGGTATTCAGAAAGGTGTAAGGCAAGGCTGCAACTTATCATCCATACTTTTCAATCTTTACATTGAACAAGCAATGAAGGAAATTGGAGAAAAATGTAAAGTGGGAGTGAAGATTCAAGGAGAAATAATTTCAACTCTGAGATTTGCCGATGACATAGTCATCTTGGCCGACACGCCTGAGGATTTGAATGAGTTTTTGAATGGTATGGACTCCGTCTTGAGGAAACAATTCATGATGAGAATTAATAAATGTAAAACAAAATTATTGGAATGCAGCCGAAATAAATCAGAATCCTCTCGGCCTATGGACATCAAATTGGCGGGTGAGAAACTAAAGGAAGTAGGAGACTTCTGTTGCTTAGGAAGCAAATTAACCAGTGATGGACTATGTAAAGAGGATATATAATAAGTAGGTTAGCTCAGGCAAGGAAATCATTTCTACTGAAAAGAAATCTGTTGATATCGAATATAGATTTAGGTGTTAGGAAGTCATTTTTGAATTCCTTTGTCTGGAGCGTGGCACTCTATGGAAGTGAAACTTGGACTATTGGTGCAGCAGAAAAGAGGAGAATTGAAGCGTTTGAAATGTGGTGTTTCAGGAGAATAATGAAGATCAGATGGGTAGATAGGGTTACAAACGAAGAGGTATTAAGACTAGTGGGAGTGGAGAGTTGTTTCTGGCGACTGCGAATGAAGAGAAGAGATAGGTTGGTAGGCCACATGGTCTACTAAGACACCCAGTAATAGCAAGCTTAGTTATGGAAGGAAGGGTCGAGGACAAAAACTGTAGGGATAGACCAAGGTTAGAATATGTTAAACAGATTGCCTCGAACGTAGGGTGTGGTAGCTATGTATAGATGAAACGATTAGCTCAGGACAGGGAGACATGGAGCTCTGCATCAAACTAGTCAAAAGACTGAACACTCAAACAACAACATGGAAGCTATTGAGGTGTGGGCGGTGCTGAGTAGGCTAATGGTGTTCAGGATACAGTCAGTGCCTGTGGATGTTGTGGAAGGTTCTACTCATAGGGTCAATACTGTTGTTCTGACTCAGTGAGGAATGCAATGGCAAACTACCTCACTCTTCAACTTGCCTGGTACGCCTCATTATAATGCTACCTTGATTTTTTTGTGATTTCTTCCCTCATAGGCTAACCTATGGCGGTACTTTTACGGGGATCTGACTAGTCTCCAGGATGACTAGCTAACAGACAGTTTCGTGACTGAGTCTCTTTAGAGGCAGATAACCTCGCTGTTCCGTCCCTTTCATCTCTGATTGCAATTCAAGTTATTTCCTAACACATCTACTCTCGGTGTCCCACTTTCTTCCCCACCCAGCAGGCCGTGTGTTCTTTCTTTATCGTGTTGTTTACGATGGCAGTGATGAGTAACAAACAAAAGGCTGTTGAAGTCGAGGACAATTGTTAAAGACTACATCCACGTCTTTGTTACATTCAATCCACTTCCGTCCTCGAGGCGAACAGGTGCTGCCTTACCTTGTCTTGCACTATTCTCAAGAATTACGTTATATATCTACATATAAGGAACTTGAGGTTTATAAATATTAACTGGTCTCGAATCTGTCCGTGTCTTACCGCTCAATCTAAAGTGGATCGAAGTCGTGACATGGAAGCTCGATGTCTTCATAGCCTCACTTGCAAGACAACATTCGATTTTCAAGAAATAAAACATAGCCTTTAAAACAAAATCTTTTTTATTGTGCATTCTGTAAAAGGAGTTGAGACTCTCACGTAAGACAAAAGAAGGTCTAGAAAATGCGGAGAAGCCACGCCCACTTGGTATCCATTGTCCACGCCCTGCCCAAGGCGACACTGCTGCCATCTATCGTGAAACTTGAGAGGTAATAAATCTGGAACTGGGGGAATAAAGAGGAAAAACAGGAATGAAATGAAAGCTTGTGTTTGTTTGCCTCTTTATCTTTGTTTTCCGTGACACGTCCGCCATTTCTGCAGGCAGACCAAACATCTGCACTCGCATCGCGATTTAGCCCAGTAGACGAAATTCTTCCCTTGAATGGGGCCGATAACCTCGATGTTAGGCCCCTTAAAACAACAATTATCATCATCATCATCTTCCCTTGAAAAGTGAGGGGACGCCTCAAACATTGTTGTTGTTCTTGCGAAATCATGATCATGTAGCCCCGTGTACTTGTGTGTGTGTAGAATTTGTCTGATAACCTGTGTTATTGCGATGATGATGATGATGTTGATGATCGTGTGGCCTCCGGAGAGGCCGAGTGCAGGTCTTTCTCGTTGACGCCCGTGGGCGACCTGCGCGTCGTAATGAGGATGAAGTGTGATGAAGACGTCACATACACCCAGTCCCCGAGCCACAGTAATTAACCCCAGGAGATTAAAATCCCTGATGGCTCAGCCGGGAATCGAACCCGGGGCACTTAGGGCCAAAGCCTAGCACGCTAACCATTTAGCCACGGAGCCGGACGTTATTGCAATGACTGAATTAGAGGGTGTAGTTGTAATTCAGACACAGGTTGGGTAGGTGGCGGCCGTGGCCTTCATTTTGGCACCATCCCGGCATTCGTCAGGAGTAGAAGTGGGAAACCACGGAAAAAACACTTCCAGGATGGCTGAGGTGGGAATCGAACTCGTCTCTTCTCAGGTTTGTCTCACGAAGCTGAGTGGTCCCCGTTCCAGACCTCAGACCAGAATTACATTACTTGGCATAGCCGGGTAAAGAACCCGGGCCTCCGCTATGTCAGTCGAGAGTGCTAGCCACTACGTAACAAGGCGAACCAACTCGTGGTGTAGCGGTTAGCATTCTCTGCTGTCATTCCTGTGATCTGGGTTCGATTCCCGGCTCTGCCAGTACATTCAATTCTGATCTGAGGGCTGGAACGGGGCATTCTTAGCCTAGTGTTGTAAAACTGAGAACAGGCAAGTTCGATTTCTACCTCAGCCATTCTGGAAGTGGCGCTGTTATATCCAAGCTCTAACTGCATGTAACGTCCATATTATCAATTGAACTTCAACCAAATTTTGTATGTGCAGTCTGTACCTTAGAGATGGCCGAAGCCGTCGGATTTTTTAAGAGCGTTAAGAAATCCCTCAGTATGCCTTCCTTCGGAGGGGAAGTAAAGCCGGCGGTCCCATGTCATAGATTTATGGCATGTAAAAGAACCTTCCACTAATTACACTTGTGTGAAGCTAAATTATAGTTTAGATTTGACTAACGCTCTTAGGTTCCAACGTTTGTCGCCCGGAGTCGACTTCGGTGACATCTGGTAACCGAGTTCAGAACTGATGGTCGTTGACGGTGGCATTTGGTAACAAAAGTAGGAACTATTTGAAAATTGAATGTCTGCAGTCCTTGCTTGAATTAAAAACAGATAACACACACTAATAGGCTACAGCCATCACAATTAACACCGGTTATCAGAGAGATTCTACACACAGTCAAAGTACACAGGACTAACATGACCGCGTTGTCGCAGCCCCTAAACTGAGGAATCAACCATCAGCCATCTAAGAAGTGGTTTTCCACTTCAACTCCAGACTAACGCCGAGATGGTTCCTAAGTTAAGGCCTTGGCCAAATTCTTCACAATATTCGTCTCAATTTAAATTACACTTAACTTACTGCTACATACACCTCGATAACAGAGGTTACCAGAAACATTCATTTCGCACTCAATGACAGAGGTTACCAGAAACATTCCTTTCTCACTCAAATACACGGGGCTAAATGACCAAGATGTCCAGGCCCCTCAAATGAGACAACATGTGGTTGTACCATTTGTTATTGAAAAAGACTCAAGGAGGTTACAGTAGTATTTTTCTTCGACTTGCTTAACTTTTTTTAAAATTTATTTAATAATTATTAGATACAACCATGATAGGCCATTTTACACTAATATTTTAACAATTTCAAATAATATTAACAAAAACAGGTAACAATTTGCAGTGATGGCAGCAAGGGATAATTCTCGGAAAGACGCAGGGAATGAGTGGGGGTAGTGGGAATTGAGGATGAAAGGGATCTACTAATGTTATGTTTGAATGTTCTATAGGGAGAGAATATGTCAATATTTGAAAGGGAGTTGCTAAGGGTAGGTAGACGGTGGAAGATAGAGCGCTTCTGTACTTCAAGACGTGGGTGAGGTAGCCTATGTGGTGTAAATGGTTCTGACGTGTTGAACGGGAGGGAACATGGAGTGTGAAGTAGCTTAAGAGCATGTTACATTTTGTGTAACCATTCATAATTTTATGTAAGAAACACAGGTCAGTATCATAAGTGGTTTCTCAGGTCGAGTACATTGAGCTGATTTAGAATATCGGATTTGGCAAACTGCCTTAGTGAAGGATTGCGAGCTTTGACTATTGATATGAAGAAATTAAAGACACTGTTCAATTTAGAAATATTGGTTATAGCCGAAGTAGACCAAATTGGAGAAGAGAAATCTAGGATAGGGAGAACATATGTGGTGAAGTATAATTTAAGTGCAGTGAGGTCTTTAATTTCTGTGAAATGCCGAGACTGTGCATTGCGCGAGATTTGATATGGTCAATGTGGGGAGAGAATGTCAGTTTGTCATCGTGAATAATACCTAAATCTCTTACCTGAGAAACCGTATCCAATTTATTTCCACATATTTTATAGTCCGCTTGATTTCCAGATTTCAGTAGTGAGAAAGAAACTTTGAAGCACTTTTTGGGATTTGGAGATAACCTCCAATTGTTGAACCAATCAGTACATGTATTCACTGCTTCCTGTCGCTCAGCGTGGTCGTCAGAACTGGATATTTCTCTGAATATCTTTAGGTCATCAGCGTACAGAATAAGGGAACACGGAGAATTTTGCACGCATGTGTTTATATCGTCCATATACTGCACGAAGAGAAGGGGTCCCAGGATACTGCCCTGAGTTACGCCTGATAAGACTGGGAGCCAGGACGATACAGACCCTGGAAGCACTACCCGTTGTTGCCTATTGGACAGGAAGTTTTCTATTAGGGATAGGAAAGATCCATGTACGTTGTATCGTGAAGCAAGCTTGTGGAGGAGAAGGAAATGGTTCACGGAATCAAATGCTTTGGCCAGGTCAACGTTGATTACATCTAGCTGAGATTTTTGATTGCAGAAATTATGTGATGGTTCAGAAAAGTCAGATTTGTTAAACATGATTTTCCAGGGACGAAGCCATGTTGTTTTTCTGAGAGGAGTGGTTTGGTGAAAGTGAGGAGATGGCAATGTATTATTCTTTCGAAGACTGAAGAGAGTATAGGGACGATAGATATAGGTCTGTATGAGGAAATTTCATGCTTGCTGCCTGATTTAAAGACAGGTGTGACATCAGCTCTCTTCCATGAGTCAGGAAAAGTGCCGGAAGTCATGCACCAGTTGAGTATTATGGACAAAGGGATGCTGAGAGATGCAGAGGTGTTTTTCAGGAATATAGGGCTTATGTCTGATGGTCCAGTAGATCGGTTTGTGGGCAGACTTTTTAAAATATTTTGGATTTCATCGGGGGTTGTTGAAATTTGAAACAGTGAATCAGAACAGACGCTAGTAAGTTTAGGGGGTCTGGGGATTGGTACGGGAACTGAAAAGGTTGAGTGAAAATATTCATTGAAATGTGTGGACCTCAATTCAAATGGGATTTCTTCATTATGGAGGTTTAGGTTAAATGGAATTCTAGAAGTCTTTCTACGGGATGATATAAGTGTCCAGAACTTCTTCGGCTTATTCTTGAGATTTCCTGTTATGGAAGAAATGTAGCAGTTGTAATCTTCTGTCATATGAACTCTTGAAATTTTCTGTAGGTGAATAAATGCATTGCGTGTTTGAGGATTAGGAACTGATTTCCATAGCGACCATGCTTAAATGGTGGAACCAACAGCAATGGCTACGCTGGCTAAAACGCAGCGTTAGGTCACGGGGCCAAGTTCTCTGCTGACTCGGTAGACGCGTGGGTTCGAGCCCTACCGTCGGCCGTCCTTGAAATGGTTTTCCGTGGTTTCTATTTTCAACACCAAGCACATGCTGCGACGGTACCTTCTGACAGGGCACGGCCGCTTCCTTCCACATCCTTGACCAGTTTCATTCATATTCATCCATTCTATCTCTCATGACGACGTGCAGGTCACCCACGGGCGTCGACTAGAAAGACCTGCACTCTGCCTCTCAGGAGGCCACTTGAAAAAAATATAAAAAAAACTTAATGGCTTATCTCGACTTTCCTTCAGGCAGCAGCTCAACGTTGAAAACCTTCTTTAACACTTCATAGGGCAAAAAAATTTGATGTTTTTATGTGTTTTTACATTTTAATTTATTGTAATTATTAGAATTATTATTATTAAAGCATCTATGCTTCAGAATGTATGTTTTCTATTAAAAAGGCAAAATAGAAGAGCTAGAGAAAAGGGATAGAAGGATATTTATAAAAATATTGGGACGATTAAAAACAGAAAGTGGCGAGTTCAGATACAGAAAAAAGGACACCTCTACAAAAATAAAGAAATTGAAAAACTCTACGGTACGCTCAGGAAAAGGAGGGATAATTTCTTTGGACACATAATGAGGATGAATAACACCAGACTCACAAAACAAATTTTCAGTCATGTATAGAAAAGCAAGAATGGTAATCAATGGGTGCAAAGTATAAAAAGGGATATGGAAGATATGGAAGTAAAATAGATATTATTCAGGACAGACCACTTTTCAGAAATATGATCAAAATTATCAAGGGTTTCCAGGAGAAGGAAAATAAGAAGCGGGTTAACATCTGGACGGAAGAGAGAAGAAGGAGACAAAGTGAAGTAATGAAGAACTACTGGAAGGCAAGAAAGGATAAAGGAAATGAGAGACAGTGAATACAATGGGTTATTTTACGCGGTCCAAAGATGGCCAAAATCGGGGAAAGAAGTAGAAGAAGAAGAATTATTAATAATGTTAGCCTACTTTTTTTGTTTCTCTAATTTTGATGTTTATATATTTATTTTTAATTTTCAATTTATGTTCTTATAGATTTAATTTTGAAATTTTTATTGAATTAATTAATTAATTAACTAAATTCGAATTGATTTTTACAATTATTTTCATAATTCTTTTATAGTTATGTTTGTTATTTTAATTTTTATATTTCTTTTATAATTGTAATTTCATTTCTATGATTTTATTTCTATATTTATATTTTATTTTTACACTTTTATATTGTTAATGTATTTATTTTTTATTTTATCCAACACATTACCGTACGTCAAGTAGATACGCATATACGATTTGATATTTAGAAATACTATCACTTCGGTATGAAAATTCTCTAAAATTTGGCTTAAGGATTCAACCATCAGCATCTTTGAAAGCTTAAACTGTCATTATGTCAGGTGGTTAATATAGAGACCACTATCCCATAAAGGGTTAATGTCATAGACTAGACCGTCCATGAACACTTTTCCTCTTTTGGTGCATCTATATATATAAAAATAAATCTTACGTGATAGTTTGTCTGTGGGTGTGTGTGTATGTCTCCTATGCATTCATATACCACTCAACCGATTGCGATGAACATGGGTGAGATGTTGAGTACACTCTAAGGAAGGTTTCTGACTTAGTAAATCCATTTTACAATAGGTAGCGCACGCGTAGATTCAACAAATGAGTGACGATGCGCGAAGCGTTTCAAACAAGTCCCGTATGTGTTCATATACCATTCGTCCGATAGCGATGTAACTTGGGTGAGATGTTGTATACCCTTACGTGAAGGTTTCCAAATTAGTGAGTACATTTCACAGTAGATAGCGCACGAGTAGATTCAACAAATGAGCGACGACACGCAAAGTGTTTCAAAAATGTCCCGTATGCATTCATATACCATTCGTCCGATAGCTATGAAACTTGCGTAAAATGTTGTGTACACTTCAGGGAAATTTTCTGGCTTAGTAAATCCACTTTACAATAGGCAGCGCACGAGTAGATTCAACAAATGAGCTACGACGCGCGAAGCATTTCAACAAAGTCAGTTTCAAAAAAGTCCCGTATGCATTCATATACCATTCGTCCGATAGCTATGAAACTTGCGTAAAATGTTGTGTACACTTCAGGGAAATTTTCTGGCTTATTAAATCCACTTTACAATAGGCAGCGCACGAGTAGATTCAACAAATGAGCTACGACGCGTGAAGCATTTCAACAAAGTCACGTATGCGTTCATATACCATTCGTCCGATAGCGATGAAACTAGGCTGAGATGTGTGCACTCCAGGCAAGGTTTCTGGCTTAGTAAATCCCTTTAAAAATAGGAAGAGCAGGAGCAGAATCAACAAATGAGCGACGACGCGCGAAGTTTTTCATCAAAGTCCCATATAAGGTCATATACCATTCATCCGATAGCGATGAAACTTGGGTGAGCTGTTGTGTACACTCCAGGGAAGGTTTTTGGCTTATTACATCCATTTTACAATAGGTAGCGCAGCAGTAGATTCAACAAATGAGCGATGACACGCGAAGCGTTTCAACAAAGTCCCGTATAAGGTCATATACTATTCGTCTGACAGTGATAAATGTTTGGTGAATTGTTGTGTACACTACAGGAAAGATTTCTGGCTTAGTTAATCCATTTTACAATACGAAGCGCACGTTTAGATTCAACAAATGAGTGACTACGCGCGAAGCGTTTCGACAACGTCCCGTATACGTTCACATACCATTCATCCGATTGCGATGAAACTTGGGTGAGATGTTGTGTACACTCCAGGGAAGGTTTCTGGCTGAGTACATCCATATTACAATAAGTAGCGCAAGTAGAATCAACAAATGAGCGACGACACGCGAAGCGTTTCAACCATGTCCCGTCTGCATTCATATACCATTCGTCCGATAGGTATGAAACTTGGGTGAGATGTTGTGTACACTTCATGGAAGGTTTCTGGCTTAGTAAGTCCACTATACAACAGGCAGCGCACAAGTAGATTCAACAAATGAGGGACGACGCGCGAAGCGTTTCAACAAAGTCCCGTATAAGGTCTTATATCATTCTGCCGTTAGCGGTGAAACTTGGGTGAAATATGGTGGACACTCCAAGGAAGGTTTCTGGCTTAGTAAATATATTTCACAGTAGGTAGCACACCAGTAGATTCGACAAATGAACGACGACACGCGGAGCGTTTCAATACACTCCCCTATGTCTTCATATCCCATTAGTCCGATAGCGATGAAACTTGGGTGAGATGTTGTGGACACTTACGTGACGGTTTCTAACTTGGTAAATACATTTTACAGCAGGTAGCGCACGAGTAGATTCAACACATGAGTGACGGAGCGTGAATCGTTTAAACAAAATCCGGTATGCGTTCATATACTATTCATCCGATTGCGATGAAACATTGATCAGTTATTGTGTACACGCCAGGGAAGGGTTTCGACTTAGTAAATCCATTTCACAATAAGTAGCGCAAGAGTAGATGCAACAAATGGGTGCCGACGCGCGAAGCGTTTCAACAAAATCCCATATTGGGTTCATATAACCTTCTTCGATTGTGATGAAACCTTGATGAGTTATTGTGTACACGCCAGGGTAGGGTTTCGACTTAGCAAATTCATTTCTCAATAGGTAGCGTACGAGTAGAATCAACAAATGAGTGACAGCGCACGAATCGTTCAAACAAAATCCCGTATACGTTCATATACCATTCATCCGATTGCGATGAAACTTTTGAAAGTTGTTGTGCACGCTCCCACGATTGATTCTAAATTAGAAAATCCATTTTACGATAGCATAGGGGCAGTTAACGGAAATTGAAAAACATGTTGTGTATCCAAAAGCACTTCAAAAAACAGAATTTCAACGCCAACACTTTCTTTGATTGGCATTGTAACGCATGCCGGGTACAGCTTGTTTGTAATAAATTTTCGTTGTTGTCTTCTTTTTTCCACTCACTAAACGTTTCTTACGAGGTGCCGTTATGACGACGCGCGGTAGCTTGATGATTGCTCACCGGAAACTCAAACATATCTGGTTGATTAGATTAGCAAATTATCCTTTTCTACCACTACGAGCGCTAGTGTGAGTCAATGCAGAGTTTCACTTAAGGCCTCATAACTACTTCCGGTGTGAAGATTTTTGAAATAATCAAAATATGCCTAAGGGTGAACCAGGGACACTTAAAGGATTATGTATGTATGTCTAATTGTCTACCCCTTATTATTCCCGTTTACAACGGGGTCGGGGATGAGATTTGATGAAATTCTATGTGGTTGGATGGTTTTATGGCCGGATGCCCCTTCCTGACGATAACCTCACGAGAGGAGTTAATGAGAGATGAAATGAATGAATAAGAATGAAACTGAGTAAGGATATGGAAGAAAGCGGCAGTGGCCTGTCAGAAGGTACCGACCCAGCATTTGTCTGGAGTTGATAATGGGAAACCATGGAAAGCCATTTCAAGGATGGCCAACGGTGGGGATCGAACCCACTTCTACCGAGTCCGCAGATTGCTTGACCCAATGGCCTAGCGGTGCGCTTTAGCGAGCTTAGCTACCGCTGTCGGTTAAAGAAATGATTATGTAAATAGGTAAATTTTCTTAGAATTTTAATAAAAAAGAAAACGAGTAAAGAAACAAGTGATTCTAGGCTGATTTTCTGGAACTGTATTTTTTAGGCCATCAACGTTTGGCACAATTGAGAGGAAATTGCTTAATTTTACATTTTACTTTGTCTGCTAAGAAACGTTTTCAACCTTAAAAATAATGTTTCTACATATACGGTCCTTTCTGAATTTTGCTTTGTATTGTAGAATGGTAAAAGCCGTATCAAAATCTGTCCAGTAGTTCTCGAGGTTGGCCTTGACAGACAGACAGACAGACAGACAGACAGACAGACAAAATCTGTCCAGTAGTTCTCGAGGTTCACCTGGACAGACAGACAGCCAAAATCTGGCCAGTAGTTCTTGAGGTTGGCCTGGACAGACAGACAGACATACAAAATCTGTCCAGTAGTTCTCGAGGATGGCCTGGACAGACAGACAGACAGACAGACAAAATCTGTCCAGTAGTTCTCGAGGTTCGCCTGGACAGGCAGAGGGCCAAAATCTGGCCAGTAGTTCTTGAGGTTGGCCTGGACAGACAGACAGACATAAAAAATCTGTCCAGTAGTTCTCGAGGTTGGCCTGGACAGACAGACAGACAAACAAAATCTGTCTAGTAGTTCTCGAGGTCAGCCTGGACAGACAGACAGCCAAAATCTGGCCAGTAGTTCTTGAGGTTGGCCTGGACAGACAGACAGACATACAAAATCTGTCCAGTAGTTCTCGAGGTTGGCCTGGACAGACAGACAGCCAAAATCTGTCCAGTAGTTCTCGAGGTCAGCCTGGACAGACATACAAACATTGCAAAATCTGTCCAGTAGTTCTCGAGGTCAGCCTGGACAGACGGACAGACAGACAACATCTGGCCAGTAGTTCTCGATGTTGGCCTGGACAGACAGACAGACAGACATAATCTGTCTAGCAGTTCTCGAGGTTGGCCTGGACAGACAGACAGACAGACAGACAGACAAAATCTATCCAGTAGTTCTCGAGGTTGGCCTGGACAGACAGACAAAATCTGTCCAGTAGTTCTCGAGGTTGGCCTGGACAGACAGACAGACAAAATCTGTCTAGCAGTTCTCGAGGTTGGCCTGGACAGACAGACAGACAGACAAAATCTGTCCAGTAGTTCTCGAGGTCAGCCTGGACAGACAGACAGACAGTCAACATCTGGCCAGTAGTTCTCGAGGTTGGCCTGGACAGACAGACAGACAAAATCTGTCCAGTAGTTCTCGAGGTTGGCCTGGACAGACAGACAGACAGACAGACAGACAAAATCTGTCCAGTAGTTCTCGAGGTCAGCCTGGACAGACAGACAGACAGTCAACATCTGGCCAGTAGTTCTCGAGGTTGGCCTGGACAGACAGACAGACAAAATCTGTCCAGTAGTTCTCGAGGTTGGCCTGGCCAGACAGACAAAATCGAACACTATCTTATACTATTTATAGATATTCGGTTAGCGTGATCCATGAAAAATGTACTTTTCTCCGCATGCATATCGTTAAATGTCTATAAACGTTTGCACTTGGCTTGTTGCCTGTTATCCTGCTGTGTCGCTGTATCATTACCAGACGCTATAGGCCTATTAGGTTTGTTAATTTGTAATGCGCATGCTATTGCTATTAGTTTCTAGCGACAAGTGATGCGGGTAGCGATTATCTGGAGAAATAAATATGTTAACTTGTAAATACGTGAAGAAATGTGGTCTCAGGAAAGAAGGTAAATAAGAAATATTAGCAGGATGCGGGCTGTCTTGGCAATCACATTCAATTTGATTGATAAAAGAAAACAAACCAGTGACTCTTTTTTGTTCTTTACCCTGCGGTGTAGTCGTGGGCGTAAAATCGCTCACCCCGGATACGATGGGGTGGTGCAGAGATCGGAGTTTTTTTTACCCTTCAGGCAAATTTTATGGACGTTATTTTATGATCCCCAAATACACACCACAGAATCACAGGTTATCAGACGTTCAATATACTAAGCCACTAGACCAATTAATCATCGATAACTACCTTGTTGCTCTCCCAAGAGCTCGTAGCTAGTGAGTGGAACATGCAGTGGTGACCAGTGGGTACTGAGCTTAGGTTAGCATTGCTTCTACATAGGTCTATACATAGCATGCTGAACTGCTATGCCCAAGATAACGGGTACAAACTTGGCCGAAATCATCTGATTTTAAGAGCGTTAAAAATCCTTCAGTATGCCTTCCTTCGGAGGGGAAGTAAAGCGGGCGGTCCCATGTCATAGATTTATGGCATACAAAAGATCCTTCCACAGACTAAACTTGTGTGAAGCTAAATTGTTAGGTTAGATTTCGTCGGAACGCTGTAACAAACTTCCAACGTTCACCACTAGGTATCATTGATATATGGTAGCGAAAGATGGAACTACTTGAAATTGAACGGCACTTGTAGCTCACCCTAGAGGTGTCCTCTGGAAGCAGCTACAGTCTCAGGCGAGCTGAACATGTCCTCGGACACTCCCGGCACTAAAAGCCATACGATAAATAAATAATAATATACACTATATGGATGAATCCTCTTCTTCGAGTGGGAGGTCGCTAACACCTACCGTACTGTATGATATTCCCAGTCAGTCGTGTAAAAAACTAAAAGGGCAGGGTGTGGAGGTGGACATTATTGGTAATATTAATAATATTAATAATAATCTTGATCATTAGAGGCACATATCTCAATAAAGTCGTACATGACACTGAGGTGCCCTTTGCTAGTGCTACATCTGTACCAAATTTCGTTCAATTCGGTTTCACCGTGTTTGAATTGATAGGCAGACATTCTGAGTACACACATTCACACACACACATTTTTTGGCCCTGTGTAGATCTCATAAGTCTACTCTAATTTTTTTGCAAAAATCGAAAGTAGGCTAATATTGCGGAAATGCGTTGGTCCAGTCTGCTCAGAAGGAATCTGGATGGAACGCAAGTCTCAGGAGTTATATCAGCACGCTGTAAAGTTCTCTGACACCTTCAGGAAAAGGCGATTGAAGTTCTACGGCCACTTTCTAAGAATGAACAATGACAGGATCACCAAAAGGATTCTCAACCTTTCTCTCTCAATGTCAGTCGAGAATAACTGGCTTAGTGAAATAGAAAAAAAAAACACATTCAGGAAATTCGCATTACGGAGGAAATTTTACAAGATCGAGTCCAGTTCAGAACATTAATCAACAACCATCATTTCTCTTAGAAAATTACTACCATGGTCGGAAGAATGGAGGACGATTTTAGTGTCCAAATGAAGAGATTTTGGGAGAAGAAGAAAACATCATTAGCAAAATAAGTTCTATCGCGCTCCACAGATGGGTAAAACGATGTAAAAAACAAGTAGTTCCGTGAAGAACTAAAGCCTATTTGCGTATATCCTACTTATATTAATTGCCTCTATCAACGTAAAAATTTTCAGTTTGATTGCTGTAATAGATTCGTAGATATTGAGAACCGTCTAATTATTTTGGATGGTCACCATGTTGGATTTTCATGTTATAGGCCTAGGCCTTAGATTTGTGTACTATTACATGAAGATTATCGTGCAGGTGTTTTATTCAAACTTCAATCGCATGATTAGGACACAAGAAATAAAAGCGGGATTTTAAAATTTCGCTCAGCCGCCATCTTGTGGTTATGAAAATAATTTAAATGAATTAGATGCCAGTCGATTCAAATTTGTATAAGCATATACCGTATCAAGTTTCACTGCGCTCGGATTGTTAAAACGCAAGAAACGCCCATTTGAATATTTAAATTTCGCGTCACCGCCATGTTGGATTTGTGCTCGCCAGGTTGTTGAACGTCCCATAGGTGAACTTATGCTTATAGCCTCTATACAATTACAAAATTTCAGTTTGATTGCTGTAGTAGATTAATAAATATTGAGAACTGTCTAAATATTTCGGATGGTCGCCATTTTGGATTTTAATATATGTAGGCCATAGAGTTATGTACTATTAGATGATGATTATTGTGTACGTTCATTATGCAAATGTTGATTTCGATCGCATGATTAGAACACAAGAAATGAAAACTTAATTTTCGAAATTCATACAGCCGCCATATTGAGGTTATGTAACCAATTGATAAATTAGATACCAGTGCATTACAATGTGTATAAATATTTCCTGAACAAAGTTTCATTGCGTTTGAATCATTAAATCGCGAGAAAAGTCTATTTAAAACTTTCAAATTCGCTTGGCCGCCATGTTCGTTTTGTAGTTAACCGGTTTTTGAAAGTCTTATAGATGAACTTCCAGTAGTGCCCTTTATGGTGTTACCGGTAATAGTTTCAGAGATATAGAATGCCGGTGAAATATTTCGCACAGCCGCCATCTTGAGGTTGTAAACAATTGAACCAAGTTAGATGTCGGTGCATTACAATGTGTATAAACATATACTGTACCAAGTTTCGTTGCGTTTGGTTCGTTAAATCGCGAGAAACGTCTATTTAAAAGTCGCAGCTTCGCTTGGCCGCCATGTTAGTTTTGTAGCTACCAGGTTTTCAATAGACACATAGGTGAACTTTTAGTAGTTCCCTTTATCACCGTACAAAATTCCAGGGTGATATCGGTAATAGTTTCGGAGATATTGAATGCTGGTGAAATATTTCGCACAGCCGCCATGTTGGATTGGTGAGACGTAACAAAATTTGAAGGGCACGGTCGGGGTCGCCCGGAATAGTTCTATAAACTAACCGAGTTTCATTGAAATCGCTCCAGCCGTTCAGAAGTTATTAGGAGTGGATGCACAAAAATCCTCTCTCTCTTTCACACACACACACACACACACACACACACACACACACACAGACAGACACACGGACAAAAGGTGATCTCATAAGCCTATTTTTTCATAAATGAAAATAGGCTAATAATCTCTTCAGTAAAACTTGAATATATGAGCCGGGAATTGAACCTGGATCTTCGAGTACTGTTTAGATGCTAAGGAGAAGTTTCAAAAAGTATTTTAACGGTTCAAAGAGTCATGAAATGAACGTATTGTTCTGGATGTAAAGTGTGGCACTTTTAGGTTGTAGATCCTAAGTGGCAATTCATAACCGTGAAGTTAAAAACGTCTTATTTTTATTGAGTTCAGTACTACAGTATATTGATATATCGCTCTAATAATGCCTCTATTTTGCCCACTCGTACAAAGAATGTGTAATAAAATTCAATGGCTACATTGAAAGGGAAATGATCCATTCATTTGTGAATGGGAGAGACTGAACATGAGGTATGAATAACAATACATCCTACACTTTGCTGAATGGATGATGCCCCAACTCGGTTACAGATAAAGTTCTTGCGATTTCTGACATCCAGAGCCATACATTTTATTTAAAGTTGTTTCAACTGGAGTTTACGCCCTCAAATATTTTCAATGTGATATAATAAAATTTTATTTAACAAGAACGTGTTCATAAATGCTGAAGTTCCTTCGCTACACTGAGAGGCGAATCATTCATCTGTTATTATTATTATTATTATTATTATTATTATTATTATTATTATTATTATTATTATTATTATTATTATTATTATTCAATCAATTTCGCTAATCGGCCAACTAGGGACCACGATAAGCCTCATTTTACATTCTGGCATTTGTTCATTTTTCGCTTGACCCACATTGTCTTCATGAGCTCAATGTGTTTAGCAGGACGTTCTCCTGTCCATTTCGCACCAGTTGTCCGCTTTTCGTCCCGGAAAGTCCCAATTGTCTTGATGGCTCCTCTATAAAGATTTCGGTCTTGTGCATCTTCGGCTCGTGTCCCCATTTCTTTCAGATCTTTCTGGACGTTAACATACCATGGCATTGTCGTTTTTGGTTTTGAGTCGAATATACTGAAGATACGTTTCGTCCATCGGGAGTCGATCATCCGTCGTATATGTCCGTAGAAGGAAACTCTGCGTTTTCGCATAGTGTCTGTGATCTTCTCTATTTTCAAGTATATTTCTTGCCTGGATTTTCTGATGTGGATGCCATTTTTGTAGTCCGGGCCAAGTATGTTGTGTAGTAGGATCTTTCTTTCTTTCTTTCTTTCTTTCTTTCTTTCTTTCTTTCTTTTCTCTCTAAATTAACGAGCAAACATTTCTCGGATAAGATAAGGCATTCAGATGCATGTATAGCGGTACTGGTTTGATGACCGTGTTGTAGTGACGAATTTTTGTGTTCATAGAAAAGCACTTTTTGTTATATATGTTGCGGGTGTTTTGGAAAGCGACTTCCATTTTCTTGCTTCTATGGCTTCCTTGTCATGGCCATTTTGCTGGATCCATTCCCCAAGATATTTAAATTTATTAACACGGTTTATCGTTCCATATTTGGTGTTTAGTAGTGCTGAATCATCCTTGATGTTCGGCATTATTATTATTATTATTATTAATATTACAGCGGCTTCGGTGGCATAGTTGGCAGCATGCTGAACTACTGTTCCGAAGATTGCGGGTTCAAACCCGGCCGAAGTCGTCGGATTTTTTAAGAGCGTTAAAATCTTGCAGTATGCCTTCCTTCAGAGGGGACGTTAAGCCGGCGGTCCCATGTCATAGATATACGGCTTGTAGAAGATCCTTCCACTTACTAAACTTGTGTGAAGCTAAATTTCTAGGTTAGATTTCGTTGGAACAATATATCAAAGTTCCAACGTTCACGACTAGGTATCAGTGATCTCTGGTAGCGAAAGTTGGAACTACTTGAGTTGAACGGAACTTGTATCTCACCCTATGGGTGTCCGCTTGAAGCAGCTATAGCCTCTGACAAGCCGAACATGTCCTCGAACACTCCCGGCACTAAAAGCCATACGATAATACTACATTATGCAACGAGACTATAATGGCAATAATTAAGACACGAGTATGTTTATAAAACGAGCGTAGCGAGTTGCATACGACTGTTTATGTTCGACGATAATTATAACTTTATTAGGCCTATGTGCTTTAACACAAATATTCATAAATATCTGTGGGATTCAGTAGCTTCAGTTAGTGAACAGAGCGCGCTGGGCGGTTTGCTGACTGAACAGAGCACATGCGTGGCTCAAAGAATTTCGAATGCAGAGACCATTTACTTTGCTTGGCAATGCTATTGGCAACTCCAGCTATCTGATATGACATCTAGCGGTAAAAATGAGAAACATACCAAGTAGGGTACATTTCTCACGTGGTGACTGTTTGTATTTGGTTTCTTGTATTGTTAAGCAGATTGTGGTAAATTCTTCGTGTCTTTATACAAAAGTAATAAGTTTTACTCGTGCATAGAGTGCAAAATGAGTAAAAGCAAAGTATATTGCTCAGTTTACGGTTGTAAGTCGATGTATAAGAGGGCTGCGGATATAAGTTTTCATCACTTTCCAAAAGATGTGAATAGCAATAGCCGAAAGGTGACGATACCAAATAAATACGGGCAACAGGAGCGGGTTGGACCACTCACCAATACGTACCAAGACAGCCAAGCCTACGCCAGCCGAGGACAGCCAAGCTTCATCAGTCAGGTATCCTTCCCTGCTCCCTAGTTCATTTCCAATAACCCTACCAACAGCCATCACCTCGCTCTGCGATATCCGAGCCATTCCACTACGAGTCATATAGGCGTAATTTGACTTCGGAGGGTAAATATCTACTCTGCGGGAACCTACTACCAGTCCGATATTCAACACAAACCCACCTGCTAACCATCCAAATCAAGCAATTCCGAGTTTTAATACAAGTTAAACTCATCCCTTCGCCCTACCAAGCAGCAAATAATTTCTAGAGTCTATGGTACAGTGAGCAAACTCAAATAGGCCTATAGCTTTTAAACATAACAGCGCCATGACTCAAACTGCTCAAATTATGCAATTAACACATACAATCCAGTGGAAAACACACATTACATCACGTGCATCGCCCAGTTATACATATTTGCAATTAAAAATAACACTGTCATTATTTTAGGGACCACAATTACTGATTATAACCGAAAAATAAAAAGTGTTCCATATCAAACGCGTGTTATTGAGTATTTTTACCCTACTTATCCAGACCGACCGCAGCGCCCCAAGTGTTAGTTTGAGTTGCCAATTGTTTACAGCCTGCATGATGTCTAGTGCCGATCAGAACTAACATTCTCTAATATTGTCACCGAAGTCGTTTGAAAGCAATGTGCTGTGTATAAATTGGGGTTGGGGATATTAAGGCACAGTGCTATTTCTTGCCTCATATTCGCCAGTTTATTTATGCGAACATATGGGACGGTGCACTTTCCATCTCGGTAATTTATGTAGAAGGATGCTATGTTGCTAACTTCTGGACGTAGATTCATAAATATCTTGCATAATGGCATAGTATTTTCTTGTTACCGTAAAGGTTCATTTGTCTTTATGTTTGGGATTGTAACTACAATGTTTGATCCGATATCCAATTTGAACTTTCAAATCATGTAATTCATGTCCGAGATGTTGGATTTTGAGCGCATGCGCGAAGCTATCCTTACCTAATTGGTCAATGAATCAGCTCTGATTGGCTGATTACATGTATCTTGTTTGCGTCTCTAATGAGAGATCTGCCACCAATGATCAAGGCGTACAGTGCTTCAGGTTTGATTACTGTGGTGTAATGCATTAATGTTGCGTTCTTTTTCCATATTAGGAAGTTTAGCACATGCGCTCCACATTCTTAGTCATTTAAATCAATATAGTCCATATTTCGGTTACAAAGTATTAAATTCTAGTAAATTAGCAGTCCTATCATTAACGGAGAAGCAAGTTAAAGATCTATATTTAAAAATTTTAATATTGGTACAGGTAAATTTGAAGATGTTGCAAAAATGAAGATGACACTCTACATTCAAAGAACCTTGGGTACGAAGCAATGGGAAAGGTTGTTGCAAATTTGTGTGGAGATTTAAGTGTACAGTTGACGTTGGATTTACCCCCAGCAGACATTGTGAAGTTCAATATGCCCCCGTTACCTCCTCTGATGTTCAACGCAGGTTCAGCCAATATAAATCTGTCCATAAGGGACAATAGGAGAACGTTCACTTTCCGGCACTTAAATAGTACATTATGCAACGAGGCTATAATGGCAATAATTAAGACACGAGTTTTATAATTTCCATAGGAGTGTCTTAATTACCATTATAGGCGAGTTGCATATGACTGTTTATGTTCGACGATAATTATTATAACTATTTTATGTTCTAACATAAATTTTCATAAATATCTGTTGAGATTTCGCCAGTTTTATGTACTGAACAGAGCGCATGTGACGCAGAGAATACCTTGTATTTGACCATGGCCTCCTCGATTACCCCACTATGACACTAGGCCACGCAGTGAAATTTAAATTAGAAGGCCTTGGAACTCAGCGCAGGTGCGATGCTATCCTTACCTAATTGGTCAAACAACTGTTTCTTGAGCTCCGATTGGTGGGAGAAATTATCCCATAATGAAAACTTGTGCTATAATGAGCCTCATTATAGTACAGCTTTCTGACATATAATATTTACATTTCGACATCGTCGAACATAAAGAACATTTTGTAATCCATTGTTTTGGCAACAGAGAATAAAAGATTGAGTATTCTTCAAAGTTCATATTGATATTAAAATGAGAAGTTCAACGTTATGTTTCAAGTAGATCTACTTTGTTTAGCTTCTTTGAATTTGAACATTCAAAGAGAAATCAAAGCTTCTTGTAATTTTAAGTCCATATATAATTCCAAATTTCAATAAATATATATAACATATTTCGTTAATTATTAGCACATAGACTATAAATCCGTTGCCTGGTTATGAACAAAGAGTTCCAGTCTAAATACCGCAACTTACTTCCTGATAAAACGTCAAAGATACAATCAGGGCTGGCCGGCATCAAACGATGGGGATTAATATCGACAGAGACCGGAAAAATGTGCTTAACGACCAGAACATGAAGCAAAGTGAATATATTGCGTCACACCTTGTACAAATAAACCTGTATTGATAAACATTTTACGATAACCAAATGCTGTATTAAAGGAAACGTGTAGATTTGAACAACCATCAAAGACACCGTGTGAAGAAAGTTCCGATATCTGGCTGATCATATCTCGTGTAGGACAGCTGATTAACCGTGACAAAGCGGCGGGCGGCGACAATTGCTGTCCATTATCGTGCCGTATGATCTGGGAAGTAGATAAAATAGACTCGTCCAACAAATACACTTTCTATTAATTCCACTGCATTAACATCTGAGTGTCAACATCGAGGTCAACGTGGCAATTTATGTTCCATACCTACAAGGTGAATAAATATTAGGGACAGTCAAATGAAAACGAGACAGACGATATAACGAGCATGGCGCGGACGATGGTAACGTAGGTTGGTGCAAGGATCATGTAATATAAGAGATTCGTCACTTTTGGTTACAAAATTGCCGAGAGATCACACCGCCTGAGGCTATGTACTGCTCTACCAAGTCTGGCAACATAAAAATTGAAAAGCCATATGAATATCGCCTTTATTACACGTAATTGAACAGTATGATCTGCGAAGAGTTATTGATTCTTGATGAAAATAATACGAACATAACTGCGCCTTTCGCTAGGCGCAGAAATATACGTCCAGATAGCAAAATGATAAGTTTTGATATACATGTATATCAATGTTGGCAATAGATTTGTCACGAAGGACACAGTTATGCTGTTCTCGAGCTTAATTCACCTTTAGGCTTATTAATCATTGCTCTCCTACTCTACAGAATTTTTGGGGCGTTCGATGAATATAAAGAAAACTGTCCAAATGCACATACTATACTGCCATAACCTCACTTTTCGCCTACCACATCGTCTGCCACACCACGAAGGCCGGGATGGAGGAATAACGAGGTGTAATGCAGATTTTGACTGCGGTAGGAATGTCAGGAAGTAAAATCCATGCCTGAATGTCAGCTGTGGCCTGGAGAAAGACATTCGTGGCCGTTGATTTGCTTTGGATGCAGAGATACACGCCTGGGTACAATCATGGTTCCGGAGGCAACCACAAACATTTTTCCAAGAAGGCATTGACCATCTTATTCCACAGTGGGATAAATGTATTAACAGTTATGGCGAACACTTTTGAAATGACACACAGTGTACTTTCCTATTTTCATCAGTCTCGTTTTCATATAACTGCATCTGTCTCGATTTCTTTTGCATCCGTCTTGTTTTCATTTGACTGCCCCTTATAATCATACTAATTATGAACGAGTCAAGATTGACCAGTGTAATCCACAACATCACTGTGGTACCAGCAACTTAAACCAGATCTGCAAACCTTTAACATCTCTGAATCCGTTATACAAGACAGACAAGCTTTCCGGAAAATGTTAAAAGAAGATCCACAGATTAAACTTAAGACCAAAGAGGTCAGAAGCAGCTAAATAACTACAGTCAGAAAATGAAGGAGATATGGGCTAGGAAGAAGACTCTTAAGAACGTGAAACCAATCCCAACTCATCAAGCTGGAAACCATTTTGGTTAACCTACGTAGTACATAGTTGGCTCATTCGAAGAAAGAAAGAAAGAAAGAAAGAAAGAAAGAAAGAAAGAAAGAAAGAAAGATAGAAAGAGTAATATTTTTTTGTGTAGAGGGAGAAATGCATTTTCGAACATAATGTCGGACTCCTGAGTGGCAGGCTACCTACTAAAACTCCCCCCTGACTTCTGGAACCTAGCCTGGAACCGCTTAACACATTACTTCAGACTAGGACCATATAGCCTACTAGGACACTTGTCCTCAACTATTTTGTTTCATTCGTGACTGCCCAGATGTTTCTTTTTCGTTAGAAGAATTTATTCAGTGTAAAGAGCTGCATTGCTTCAGTGTTTCAAGTTTCTGCTCGAATCTAGTGCGCACCATAATTTTCGAAACAAAATTTGCCTGAGAAAAGCGCGCAATACAATCATTAATTAATGAAATGCCACAGTTTTGGCCGTATTCTGGCCTTCCTCAGCGATGTTGTTAAAACGAAAAGAAACTAATGTACAGTAATTACGAGCAAAGCATTGTTATTAATAATTTTCTTGGGTTTTCTATGATTTTTTTTAGAAAAATAGTTAAATACATTATTATTTTCGTAGTCAGTTTACTCTCCAAGTAGGTTTTTCTCACGGACTCAGCGAGGGATCCCACCTTTACCGCCTCTACGAGCAGTGTCTTGGAGCTTGACATCGGCTCGGGTGATACGACTGGGGAGGCGGGAATAGCGCCTCGTCCAGGTGGCCTCACCTGCAAAGCAAATTGGGGGCCTCATGAGGGATGGGATGGGATGGGATGAGATGGGATAGTATGGGAAGAATGGGGGGAATTTGCCCGAAGACCAAGTGGGAAACCACGGAAAATCACTTCGAGGATGGTTGAGGGGGGAATCGAACCCCTCAATCATTTGGCCCTCCCGAGGCTGAGTAGACCCCGTTCTAGTCCTCATACCACTTTTCAAATTTCGTGGCAGAGCCGGGAATCGAACCTTGGACCTCCGGGGAGGCAGCTAAGAACGCTGAAGTCTACACCACGGAGGCGACTGTTAGAAACATATCTGTAACAAATGTGCGCTTTAATTTGATGTTAATAAAAACTTTCTGCGAGCATGACATATAATCTAAATTATTTGTATTTGGTATTTGTATATTCATGTTGCCTCCGTGGTGTAGTTGTCAGCATGATTAGCTGCCACCCCGGAGGTCTGAGGTTCGATTCCCAGCTCTGCCACGAAATTCGAAACGTGGTACGAGGACTGGAACGGTGTCTACTAAGTCTCGGGTGGTCCAAATGAGTAGAGGGGGTTCGATTCCCACCGCAACCATCCACGAACTGGTTTTCCGTGGTTTCCCCACTTCGTCTTCGGGTAAATGCCGGGATGCGACCTAACGTACGGCCACGGCCGCCTCCTTTCCTCTTCCTTGTCTATCCCTCCTCCTCTTCCCATCCCCTCATAAGGCAGGTGAGGCCTCCTGGGCGACGTGCTAGTCACACTCTCCAGTTGTATCCCCCAACTCAGAGTCTCAAGCTCCAGGACACTACCCTCAGTGGCGGTAGAGGTGGGATCCCTCGCTTAGTCCGTGGGAAAAGCCAACCCTGGAGGGTAAAACGGTAACGGAAAAAAGAATTATATATTCCTATATTTTAGTCTAAATTATTTTTCTTAAAAATAACTTCAGATGGTCAACAGTGTGTCAAGTGTGTTTTCTTTGCGATGAATAAGAATCTCCGTGGAGTGGAGCATAAGTTGAAATATGTATTTATGTTCTTTCGGATCACCCTAATAATTACAGGTACAAGTACTACTACTGTCACCACAGAAACACAGGTTATCTATCAGACAAATTCAACACACACCCAACTACACAGGGCTGATAACAGAAGATTTCCCAAGCTCATAATAAAACAAGAAGAAACTCTTCTCAAGTGGTGTTTTTGATAACTTTCAGACCACCTCGTGGTGAAGTGACTAGGATGGTTGGCTGTCACCCCGGAGGCCCAGGTTCGATTCCAAACTCTGCCAAGAAATGTAATTCTGGTCTAAGGGGCTGGAACGGGATACACTCAGCCTGCTGCGGCAAAACTGACTAGAGGTGGGTTCGATTCTTACATCAGCCATCCTAGAAGTGGTTTTCCGTGGTTTCCCATTTCTACTCCAAGCAAATGCCGGGATGGTTCCTAACATGAGACTACGACCACCTCCATCCCAACCCTCGCCTCACTAATATTCTACAGACACCACACTAATACAGGTTACTAGACGAACCCAACTACACGGGGCTAAGATGGCCACAATGACTAAGCCCCTCAAATGTAACAAAAACAATATCTCTCAAGTGGTGTTACTTCATAACTTTCATTAGTCCCTCATTCATGATTCTGGATATGTAGTGAAGGCCCTCGCTATAGAACGGAGCCTTGCACAGACCGTGCGGTGGACAGGTTTCAATGAGTCACCACCAGATTTATAGCATGTACTTTTTTTAGATTATGGCTTTTAGTGCCGGGAGTGTCCGAGGACATGTTCGGCTCCCCAGTGTTGTAGCTGCTTCGAGGCGGACACCCAATGGGTGAGCTACAAGTACCGTCGCATGTGGAGTGTTGTCTGGGGAGGAGAGTTTGAATTTAAGGACGAGGAGTTGGAAGGTAGCGGCTGTGGTCGATAGTTAGGGACCAACCCCGGCATTTGCCTGGAAGGAAGATGGGAAACCGCAGAAGATCATCTTCAAGGTTGCCGGCGGGGGTATTCGAACCTCCTCGCCTCCCGGATGTGAGCGACTGCCAGCAGTCATGCCGTAACGACCACGGCTAACTCACCCGGTATAGCATGTACTGATTACAACAGTAAGTCGAGAAGCCTCGGATGCAGTAATGGTATTTATTACATACGCAGCTGGCAAGTTACCTTAGTTGAGATGATTTAGTTAGAACTTGTTGTGAAGTGCTGTAGTCTATCTCGTATCCCGTTAACATGGTTAGGTATAGAACAAAACATCCAATTATCCTAGTGAAAAGTTATCTTCTCAAGAAGAAGTCTCACAGTAAATATGTTCCTAAGTTTCAGTGCCGTGCGAGTTTTACTTGTGGGGGATTGGAAATATCTGTTCACGAGGGAAACAGGATGTTAAATGTCCGATCAGCAAGGTAAGCTAACACTATTTTTGAACTTAATAATTTGCAAACTGTTCTGTCTTTTCAATACTAGTTGTATTCAGGAGTTAACAACGGCACATGTTTTGGACACTTATGTGTCTTTCTTCAGCCATAGATACATATTAAAACACTTGTAAGTAACAATACACACATTTAAAATACAATATAAAACACTGAGTAGTCATGAGATTTAAAATCAAGATGTCCCATAATTCAAGCATCTGGAGGAAGTTGTCCCATATTGTAATTATGCATGTCAACTCTATTGTCATATTTTAAATGTGTGTTTTGTTACTTACAAGTGTTTTAATATGTATCTATGGCTGAAGAAGGACACATAAGTGTCCGAAACATGTACCGTTGTTAACTCCTGAATACAACTAGTATTGAAAAGACGGAACAGTTTGCTAATTGTTAAGTGGATTCAATTCACTACGGACCAATGTGGATAAAAACAACTTTTTTTGAAAGGAAGTTTTGTCTTCCATGGTACATTGGCGCTGCTCGTTGCTATATTTTGTGCCTTGCAGCGGCCTTCTCAGAATATACTATCCATGGGTCTTGGAGAGGTGTACCAGATCTAACTGAAGAGCCCAATGGTACACTGCAGCGAAACGCTGGCAACTGTTTTGAGTTATCCGGACCATTTTATCAAATTCCATTGTGAATTTGTTAATGCTGTGGGGGATTCTCAAACAAAAGGTAGGTTATACAGGAACAATCTGCATATTCTGGAGACTCTAGAGAACGAAATAACAGCACTGATACGAAATATCAGTGAGGATGAATTACACAGAGTGTACCATAACTTCCTACGTCGGTGCAACGTATGTCTAGAAGATAACGTAGGCCTACAGCATTTCCAGCAACTACTCTGAAAGTCATGTAGGTTAAGTAATGCTGATTATTAATTATTATTACATAAAATGTGCACAAATGTGCATACATAACGATTTACATCCAATGTACAATGTTTGATACATTTAGATCTTGTCTTTCCTATAAGCCTAGTCGATCATTGACTTAATCCTCTTATGACATTTAGTTAGGTGGTATTTTTCACAATCTTCGTTGCATAGTACGCATACACATACATTGTTTGGTTCGTGAAATTTGTCATTTCTACATATCTTGTGGTGATAGCCGTGCACTGAAAGTCTGGTTAGCACTGATCGCAGTTCTTGGTTCACTTTTGCCCATCTCCTGTCGATCATGGCGTCTGTACCGTAAAAGTCATCTGGTATTTATTTTGTTTTTTCTTTCATTAGCTCTATTAATTGAGATACTTGCTTGGTGTGAGGTAGGAGCAGCTTGAGTTTCAGGTCCTCTATGTAGAACGGTTCCCTTGCTAGTTCATATACCAGTCTGGACTGGGTCGTTCTCGCTACTCCAAGAGATCTCTTCAAATATCTCGATTTGATTCTCTCAAGGTTGGTAAGATGCGTTAGGGATAGTCTTTCCCATATTAGTTCAATGCCGTATGTTATAAGTGGAGATATTTTGGCATGAAATAGGGTAATGGCTGTTTGTAGTGAGAGTTTGGTGATGTTTTTCATTTCATATAAGGTGCGTTCAAAAAAGTAACGAGCCGGAGGCATAATTACAGAAACCAGTACCTGTATGTTAGAAGTATTGGCCCTGGCTGTTGAGGCACTTGTCCCACTGTGACACGAGGCGGTGAATGGCAGTCTCATAAAATTCCATGGGCTGCGATGTGAACCAGTTCCGCACGTACAGCTGGACGTCGGTGTCCGAGATGAATCGTTGGCCCCGCAGAGCCCTTTTCAAGGGACCAAACATGGCGTAATCACAGGGAGGGAGGTCTGGGCTGTATGGAGGGTGGCCGAGAACCTCCCATTTGAATTTCTGCAGGACTGCCGCGACTGTGCTGGCCGTATGAGGTCGTGCATTGTCGTGGAGCAACCACGGCGGCTATGAAGTTCACTGTCACTCGGCGGTCCTGGGTGATGAGTGCATCAACCAGATGGACGTTGTCATCGGTAATGCAGGGGGAGGGTGCCCCAGACCGGGCATCATCGGCTAACGACACCCGTCCTTCCCTGGAGCGCTTGTGCCACGTCTTAACCCTAGCAAGGGACATGCAGTGTTCGCCGTACACTTGTGACATTCGGCGATGAATGTCCGTTCCCCCTACTCCTTCCGGTGTCAGAAACCGAACAACACCTCCTTGCTCTTCGGTTGACGCCTCCACGTCACTGTTTGCAATGCGACTGACAGCGTTGGACGATTGATGCATGCTGCTGCTCGCTTTGTATCGTCACGTGACGTGCACGTGTGCCCTCTAGCGACGGGTTGTGACCTTCCACGCTCTGGTCGGAACCACACCTCGTTACACACGCCACGATTAGCCGATGTAGTCACCGTATTGCGCATTCCAGCCTCCGGCTCGTTACTTTTAGAACGCACCTGATACATTCGTCTGATGGTGGCAACAGCACTTTCTTGTATACGGACCCTGAATGAGTTGCATGTGGTCTGGAGTGTAATCCCTAAGTATTTAAAGGTAGCCTATTAACTTTTGATGTCGTTATCTCCGAGCTTTACCTCGTAATTTGTTGCTAGTTTTCCTCCGTTCCGTAATACCTTGTAGACTGTTTTACTGTAGTTAATGAACATTTCGTTTTATTATGCCCAAGTGTCGAGAGCATCCAGGGTAAACTGTAAATTTGTTAAACTAGTTGGGCGCTACGCTGCTGCTAGTACTAACGCCTTGCTCGACATGCTGCTTCACACAATGCCCTGGCCATCACACGGCATCTGCTAGGCTCCGTTCTATAGGGAAGGATCTCAATGTATTAAACATAGATTGGCGGCTTCGGTGGCGTAGTCGGTAGCATGCTGAGCTTCAATGCCTAAGATCACGGATTCAAATCCAGCGAAGTCGTCGGATTTTTTAGAGCGTTAAAAATCCCTCAGTATGCCTTCCTTCGGAGGGGAAGTAAAGCCGGCGGGTCCATGACATAGATTTATGGCATGTTAAAGAACCTTCCACTAATTACACCTGTGTGAAGCAAAATTGTATAGGTTAAGAATGTAAACAACGCTCTTAAGTTGCTACGTTCGTTGCCAAGAGCCGACTGCGGTGGCGTCTGGTAGCTAAGTTCTGAACTAGTAGTCATTGCCGGTGGCGTTTGGCGGCAAAAGTAGGAACTATTTGAAAAATTCAAAAGTCTGCAGTCCTTACTTGAAATTAAAAAAAAAACAGATAACACACACAAATACAGTCATCATAATTAACACCGGTTATCAGACAGATTCTACACACACCCAAAGTACACGGCGCTACATGACCGCGTTGTCGCAGCCCCTAAACTTAAGAACCAACCAACCAACCAAACATAGATTGATTCAAGTTTGAAATTGAAGGAACTTGGACCACATAGACAAGCAGTACGTGTGGAACGTTTTTGAAGGGTCCCTATTAGCAAGAAGGGGCCATGGTGGCGCTGCCTGACAGGCGTAGTGATACATTTGTATCCTTCCGCGAGATAATTTAGTCTGGGGCTAACAAGACACAGCAATATGACGCCCGCCTCGTTAGCGGGAAACCTGATTTATAGCCAAATTAGCGTCGAGACTCTGCGCTTTAGTCCACTGCGGCTACTGGAACCTGCTCGTCCCTAACTACACACACTGTGGTCATCAGTCCCATATACTGCCACTACTGGAACCTGCTCGTCCCTAACTACACACACTGTGGTCATCAGTCCCATGTACTACCACTACTGGAACCTGCTCGTCCCTAACTACACACACTGTGGTCATCAGTCCCATATACTACCACTACTGGAACCTGCTCGTCCCTAACTACACACACTGTGGTCATCAGTCCCATATACTGCCACTACTGGAACCTGCTCGTCCCTAACTACACACACTGTGGTCATCAGTCCCATATACTGCCACTACTGGAACCTGCTCGTCCCTAACTACACACACTGTGGTCACCAGTCCCATGTACTACCACTACTGGAACCTGCTCGTCCCTAACTACACACACTGTGGTCATCAGTCCCATATACTGCCACTACTGGAACCTGCTCGTCCCTAACTACACACACTGTGGTCATCAGTCCCATGTACCGCCACTACTGGAACCTGCTCGTCCCTAACTACACACATTGTGGTCATCAGTCCCATGTACTGCCACTACTGGAACCTGCTCGTCCCTAACTACACACACTGTGGTCATCAGTCCCATGTACTACCACTACTGGAACCTGCTCGTCCCTAACTACACATACTGTGGTCATCAGTCCCATGTACTACCACTACTGGAACCTGCTCGTCCCTAACTACACACACTGTGGTCATCAGTCCCATATACAGCCACTACTGGAACCTGCTCGTCCCTAACTACACACACTGTGGTCATCAGTCCCATATACTGCCACTACTGGAACCTGCTCGTCCCTAACTACACACACTGTGGTCATCAGTCCCATGTACTACCACTACTGGAACCTGCTCGTCCCTAACTACACACACTGTGGTCATCAGTCCCATATACTGCCACTACTGGAACCTGCTCGTCCCTAACTACACACACTGTGGTCATCAGTCCCATGTACTACCACTACTGGAACCTGCTCGTCCCTAACTACACACACTGTGGTCATCAGTCCCATGTACTACCACTACTGGAACCTGCTCGTCCCTAACTACACACACTGTGGTCATCAGTCCCATATACTGCCACTACTGGAACCTGCTCGTCCCTAACTACACACACTGTGGTCATCAGTCCCATATACTGCCACTACTGGAACCTGCTCGTCCCTAACTACACACATTGTGGTCATCAGTCCCATGTACTACCACTACTGGAACCTGCTCGTCCCTAACTACACACACTGTGGTCATCAGTCCCATATACTGCCACTACTGGAACCTGCTCGTCCCTAACTACACACATTGTGGTCATCAGTCCCATGTACTACCACTACTGGAACCTGCTCGTCCCTAACTACACACACTGTGGTCATCAGTCCCATGTACTACCACAACTGGAACCTGCTCGTCCCTAACTACACACATTGTGGTCATCAGTCCCATGTACTACCACTACTGGAACCTGCTCGTCCCTAACTACACACACTGTGGTCATCAGTCCCATGTACTGCCACTACTGGAACCTGCTCGTCGCTAACTACACACACTGTGGTCATCAGTCCCATGTACTGACAGTACTGGAACCTGCTCGTCCCTAACTACACACACTGTGGTCATCAGTCCCATGTACTGCCACTACTGGAACCTGCTCGTCTCTAACTACACACACTCTGGTCATCAGTCCCATGTACTGCTGCTACAGGAACCTGCTCGTCCCGTAGTGGACGTTTTTGACATACAACGAATATATCCCCAATATTTCACGTTTCTAACCTCAATAGTTTTGGCCAGGCGATGATGAGTGAGAGAGTCAGACAGTTAGATTTGTACAAACATACATGTACAGTGAATCGAAATTCATCTTGCCCTTGTTTCATCTGAGTATACACATTAGGCATGTATGGAAACAATTTTTATACATTAATAATAATAATAATAATTATAATAATAATAATAATAATAATAATAATAATAATAATAATAATAATATCTTTAGGAAGAAATCAACAAAACACGTTTGAGAAACTCAGCTAAAAATGAAACTAAAGGTATTACTAAGATTAAAAATGTTTCCAAATTTTCAACATCACTTATCTATCGAATAGAGAAGATGATGTACCTAGGTATTCAAATATTTGGGAGAGACAGCTCAAGAAAATAGTTTTAGAGAATTCTACTGTAGAAGACAGGATGTACAACATTCAAAATCACATTGCAACAAAAAGAAAATATCATAAAATCTTTAAGTATTGCACTAGGCCTATAAGGCAGTGGTGAGACGGGAATAAATTCCAGACGACAGGCCATAGCAGGGTGGCCTATTATAATTTAACGCCCGTGCGCTCCCAAACAGTTCAATTTCAAGTAATTTACTGTAGTTCCAACTTTGGCTACCAGATGCTACTGTCACTAAAACCTAGTGGCGAACGTTGTAACTTGATAGAGCGTTTCTAGCTACCCAACTATAAGGTGCGTTCAAAAATAACGAGCCGGAGGCTGGAATGCGCAAACCGGTGACGACATCGGCTCATCGTAGCGCGTGTAACAAGGTGTGGTTCCGACCAGAGCGTGGAAGGTCACAGCCCGTCACTAGAGGGCACGCGTGCACGTCACGTGACGATACAAAGCGAGCAGCAGCATGCATCAATCGTCCAACCAAGACCAAGACAGTAGACCATTCGACATGCTTTCTGGTGTGGTTGAAGACTGGGGGGCACCCATTGGGCACTCACTTTCCACAAGTGCAGTCGTTCCTTCATGATGGTGTGCACACTTCCGACGTTCAATCCGACCACGGCGGCTATGGCGTTCACTGTCACTCGGCGTTCCTGCGTAATGAGTGCATCGACCAGCTGGACGTTGTCATCGATAATGCAGGGGGGTGCCCCAGACCGGGCATCATCGGCTAACGACACCCGTCCTTCCCTGAAGTGATTGTGCCACGCCTTGACCCTTGCAAGGGACATGGAGTGTTCGTCGTACACTTGTGACATTCGGCGATGAATGTCCGTTCCCCCTACTCCGTACGCTGTCAGATACCGAACAACACCTCTTTGCTCTTCGTTTGACGCCTCCATGTCACTGTTTGCAATGTGACTGGCAGTGTTGGACGATTGATGCATGCTGCTCCTCGCTTTGTATCGTCACGTGAAGTGCACCTTCCATGCTCTGGTCGGAATCACACCTCGTTACACACGCCACGAATAGCCGATGTCGTCACCGGTTTGCGCATACCAGCCTCCGGCTCGTTACTTTTTGAACGCTCCTTATATAACCTACAAATTTTGCTACACACTACCAATCGCAGTGGTAGGTTCTTTTTCATGCCATAAATCTATGACATGGGCCCACCAACTTTACTTCCCTTCCGAAGGAAGGCATACTGAAGGATTTTGACGCTCCTAAAAATCCGACGACTTCGGCTGGGTTTGAACCCGCAATCTTGGTTATAGCAGTTCAGCAAGCTACCGACTACGCCACCGAAACCTATTATTGCATTATAGATTGGATAGACTTGAGGATCGGCGAGAAGATTCATAAAAATCATCTTGGGTCAACCGAGAACTGCTGAACTATGGAAATTAAAATGTAATGAAGAACAGGTTATCATTTCCGTGGTAAATTTCATTTGATCGACACGAATATATGCCTTATTACATTTGGGTGGTAAATACGTGATTCCATCTGAAAGAAATCTTCATGTCAATAATAATTAGGGGAGGGGAGAAACATGTTCCGTTCGTCAAGCGAACATCATCAGATCCAGGCATTCAAATCAAAAAGCACAAATTAGAAAATTGCTCTGCGCAACCACTATCAAACCCCGAAATATTAATAAAATATTGTATCGTGCCAGCCCTTATGGCACTTTCGTTGACTGGATTACTGTGGGTAGAAGCACGACACAATGGTCCTTTTAAAGAAAAAGTAGTTTTATTGCAGGTCTTAGCAAGTTACAGTTCACCACACAATAAACAGACACAAGCAATTAGTATCTCACTCTAGGTCCTCTCTGATTGGGAACACTCCCCTTTCACTCTCTCGAGCAGCTGTCCGTTCACTAATTAGGCAGGCCTGTGTCCAGCCAGTCTGTCACTCACCGAAATACCTGTACACTTCCTTGAGTACACAAACTACCGTTAGGCTACTTACGTGTCTGCTACACACTGCTCCGCAGGCTCGGAAAGAATCTCACTGGGTTTCGTAATTCACACAGCACTTTACTACAATAATCTCTGTCGCACTGGTATACACTCTCGCTCAAAACGACAGTCCCTCCCTCGCTGGTGAGGCCACTTATATAGCAGGCTGGACCTCAATGAATGCTTCTAGAACCGTCCAGGATTCACGGCTTCTCCAAGATTTCCATCACTAGCTGGGTCACGAATATTCTAGACGGTCTCTTTTGTCCTCGCAGCCCCGTTGCGTAAGGCGCAGGTAACACACAGAGGCAGAGCATTGCCCGGGGCGGCAGTGACTCACGCGGCGAGGCGATGAAACAAACTCACAGCCGTAACAATATGATTATGTCCCAATTTTAATTCGACATAATTATACTCTATTCGTGACCCACTCAATTGTTGTTGTTGTTGTTGTTGTTGTTGTTGTTGTTGTAGTTTAATTTGAGGGGTTTGGACATTATGATCATTCAACTCAGTGAACTTGTTTGTTTTTGTGTGGCTTTATTGTCTGATAACCTGTGTAATAGTGATGGCTGTATAAGTGTGTATATTTGTAATTCAGGTGGAAATTGGAAAGGAGGCGGCAGTGGGTGTAAGTTAGGAAACAGCCCGACATTTGACTGAAGTATAAGTGGGAAACCATAGAAAACAACTTTTAGGATGGCTAAGGGGGGATTCGAACTAATCTCTTCTCAGTGTTGCCCCACGAGGCTGATTGCACCCCGTTCCAACCCTCAGATCAGAATTAAATTTCTTGACAGAGCCGAGAATCGAACCCGGATCACCAGGGCGACAGCCACTACACCATGAGGTGATGCAATCACTTGTCAATTAAGCAACACTGAAGAATTGCATTCAAAGCTTTGTATAAAATACGCCAGGCAGATGCCACAACAACACCCAAGTACACGGGGCTTTATGGCCACCATGTCTTGAATCAATTTTATCAACAACTAGCTGAAGTACCCGTGCTTCGCTACGCGTCATAAATACATTAAAATGTGAAAGTGACAGTTAAAACAGGGGATAGGCGAGGTGCTGAGCAGAGGGAGATTAAGGATGGAACATTTTGTCCAAGTACACCGTTCGACGTTGACCGTGTTTTATAGCACAAATTTAGGTTTTACTCGCTAACCGTTGGAGATACCTTTCGGATACGAAATGTAATTTTAAACCTCGTATATGCCATCAAACGTTTGCTATTTCTTAATGTTCACGTTTTATTTGAAATGGAAATATGAAAGTTTGAAACCAAAGGGTGTAGTGACGTCACTAAAATGGTCGCAATCTTTAAATAGTGCAAAGTATTGAAATCAAAAGTAGCCTATATGTTTACCAGGTAAATCAGCTACTTCCATGTAAAATTCATGTAAGTCGGACCTGTGGTTCTTGCGTGATTGAGTAATACACAGACACACACCATCTCATTTTAAGCCTCGCTTCGCTCGCGTCATAGTCCTTCATATTGTTATTCAATGACATGCAGATTTAACCCCGTCAACACCCCTTTAGAACCCGAATATCCAAAAATCCCTCTTAAGTAGACTTTTTCGACACACAACAAACATATCCCCTTCTTCTAACTTTAATAGTTTTGATTGGTCGATGAGAGTGAACAACCAAAAATCCTTCCTTAGTGGACGTTTTTCTTCCAGAATTTCACCCCTCCCCATAGGCCCCTTAAATTGGATTTATGAAAAAAAAAACGGTCGAACACCTACTTATTTTAATTATTTATTCATTTATTTATTTATTTATTTATTTATTTATTTATTTATGTATTTTTAAGCTGATTGAAACTCGGAGAAAATCAAACTCATCGCCTATGTCGTTTAAGAGATACACCCTCCGTTAGGAATCTTTCAACCCCCACTTTTCATCCCTTTCACCTCATAATATACAACACATCGAAAAACCATTAGACATGTGTCAGCTTATTTTTAATGATTAGTATATATGCCAAGTATCACATCCCCGAATGAAACCACTCAAGAGATATTGTTATTCAATGAAGTGCACGTTTACCCCCTTAACACCTCTTTAGAACCGGAATATCCTAAACTCTTTCCTTAGTGGACGTTTTCGACATACAACGAACTTATCCCCAAAATTTCATGTTTCTAACTTCAATAATTGTGGCTGGGCGATGATGAGTGAGTGAGTCAGTCAGGACATTTTCTTTCATTTATTTTTGATAATTTCACTCCTCCCCATGGGCCCCTTAAATTGGATTTTTGAAGAAATGGTCGAACACCTATTTACTTATTTTTAAGCTGCTTTTTCCGCTGAATTTCAAACTTATCGCCTATGTTGAATAAGAGATACAGTACACGCTCCGTTAAGAATCCCTCAACCCCCAATTTTCTCCCCTTTCACCTCATAATATACACCATATCGATAAACCCTTAGACATATGTCTGCTTATTTTGAATGCTTAGTTTATATGCCGAATATCACATTCCCAAATGAAACATCTCGTGAGATATTGTTATTCAATGAAATGCAAGTTTAACCCCCTTAACACCCCTTCAGAACATGAATATCCAAAAATACATCCTTAGTGGACTTTTTCGACATACAACGAACATATCCCCAAAATTTCAAGTTTCTGACTGCAATAGGTTTGCTGGAGGATGATGAGTGAATATCCAAAAATCCTTCCTTAGTGGACTTCTTTCCCCAGAATCTCATCCCTCCCCATGAGCCCCTTAAATTGGATTTATGAAAAAACGATCGAACACCTATTTACTACTTTTTCAATCTGATTTTTCTCCCTGAGTTTCTTACTTTTTGCCTCTGTCTTTTAAGAGATACTTGCTCCGTTAAGAATCCTTCAACACTCACTTTTCATACATACACCTCTTAATATACACCACATCGAAGAACCCTCAGGCATGTGTCTTCTTATTCTTAATGATGAGTTTATATGCCTAGTTTCCCATCCCAAAGGAAACCAATCGGGAGATATTGTTATTCAATTAAATGCAAGACAACCCCCTCAACACCCCTTTAGAACCTGAATATCCAAAATTCCTTCCTTAGTGGACGTTTTCGACATACAACGAACATAGCCCCTTAATGTCATGTTTCTAACTTCAATAATTTTAGCTGGGGGTTGATGAGTGAGTGAGTAAGTCAGGACATTTTCTTTGAATTATTTTTCAGAATTTCACTCCTCTCATGAACTCCTTAAATTGGATTTAAGAAAAAAAACGGTCGAACACCTATTTCCTTATTTTTGAGCTATTCTTCCCCCCTGAGTTTGATGAGTGAGTTAGGACACTTTCTTTCCTGTTTCCCCCTCAGAATTTCACCCCTCTCCAAGGGTCCCTTGAATTGGATTTATAAAAAAAAACGGTCGAACACCTATTTACTTATATTTTAAGCTGTTTTTCCCGCCAAATTTCAAACTTCTCGCCTATGTCGTTTAAGAGATACACGCTCCGTTAAGAATCCCTCAACCCCCAATTTTCACCCCTTTCACCTCATAATAAACACCACATCGATAAACCCTTAGACATATGTCTGATTATTTTAATTATTAGCTTATATACCGAATATCACATCCCCAAAGAAACAACTCATGAGATATTGTTAATCAATGAAATGCACGTTTACCCCCTTAACACCTCCTGAAAACTCGAATAACAAAAATCATTCATTTGTTGACGTTTTCGACATACAGCGAACATATTCCCAAAATTTCATGTTTCTAACTTTAATAGTTTTCGCTGGGCGTGATGAGTGAGTGAGTCAGACAGGACATTTTCTTTCAACTATTTTTACCAAAATCTCACCCCCCCCCCCCCATGGGCCCCTTGAATTGGTTTGATGAAAAAGCACTTGAACACCTATTAACTTATTTTATAAGCTGTCTTTTTCCCCTGAGTTTGATGAGTGAGTGAGTTAGTCAGTCAGTTAGGTCACTTTCTCTCCTTTTTCCCCCCAGAATTTCACCCCACCCCATTGGCTCCTTAAATTAATTTAAAAAAACGGTGGAACACCGATTTACTTATTTTTTAAGCTGATTTTTTCCGCTGAGTTTCAAATTTCTCGCCTATATCGTTTAGGAGATAGGCCTACATGCTTCGTTAGGAATCCTTCAACCCACAATTTTCTCCCCTTTCACCTCATAATATGCACCATATCGATAAACCCTTAGACATATGTCTGCTTATTTTGAATGCTTAGGTTATATGCCGAATATCACATCCCCAAATGAAACAACTCGTGAGATATTGTTATTCAATGAAATGCAAGTTTAACCCCCTTAACACCCTTTCAGAACATGAATATCCAAAAATCCATCCTTAGTGGACTTTTTCGACAAACAACGAACATATCCCCAAAATTTCAAGTTTCTGACTGCAATAGGTTTGCTGGAGGATGATGAGTGTATATCCAAAAATCCTTCCTTAGTGGACTTCTTTCCCCAGAATCTCATCCCTCCCCTTGAGCCCCTTAAATTGGATTTATGAAAAAACGATCGAACACCTATTTACTACTTTTTCAATCTGATTTTTCTCCCTGAGATTCTTACTTTTTGCCTCTGTCTTTTAAAAGATAATTGCTCCGTTAAGAGTCCTTCAACACTCACTTTTCATACATACACCTCTTAATATACACCACATCGAAAAACCCTTAGACACATGTCTGCTTATTTTTAATGATTAGTTTTTTATTCCGAGTATCACATCCACAAATGAAACCACTCGTGAGATATTGTTATTCAATGAAATGCAGGTTTAACCCCCTTAAGACCCCTTTAGAACCAGAATATTCAAATATCCTCCCTTAGTGTAGGGTTTTGACATACAACGAACATATTCCGAAAATGACATGTTTCCAACTTCAATATTTTTGGCTGGGCGATGATGAGTGAGTGAGTGAGTCAGGACATTTTCTTTCATTTTTTTTCATCAGAATTTCACCCCTCCCGATGAACCCCTTAAATTTGATTTATCAAGAAAACTGTCGAACACATATAAGTTATACTCATTTTTAAGCAGTTTTCCCCCCTGAGTTTGAAGAGCGAGTGAGTCAATCGATTAGGACACTTTCTCTCCTGTTTTTACCCAGAATTTCACCCCTCCCCATGGGCCCCTTAAATTGGATTTATGAAAAAACGGTCAAACACCTATTTACTTATTTTTAAGCTGATTTTTTTCCGCTGAGTTGCAAACTCCTCGCCTATGTCATTTAAGAGATACAGGCTCCGTTAAGAATCTTTCAACCCCCACTTTTCACCCCTTTCACCTCATAATATACACCACATCGGAAAACCCTCAGACACGTGTCTTGTTATTTTTAATGATGAGTTTATATGCCGAGTATCACATCCCCCAATGTAACCAATCGGGAGATATTGCTATTCAGTGAAATGCAGGTCTACCGCCTTAACACCCCTTTAGAACCTGAATATCCAAAAATCCTTTCTTAGTGGGCGTTTTCGGCCCTTGAGGAAGCTGCATACTAAATTTAATTCCAATCCGTAGGGTGGTTTCTGAGATTTCGTGATGAATGTGTGAGTGAGTGGTATTTGACAAATATATAGTAGAAAGAAGATAGTGTCAAGTCTTTGTTATGCTAAACTCGGTTGACAGTGCTGTGTGAGCACTTGAGTAACTAACGGGATTTCAAGTAAATATCCTCATTTTCTATACCGGTAGTGCAGAGCACAATTGACATCTAGTCGGCCATGTCTCGACTTGAGCTATTTTACCATGGAAACTATCTGCCTTGCCATTCCTTCATGTGTAGCCTATATTTTATGATTTGATTAGCCTGTGCTTGAGTGCAAAAGGGCCGAAATCAGAAGAATGAGAAAGACTATCGAAAATTCATGTAGCCAGCGGTTCCTTCTGGGTCCTAAACTATGTGTATGCAAAATTTGGTTGAGATTGGTGAAACGGTGTAGATTTGTATACGGAACCAACCCACCCACATACATACATACAGACTTTCACTTTTATATATAAGATTATAATAATAATACATTTTAAGGCTACAGGTACGTTCTTGCGCCGAACATGTTGAGTTCGATTATCGAACAGGTGAATTATTCTACACGGAAGATTTTCAGTTTAATAATAGTCTTCTCTATAGAACAGAACCAGGCAGGCGCCGTGTATTTAATAATCATAATTGTTGTTGTTGTTTTTTGAGTCTTCAGTCCAACTGGTTTGATGCAGCACTCGATGCCTCTCTGTCCTGAGCTAATTGTTTCATCTCTACATAGCTACCACACCCTACATCCGAGGTAATCTGTTTAACATATTCTAACCTTGGTCTACCCCTACAGTTCTTGTCCTCGACCCTTCCTTCCATAACTAAGCATGCTATTCCTGGGTGTCTTAGTATGCGTCCTACCGAACCTACCTCTTCTCTTCATTAGCAGTCGCCAGAAACATCTCTCCTCTCCCACTCGTCTTAATACCCCTTCGTTTGTAACTCTATCTACCCATCTGATCTTCATCTTTCTCCTGTAACACCACATTTCAAACGCTTCAATTCTCCTCTTTTTGCTGCACCAATAGTCCAAGTTTCACTTCCATAGAGTGCAACCCTCCAGACAAAGACTTTCAAAAATGACTTCCTAATACCTAAATATATATTCGATTTCAACAGATTCCTTTTCTGTAGAAATGCTTTCCTTGCCTGAGCTAACCTACTTTTTACTGTATATCCTCTTTGCATCGTCCATCACTGGTTATTTTGCTTCCTAAGTAACAAAAGACTCCTACTTCCTTTAGTTCTTCACCTGCCAATTTGATGTCCAAAGAGGATTCTAATTTATTTCGGCTGCATTCCAATATTTTTGTTTTACATTTATTAATTTTCATCATAAATTCTTTCCTCAATACGGAGTCCATACCATTCAAAAACTCATTCAAATCATCAGGCGTGCCGGCCAAGATGACTATGTCATCGGCAAATGACTTCCTAATACCAAAAATCTATATTCGATATCAACAGATTCCTTTTTTGTAGAAATGCTTTTCTTGCCTGCGCCAACAGACTTCTTATATCCTCTTTGTTTCGCCCATCACTGGTCATTCTGCTTCCCAAGTAACAAAATTCGCCTACTTCGTTTAGCTTTCCACCTGAATTTCAGAGTTGTTGCAGGAAATGCTGTCCTTCATTTCCTAAACACACGTTGCACCATCGCAGGAAGTTTTGGTATACTGGCTGTAATTCATCCCCACTGATATTTTGTACCAGTGCACTTATTTCGTTTTCAAAAGCCTCCAAAGTACGCGAATTGTAGCTGTATACCTTTTGTTTGAGATTCCTCACAAGTAACAAGTAGTTCCGTGACGAACTAACGAGCCCATTTTTTTCCTTCAAATTATAGAGACCATATATCAACAGTTGGCTGACCTGGCGACTCTGAATATATTCTTAGTTCCATCTCTTAAGGTCCACAATGCACATGTAACATTTGGTTGAGATCCAATAGATAGTATGCACGTTACATGTATTTAAATATTGAATTTGTCTGCATGCGTAAAATCAGGTTGGCAACACTGCCATAAATCGGATTGTCAATCTTAAATTGAAATATTATGTTCTATATAATTGCCAATTTTGAAAGAATTTCATTTATTAGTATGGAAGTTACATGTGATTCAACATTAAACCTATCAGCACGCGTAGAATCATGTTGGCAGCTCTTTCGTATAGTCTATCGGTTACAGAACAATAACATACATTTGCAGGTACTATATCCATGCAATGATTAGAACTGTTGGCCTGCATACTTTCTGATATATTGTGATTAGGATAAAAATGTATAGAGTGCATTTTTCGACAGTTAGCAGCCCTGTTGACACTACAAAAATGCATATTCATATCTGCTCCAATGCGCAAATCACATACCAAATTTGGTTTATAGTATGGAAGTTACATGCGTTTTAATATTGGACCTATAAGAAGGCATAGAATCATGTTGGCAACACTCTCATGTATGGGCTCCGGTAAATTAGTCTGATGTAATATGATCTATATGTGTGTCATTTTTGGAACAATTCCCATGCATATCTTCCGAGATATCCAACATAGATCTAAATTTCCAATTGTGATTTTTCACCAGTTGGTAGCACTGATGTCATTTTCAAATATGGCCTTGCGATATTCAGACATAGCTCTTTACTCATACCAAATTTGGTTTCGATAGCTACAGCCGTTTAGGAGTTGATAGATGGGGGTGACACACACACACACATAGGCAGAAGGACAGACAGACACACATTTGCCCGGATCGATCTCATAAGTCTACTTTTTCCTCATTTTTTACAAAATTTGAAAAGTAGGCAAAAAATCTCTCGGTGACGAATCGTACGAACACATTTACTGGAAGTCTTCTTCTTGAGAAGATGAGTTTCCAATAGGAAAAATCAATGCTTTGTTCTATACTTAACCATGTTCACTGGATACGAGATAGGCTACAATACTTCACCACAAGTTTTAATTTTCTCAACTAAGGTATCTTGCCAACCGGGAATGTAATCAATGCCAAGACAGCACCCGATACTTCCAAACCCTCTGTTGTGTAATCGGTAGATGCCAGTCAACTGGCGGTGACTAAACGCTCTCCATCCGTCACACGGCCCAGGCGAGGTTCCGTTCTGTAGAGTAGGCCCTCACTGTAGAACAGGTTAGCCTAAAGGTCGATTCACATTATACATTACGTAACCTTTCCGTTTACTTTCCATAACCCTTGCGTTAAAAGTTGTTGTATCCACACCATACAGTACATAACAGTACCGTTCAATATTGTCACGACGGCATGCGTCAATTTAGGGACTTAGTGACAGATTGTGGTCTAGAAAAATGTAGTTCTTTGTGCTATTATTTTAGACTATGAGGAGTGTAGGACAAGAAAGAGGAAACGAAGAAAATGGATTCATTTATTACAAAAGCTAACAGATGATACAATTTTTAGGTTGATTTCATTAGAAAGCTAACTATTGCAATGGGTCCCATGTTTCGACTTCCAGAAAATTTCGACATATCTTCGCGTTTCACATCCCCCAGACCCCAAAACCACCGTCAGTTCAAAAGTTTATACATAATTTATGTATGTATATATATATATCAGTTTCTTGTGGACACGATAACTGCCGTAATTTTGCACCAATCACTTTGAATTTTTTACCGAATATGTATACCTATAAAATTTCGGTCGAGTTCGTTACTGGGCTAAATCGGTCGAAGGGGGTGAAAATGGGGGGCTTTTTTCGAAAAAGTGAAATATTGCTATAACTCTCTTAATATGTGACATATCGAATCCGTTCAACGTTCATACTATGTGTCGGATAAAGCCCAAAAATTTATTGTTGAAGAGTTTTTTTTATAGCACCAACCATTGACCAAAGGGGTGGGAAAAAGTGGGTTATTCGGGAAACATTAATCATATCTCTCTTAATAGGCACAATATCAAAACCGTACAAAATGGACAATATTCCCCTAATAATTACCTAAAACTTTTGTCTGAAAGAATTTTTGATATGACCCACCATTATGCCAAGGGATGAGAAAAATGATTTCGGAATTATAAGAAAATGCCAAGACCTATCAGTGGTTGCCATGGCAACACTACTAAATTGATGAGGGATGAGCCATCAGACGTTGCCAAGATAACGCACTTGCACGAGATCAGATTCAGATTTTCATCTGACTAAGTGTGAAGCGGCTTCGGTGACGTAACTGGTAGCATGCTGAATGTCTATGCCCAAGGTCGCGAGTTCAAAGCCGGCCGAAGTCGTCGGATTTTCTAAGAGCGCTAAAAATCCCTCAGTATGCTTTCCTTTGGAGGGGAAGTTCCAACGTTCGTTGCGAATTGCTGGTTGCGGTGGCATCTAGTAGCCAAGTTCACAGCTAGGTGTCGTTGACGGTAGTACCTGGTACCAACATTAGGAACTACTGCTTGAAATTGACCGTCTGCAGTCCTTACCTGAATTACAGACTAATACAGCCATCCCTAAGTACACGGGGTTATATGACCCCGCAGCCCCTAAACTGAGCAACCAACCAAAATCCCTGCGGGAGATATAATTTTGCGTGAAGAAGTAACAGACCGTTACATAGTCACACATCAGTGTCGAAACCTTGCATAAGGACATTGTGACCACAAGTATAAAAATGGACCCCAAATGACAAGAAGGTTACCGTTCCCATATGAAAATAAAATGTTTAAAATAAGCATAAAATGACGAAAAACAAAGTTAATTAAGCTCCAATTATAAAATATCTTCTCGCAATAAATGAGGTCTGATTCTTCTACGAAAACCTGCATATTCTGCCTATTTTCGCATATCCCCAAGTTTGTCCGGTGAAATCTACCTCCGCCTTCCGGCGTGCCGAGAGGACTTTTTTTTCAGTTAGAAGGGATTTCATTCCAACTTGCTTATTATGTCGTATATCTTCTGTGTAGGTAAATTCCATGCGGTACTGTTTCAGGCGATGTTGAAAATAAGAATAAAAGACATAAATTACTTGTGGGAAGCATGCTGAGCATCTATGCCCTAGATAGCGGGTTCAAACCCGGCCGAAGCCGTCGGATTTTTTAAGAGCGGTAAAAGTCCCTCAGTATGCCTTCCTTTGGAGTGGAAGTAAGTCGGCGGTCCCATGTCATAGATTTATGGCATGTTAAAGAACCTTCCACTAATTACACCTGTGTGAAGCTAAATTGTATAGGTTAAGAATGTAAACAACGCTCTATGGTTCTTACGTTCGTTGCCAAGAGCCGACTGCGGTGGCGTCTAGCAGCTAAGTTCTGAACTAGGCCTAGTAGTCGTTGACGGTGGCATTTGGCGGCAAAAGTAGGAACTATTTGAAAAATTCAAAGTTCCTGTCCTTACTTGAATTTAAAAAAAGCACGGCTATTCAGTCTGAAAGACTGGACTTTATATCATTTTAAAAGCTAGCAGCCGAGTACCAAGATGGCAATGCGAGAACAGAGTTTCAAGATTCTATTTTTTTTCCTCACTGCCTACTTGATTGTTCTCGCACTGCCTTTTTGAAACTCTGTTCTCGCACTGCCTTCTTGGTACTCGACTGCTACATCGTACTATGGCGTCACACACTTCAGTGCATTCTCGGTACATTTCATCCCACCACTGTAACGTAACGCCAGTCCTCAGCGTATCGACGAAGTCGACAAGATCATTTTAAATGATAAAGCAGATACACACACTAATACAGTCATCACAATTAACACCGGTTATCAGACAGATTCTACATACACCCAAAGTACACGGGGCTACATGACCGCGTTGTCGCAGCCCCTAAACTTGGAACCAACCATCCAACATAAATTACTTAAGGTTGCGACGGAATATTTTTCATTTGAAAATCCCGATAAATTTACTAATGCATGTTTCTCGAATTCACTATTTCATTTTGGCGAGTGTAACCGCAAACTGTAACCAAACTTAACCCAGGTTAATATCAGAGGGAGCGCCTAGAAACGGAATGGAAGTGGTTGCTAGTGCACACTGTCAATACATGCCCGCATACGATCCGTAAATATTGGTGCCAAACAATCCTGTCGGGAAACGCAAGGCTCACGGAAGGTGTATGTAATGTGCAGTGTGCATGTACTCACTTAAAATACAGTAAGCATTCATGTACGGAGATGTGATGGAAAGGTTACGTAATGTACAGTGTGAATCGAACTTAATGCTTGCATCATAAATGTCCAAATCGATAGAATTTCGGATAAATTCTGCATTTTATTTCCCGGTATTCGTTATTAACTACCAAAGCTATGACTTCATAGTCTATTTGACATGTTGCTACGTGCTTAAGTGTAGCCATGTTGCAAGTTACCCCCATAATAGCAGACAAGAGCAACGCGCTTTCATTGTACTGAGCCCAGCCGTGCTTGGAAAAGGTCTCGCCTTTTTTCAACGGCGCGCCGCAGCTCGTTCCTGATTGTCGACACCTAGTCCTTCACAAGCTCTCACTTCACGCACCATTGACTCACTTCATTGAAAACGTTTTTCTACGTTTTATCTGACGACAACAGAGACGCTGTTCAAATTCTTGGAAATTAAATCAGCGAACGATTTAACGTCTAATTCATGTCTTTGATTAAAACTAAAGGAAGGCAATAACATTCTTGGGCAAAGAAGAAAAAGAAACATTTAAATGGAGAGCGATAAAACCATCGGGCCTTTCAACGTTTCCTGTGAAGGCTGGAAAATAAAAGCTGGAGTATAAATCCTTCTAATCTGCAAATCTTCACTGAACTTGCAATATCGCGTACTTGTCCCTGCTATTCTGTTTGACTGGTTGCGTGGCTGATCGGTAACGTTCTCGCCTGCTGAACCCAGGATAGCGGGATCGAATCCCGGTTCAGTCAGCTGGCATTTGAGGGTTCTTGAATGTAGATTTACTGGCACGATAAAGAAAAGTATTGTTTTTTTATTTTAATTTTTTTATCGTATGGCCTCGGGGGCCGGTTGCAAGTTTTGTTATTTGACACCCAAAGGGTAGCTTGCATGTCAAATTTCGTTGTTCCTTGAAGCACTATGAAAGTCAAGTAGGTGAGATATCTAAGCTCCTTGAACACTATAGTAGAGAAATGAGGAACTTTGTTTTGTCGGAAACTCCCGAGATTATTTTTGCCATTATGAACACGGCCTACTGAATTCAAATGGGTTCTTTGACATGCCAACATCGTATGACATGGTGTCGTAATTTTTGCCGCCTTTCAAAAATCACTTACCACGGTCAGGAGCGAACCTGCAAGCTTGGGGTTAGTAGACCGACACGTTGACCACTCACCCACCGTGGCAAGAAAAGAAACGGTACCCTGGTGTCTCTAAAAGCCGCAGTAGTTAAAAAAGACTTAAAGACAACTACATTACGCTTTTCTTTTCCAATATTTTCTTTACGATTGGTCACGCCTCCCAGCTATGTGGATGTGCCTTCCAACAGAACAATTCACGTTAGGTTCATTTTCCTGTGGATACCCCTAAAGGAAAATGAACCTAAAATATACTGTACTGTTGAAGTGCATAACTTCACGGAGATATACTTTTCTGCAGTACAATTAATTTAAAGCTCATTTTCTTTGTTTTTACATAGGAAGATGAACCTAACGTGAATTGTTCTATTGGACGGCACATCCACATACGGCTGGGAGACCTGACTGAACGTAAGGAGAAGAATGAAAACGAAGAGCATTGTCGGATATAGATGTGCCGGCCCTTAATGGCCGGCCGTAAGCACTTGAGAATTATTCTTAAAGTCCGAGTAGAACTCTTAGACCACTGAATATACACATGCGCTGCCAAAGACACACATTGCGCACTTTATTTACATTGATCACAAAGGTATGAAGGCTCACTGTGCGTGGGGACACCACTGTGCACGTTATATGTAGGACTATCACTTCCAAGCGAGGCGCCATGATGCGTGTGGGCTCCATTTCGGCAACGCTGTACAGCTTTACCCGGAGCGGCTAGCTGGTGAACCATGTCTTTCCCCCCCCCCCCCCCCTACAAATACAAACTGATATAAAATAAGTGAATTAATTTACGTATTTCACAGTCATACAGCATAACTTTTCGATGTACAAGGATTACAACGTGACCAAGAACTACATTTTCCAACCATCCCGAGCCGAGAAAAAGTTACCTTACAAAAATGATAACAACTTTGTTTCTTGGACGCACAAAATTTTGAAATTAATAAACCAGTTATACAACATACCAATGTATATTGTGTTAAAATTTGAATTCGATCTGATAACGGGTTTTTGAGATAATAAATCTTAAATGTGACGCATGGTTGAACCACGCTTAAAAACGTGCACTTTTTGTGTTCCAACTGCGATAAAAATATTAAAATATAAAATAAAAATTCCAAACCTACATGGACTAACGTAAAATAGAACGACGAAAATGATGATGTTATTGGATTTTATGTAGGTCTATTAGTTACTTCACAAACAACCTTCAAACTCGAGTGCACCTAATACTTTGGTCGACAGTAGTGCCATCCAGCTCTAGCATTCACTAATATTGTCACCGAAGTCGTTTGAAAGCAATGCGCGGTGTATAAATTGCAGTTGGGGATCTTAAGGTACAGTGCTATTTCTTGTCTCATATTCGCCAGTTTATTTGCGCGAACATACGGACGGTGCACTTTTCATGTCGGTAATATATATGGAAGGATGCTGTGTTGCTAACTTCTGGACGTAGATTCATAAATTTCTTGCATATGTCATAGTATTTTTTTGTTGCCGTAAATATTCGTGCTGATTTTGTCTTTATGTTTGGGATTGTAACTACAATGGTTGATCCGATATCCAATTTGAACTTTCAAATCATGTAATTCATGTCCGACATGTTGGATTTTGAGCGCATGCGCGAAGGTATCCTTACCTAATTGGTCAATGAATTGGCTGTAGAAACTGTCGCATAATGAAAACAGTATTATAATGACCATCATTATGATACAGTTTTCTGGTATAATATTTACATTTCGACATCGTCGAACATAAAATAATATACAGTACGAAGGGCGTACTATATTGTCTTACACTTTATTTTTCTTTGCCCAAATGAAGTACAATACACATCAGTTGCTACGTCCACCTTCTCAACATAATCTCATTGTAGACTAGATTTATGCACTTTTGCCATCGATGTGTCAGTCTCTCCAGAGGTTCCTGAAACCATTCTATCGGAGTGCTGCGTACCCATGCCTTGACAGCTGAGTCCAGTTCTGCAAAATCCGCAAAATAGTGACCAATGAATGGAAGCATAGTGGCAGTCCACCGCCAAAGAAATGTTGAACAGTGCCATCAGTAGGCAAGCGAATGGCGACAGTGTTCTGGGACACAAAGGGCATCATCCTCATTGACTGGCTGGAATTGGGGGCTACGATTAACAGTGCAGCATATGTGCCAACCCTTAAGCGCTTACGCCTACGTCGTGCCATTCAACGTAAGCGGCCAGGAAAATGGCCTAAAGGTGTGCTTCTGCAACATGACAATGCCCGCCCCCACACTAGCCGAGAGACCACCGCTGCCATTGATCAAATGGGATTCACGGTGCTGTCACACCCACCATATTCTCCCGACTTGGCACCAAGTGATTATCACCTGTTGGGGAACATGAAGAAACCTCTGGAGACAGCTGTCAAGGCATGGGTACGCAGCACTCTGAAATAATGGTTTCAGGAATGTCTGGATAGACTGACACATCGATGGCAAAACTGCATTAAGTTACAAGGAGATTATGTTGAGAAGGTGGACGTAACAACAGATGTGTAATGTACTTCATTTCGGTAGAAAGGAATAAAGTGTAAAAGAATACAGTGTACTCCCTCGTATTAATAATAATAATAACAATAATAATATAATCGAACTGCACTTTGCACCGATGAGGAGGACTTTGCACAAGTCCAATTTCAAGGGTTTGTGAAGCCCTGATTTAAGGTATCACATATATCTGGAAACACAACTTCTGAGGTTATTCACTCTCTAATCTTACAGAAATTGGTATAGGCTACTGATATACATTAAAATATTGTTGATGTGTAAGGGGGCAACATAGCAGCTTAAGAAGCCAAAACGATCTATTTTATTATTATAAATCTGCTTGTTATAAATATTTTACAACAATAATAAACATTCCCAAGGAAAAACACAAATATTGTTAAAAGAAGCAAAGTATTAAATTTTCGAAAATTCAAATCGTAACTATTTTTATTCATTTTTCAAAATGAGGTTCTTGATTTGTGCTAACCTTCACCGTTTCTCTTATATATCCCATGTTTATAAGAATTTTTGAACATTTCTTTTTTTACAGTAGTTGTTAAACCTTCAGATACAGAGTCTCATAGCTGAACTTCTAGTAGTGCCCTTTATCACCGTACACAATTTCAGGGTGATACCAGTAATAGTTTCGGAGATATAGAATGCCGGTGAAATATTTCGCACAGCCGCCATCTTGAGATTATTTCGACAATTGAAGGTAATTACATATTACAATATGTTTAAGGATTTGCTGTACCAAATGTCATTGCGTTTAGATGGTTGAATCGCGAAAAAATTATATTTAAAAATATAAATTTCGCTTGGCCGCCATGTTCGTTTTGCAGTTAACAGGTTTTTGAAAGTCTCATAGGTGACCTTTTAGTACTGCCTTTTATCACCTTACACAATTACAGGGTGATATCAGTAATAGTTTCGGAGATATAGAAGCCGGTGAAATATTTCGCACAGCCGCCATCTTGAGATTATGTAAAAAATTGAACTAAATTAGATGCCAATGTATTACAATGTGCATAAATATTTCCTGTACCAGGTTTCATTCTATTTGGATGGTTAAATCGGGAGAAAATTCTATTTAAAAGTTTCAAATTCGCTTGACTGCTATGTTCGTTTTGCAGTCAACAGGTTTATGAAAGTCTCATAGGTGAACTTCAAGTAGTGTCCTTTATCACCGTACAAAATTACAGGGTGATATCAGAAATAGTTTTGGAGATATAGAGCGCCGGTGAAATATTTCGCACAGCCACCATGTTAGATTGGTGAGACGTAATACAATTTGAAGGGAACGGTCGCGGTCTCCCAAAATGGTGTTATGACCATACCGACTTTCATAGAAATCGCTCTAGCCATTTAGAAGTTATTATGGGGACACGCACATCCACACAGACACACACACATACGCACACACATATACACACACGGAGAAAAGGTGATCTCATAGGTCTATTTTTAGCCTACTTTCGAGATCTAGACAGGGCCAAAATTTGTGTGTCTGTCTGTGTGTGAGTCTGTGTGTGTGTGGGTGTGTGTGTGCGTGTGAGTGTGTGTACGAAATTTGGTACAGAGGTAGCACTAGCAAAGGGCACCTCAGTGTCATGTGTTATATCACCGCCATCTTCACGGAAACGTAATGGCGGCCACCCAAATGTTCAAAGCTAAAACCAAATTACGACTAAACTAATCATCCGATCTCTACCAAATTTTGCAACATTATACCTTTATGTATGCAGGATCCTTTCACCAAACTTCAAGGTCATCAGCCCAATAATTTGTGGAAGGCAGCCATGTATGTGTGCAAATCGATTCCTTCTATCAATTTAAAAAGGGTGAAACCTAATTGAACGAAATTTGGTACAGAGGTAACACTAGCAAAGGGCACCTCAGTGTCATGTTTTATATCGCCGCCATCTTGACGTAAACGTAATGGCGGCCACCCAAACGTTCAAAGCTTAAATCAAATTACGACTTACCTAATCATCCGATCACTACTAAATTTTGCAACAATATACCTTAATGTGGGAAACGTCTTTTGTCCAATCAACAAGGTCATCCGCCTAATAGTTTCAGGATGGTGGATGTATGAATCATGCAACTATTATAGCCCAACCATAATTTACGATTCAACAAGGCCTGATCTCAACAATTCAGCTTATCGTACATATGAAGGTTTAAACTGTCCTCAAGGAGGTGACCGGTAGGATATTAGCCTATTATAATAGAATATGTAACCGTAGAAGTGACTTAACAGGTCTGATTGACCATGCGATATGGTTGTGGGTCGTACACAAAATGGCCGATATTTGTGCTCGTAAATCTATATTGTCGCCTCCGTAGCGTAGCGGTCAGCATGGTTAGCTGCCGTCCCAGAGGTCCTGGGTTCGATTCCCGGCCCTGCCACGAAATTTGAAAAGTGGTACGAGGCCTGGAACGGGGTCTACTCAGCCTCGGGTGGCCCAAATGAGTAGAGGGGGTTCGATTCCCCATCAGCCATCCTCGAAGTGGTTTTCCGTGGTTTCCCACTTCGTCTTCGGGCAAATGCCGGGATGGTACTTTCTTCAAGGCCACGGCCGCCTCCTTCCCTCTTCCTTGCCTATCCATCCTACCCATCCCTTACCTTCCCTCATGAGGCCCCTGTTCGCTTTGCAGGTGAGGCCGCCTGGGCGAGGTGCCAATCCCACCTCACCAGTTGTATCCCTTCCGATTCGATGTTCCCAGCTCTAGGACACTGCCCGTAGAGGCGGTAGTGGTGAGTTCCCTTGCTGAGTCCGTGGGTTCCACCAACCTGGAGGGTAAACGACTAAAAATAAAAAAATAAAAACTATATTCGTAACTGCGTAAGGTTATATCCTTTTACGAATGTACTGAACAAAATAATACATATGCAGTATCAAATGGTTTATAGAAGCGCCAAAAAACGCTAATGAAATCGTTGATTACAACACAAAATATGATACAATCGTACTATAGAAGTTATTTACATTTCCAACATGTAGTTTATTCGTTGCGTAGTGGTAGCGATCTAGCTTCATGGTGAAGGGTTCCGTGGTTCGAATCCCCGTGGTTTCGTTTATTTTTACTTCGTTTTTTTTTTTGTATTAAATGGTTCATAACTACTCACACGTTATAATGTTAAGCATATATTGTGTGTATTTGCAATCGAAAAGATTATATAATATGCTGTACTCATGAAACCACACATTTCAACACTCGACAGTAGTGTGGTAGTGGGGGAGCTGCTTATAAAAGCAAGTGGTGAGCCCCTGCGACCTTGGAATGGAAAGAGCCATGCTAGGAGGGCGTGCTTGGATTCGTTTTTTTCGTCTCGTCATGCTCTTTACGGGAATGTAGGTATCGAAAAGGTGAAGTTAGGGTTTTGGGTCAAAAAATGCGTTTTTCACATTTTTGTCGATTTTCGGAAAACGGGCCATGCTAGGAGGGCGTGCTTGGATTCGTTTATTTCGTCTCGTTGTGCTCTTTACGGGAATGTCGGTGTCGAAAAGGTGAAGTTAGGGTTTTGGGTCAAAAAATGCGTTTTTCACATTTTTGTCGATTTTTGGAAAACGGGTCATGCTAGGAGGGCGTGCTTGGATTCGTTTATTTCGTTTCGTTGTGCACTTTACGGGAATGTCGGTGTCGAAAAGGTGAACTTAGGGTTTTGGGTCAAAACATGCGTTTTTCACATTTTTGCCGATTTTTGGAAAACGGGTCATGCTAGGAGGGCGTGCTTGGATTCGTTTTTTTCGTCTCGTTGTGCTCTTTACGGGAATGTAGGTGTCGAAAAGGTAAACTTAGGGTTTTGGGTCTAAATATGCGTTTTTCACATTTTTGCCGATTTTTGGAAAACGGGTCATGCTGGGAGAGCGTGCTTGGATTCGTTTTTTTCGTCTCGTTGTGCTCTTTACGGGAATGTAGGTGTCGAAAAGGTGAACTTAGGGTTTTGGGTCGAAAAATGCGTTTTTCACATTTTTGCCGATTTTTGGAAAACGGATAACGTGATGATGACGTGCGTGATAGTATGTTTTCGTCTCGTTGTGCTCTTTACGGGGATATAGATATGGAATAGGTTAAAAGCTGGAAACATGTTTTTTTTAGTCACAAATGGGTTTTGTGATTTTCCCTCATATTGTGAAAACCGAAAACGTGAGAATGACGTGTGTGATAGTATTTATTTCGTTTCATTGTCCTCTTTACGGGGATATAGATATGAAAAAGGCAAAAAGCTGGAAACATGGTTTTCTTATGGAAAAGGTGTTTTTTGTTCATTTTCGCGTTATTTGGAAAACGAATGAGGCGATTTTTATGATGGTCATGTCGATGTATTTATGTCGTTCTGTTTACGGGAATGTAGGTATGGAAAACCTAAAATGATGGTTTCCGTTATTTTTTTCGAGATCGTTGAGGAAAACGGGGAAAAAATGTAAGAAACCAGATTTGAAGTCACGTTATGTTATGCGCTATGATGTTAGTAAAACATTTATGCATTATTATTATTATTATTTGTCTTGACTGGTCAGGGCTCACACGCAGAGAGAGAACATGTTTAATGCAATGAGAATTGAAAGCATTGAAGCTAGCCCACGGCGATCCAGACAGACACAGGTCTTATCATCGTACGTGCCTCGCAGCAGAGAGAGATAACAGCCTGTTGTTCGCATGCAGGTGGCTGTTATCTGACCCAGACGTGTTACTCGATATCTCGATGAAGGACATACAGCTCTGTCGAAAAGCTGATCATTGCATTCCCACGCATACTCATGCAGAGATTGCAAAAGCTTGTGAGAATCGCTCTGACTTGTGCGCTCCATGACATCCTACTCGTAGGAACAAAAAAAAAGTAAAGTGTTAACTTTGCATCTTGTTGAGGAGACATATATGTTCTGAGGGTAAGAGAGACTCATCATTCTCGTGTTCATCTTTGAAGGTGACGGATGCAAGTGCCTTATGCTCTTTGTGAAATATTACGTGAACTGCGGCCATACTTGTACTAAGGTAGGTTCATTATTGTTAATTATGACATGATTGGTTTTATTGTTATTTTGTGTATGCATGAAAAGTAAGTTAGTGACTGATGGTATTTTTGGGGGATTTCGTTTGTTGCAGATTTTTAAAAACAACATCATTAAGTCTGGGAAAGCAGACAGAGAGAGACAGTGACAGTGACAGTGGCGGCAAAGAGCACATTTGCTGAAAGTAATATAATTCATTATATGGTGAGTACATGTTGTTCCATTACTTTTATTGTTGTTGTTGTTGTTAAATGTATGTTATTTATTTCACGGAAATTTATATACTTATGGCGTGTATTTATTATTGTTTCAGAATGAAGATATATATGGAGTGAATAGGTTTTAACTACTTTGACGCTTTCGATATTAAAAAAAAGAGGTGAGTCTTTGTAAATGACTTTGTTATTTTCGAGTGAGTGTCTTATTTATGTGTGCACACTTGAAACCTTTTGTTTTTAGCAAGTCTTATGAATGAATGAATGAATGAATGAATGAATGAATGCACATGTTTAATGTATATAACCATGACTAATAACGGATTGTATTGGTTTGTTTTTCAGATAAATCATTGGAAACAAAAAAAACAAGATAAACCTTGTCGTTGATATTAAAACTATAACAACTTTGTTGGTGATCATTTCCTGCTGGGGGCCCAAATTACTACAACCATTGTCTACCTGTGAACGAGATTGTGTGTGCCAGTCAGTAAAAATCGATAAGTGTGGTCGTTTGGAATTGGAGATTTTGGATTAACCTATTTTAAGGTAAGGGTTGCACGTTTATTAGTCCATTTTATAATCATGTCTATATCAGAGAGTGAAGTGTTAGTGTGGCAGCCTTTGGCCAAATGTTTCAAAACGCGAGTATGCTCAGGCCGAATTTACAATGCGAATCACTGTCTGTCGCCTAAAGATTTTGTGGAATTATGTTTTCCCATTTTTTTGAGTGAATGTGAACAAGGCTTAAGATTGCATCAGGCTTTAAAAATAAACTTCGAACTACTATGTGAATTTACATTGATAAAAAATAATGTTGAAGAGAAACACACCTTCAACCTTTGTACAAAAATGGAGAAAGTACTGATAGCCGATAATTTGGAAACGTGGTATCAGGAGAAAGCTATTCAAGCGCTTATCACTAAATTTGATAAGTTGCAAGAGGGTCCCAGTGGCTTGGCCCTCAATAGCATTGCCTATTTGCAAATCAATATTTGTAAATACAATCCATTGAATGCAGGAAGTAGCTATATTGCCACACCGAGCTTTATCGCTTCCAGAAAGGCAGTGATCAACATACGCAACAAAGACGATTACTGCTTTTTGTGGAGTATAGTGAGCTGCCTGCAACCCTGTCAAGACAGAAATGGTCATTTGCCAGGGCAGTACAAAGAATTGTTTAACCACATGAAACAAACTCTCAATCTCGAGCGTGTTTCATTTCCCATGCCTCTAGATAAAATTCATTTATTTGAGAAAGATAATCCAAATTTCTCTTTCATGGTGTATGGCATCGAAGGATCCAATATTGTGGGCCCCTTGTATGCCACCAAACAGGTAAAGCAACATCACATTCACCTGCTTTTCCTGTCTGATGGGGATAAAAGCCATTACTGTTGGATAAAGAATTTAAGTAAATTGGTGAGCAGCCAAGTGTCTAACCATAAGTGTGCAAAACACATTTGTGAGCGCTGCCTTCAGTATTTTACAACTGATGAACTTTTGAAACGACATACGGAAGACTGTGAAGGGCAGACGGCAGTAAAGCTAGTCTTGCCCGAAGGGAATGACGTAGTCTTAAAATTTAAGGCCACTAATAAACAAGAGATGGTACCATTTACTGTTTACGCTGATTTTGAGGCCCTTACTGTTCCCATTCAGGGATGTGAACCAAGCCCCCATACAAGCTCAACCTATCCAGTGCAGAAACATGAGCCTTTTGCTGTAGCCTATTATGTTGTCTGTCACTATGATAATTCACAATGTGAGTATGTAAGTCATAAAGGTCAGGATTGTGCGCGGTGGTTTGTTGATCAAATGGCGGCTTTAGCAGGCAAAGTAGAAACTATTTTGAACAACCCTGTACCAATTCAGATGAATGACGTACAGCAAAGAGAATATGATCAAGCCACCACCTGCCACATATGTGAAAAGCCAATCTTAGGCGGAGAAAAAAAAGTAAGAGACCACTGCCATAGGACAGGGCATTTTAGAGGTGCTGCCCATAACGAATGCAATTTGAAGTACTCTACACCTCGCTTCCTCCCTGTCTTCTTACACAATTTCTCCCGGTATGACCTTCACTTCATTGTAAAACAATTTGCTCATGTAGATATGAGCAAATTCAGCATTTTGGCTAAGAACCATGAGAGCTTTACCTCACTTTCATGGAGAAAAGGAAGCATGAGCATTCGCTTTCTCGACTCATTCAAGTTTATGTCTAGTTCGCTGGATAGTCTTGTGAAAGGCTTAAGCCAAGATGAGTTGAAACATACCCATTCCCACTTTACGGATACAAATCAATTTAAATTGTGTGTTCGTAAAGGCCATTTTCCATACGATTATGTGGAAAGTTACGAGGTGCTTGAAGAAACGACTTTGCCGCCAAGAGAAAAATTCTTTTCTCAATTGACTCAAAGCACCATCAGTGAAGAAGACTATGCCCATGCACAGCATGTTTGGCGAGTGTTTGGCATAGAAACCATGGGCCAGTATGCTATGCACTACTTAAAATTAGACGTGTTGTTGTTGACCGACGTTTTTGAAACGTTTCGTCAGCTATGTCACAGGATTTATGGCCTTGACCCCGCTCACTACTATACCAGTCCAGGGTTAAGTTGGGACGCCGCCCTCAAATTTACCCACATTGAGCTTGATTTACTGACGGATCCCGATATGGTACTCATGATGGAAAAAGGGATTCGTGGGGGATTCGTATCGCTCAATCAGCGACATGCCAAGGCAAATAATCATTACATGCCTGATTATTGTCCCGAAGAACCAGAATCCTATCTAATGTATTTCGACGTAAACAATTTATACGGTCACGCTATGAGTCGACCACTGCCGTACAGAAACTTTGTCTGGCTGTCTGAGGATGAAATTAAAGATTTTAATGTGCATAGCGCTAGCAAGCAACAGGACGTAGGGTATGTTCTTGATGTCGACTTAGCTTATCCCCCCCATCTCAGACAGCGTCATGGTGATTTCCCCTTTTGCATAGAGAAAATGGTGCCGCCCGAGAGTAAGGGCAATCATAAGAAATTGATGGGTACCTTGTATGATAAAAATCACTATGTGTTGCATATTGACATGCTGGTAGAATGTTTAGCTCAGGGCTTAACCCTGAAAAAAATCCATAGAGGTATTTCTTTTTGTCAGAAACCGTGGTTGAAACCATACATGGATTTAAATACCAGTCACAGACAAAGTGCCACTCAGCCATTTCAAATCAATTTTTTTAAACTGATGAATAATTGTATCTATGGCAAGAGTTTGGAAAATGTACGGCAGTATAGGGACATTAAGTTGGTCAATACATGGCATGGCAGATGGGGGGCTCAAAAATATATTGCAAAACCAAATTTCAAATCTTTAAACATTATTGATCATGATCTACTGACTATTGAACTTGCCAAAACTAAAGTGGTCATGAATAAGCCTATCTATTTAGGCCAAGTCATATTAGATTTTTCAAAATTGCACATGTATAAATTCCATTATGGTTTTGCAATACAGCGATTTGGTACCATTTCCTTGTTATATACAGACACGGATAGTTTTATTTACCATATCCGTGACTGTGATCCGTATGTCGTTATGAAACAAAACCCAAAATGGTTTGACACGTTCTCGTTTAGTGAGAAGAACGTGTTCGATATCCCCCGTCTGAACAAAAAAGAAATTGGTTTAATGAAAGATGAGTGTTCAGACACCATGATGACTGAGTTTGTAGGTCTCGCTCCGAAAATGTATAGTTTTCGACAGGTGGATCAATGCGAATCTATGCGAGCCAAAGGGATTAGCCAGCATGTGGTTAAACGTCTCTGTGTGGATGATTATTTACATGTCCTTCAGACCCACACAGCCATGGCACATAGTCAGTTTAGGATTCTCTCAAAAAATCATGATTTATTTTTAATGAAGCAGCGAAAACAAACACTCGCTTTGTTAGACGACAAGAGACAGTGGTGTCAGGATATGATGACAAGCGTCCCATTTGGTTACAACCAGTAGTGGTTGTAGCTATTGTTGTTGTACAACACGGCAAGTGTTTGGTTTGGTTGCTATCAAATGCGAGATGCCATATTGAGCCTCGGAATAAAAATAAAAAATTGTAGTGTATCATATAATTTTTGTTTTTTAACCTGCGTGCATGGGTGTATGCATGGATGTGTGAATGCCTGTAAATAGTTGTACATAAACTGTATGTCTTGTGCTATTTGCCTGTCAACGCTTAAAGAGAACCATGCATCAACGTTTGCATGGTTCACTGTGCACAGGCTAGATTAAAAACATGTTGACTTTTTAGGTTAGGTTAGGAAAAAAACAAACAAGTAGCCACCCTCACTATTGTTGTCGCTTAGTAGGCCTCATGTTTCGGCAAGGTGACCATTCACCCTCAGTAGGCATGCGGCTTAATAGGCCACACTAGGGTGTGGCTTAGTAGGTCTCATGCAAGAACAAAAGAATAATAATAATCTGCTGCTTTTACTGTGGACAAAACTCTCACTTTATGGCTAGAGTTATGAGTGGTGATATATTTGAAATATCTGAACAGAAATTGTTTCTTTAACCTGTTACATGTTTTTTTCCTAACCTAACCTAAAGAAGTCAACAGACAGATGGTTATTTATTTGTGTTTTGCTTATTTTTTATTTTATTTTTGCCATTGACTTAGGGGACAGACAGTGTATATAGTACATAGTATTTTTATTTATTCACTTAGTAAACGGCAACGACTACTTTTCAGATTCAATCATGAGCCATGATGAAGATCGTTTTATCGTCACAAAACACACCACGTTCAATGAATATGCCACGATGATGTCTCATAATCCTCAACGTGTGGCCTATCCTTCAGAATATAGAAACACGAAAGTACGCATTGATACCATGTTTTATGACATCATTATGGATGATGACATAGTTTATGATCCAGGGCATCACTTTTGTAAATCCTGTATGCTAAATTTTGGCTTTGAAAATAATGTATCCACGCAAGTGATTCATAAAGCATGGTACGGTTTAACCATGAATCAAGTGATTGTTAAATTAGCTGACGAGGATCATTTTCCAGATTTCTGGTGTACAATATGTACAAAACCCCTGTTTAATGTTTATTTTCCAATAACCTCTCAAATGTTTTGTTTTCATTTTTATAAATTTCCTGCTGAGGAACCAATCACTTCGTATCGACAACAAGCATTTCGCCAACTTTGTCTTGGCTTACCTATGAATCAATATTCGCCTCATAGAATGAGATTTGTTAGAAACTAGCCACATGATGTAATGATTATCGCTTTTTTTTGTTTACATTCGGCTTTCAGGTGCATACTTGACGTTTAGAATACATTTGGCTATTTTGTTTGTTTGTTTGTTTTAGTTTATCGTGTATACACATTGATAAACACATACACACTGGTTTAAATTTGTAGTTTTGAACTTTGTTTTGTTGGATGTAGACATGGTTATTAAATGCATAGCGTGTTAACTTTGCCTTTTTATAGGTTACCAAAAGCATTCCATGTTTGCTCTTAGTATTTGTTGATACTATTTATTTAACAGAATGTTGTGTGAATTTGCACAACAACAGAGCAAACGAATACAAGTCATTCGAATAGGGAATGATAGGCTAATTCCCATTCACAACAGAGACATGCATTTACCTCCAAGAGAGAGAGATCTTGAAAATGATTCACACACTTAATTTTGATAAAACATTTCCTATTAAATAATTTCCAAATGTATGTTTTGACTGAAAAAATGATACAAACATTATTATTATATTTTTATCCAATACTATCTATCTATCTACAAATTCAGGTCATAAACACTCAGGATTAAAAAAAAACAACACACTTTGATGTACAAAGTTATTGTTGTTGTAATATAAGAACGAGAGTGTTAGAAAGTAACACTCTTTTCTTTGGTTATAGACAACCATGGACGCCTTGAACGCCATTGGTCAAGATTGTGGCTTTGCACGCAAGAAAATGAGTGAATTGCCTACGCAAACACCCTTTCGCATACATAAAATTCAAAAACTGATAACCAAATTTGGTGAACGAGCTCTTTGCATTTGTCAAGACTTTGAGACATTTCTTCCCACACGATTTAATAACCTACCTGATAATGTCATGGAAGATGTCAATTCCAGTATTCACCCTGTGTATTTAATTTATGAGGGTGAAAAAAATAATCGATGCATGGTTCGTTTTGTAAAAATTGAAAACGAATAATCATTGTACGCTAGCCGTAACTTTTTTGTTTATTCATGCCCTACTCTTTAATAACTATAATAAAATAAAATTATTTTTTGGGCTCAACAGTTTGACGTTTATTAATTGTTGCTCAACGTTTACCATGATAAATAATAATAAAAATAAATTTTCAAAACTTATGCTTAATGGTAGATTTTTTTGTTTGTTTATAGGTTTAGTACAATTACCATGTATATATAATTTTTTATAATAATAATGATGAAACTATTAGTTAAAATAATGGACTTTTGTCCTTTTTTATTGTTTGTGATTTAAAATAGCATTTATAGCAATTTTTAAGCAATTTTTATTGTAATTTATAATGATCAAATTCTAGTAACATGTTATTTTATTCAATAATAAGCGTTTAACAAAAAAAAAACTGGTTCTAGAGTAGATAAAAGATTTCATGCTGTCATTCGTTCTGCTAGACTGCCATTTGAAGCTGATGAATAATGATGGACTTTTGTCCTTTTTTTGATTGTTTGTGATTTAAAAAAAATAGGTTTAGTACAATTACCATGTATATATAATTTTTTATAATAATAATAATGAAACTATTAGTCAAAATAATGGACTTTTGTCCTTTTTTTATTGTTTGTGATTGAAAAAATAGATTTACTACAATTAGTAATAATTTTTAACGATGCACTGCTGTCCCTTTTTTATTGTTTGTCATTTATAATTATAATAATGAAACTATGAGTGAATAATAATAATGGAAAAAAACACAACATGGACTCTTGTCTTTTTATTTATTTTTTTGTCATGATAACAGTGATACTATACATTTTTTTAAATAAATTCATTACGTTAAAGTCCATATCTAGATAAAAGTAATTTGCTCTTCATAGCACCAATCACTATAAATGCTGCCATTCGTTCTGCTAGACTGGCATCTGAAGCTGTTAATCGTTGCTTGGCAATGCTTAACAAGACTTTGTCGGCAATGCGTCTTAGTGTGGGATCACTGTTTTCATAGGCTTTATCGTGATTAAGGCATGCATGATCCAAAGCATTGATTCCCATATTCCCTCTCCTCAAACGATCTTGAAGACGAGTACCAGGGCCGCAAAAGCTGTAAGCAGGTAAGTGAGCTTCGAATGGTAAGTTTTTAATAATGTTATCAATAATTCCACGGCCAGTACACCTGGGACATAGAGGTTTCAATCGGTGAAAAACACTTTTTTTGTTGTTCTTCTTCTTCTTGTTCTTGTTCTTGTTCTTGCTGTTGTTGTTTGTCGGCAGCTCCTGACGAGCATGGTAGGTGGTGGTTGTTTTCCGCATGACAGCCATGGAATGATGAAACAATGTCTTTACACTGAGTTTTATGACCATGATATAATTTCATTAATTGGCATGTGGCACACTGTCGAATGGAAGGTATTTTTGCCATGGTTAATTGCTTGTGATGGGAAAAATGACTGCATGGTTGTAGTTCACTCAATACAGAGTCGTTAGTCCACTCGGCAGGCGCCTTTTCCCAAATTTCTTTGACAGCGTTGGCAGCAACATAAAAAAGAAATGATTTAGGTAGTGCTAATAATTCATGTTGTGTAAAGCTAATCAGTTTTTTCTTGCACACAAAGAACTTTCCAATAGCCTTGTCGATTGTAGTGGCGTCCATGTCTATAACGTTGATGTTATCACCTCACGTGTACACGTCTCACTGCTATCATTGGACGATACACTTTCAGTTTTCATTTTATTGAACAACTCCCAACATGCACTCGTGGTGAGCCAATGAAACAATTGCCATGCATGCGCTAAGGCTTTATTCTGAATATTGTCGCAAGGACAAGTGTCCATGAGCGTTTGCAGGGATGGACAACCCAGATCTAAAAGGTCAATACATTGACAGTGAGAGGGTAGAAATGGTTGAAGCCACTGGCGTTTTTCACTCCCTTTAACAAATAAGACATTGGCCGAGGACAAATGGGCTTTCATGACAATGTCAAGATACTTGTAAGAAATATCACCCTTGTTCCATGCTAACTGCAAATGATTTTCAATCCATTGGCTCTGTTTTTTATCTTTTTCACTAAGCAACTCGAAAGCATAGGGAGGTTTAAACACCAAATGAATAGGGTTAGACACCCAAAACGTACTACAATCGATAAAAGCAACTTCCTTAAATATAAATTTGTTGTCTGCAATTTTAAACCCCTGACAATCCACGATGAGTGTACGCATCATGCTTTTTTATTTTTACTTGTTACCTCATTGACGTCTAATCAACAACTAACCCATGCCATGGTTTAACATTGCAAAATCAAAGGACTTTAGGGGAAAAAAAGGAAAAAAATGAATTGAACAACAGCGAAATATTTGTTGAGGTTTTATTCATAACAAAAAAAAACTTACACTTTTATTACAAACAAGTGTGTTGGCTTAATTTGGAACAGCATTCAAATGAATAGTTTGCACATACGGTCCACAGGTATCTCCTAGTTTTGTAGGGTCTGGTACAATAACCGGATAATTCAAACTCCATGGAATATTGCCCACATCATAGCGATTGAGGTAAGGGCAGGATGGACTCCATCGCTGATGATCGCTAAAGGCTCGATCCCCTATTTCCCAGTTTCCAATTTCAATGTTGCAAAAAATACACTTGACCACATCCCCACGTTTTAAGTAATAAAATCCGCTCGCAGCCAATTCTCCACAATCCATAAAGGGAACTGTCCATGCTTCAAAAGTTTTCAAACGATTAAATTCACATTTTAAATTCCATGGTTTGTCTGTCACGTTGTTGTTGCTGTTGCTTATTGAGGGACACATGATGTTTGTTGTTGTCGTATGTGCGCACAGTGCCAGAGCGCAACAGATACTGTGCATGCAGACGCTTATCATCAATCCTATGAATGATGATCTTTTTTGTTTTCATTCGACCACAGATGGCTTACATGCTGGTGACATAATTGGACAAAGGATGATATTTCACTTGTCTAGCATGAATAATCAAACAGTAGGCACTGGTATGGTCTGGGACATTTTCTTGTGTTTCAAAATCTACCCTTAAATCAATGGTGGTGATTTTCATAGATTCTTCTAGATACGAACAGTCGAAAACAATCAGTGGTGCTTTTGCTTTAAACCCTTGTGGCGACAACATAGGACAATCCTGTTTTTCATAATAAGACGATTGAAATTTAGCGAACATGTCATAAAGGGGACCAAACTTATTTTTTGAAAAATTGAGTTCCAACCCCTCATAGGGAAAGCAAACATTATTTAAAAATAGTCGTATATTTCTCAAGTGAATGTGATCAAACAAGGTGACATCTTTGCTTTGTTGGTATTTTCTATTGGTTTGAAAACCAATAATAACATAGAGGGGTCTCTCGGTAGAGCGAGCCGATTTGACACTCCAACTATGAGTGTCAGTGGTAGGTAGCAAGGGGTATTCATGCAGACACCAACTTCGAAAGGCGATAGGCAAGGCTTTATCTTTTTGCACCAAATTTAACATGCTTAGCTTTTTACGATCCGATAGCGTCACATGGGGCACTTTCCATAGTAATCGAAGCAGTTGAATTTTTGAGTCTATCACTTGGTCAGAGGCTCCTTTCAGTGCATTATAATCACTGCGGTCTCTCACCAGATACAAACTTTGTCTTGCGTTTAAAATAATACGCTTGTGATCTTCGGCAAAGCCAAGGAGTAATTTTAAGGGTAGGAAGCCTGTAAAAGTGCCATCGGTATGAACTAGCCAGTTATTGCTACTGTTGGGACACCATCCTGCCATAGAAAGCGTTTTACTTTCCTCCTCGCTATAGGATGGATATAATTTCATAAGACTAGTCATGCCCACATTTCGAGTCATATCTATGACAATATCATTTATCACATAACGTACTTCAGAAAACAGAAAAGCCAAACCATGATTCGCCAACGCAGACGTTGTGGGCGTACTGCCATCTGCTTTCATTAATTTACCCTCAATTTGAAGGACACTTTCATGAGGTAGAGTAAAAATATCTTGATTGTTAATTATGAATTGAATCTCGTCATTGTTATTCAGACCTGTTGCTTGAGGTTGATAGGAATGCATATCAATGCGCACGACGCCATCTTCCACTTGTATGGGATTTAACACTTGCAACAGCTCTTTGTTCATGATTGGGGTGTAGCGTATAACCAAGGCGTTGTAAGCGTTGTCGGTTTACCCGTGTCAACCGTTTCATACACGGCGGGCAACTAACCGAGCTCGTAGACGTTGTTGTTGCTTTATAGATAAATTTCATAGCGTCTTTAAAACCAACTTGTAGGTCACAGGGGTGTTGGCGTCCAAAGCAATCAGTTGTTGGTTTCTATTCACTAAGCGTAAGGTAATATTACTAATATCACTGACACACACAGGATGATAGAGAACCACTGAAGGGTTTTCACGAATAATATAGCCGCAAGGAGAGGTGACAATAAAATCATACAGGGAATGGCTTTGTTCTTGATTCGTAAATACGTCTCTAATAATATTGCAAGTTACAGAAATGTGATGGTCCTCGATGAATTTCACTGGATAATCTGATTCATGGGGTTGCTGAGCTGCCAACACTCTTGGTTTAAATCCTAATAAAGGACCAATAGAATGAACTCGTGTTTCAAAGTCAATGTTAAACGTAGAGAAAATACGACAGCGATGAGTTATTGTATTGGCTGTAAGTTCAAATTTGTGTGTCCCATCCGCAAATGGTTTGACACCAAATTGTTTTATCATCGACACGCTAATGGCCTCATGCACATCGTCTATAGTATAACCTCCAGGGGGTAGTGTCAACATATAATCATCATAATAAAATTTGTCATTAATATCCACTTGAATATTGTAAATTCTGTTGTAACTTTCCAAAGAAATTAATCCTAGCACATAGGATTGTTCGGGATGCAATTCAATGGGAGGGAAAAAATCCAGGGACACTTCAGGCCCGCGACTGTGCACGGTAAAGGTCTTGGCGTTGACATTCATAATGATGAAACTGATGGCTTAACGCGACCTCTTATATAAAAAATGTAAACTCAAACGGCCACACTCTTGACTGTCAAAGGTTTGTTGACGATTCACATTATAGAATATCTTTACCCGGTTTCCCAAATAACGTATCAACTCGATCGGGGGTGGTAAATTTCCATAACTGTCAAAGTACCATACTGTGGAACCTTGTTTCACATAGGCTACAAAATGGGTTCCTGGGCCTGCATCATCATCTAAATTCATCATGGCTCGTTCTTCTTTCCACGGTGCTTTAGGTAATTCATTTCGCATAAATACACCTCGAAAATGAGAAATCTTTAGTTGTTTGGCATAGCTTTCCACTTCTTCATGGGTCATGGCATGACGAGGCAGTTGGCTTAAGCGCTTATCGATGAAGATGGACATTTTTTTTTTTCCTTAGACGGTAGGCCATTACCTTGTGGATAAAAGACTGGCTTTAAAGGGTTGCCATTTCTAGCTCCCATCGCAATGGCTTCTAACGTTTTATTGTGTCGCTCGCTTTCTTTGAGTTGTTGCTTGCCTTGCTCGACGGCTTTTATGGTTTTCGCTACAGCGCTGGCACCACCCAAAAGGGACCCCAAAGCTGCCAACCCTGCAAATAAAGCCGGCAAAAAACCCCCACGCTTAGCAACAGGAATGACTCGCCCACGTTTTTGCTTTCTTTCTTTTCTTTTTATCGATACATAATGCTGCGATTTCGGAGCTGTAGACAATCGCACCGCTTGTAAAGCTTTTTCGATAGCCACTCTTTTTAGATTTTTTTTAGTTTTTTTACGTTTTAACACTGGGTGTGAGGCAGATCGACTTGGTTCCCGACCTGGCTTTTTTCTCTTTTTGAGATTTGATTTTTTCATGTTCATAGCATATCTTTTTTTCACCATGCTGCTACTTGGTGAACCTTTCACAGCAAACATTCGATAACAACTAACGTAGAGAACCTTATTTCATAGCACTATATTCCAATTCTATATAAAGCGGGAAATCATTCACCGTTTTCCCAGCTTCCTTTTCCTCAAACGTAAGCATAAGATGAAAGGATAATTCATCTCCCACATTTACTCTTTGATGGTTGTGGGCCAACACTCTATCACCGTTTAGTTGTATTTTTAAATGTTTCTCATCAGGCATGGCATATTTAATATGAATGACACCATCATAATGCAGTCGATAACGACTTAAACCGGAAGCAAGCATATAGGTAAGATCATCATTCACCAGTGGTAGTGGTGGTGGGGAATGGTTTTCGTCATTGTCCAGTTTTTGATTTGACAGGTACACTAAAAATACACATGGGACAAATTTATAAAGCCTTTTCATTTGATAGGTCACATAACGTTTCGTGCAGACATCATTTTCGTCTCGAGGCTCTTGCACATCAATAATACGATGATGATTGGCTGAATAGCCCTCAGCGGTTAGTCTCGGGGCCATGTGATAGACACTTTGCACTTTGCGATCGACATAGCTTTTTGTTGCCACCTCTCGTGACTGTTTTGACAAAGAGGCGGCCGTGGCCATGGTTACACGAGCTCTCCCAAACACGTCCATGGTGATAGACGTTAACTAACCTTTCTTACTCACCGTTTGCCTATATATATAAACCTTATACACACATGAAAAAAACTCAGTCATCGACACAATGGAATTAATGAAACAACCCCATGCTTTGCCCGTCTCTGATTTGGTTTCAGAGCTATCACTGTCCGTGTGCGAACCTAAACGTCATGGCACCCTATTCCCATCTACCGTTCGATGTATTATGGTAGGGCCTTCGGGTTGTGGAAAGACCAATGTTTTGCTGAACATTATTACCGCACCTCATGGCCTACGATTTCAAAATATTTATATTTTTGCCAAATCCTTGTACCAGCCTCTGTACGTGTATCTGGAACAAATTATGTCTTCGTTAAATAAAGAAGCCATGGGCTATTTTACATTCACCTCACCTCAAGATGTCATTCAACCAGACCGCATTCAACCAGATTCCATTATAATTTTTGATGATATTGCCACTCAACGACAGGCCATTATTCAAGAGTATTTTAGTATGGGACGCCATAAACAAGTGGATTGTTTTTATCTAGCTCAGACCTATTCCAAAATCCCCAAACAGTTGATTCGTGACAATGCCAATCTCATCGTTCTCTTCCGCCAAGACTCTAGAAATCTCTATCATATTTTTCAAGATCATGTGAATCCAGATATGTCCTTTACAGCTTTCACGCAATTGTGTGCTTCGTGTTGGAACCATCATCCCCATGCCTGTTTGGTCATAAATAAACAGAGTGAACGATGTGAGGGACGTTATCGCTTGGGTTTTGATCATTTTATTTCTGTTTAAAAAGACCTAGGGTTGGACATTTCCTGTTAGTGTGTCTTTACCTTTACCATGGCGAACGCCATAGGGTACAAGAAACATGTTCAAATCATGCAGCGTATTATTGAGGCACGAAATACGATTCGACATAAATTTCGTGAATTGCAACGTTTAAAAAACGTCAATCCTTTACCCATGATAAAACATGCTCCATCATCGGTTGATCCCATGAGATTTAAACCTAATGCTTCTGCTGCTACTGCTGCTGCTGCTACCTCTCAAACCAAACCCATAACAAGTTCAAAATTTACTCAAACAGAATCCACACGACAGGTAAAATCCTCCTCTTCCTCCTCCTCTAATGTTAGTGAACAAGAACATCAAGAACATGAAAAGAAAGAAGAAGAAGAAGAGCATGAACAAAGTGAAAGTGACAGCGAAAGTGTATTTAGTCCTGAAAGAAAAAAGAAATCGTCACCCCTTCAACAGTTTCTAAAAACAAAACAAAAATCTTCCGTCATAGCGGCAACACCGTCTTCCTCCACATCGTCTCCGTTTTCACAAGTCTTGGCAACCCCTCAAAATAAAGCTCAACTCAAAAACATTTTAATCAAACATTATGGGGCAACCCTAGAACCGTATTTGACCCTTCTATTTATTGGAAAGACAGATACCACGTATGGTGTTCGCTATGAGAATGATAGTTTTAAAATTGGGGATTCATCCATTAAATTTGCTCGTACGAAAGCTGTCATTAAAAAGATCAACTATAAATTAACACCAGGTCTGTTAAAGCTGCTATTTTCTCGCACCCCCTCGACACAAGATTTTACGTCCGAGGACCTTGCTAAATATAAATCCATTTTATTAGACACCAACGCTCACAAAAGAAACTATAAATCCTCTCAGCAGGTCAATGCCAATATATCCCAAAAATATAAAACCATCATTGCAAACATCTTTGGTAAGCAAAAACATCACTCTGCCTCTGGTGTAAGGTTTAAGAAATTAAAACCCTACCTAGATATAACCTTTTGGAATAATCCCAATCAGTTAGTAGAGCGCTTATACTTGCTTCATGCATCAAAACAAGCTGGTCACACTGGACATGAGGCGGAAATCGCCGACGTTGAACAACAACTCCGAAATGCTAAAATTATCTTATAAGCCATCCCCCATCAAAGTGGGCATTGCTCATGAATTGCATAAACCAGCCCGACGCATTTATGAACGTCGTCGTGTCATTTCCAAAGGAATCGATGACCTTTGGCAGGCAGACCTGGTTGAAATGATACCTTATTCTAACGTTAACGACGGTGTACGCTATATGTTGACTATCATTGATGTCTATTCCAAAATGGCTTTTGTTCAACCAGTAAAAAATAAAACTGGTATCTTAGTCACAAAGGCCTTTCAACATATTATTGAACAATCAAAACGTCAACCTCACTTGTTACAAACCGACCAGGGGAAAGAATTTTTCAACAAGGATTTCTCCAGTTTTCTCAAATCTAAGGATATTCACCATTATGCCACCTATAGCAATCTCAAAGCCAGTGTGGTCGAGCGGTTCAATCGAACATTAAAAAGTTATATGTGGAAAGAGTTTACAATACATGGTTCCTATCGATGGATAGACTGGTTACCTCAACTTGTGTCTCGCTACAACAACACCATTCATTCCACCATCGGCATGAAACCTCGCCTCGTCACCAAGAACCTACCCAGACTCAATAGACTGTTTAACCCTATAAAAAGGGTAGATCCAAGGCGACATCGCCTTAAAATTGGAGATTTTGTTCGCATTAGTAAACATAGAAGTGTGTTTTCAAAATCGTATACTCCACAATGGTCGACAGAAATTTTTAAAATTCGCCAAGTCAAGCTAGGTCAACCAGTGACGTATCTCTTAGAAGATCAGAGCGGTCAACCCATTCAGGGACGATTCTATTATGAAGAAGTGCAAAAAACATTATATCCCAACGATTATCTCATTGAACGAGTAATTAAAGTCAAAGGTGCAAAATATTTTGTAAAGTGGTTAGGTTTTCCTTCCACGTATAATTCATGGGTCAATAAACATAATTTTTTGTAATAAAACCCTATTTAATTATTTTGAAAAAAATAAAAAATAAAAAAAATGTATCATATGACCTTTCATTATTCCCACCCTTTTGTTTATTACATGTCCAATAACCGCTTTGTTCGAGCCCATGCCAATCTGTTATCATGATGTTATACACTCACTCATTGTTTCAAACTTTGCGTTGCATGATGAGTCCATAATGAACCTAGGCTATGACATACACATTATAAATCCGCACACTGTATAATGACACCAGCCTCTTATCTCTCTCTGCTGCGAGGCACGTACGATGATAAGACCTGTGTCTGTCTGGATCGCCGTGGGCTAGCTTCAATGCTTTCAATTCTCATTGCATTAAACATGTTCTCTCTCTGCGTGTGAGCCCTGACCAGTCAAGACAAATAATAATAATAATAATGCATAAATGTTTTACTAACATCATAGCGCATAACATAACGTGACTTCAAATCTGGTTTCTTACATTTTTTCCCCGTTTTCCTCAACGATCTCGAAAAAAATAACGGAAACCATCATTTTAGGTTTTCCATACCTACATTCCCGTAAACAGAACGACATAAATACATCGACATGACCATCATAAAAATCGCCTCATTCGTTTTCCAAATAACGCGAAAATGAACAAAAAACACCTTTTCCATAAGAAAACCATGTTTCCAGCTTTTTGCCTTTTTCATATCTATATCCCCGTAAAGAGGACAATGAAACGAAATAAATACTATCACACACGTCATTCTCACGTTTTCGGTTTTCACAATATGAGGGAAAATCACAAAACCCATTTGTGACTAAAAAAAACATGTTTCCAGCTTTTAACCTATTCCATATCTATATCCCCGTAAAGAGCACAACGAGACGAAAACATACTATCACGCACGTCATCATCACGTTATCCGTTTTCCAAAAATCGGCAAAAATGTGAAAAACGCATTTTTCGACCCAAAACCCTAAGTTCACCTTTTCGACACCTACATTCCCGTAAAGAGCACAACGAGACGAAAAAAACGAATCCAAGCACGCTCTCCCAGCATGACCCGTTTTCCAAAAATCGGCAAAAAATGTGAAAAACGCATATTTAGACCCAAAACCCTAAGTTTACCTTTTCGACACCTACATTCCCGTAAAGAGCACAACGAGACGAAAAAAACGAATCCAAGCACGCCCTCCTAGCATGACCCGTTTTCCAAAAATCGGCAAAAATGTGAAAAACGCATGTTTTGACCCAAAACCCTAAGTTCACCTTTTCGACACCGACATTCCCGTAAAGTGCACAACGAAACGAAATAAACGAATCCAAGCACGCCCTCCTAGCATGACCCGTTTTCCAAAAATCGACAAAAATGTGAAAAACGCATTTTTTGACCCAAAACCCTAACTTCACCTTTTCGACACCGACATTCCCGTAAAGAGCACAACGAGACGAAATAAACGAATCCAAGCACGCCCTCCTAGCATGGCCCGTTTTCCGAAAATCGACAAAAATGTGAAAAACGCATTTTTTGACCCAAAACCCTAACTTCACCTTTTCGATACCTACATTCCCGTAAAGAGCATGACGAGACGAAAAAAACGAATCCAAGCACGCCCTCCTAGCATGGCTCTTTCCATTCCAAGGTCGCAGGGGCTCACCACTTGCTTTTATAAGCAGCTCCCCCACTACCACACTACTCTCGACTAGAGCTATTTAAATGCTTTGTCCTTGATCCGCGGTTTGAGTCTATCGTTGTTATTTTTGTTGTTGATTCTTTAGGGTCGCCTCCGTAGCGTAGCGGTCAGCATGGTTAGCTACCGCCCCGGAGGTCCTGGGTTCGATTTCCGACTCTGCCACGAAATTTGAAAAAGTGGTATGAGGACTGGAACGGGGTCTACTCAGCCTCGGGTGTTCCAAATGAGTAGAGGGGGTTCGATTCCCACCTCACCCATCCTCGAAGTGGTTTTCCGTGGTTTCCCACTTCGTCTTCGGGCAAATGCCGGGATGGTACCTTCTTCAAGGCCATGGCCGCCTCCTTCCTTCTTCCTTGCCTATACATCCTGACCTACCATTACCTTCCCTCATGAGGCCCCTGTTCGCTTTGCAGGTGAGGCCGCCTGGGCGAGGTGCCAATCACACCTCACCAGTTGTATCCCCTCCGATTAGATGTTTCCAGCTCTAGGACACTGCCCGTAGAGGCGGTAGTGGTGAGTTCCCTCGCTGAATCGTGGGTTCCACCAACCTGGAGGGTAAACGACTAAGAAAAGAAAAAAAAAAAGATTCTTTAGGGGTTTGGGTGGCATCATGGTCTTGTAGCCCGGTGTACTTGGGTATGTGTAGAAGTTGTCTGATAACCTGTGTCACTGTGAGGTCTGTAGGCTTACTAGTGTGTGTACTTTTATACGAGACAGGATTTGGGTACGAAGCGGTTGTTGCTGCTGTTTCATTTGAGATTCATGGACATCATGGACATTTAGTCCCGTGTACTTGGGTAAGTTGAATTTTGTCTCATAACCTGTGTTATTGTGATGGGTGTATTAGTGTATGTATATATCATTCAGGTGAGGTTCAATCAATCAACGAATAATATCCGTATAGCACGTTGTATTTCAACAAGCTACTACAATCAACATTCAATTATACTCCTTGAAGAGGACAATGAGTTATAACTAAACCCATGCATTTAGGAGAAAGTAGGCTATATGTTCTTTACTGAACATCTTTTTTTTTTTTTTTTCATAAAATGAAATTAGGCTAAAAATGAATGTTACGTGATAGTCTGAATGTCTGTGTGTGTATGTCTCCTATGCGTTCATATACCATTCATCCGATTGGGATGAAACTTGGGTGAGCTGTTGAGTACACTCCAGGGAAGGTTTCTGGCTTAGTAAATCCATATTACAATAGGTAGCCATGAGTGTACATGTGTTTTGTTTGGAGAACTGTGTGATACATATCACGCAATGGAGTGCAAGAAGAGAGAGGTCACTCTGAGTCAATTTAGCTCTGATTCATGAGCCTCATTTAATGTACATATTATGCGCATTGTGCGTAATACATTTGTTATTAATAGGTAGCGCACAAGTAGATTCAACTAATGCGCGACAATGCGCGATGCGTTTCATCAAAGTCCCGCATGCTTTCATACACCATTCGTCCCATAGCGATGAAACTTGGGTGAGATGTTCTGTACACTCCAGGGAAGGTTTCAGGCTTTTTAAATCCACTTTACAATAGTTAGCGCACGAGTAGATCCAATAAATATGCGACGGCACACGAATCGTTTCAACAAAGTCCCGTATGCGTTCATATACAATTCATCCGATTGCGATGAAACTTTGGTGAATCGTTGAGTACACTCCAGGGAAGGTTTCAGGATTAGTAAATCTATTTTACAATAGGTGGCGCACGTGTAGATTCAATAAATGAGTGACGGCGCGTGAATCAATTAAACAAAATCCCGTATGCGTTCATATGCCAGTCATCCGTTTGCGATGAAACGTTGATGAGTTGTTGTGTACACGCCATGGAAGGTTTTTGACTTAGTAGGCTAAATCCATTTTACATTAAGTAGCGTACGAGTATATGCAACAAATGAGTGACGACGCAGGAAGCGTTTCAACAAAATCCCGTATGGGTTCATATTCCATACATCGATTTCGATGAAACTTCGATGAGTTGTTATGTGCACTTACGTAAAAGTTTCTAACTTAGTAAATCCAATTCACAGTAGGTAGCGCACGAGTAGATTCAACAAATGCGTGACAGCGCACGAATCGTTTAAACAAAATCCCGTATGCGTTCATATGGCATTCATCTGATTGCGATGAAACTTTTGTGATTTCTTGTGCACGCTCCCACGAATGTTTCTAAAATCCATTTTACGAATGTTCAGAGGCAATTAACGGAAATTGAAAAACATGTTGTGTATCCAAAAGCAATCCAAGAAACAAAATTACAACGCCAACACTTTCTTTGATTGGCATTGCAACGCATGCCGGGTACAGCTTGTTATATATATATACACCGCGGACAGGCCAACAAGGACCACGCAAATATCACTTCTTTATAGTTCTAGTTTCCTTCTTTCTCTTCCAGAAGTCTTTCATCCTGGTCGACTGCGCAGCTCTTCTTTCAGCAGTCCATTCTCCTCTGTTGAGATTCTTCTTCTCCCCGACAAGAATTTTGAGACCAATTTTTTTTTCTGTACTCTAATCGATTTAGACAATCTTCTTCAGTAATTTTGAATTTTTGAAGTTCTTCTTTCATTTGTTTTACATAGCCTCCTTGTCCTTTATAGTTCCAGATTTTATCAAAAATTTGTTTGTTTAACCTTGAGCAATCCATGCGGACCATATGTCCGTAGAACTGAAGTCGCCGTTTTCTGATCATCACTTCAAGGTTGTCGATTTTACTAAAAATTTTTGCATTCGATCTCAGTCTATAACCTTCCTGTGTTTTCCTAGGACCATAAATCCTTCTTAAAATTCTTGTTTCTATCTTGAGCAAATTCTCCATTCCGGTTATATTTGTAGTTTCCATGCCGTACAAAATGACTGGTCTAACAACAGTATTAAAATGTCGTAATTTTGCATCGATAGACAGGTTCTTTTTATTGTATATATTTTTTGTACAAAAAATTAATCTTTCCAATTTCCCTTTTTTGTTCTCGATTGCCAATTTATCCGTCCCATTGCTACTAATTATTTCTCCAAGATATTTAAATCGGTCAGTGACCCTGATGCTCCCATAATTTGTTTTTATCATTTTCTTAGTGTATTTCTGATCACTTGTCATCATCTCTGTTTTTACCAACGAAATGTGTAAGCCCGCTTTTTCCGCCGTTTCTTTTAACTGATCAATTTGGTTAATAGCTTCATGTTCTGATTCAGCAAACAACGCTACGTCGTCAGCAAATGCTAAACATTTGACTTTGAGGTTCTTATTCTTTGTACCAATTTTAGCACTTGAATCGTTTTTCTCCCAAAACGTCCTCATGACTTTATCCAAGACCAAATTGAAAAGTAGTGGTGATAGACTGTCCCCTTGTCTTAGCCCAGTTTTTACCTCGAAGGGCTCGCTAACTTCATTTAAAAATTTGACTCTGGAAATCGTATTAGTTAATGCAAGTTTTATTAAATTTATGGTTTATTGATCAACTTGGTATTCCTTCAATGTGTCAAAAACAGTATCCCTATCTACTGAATCATACGCTTTCTGAAAATCAACGAATGAGATAAAGATATTCTTTGGCCTGTTGTTGTAATATTTTAATATCAATTTTAAACTAAGAATTTGTTCCGCACACGATCTATTCCTTCTGAAACCTACTTGGAACTCACCAAGGTTGATCTGTGGTTCAAGTCTGTTTAAAAGTAATTTGGCAAATATTTTATATGTGACAGACAACAATGAGATCCCCCTATAACTATTGACATCAATTTTTGAGTCTTTTTTATGCAGTGGATGAATTAAGGCAATTAACCAGACTTTTGGAATTGCTTCCTCAATCCAAATTTTCTGGAATAGATTTGTCGTCGCTATTAAAAATTCATCATCTACAAGCTTCCATATTTCTGCAATTACTCCATCCTCGCCTGAGGCTTTATTATTTTTAAGTGAGTTGATAATACATTTAACTTCATTAACATCTGGGGGCGTAGAGTCAAAATTTTGTGTTGTCAATTTGAAACTCAACTTGTCTGTCGGTTTTGGACAATTTAACAACTTCTCAATATACGCAGCCAAGATATCACAATTGTCCTTGTTGTTTAATGCTAGCATGCCATCTTCCCTTTTGAAATTTAAACTCGGCGCTGAATATCCAGTGATTTCATTCTTAAATGCTCTATAAAACAATCGTGTGTCATTTTTCTTAAAATTGTCGTCCATTTCCATTATTTGGTCCTTCATATATTTTCTTCGAATCATTCTTAAAGTCTGGTGGACCATTTTCCTTAATATTTGTACTTCCTCTAAATTTTCTGGAGTCTTGTTCCCGTTCCACTTGTGCCAAGCACAATGTCTTTCTTTGATCACTCTTTCACATTCTTCATTCCAGCAAGCATGTTTCCTATAAAAGTTCAACGGTGCAATTTCTTGAGCTGGTTCAAGAAGGTTATTAGTAACATCATTCCAATTGGTTGGTATTTTAAGTTTTCCTTGAAATTCTATCCTTTTATCATTTGTAAGAACCTCTCTATTAATTTTCGGAATTTTAATTCTAGTTGTATTTTGTTTGCGTGTAAAAGGTATGAAATTCATCTTGATTTGAGAAAGGTAATGATCTGAAGTTACATTAATGGATTTTCTGACCTTAACATTTTGGATTTCTTTGAAAGAATTTCGAGAGATAGCTACATGATCTAGTTGAAACTCACCCAGCAACGCATTTGGGGAGACCCATGTTTTCTTTTTACTTGGTTTTGCTTTAAAATGTGTGGACATAATCTTTAAGTTTAGATGTTCACAGAGTTTAACCAATCTCTCACCATTCCTGTTGGTTCTATTGTGAGCGGGATATTTACCTATTATATCAGAAAATTTTCTCTCAGATCCAAGCTGAGCATTGAAATCTCCAAGTAAAATTTTTACATGATTAGAAGGAATTTTGAGAATTTCGGCTTCTAACTCGTCCCAAAATTCATCAACTTTCTCTGGATTTGCTTTATTATCCTTATTTATAGGAGCATGGGCGTTGATTAGCGTGTATTTCTTATTGAGAAATTTTATAGTTAGAAAAGATAGTCTGGCATTCACACTTCTAAAAGCGATAAATGCGTCCAAAAATGTCTTGTTGACCATAAAAGCTGTTCCAAGATGTGGCATGTTCTTCATCACTCACTTCCCAACTATTCCTTTGAAAATTCGGAAGTTGTCAGATTCAAAGGTGTCCACATCCAAGAACCTGGTCTCTTGAAGGGCTAATATTGTAATGTGATGTCTATGGAGTTCTGTTGTTAGTTGTTTTAATTTTCCAACCTGAATTAAGGAATTCACATTGTATGTTCCAAAAAAATATGTTCTCATTTTCTTGTTATTATACAAAAATAAAAAAATCTCTCTATATAAAAATGAACGTTATGTGATAGTGTGTTTATATGTCCTTTATGCGTTCATATACCAATCATCCGGTTGCGATGAAACTTCGGTGCTAGATGTTGTGTACCTTCCCGTGATGGTTTCTGACTCAGTAAATCCATTTTACAATAGGTAGCGCACGAGTAGTTTCAACAAATGCGTGATGGCGTGAATCGTTTCAACAAAGTCCCGTATGCGTTCATATACTGTTCGTCCGATTGCGATGACACTTTGATGAGTTGTTGTGTGCACTCCCATGAAGGATTCTGACTTTGTAAATCAATTTCACAGTTGGCAGTGCACGTGCAGATTCAACAAATGTGTGCCAGCACGTGAGTCGTTTCAACAAAATTCCGTACGCGTTCATATACCATTCATCCAATTGCGACGGAACTTTGGTGAGTTGTTGTGCACGCACACACGAAGGTTTCTGGATTAGTATATCCATTTTACAATACTTAAGATGCAGTTAACGGAAAAATAAAAAAAATATCCAAAAGCACTTCAACATTTTTTAGCCTATTTTCGTTTCTGAAAGAACAGGCTTATGAGAACACCTTTTGTCCGTGTGTGTACAAAACGAACATGACGTCCAAGTGGAGTTGAAACTTTTAAATAGACATTTCTCGCGATTTAACCATCCAAACGCAATGAAACTTCAAAAAACAACAACAAAGTCAACCCCTGGCACTATCCAGCCCATGACGGGCTAAGGCCTACCAAGCGACCGCTGCCCAGCCATTTGGCCTGCAGATATTGGGGTGACGCGTGGTCAGCGCGTCGGGTCCCCTCGGCCGTTAATCTTGGTATTCGTGATCGGGGCGCTGTCTCACTGTCAGACAGCTACTCAATTGTCCTCACGAGGCTGAGTGCACCCCGTTCCAAACCTCACGTCACTTTTAAAATCCCTGACGGAGCCAGGGATTGAACCCGGGGCCTCCGGGTGAGAGGCAGGCGCGCTACCCCAACACTACGGGGCCGGCGCAATGAAACTTGGTACAGCAAATGTTTATACTCATTGTAATGTACTGGCATCTAATTTAGTTCAATTGTTTACATAACCTCAAGATGGTGCCTGTGCGAAATTTTAAAATTAAGTTTTTTATTTCTTGCGTATTAATCATACGATCGAAGTGAACTTTTGAATAATGAACGTACGCAATAATCGTCATCTAATACTACTGTACATAACTCTGTGGCTTACAAAAAAATCCAACATGGCGACCATCTGATATATTTAGACGGTTCTCAATATGTATTAATCTATGACAGCAATCAAACAAAACTTTTTTATGTTGATAGAGGCTATGAACATAAGTTCACCTATGGGGCTTTCAATAATCTGGTGACCACAAATCCAACATGGCGGTGACGCGAAATATAAGTATTTAAGTGGACGTTTCTCGCAATTTAACCATCCGAGCGCAGTAAAACTCGGTACGGTAAATGCTCATACAAATTTTAATCCACTGGCATCTAATTTATTTCATTTTCTTTCATAACCACGAGATGGCAGCTGTGCGAAATTTTAAAGTGTCGATTTTATTTCTTGTCTCCTAATCATGCGATTGAAGTATGAATACTACACCTACAGAATAATCTTCATGTAATAGTACATAACTCTAAGACCTACTGCACCCTTCAATAAAGCATGGTTTTCTCAAGATTCATCTACGGGGTCGTGTTCAGTCCTGACTGCGTTATACAGCAAAGTTCGCTTAAAAGCAACATGCTCTAATGAATAGAAAGGTCCATGACAGAGGCTATACTAGAAATAAAAGGAATAACAAGTAGAATAAAAAAAATTAATGACTGAAAATTATGTGCATAATAATAATAATAAATAAAAGAAATCCTCCCTGACTTTCACCCCCTAATAAATAATAATATTACTGAGCGGTAAGACTCGCTCCACAACAAAACAATATGAATACAGCTTCACTCAAATGATAAATCATAACATAAACTTTGAGCTGTAAGAACTCCCTCGTCACAACATATGGATACAAGTCCATTTTCCTGGTCAAGAAGTTATATAATGCGTGGTGTACTGCTCGTTAATAAGAAAATGAGTACTGATGCGAATCCGTTCACAACTGAAACAGTCATGTTGCTCACGGAGTTGCATGTTTTAAATCACACTACGGCTATGGGACCCACCCTTAAATAATAAACTATAATTACTACTGACACATGCAAAAACTAATAATAATAAAAGAAATGAAGAATCTCCCTGAGATTCTAGCTGGTGCCAGAGCACATACATAAACAAAAAGAGCATGCCAGAAATAGGCCAAAACGCTCACATTACGAACTGAGAACATAGCCTCGCGCACCCTAATGCCACACGGGTCATTGAACGCGTAAAAATAAACACACAAGAATTAAAGCAAAAGCAACAAAATACAAGCCTAACGGCTGAAAAACTATGTTTACATTTATATAAAACGCCAGACAAACAGGAGTTTCGTAAGCTACATTACAACATGGACGACACCCATTTAATCAATCAAATACTCATTATAACCGATCAGGTTCTGTGAATTTAAAACAACTTCTTAAAATTGAAGTACAGGATCCTGGCCTGTTACTAATGACAAGTCACGTTATCAGATTTGAGCGCGCCCCTCTTGTATGAGTCATCGCTGCCCCAATTATCTCGCTCAGTCCCTCAAGCTAGGTGCAGTTTCCCACTGGAAACGCCAACATATCTCACCCATCCACCTGGATGGCAAGAAAACACAAATATATACCACAAGTCCAGCCTCGCGAGGTCAGAACTGGGCTGACGTGGAGCAAGACAGAATAATCACCACGATATATTCTCGCTAGCACATCATAAAAAATCACACTACGCACCAAAAGCTTGGACGGACTCTCATAAACATATCACTGGTTCGGCTCAAAACAGATCAACAATACTGCGTCCATTGACACATAAAAAAAACACTACAAAAACTCGGGTGCAAAGAGCCATCCCGTTCAGATCTGCTGAAAAGCAACTATCAAAAATAATCCTGATCCGTCATAAAATTCTGCTCACAAATAATCTTTACCCTCCAAATTCTATTTTTAATCTCAACATTAATTCAGTTCCATTTCTGTTATAAGGCATACCTCCGAATAATAATGCTTGACCGCGATTTACGCAAACGAATGCGAGCACGAGCTGCGCGTCACCACGTATAGTTGAACCAAACACAAATCACAATATTTACAAATTTCACAACACTCGGCTTGTCCCATTACTTAACGTGTCAGTAAACAAGAACTAATAATCTACATTACCAAACAAGCAAACAAATACCTACAAAAATATGTCCCATAATACCATAGCTGATTTAATGAATAAATAAATTAATTCATTTGTATCCAATCCTTTAAAACAGCGTCAAGGAAACGCCTGCAGCCATCTCCTTTAAGATGTTTATCTCGTCATCGACATCTCCTGGCAAATGTCCTGCTGGTTCCAAGATCCGGTCTCGTTCCTAGACGTCATCTCGTGCTGAATTAAATAAAGTCTTGTCAGATACACACACGATATATTTCCTACTACATTCACCTATCAAGTACTAAATTGACAGTCTATTTGGTGAATTATTTCGATGAACTGGTCCTACTGGTAGTGCTGGGACTACAAATAAATCACTGAAGTTACACTTATAACTTGACGAAACTGTTCCATGTTCAAATACATGAAAATATTGCAGAGTATGCCTCGTGTCCTCGGACACCTTATGTCCTCAAATGCTCAAATAAAAATCAACTTCACGTCCTCAGACGCACAAAATAAAGAGTCGACATTACGTCCTCAGACGCACAAAAATAAGACTTCTCTCGAAGCTTATCTGGATCCTTATAAATGAAACTGACTAGGGTAGGTGTGGAAGGGGATTTATGAAAAAATATTCCATAATAATTATCAGACTAGCATGTGATAGGTATCATTGAGTTCGTAGCGATGTGGAGGTTACGATTATGCTGTAGCTGGATCGAATCGATCGTGGAATTAATTCGTAGATAACTCCCGCGTTAATTTACCAGGGTGCGTTACCAAGCCGAGTTGCCGCTAAAACAAGGCGTCTTGATATTATTGGTTCAGACTCTTGTATGTCTTTTCGCGCTTTTACTAGTATTTCCGCGACAGGGAGTGGTTAACATGAAGATTGACCAATTACATCGTAGCATTTGATTTCCTTCTTGGCGCCAACACTCATAGCAACAGGCCATAATGTGCGTGCCCAAGCCATCTCCGCGCTAAAAGTTGCACCTGTCCTATGTGTCAAGAATATTATGCTACTTCCTAAAATACCACAGGAGCTTAAACCATTGTGTCCTCTCGGCCACTGATTTCTCAATATTTCCCAACACCGTCTGGCTCTCATATCTGCTGTCTGTAGAAATGTATCAAAAATGATGAATAATTTATTAGAATCCTTTATACAGCCTGTGGATAAATGGTTCACAATCCTCCTGCATGAAAAAAATCGAACATAGCAAATAGTAGATTTTTTTTAAAAGACATTACATCTGTAATCCATTTCTGCCAATCCTAGAGAAATCTCCTTCTCATCAGTCTGGTCTAGCCGCCACTGTCGTTGGAGTGTCGACACGCACTCGTGTTACTTCCAGCTCCCTCATTCATTCAGACATTCCAAGCCTGCCTGCTTGTCTGATCGCCTAAGGCTGGTACCTCTCCCGTCCAGTATCCTTATCTCTCTCGCTCGATCGCTCGCTGTGTCATGATCGTCAGTGCTCATTAACGTTTGACCACAACAGGATGCTCCCAACTTCCTCGTTCAACTGACGTACTCACTGACCCACGTATAGTTGGATGTGCGAAAGTACTTCCATATATTCAATTTGTAGCATTATTTCTGCGTTCCCAAGATTCACTTGTAAAATACAATTTTAAATTCGCCGCACTGTAGACAGACATTGTACCTGTACTCAATTCTTTCACTCTGTATGCGTTGTTACCAAGATTACGTACAATACAGAAGGGTCCTCTCTATTTCTTCGTACTGCCATCTCCTTCTTCTCCTCCGTTCTGCTACCATCCTCTTCTTCTCCTCCTCGCTGTAATCTTCTTTTAGTATTGACTCGTTTTCCGTATCGCACCGGTGTTTCTCTTCCCTACCGGGCTACGTTCTCTCATACTCCGTACTGGCAAGCTTCGTTCGTCTTCCTGGCTGGCTGATATATTTGCTTCCTCTCCAATTTCTTCCTTAAAGGTGTCAGGATTCTTCCTCCTATTAATGGCACGTTCCCAATGTCCTTGTTCGTCCCCTCCATTAGCGTGTAATTCTTCCAGATACCGCTGCGATTCGGCGTGCCTGTCGTTCCATTCTTTCTTATAATTTTGATAGTCCCCCTGGTTCTGGTATCTCCTTTCACGCCACTGTCGATTCTCATTATTGTTATTTTCGCACCGTCTGTAGGATCCCTCATTTCTCCCATTATTTCTCCATTGTTGGTATCCTCGCTGTTGATACCTATTGTTGCCCTGGGTCTGCCTATCATTATTATTTTCATGACGCTGGTATGACCTATTTTCGTCGCCCTCCTGACCTCGTCTCAGTGTTGTTGACACACTTGTATTTGTGGCCTGCGACCTGGTGTGTACTTGAGTGGGTTTAACCACCTCCGTTGTGTTTACAAGTTCCAGCTCTCGTCCCCCTCTCTGCTGCAAGTGAGATGTTGTCTCGTCAATCTGACGTAAGATTTGTTCGGCTCGAACCGCTGTGTCCACGTTTGCTGCCACTAATACCTGCTGAACATTTACTGCCAACTGCCGTGCAATCGTCATGACCAGCTCCGATTCTTCTAAAGGGTGATCCAGATCCCGAAATTTCAACAATTGTAGCGAAAAGAAATCTAAGTATTTCGTCTGCTGAGTTGACTGATATTTTCTCGAATAAAGCTCCATTCTCAGGCTTTGTTTTAGAGAAGCCGACCAATACTTTCTAAGGAACGCATTCTTGAACTCATCCATCCCTCCGAAAGTATACTTGAAGCTCAAGAACCACGTAAGTACATTTCCCGAAAGAAATCGTTCCATCAGTCTTAAACAACGCGCGGGCGGGATATTATTGTCATTAAAGTAGTCATCCATCTCTTTAAGATACGCCTTCGGTGTGACACCAGAATTTTCTGTGAATTTATTAGGTTTAAATTCATTTGATCGAATTTCTTGTACGACTTGAGGGTGCTGATAGCCATGCTGAGGAGTAGAGGTTCCTCCAACGTTGTTGTGAAATCCCTCTGTGTTAGTCGTTAATGGGCTGCCTGTCAGTCCGTGGCTACTCCCTGCGCTAATTGCCCCCTGGCTTGTTGAGTCAACTTCCTTATCTTTAGCGAGCTCTGTCTGAAATAACGTGTTCTGTCCTAGTGAACGCAACTCTCCTTTTAAGATTCTGTCCGACTGTTCTTTCATTTTACTCTTGATTTCTTCCTCAAGTGCTTTAATGCATGTATGGTTATCACCTACGGTCTTTATGATTGTTAACCGTTCTTCTTTAGAGTCGCTGCTCAGCTTACGCCAATCCTTTCTGATGCTATCTTCAATTGCTCCCAGTTTTTCTTCCATCTGCTGTTTCGTGTCCTCCTGATTAGATTCTATCTTCTCAAGCCTGTCTTCTAGACGTATATTATTCTCATCTATCGTACTCTTCAAATTATCCTGGTCCGATTCTATGTTTCGCCATCGCTCTGCTGATTGTTTTTCTAACTTATCCATGTGCTTTATCAGGCCCGTAATGCTTTCATTTACTGCTGACAATTGTCCATGGATAAACGTAGAATCCTCCTCCATTTTATCAAACCGCTTTTCAAGACCATCCTGTGCCTTTTTAACCTCACTGTTATTTACCGTGCATGCTAATTTTATCTGAGCTAGTTTTGCTAATACAATTTCGTCCAAATCATTTAATTTACGGTTGAAGGTGTCCTCTAATTTTTGTATCTGACCTAGCTGTTTGTCGTTATTCTTACTTATATCAAGCGCGAATTGAATCATCTGCTGTGTAGTGTACTCTTTCATCTCTGCAGATAACGTGGCTAACTGACTCGTATTTCTACTTTCTTGCGTTTCTAATTGTTTGTTTATATTTTCATTTACTTGCGCTTTTAATGATTCACTCTGTTCCGCTAGTTGTGTTTTTAACTCGCCTGACTGTTCGTTTAATTGTTTAGTGATAGTGTCATTCATTTGAGTCTGGAATGACTCATTCTGTTCGGATAATTGTGCATTCTGTTCAGATAATTGTGCATTCTGTTCAGATATCTTAGGGTCTAATTTTTCACTCTGTTCGGCTAATTGTGTTTTTATAGTGTCATTCATTTGAGTCTGGAATACCTAATTTTGTTCCGCTAATTTAATGTCTAAATTTTCACTCTGTTCCTTTAATAGTTTCTGGGTTCGTGCCGTGGCACTTTCAATGATCGCCTGGATCTCTGCTACCGTTGCCATTATCACACACAAAAATATATATCACTGAGAAAACAGGAGGATGGCATGCAAATGTCTCCCTGGCACACACATATATAATTCTTGACATACATTTACTTCATTTGACCGCATTCAGATCATTTAAACATATTCCCTTTACTCCCACAAATCAATCATCACTGAATGGTTCTAATTTTACTTAATAATTTTTTTATCCCCGCACATATTCAGTCATAAAATTACTATCCAGATCTGATGTTAACATTGACCAATTAACAAAGTATTAATTGTCATTTAAGGCTACTTAATGCCTTAAAGTACATATTCATGAGTTTGACTTTCTAAACAAATCTAATTTTACATTTAATCAATGGGCGCCCGATTTCACGTACATTACTTTACTAATTACATCAATAAACAAAAACGTGAATCGTATTTTAACTTGCAAACTCGTGATTTTACTGTATATTCCAATTTCTTGGCGGTATTTCTCTTCGCCGTAATTACGTTAACAAAATATCACTTCCGGTGATTTCAAACAGTCAAAAACAGCGAAATACCACATGTAGGGTAACAGCTTGTCTATGATCCGCTAGAAAAGCCCAAAACAGCGAAACGCCCCACGTAGGGTAACGCCAGCTTGTCTATGCACCCTTCAATAAAGAATGGTTTTCTCTAGAGTCATCTACGGGGTCGTGTTCAGTCCTGACTGCGTTATACAGCAAAGTTCGCTTAGAAACAACATGCTCTAATGAATAGAAAGGTCCATGACAGAGGCTATACTAGAAATAAAAGGAATAACAAGTAGAATAAATGAAAATCCTCTCGGCACGCCGGAAGGCGGAGGTAGATTTCACCGGGCAAACTAGGGGATAGGCTATAATAGGCAAAATATGCAGGTTTTCGTAGGAGGATCAGACCTCATTTATTGCGAGAAAGTATTTTACAATTGGAGGTTAGTTAACATTTTTTCGTCTATGCATATTTTTAACATTTTACTGTCTTATGGGGATGGTAACCTTCTTGTCATTTGGGGTTCATTTTTATACTTGTGATCACACTGTCTTTATGCAAGGTTTGGAACTAATGTGTAACTATCTAACAGTCTGTTACTTCTTCACGCAAAATTTTATCTCCCGCAGAGATGTTGGTTGGTTCCTCAGTTTAGGGGCTGCGACAAGGTGGTCATGTAACCCCGTGTACATTGGGTGTCTGTAGAATCTGTCTGATAAACGGTGTTATTTGTGATTACTGTATTAGTCTGTAATTCAGGTAAGGTGTGCAGACGGTCAATTTTAAGTAGTAGTACCTAATTTTGTACCAAATACTAACGTCAACGACACCCAGCTGTGAACTTGGCTGCTAGATGCCACCGCAACCAGCAACTTGCAAAGAACGTTGTAACTTCCCCTCCAAAGGAAAGCATGCTGACGGATTTTTAGCGCTCTTAGAAAATCCGGCAACTTTGGCCGGCTTTGAACCAGCGACCTTGGGCATAGAAGTTCAGCATGCTACCAGTTAGCCGCTTCCCTCATAGTCAGATGGAACAAGAAGTTCCGTGACGAACTAAAGAGCCTACTTTTCTTAAAATTAAGATTCATGCCATAGATTAATCTACAATATATGTACCTATCTAGAATAATGACGAAATTAAGTGGGTAATATCGAAATGTCTTAATTAGTTCGAAATAAGGTATACTAGCCATAATGTAGCCTAGTAGAGCAATACAGTTGGCAACTCTGGTGACTGAATATATTCTTACTTCCATCTCCTAAGGTACAGAATACAAAATGTGGTTGAAGTCCAAAGGACGTTACATGGATTTAGACATTGGATCTATTAGTACACATAAAAGCATGTTGGCAACAATGTCATGCGAGTGCTGGTCAGAAATAATCTGAGATATTATATCTTTTTTGTCAATTTTGGTTGAAATCCATTTGTTGGTATAGAAGTTACATGTATTTAAAAATTGGTCCTATCAGCAGGCTTAGAATCATGTTGGTAGAACTAACGTATATAAGTTACTCCAAATTAATTTAAAATGACAGGTAATTTACGTGTGCATAGTTTAAAGCTGTCGGCTTGCATACTTTCTGATATATTTGGATACAAAATAGAGAGCAATTATTAACAGTTGGCAGCCCTATTGGCTCTTAAGAATACACTCAGTCATATCTGTTTATGTACACATATTACATACAAAATTTGGTTGAAATCCAATTGATAGTGTAGAAGTTATATGCTTTAAAAACTGGACTTATCAGAAGGCTTAAAATTATTTTGGCAATGCTGTCATGTATGGCCACCTGGAAATTAAACTGAAATAGTATTATCTATATGTGTACCAATTTAGAAGAGCTCCCATGTATACCTTCCAAGATATCCAACATGGAGCTCAAATTTCTAGTGCGTTTTTTTAGCAGTTGGTAGCACTGGCATCTTTTTCAAATATGAGCCTGAGATATTCCGGTATACATCTTTATTCATTCTAAATTTGGTTTCGATTGCTGCAGCCGTTTATGAGTTGATATGGGGGGGGGGCACACACACAGCCAGACAGACACAAGGACAGACAGACAGACAGACAGAAGGACAGACACATTTTCCCGGATATATCTCATAAGTCTACTTTTTCCTCATTTTTGAAAAGTGTGAAAAGTAGGCTAAAAATGAATGTGATCTCGTCAATCGCGTTGTCTTGGCAACCTCTGATAGATCATCCCTCATCAATTTAAAAGCGTTGTTATGGTAACCTCTGATGGCACTTGCCATTTTTAGCCTATTTTCAATTTTGAAAAAAATAGGCTTATGAGATCACCTTTTGTCCGTGTGTGTGTGCGCGCGCGCGTGTGTGTGTGTGTGTGTGTGATTCGTGTGTGTGTCCCCCCCCCCTAATAAAATCTAAACGGCTGGAGCGATTTCAATGAAACTCAGTAAGTTCATAGCACTATTCCGGGCGACCTCGACCGTGCCCTTCAAATTTTGTTACGACTCAACAATCCAACATGGCGGCTGTGCGAAATATTTCACCAGCATTCAATATCTCCGAAACGATTACCGATATTACCCTGACATCATGTATGGTGATAAAGGGAACTACTATAAGTTCACTTATGTGATCTTTGAAAACCTGGTGACTACAAAACCAACATGGCGGCCAAGCGAAGTTGCGACTTTTAAATAGACGTTTCTCGCGATTTTTCCAACCAAACGCAATGAAACTTGGTACAGTATATGTTTATATACATTGTAATGCACCGACAACTAACTTCGTTCATTTGTTTACATAACCACAAGATGGCGGATGTGCGAAATATTTCACCGGCATTCTGTATCTCTGAAACAATTAGCGGTATCTCCCTGAAGTTTTGTACGGAGATAAAGGGCACTACTGGAAGTCCATTTATATGACTTAAAAAAAACGGTTATATACAAAACAAACATGGCGGCCAAGCGAATTAGAAAATTTGAAATAAACCTTTCTCGCGATTTAATGCTCCAAACGCACTGAAATCTGGTACAGGAAATATTTATACACATTGTAATGCACTGTTATCTAATTTAGTTCAATTGTTTACATAATCTCAAGATGGCGGCTGTGCGAATTTTAAAATTAAGTTTTTATTTCTTGTGATGTAGTCATGCGATCGAAGTGAAAGTTTGAATAATGAACCTACCCAATAATTATCCTATAATGGTACATGACTCTATGGCCTATACATTTAACAATCCAACATGGCGACCATCCGAAATATTTAGACGGCTCTCAATATCTACGAATCTATTGTAGCAATCAAACTGAATTTTTTATTGTTCATAGGGGCTATGAACTCAAGTTCACTTATAGGACTTTAAATAACCTGGTGATCACAAATCCAACATGGAGGCGACGCGAAGTATAAATAATCACATGGACGTTTATCGCAATTTAACCATCCGAGAGCAGTGAAACTTGGTACAGTAAATCCTTATACGAATGGTAATCCACTAGCATCTAATTTATTTCAATTGTTTCCATAACCTAAAGATGGCAGCTGTGCGAAATTTTAAAATCTCCTTGTAACTTCTAGTGTCCTAATTAAACGATTGAAGTTTGAATACTACACGTACACAATAATCTGCATGTAACAGTACATAACTCTAGGACCTACATATATAAAATCCAACATGGCGACCATCCGAATTATTTAGTCGGTTCTCAATATCTACGAATCTATTACAGCAATCAAACTGAAATTGTGTATGTTGATAGTTGCAATAAGTGGGCTATATGAAAATAGGCTATATAGTTCTTCACGGAACTACTTGTTTAAAATTCCGAAATCATTTTTCTCATCCCTTGGCGTAATGGTGGGTCATATCAAAAATTCTTTCAGACAAAAGTTTTAGGTAATTATTAGGGGAATATTTTCCATTTTGCACGGTTTTGATATTGTGCCTATTAAGAGAGATATGATTAATGTTTCCCGAAAAACCCACTTTTTTCCTCCCCTTTGGTCAATGGTTGGTGCTATCAAAAAACTTATTTGACATACATTTTTGGCGCTTATCCAACACATATTATGAACTTTGAATGGATTCGATATTTCAAGTATTAAGAGAGTTATAGCGAAATTTCTCTTTTTCGAAAAAAGCCCCCCATTTTCACCCCCTACGACCGATTTTGCCCATTAACGAACTCGACCGAGATTTTATAGAGATACATGTTATGTAAAAAATACAAAGTGTTTGGTGCAAAATATATATATATCTGTCTGTTAGGTATTCAGCCCGAAGGCTGGTTGGATCCTCAAAAAGTACCGCCGTTACGTTATGTGAGTAGATGCCCACAAAAACCCAAGGCAGCACTATTTCGAGGCGTTCTAGGCAAGGAGAGGAGTGAGGTAGTTTGCCATTGCTTTCCTCACTGAGTCAGAACAGTAGTCCTAACCCTATGAGTTGAACCTTTCACAGCATTCACATGCACTGACTGTGCCCCGAATGCCATTACTAAGCACCACCCATACCTCAGTAGCTTCCATATAATCACAGCCATGGGTGAGACTGAGACATCGGTGAAAAGCCACCTTTTACTCTAGCCTGTGCCAACTAACAAATGCAAATGTAGTATATATATACAGGCTGTAAAAAAAGTCCTGCACCAAACTTAAACTCCGCATGGGGATGGGGGCAGGGAGTAATTTGAGATAGGGAACCCATGTCCGCAATGCAATCGTAACGCCCCTATGAGCGATTTTAATTATGAGTACATCTGGCAACGTCGCGTGCTATCCACTGCAGAGGACCGATTATCACTCACAAGTCTACCTAGCTCCATTCCCACTTCGTGGCTCAGTAGAAAAGCGCTCGACCCTCAGCTGTAGGTGACTCCACGCTGGGGGTTCGAATCCTTCTTCCAACCCAACTTGATTATTTTTCCCTCCGAGTAATTTGATGATGGATCAACTTAATTACCGTAAGCATGATGTTTTCAGGTAGATGTTTCAAGAACGTTTTAAGAATCTTAATTAAATGTCCTCAGTTCCAACGATCGCTGAACCTGTCTCTGTATCTTAACTGTACCTTATTTAAACTCGCAATCTTTTGCTTGTAAAGTAACCGCCTATGTCCTTTACCTCAAATTGCGATCTTAAACATATCATTGCGAAACAATCATACAGCAATTACGACAAAAACAAAGAGATCATTTGTGTCCAAACAAAATCCTACCGCGAAGAAATAAATCGGCAACGAACAGAACCAATTTGTTTTTCTTTTAAAACGCAAAATTGCGGCGTATAATGTAGCTCCTTTTAAAACGAAATTAGAAACAAAAAGGATCTAATCTAGCCCTATGTAGTAATTAATTGTTGCAAATACAAACGACTCGAAGAAAAAAATCTGCATTGTCGGAAGGGGGATTCGAACCCGGTCACGTCAGTGTGAGATTCTAACGGCTTTGCACTGAACCACGAGGTGGGCTGATAACTAGATTGACTTGTGAGCGGTAATCGGTCCTGTGCCGTGGGTAGCACGCGACGTTGCCATATGTACTCATAATTAAAATCCCTCATAGGGGCGTAACGGTTGAGTTCCGCACATGGGTTCCCTATCTCAAATTACTCCCTGTCCCCACCCGCATGCGGGATTTAAGTTTGGTGCAGGACTTTTTTTACAGCCTGTATATATATATATATATATATATATATATATATACATTTATACATAAATTATATATAAACTTTTGAACTGACGGTGGTTTTGGGGTCTGGGGGATGTGAAACGCGAAGATATGTCGAAATTTTCCGAAAGTCGAAACATGATACCCATTGCAATAGTTAGCTTTCTAATGAAATCTACCTAAAAAATAATGACTGAAAATTATGTGCATAATAATAATAATAAATATAAGAAATCCTCCCTGACTTTCACCCCCTAATAAATAATAATATTACTGAGTGGTAAGACTCGATCCACAACAAAACAATTTGAATACAGCTTCACTCAAATGATAAATCATAACATAAACTTTGAGCTGTAAGAACTCGCTCGTCAAAACATATGGATACAAGTCCATTTTTCCTGGTCAAGAAGTTATATAATGCGTGGTGTACTGCTCGTTAATAAGAAAATGAGTACTGATGCGAATCCGTTTACAACTGAAACAGTCGTGTTGCTCACGGAGTTGCATCTTTTAAATCACACTACGGCTATGGGACCCACCCTTAATTAATACACTATAATTACTACTGACACATGCAAAAACTAATAATAATAAAAGAAATGAAGAATCTCCCTGAGATTCTAGCTGGTGCCAGAGCACATAAATAAACAAAAAGAGCATGCCAGATATAGGCCAAAACGCTCACATCACAAACTGAGAACATAGCCTCGCGCACCCTAATGCCACACGGGTCATTGAACGCGTAAAAATAAACACACAAGAATTAAAGTAAAAGCAACAAAATACAAGCCTAACGGCTGAAAAACTATGTTTACATTTATATAAAACGCCAGACAAACAGGAGTTTCGGAAGCTACCTTACAACAAGGACAACACCGATTTAATCAATCAAATACTCATTATAACCGATCAGGTTCTGTGAATTTAAAACAACTTCTTAAAATTGAAGTACAGGATCCTGGCCTGCTACTAATGACAAGTCACGTTATCTGATTTGAGCAAGCCCCTCTTGTATGAGTCATCGCTGCCCCAATTATCTCTCTCAGTCCCTCAAGCTAGGTGCATTTTCCCACTGGAAACGCCAACATATCTCACCCATCCACCTGGATGGCAAGAAAACACAAATATATACCACAAGTCCAGCCTCGCGAGGTAATGAACTGGGCTGACGTGGAGCAAGACAGAATAATCACCATGATATATTCTCGATAGCACATCATAAAAAATCACACTACGCACTAAAAGCTTGGACTGACTCTCATAAACATATCACTGGGTCGGCTCAAAACAGATCAACAATACTGCGTCCATTGACACATAAAAAAAACACAACAAAAACTCGGGTGCAAAGTGCCATCCCGTTCAAATCTGCTGAAAAGCAACTATCAAAAATAATCCTGATCCGTCATAAAATTCTGCTCACAAATAATCTTTACCCTCCAAATTCTATTTTTAATCTCAACATTAATTCAGTTCCATTTCTGTTATAAGGCATACCTCCGAATAATAATGCTTGACCGCGATTTACCCAAACGAATGCAAGCACGAGCTGCGCGTCCCCACGTATAGTTGAACCAAACACAAATCACAATATTTACAAATTTCACAACGCTCGGCTTGTCCCGTTACTTAACGTGTCAGTAATCAAGAACTAATAATCTACATTACCTAACAAGCAAACAAATATCTACAAAAATATGTCCCATAATACCATAGCTGATTTAATGAATAAATAAATAAATTCATTTGTATTCATTCCTTTAAAACAGCGTCAAGGAAACGTCTGCAGCCATCTCCTTTAAGATGTTTATCTCGTCATCGACATCTTCTGGCAAATGTCCTGCTGGTTCCAAGATCCGGTCTCGTTCCTAGACGTCATCTCGTGCTGAATTAAATAAAGTTTTGTCAGATACACACACGATATATTTCCTACTACATTCACCTATCAAGTACTAAATTCCTTGACAGTCTATTTGGTGAATTATTTCGATGAACTGGTTCTACTGGTAGTGCTGGGACTACAAATAAATCACTGAAGTTACACTTATAACTTGACGAAACTGTTCCATGTTCAAATACATGAAAATATTGCAGAGTATGCCTCGTGTCCTCGGACACCTTATGTCCTCAAATACTCAAATAAAAATCAACTTCACGGCCTCAGACGCACAAAATAAAGAGTCGACGTTACGTCCTCAGACGCACAAAAATAAGTCTTCTCTCGAAGCTTTTCTGGATCCTTATAAATGAAACTGACTAGGGTAGGTGTGGAAGGGGATTTATGAAAAAATATTCCATAATAATTATCAGACTAGCATGCGATCGGTATCAATGAGTTCGTAGCGATGTGGAGGTTACGATTATGCTGTAGCTGGCTCGAATCGATTGTGGAATTAATCCGTAGATAACTCGCGCGTTAATTTACCAGGGTGCGTTACCAAGCCGAGTTGCCGCTAAAATAAGGCGTCTTGATATTATTGGTTCAGACTCTTGTATGTCTTTGCGCGCTTTTACTAGTATTTCTGCGACAGAGAGTGGTTAACATGAAGATTGACCAATTACATCGTAGCATTTGGTTTTCTTCTTGGCGCCAACACTCATAGCAACAGGCCATAATGTGCGTGCCCAAGCCATCTCCGCGCTAAAAGTTGCACCTGTCCTATGTGTCAAGAATATTATGCTACTTCCTAAAATACCACAGGAACTTAAACCATTGTGTCCTCTCGGCCACTGATTTCTCAATATTTCCCAACACCGTCTGGCTCTCATATCTGCTGTCTGTAGAAATGTATCAAAAATGATGAATAATTTATTACAATCCTTTATACAGCCTGTGGATATAGGGTTCACTACATATATAAAAATCTAACATGGCGACCATCCGAAATATTTAGACGGTTCTCAATATCTACGAATCTATTACAGCAATCAAGCTGAAATTTTGTATGTTGATAGGGGCAATTAACATAAGTAGGATATATGAAAATAAGCTGTATAATTTTTCACGGAACCACTTGTTAGTCCACTATCGATTTTTGCAAAAAATGAAAGTAGACTTATCAGATCAACACTGGGCGAACAAGATGTTCAGTAAAGAACATATAGCCTACTTTCTCCTAAATGTATGAGTATAGTTATAACTCGTTGTTATTATCAAAGAGTATAATAGATTCATTTCTTGGTTGAAGACCTTAGAAACTATTTACCTCTACCAAACGCCTCAACCTATATAAAAACTGGTGCAATCATTGAAGAAATATAGATAAGAAGTATCTCAAGAATGTTATGGATCTGGAGACAAAATCGACCGGACTGGCTGCGTGGCTCAGCGGTGACGTTCTCGCTTGCTGCGCCCTAGGTTGCAGTTTCGTATCCTGCCGCAGTCAGCTGGCATTTGAGGGTGCACAAATGCGAGGGAGCCGTGTCAGTACATTTACTGGCACGTTAAAAATCCCCTTCGGGCCAAAATTCCGGCACCCCGGCGTCTCTATAAGCAGCAGTAGTTAAAAGGGACGTAAAACCAATAACATTATTATTATTATTATTATTATTATTGAAATGAAAATCCACAGCCTGCTTCCAGTCTCCGACCGGGTCAGGAATGGAATGAATGAAGCCCCCATCCAGCGGCGAGGATATGAATTGTGCCGGCTGCCGAGGCCTGACGCACTCCTCTGGGGCAATGATTAAATGAATGACGGATGAAATGAAATGATAGTGGAGAGTGTTGCTGGAATGAAATGTTGACAGGGAAAACCGGAGTACCCGGAGAAAAACCTGTCTGCCTCCGTTTTGTCCAGCACAGATCTCACATGGAGTGACCGGGATTTGAACCACGGACCCAGCGGTGAGAGGCCGGCGTGCTGCCGCCTAAGCCACGGAGGATCGCTATTTGCCTGAAATAAAAGTATTAATTAATAACCTGAACTAGCACCAACGGCTAGAATTCAGTTACTATGTGAAATCGTTTTGTTCTTTACTTCAAATAACATTTTCAAATAACGCACAGTAGGCTGTTACAAACCCTTTAAAATAAAAAGTAAAAATGTATTGTAGTATCATCTTGTCATTCTTCAAACTCGATGCGCATAGAATGCCAATGGTATAGTAATCAATGGAGTCCCACGTAGACCAGTCGTGACATCTAGTGGAGAAGTGCCGAACAATATAATCCTAACAGGGCGAGTGCATTCTAGCGGCCATAAGAAGTAAGTTTTCAATAAAATCTGGAAGTTAATAAGTAGGTCGGCGTCCAGTTACCTTTTTGGCTGCTAGATGTCTCGAGAAAATCTGCAGGCGAATTATGTTTTAATTAAATATATATTTTCCACCATAATATGCACAATATAACGCTTAATTTTAAAACGTCTATTACAAAACAATAAATATATAAAATTTCAAGCAAAAACCCTAACTCTGATGGGGTTTGAACCATAGGCATATGAGCGATAGGCCAACGCTTTACCACAGAGCTAATTGTGCAAACGAACATCGTTCTATATAAAATGACTTAGATAGAACTTGTTAGCAAAAAATGATTTATACTAAACGATTTCATCAGAGGAGTATATTATTTATATATAAAACATTTCATACAAAGTTAATTAATTTTGTATCAGTACGCTATATTGCATGCAATACTCAAATTAGTGAAATATAAGTCAGGCACAAGATATCCGCTGCCATCTTGTCTTGTTACTGAGACATCTCAGCTTTTTAAAATCACGTCTGCACTATAGTATTACAAAATAAACTTTTAATTTCGAACGTGCCTCTTCCTTTAGAACAGTTAAAACGATTCTCGGCTCGATAATCGGAACTGGTGGGTCCCTTGATATGGATTATAAAATTTGCATAATTCTCACGGCCGCCATACCGAAATGGTATGGCGGATGGCCTTGTAGTTAGGTCACAAGACGCGTCCTATATGAAGGTATGTTGTTACCAAATTTGGTAGAGATCGGATGATTTGATTAGTCGTTATTTGATTTTACGTTTTGAACGTTTGAGTGGTCGCCATTCAGTTTTGGTAAAGATGGCGGCGATATAAAACATGACACTGAGGTGCCCTTTGCTTGTTCTACCTCTGTACCAAATTTCGTTCAATTCGGTTTCACCGTGTTCGAATTGATAGGGGGGGGGGGGGGGACAGACATTCAGAGTACACACACTCACACACATACACACACACAGACAGACACACATTTTTTGGCCCTGTAGTGATCTCATAAGTCTACTTTCATTTTTTGCAAAAATCGAAAGTAGGCTAAAAATTGTGTGTCTGCCAGTGTGTGTGTGTGTGTGTGTGTGAGTGTGGGTACTCTGAATGTCTGTCCCTCCTCCTATCAATTCGAACACGGTGAAACCGAAATTTGGTACAGAGGTAGCACTAGCAAAGGGCACCTCACTGTCATGTTTTATATCGCCACCATCTTGACGAAAACGTAATGGTGGCCACCCAAATGTTAAAAGCTTAAATCAAATTATGACCAACCTAATCATCTGATCTCTACTAAATATTGCAACAACGTACCTTTATGTGCTAAGCATCGTTTGACCAAATGACAAGGTCATCAGTCCAATAGTTTGCAGATAGCGGCCATGTATGTATGCAAATCGATTCCCCCTATCAATTCAAACACGGTGAAACTGAATTGAACGAAATTAGGTACAGAGGTAGCACTAGCAAAGGACACCCCAGGGTCATGTTTTATATCGCCGCCATCTTGACGGAAACGGAATGGCGGCCACCCAAATATTAAAAGCTTAAATCAAATGTCGACCAACCTAATTATTTGATCTCTACCAAATTTGATCTCTACCAAATTTTGCAACAACATAACTTTTTGTGGGAAGCATCTTTTGACTGAACTACAATGTCATCAGCCCAATAGTTTGCAGATTGCGGCCATGTATGTGTGCAAATAGATTCACCATATCAATTCAAACACGGTGAAACCGAATTGAATGAAATTTTGTACAGAGGTAGCACTAGCAAAAGGCACCTCATATTCATGTTTAATAGCCGTTTAACACGTTGTATTTCAACAAGCTACTACAACCAACATTCAATTATACTCCTTGAAAAGGACAAAGAGTTATAACAATACCCATGCATTTAGGAGAAAGTACGCTATATGTTCTTTCCTGAACATCTTGTTTTGATTGGCATTACAACGCATGCCGGGAACAGCCTTGTAATTAATATTATTTATTTATTTATATAATTTATTCTCACAGGTTTTCCCTAGTAATATTTCAATGGGTAGCTACAAGCAGTAAGGTGCACAAGCTTTAATTTACAATGCCTGTTGTTTTGTGTGTCGTTAGATGTATCATGGCCCATACACTACATCAGTACATTCACGATTAACACTTACCGCACAATATGGTACGTTCCTAAAACCGCCGCCTTCTGTAGTTGTATGTATGCATCTTTGGATATTATTATTATTATTATTATTATTATTATTATTATTATTATTATTATTATTATTCTTTCTTCGTTTACGCCAGCTATGGACCAGGTCATTTCAACTGTTTACGTCTTTGGGCCTTGATCTTAGCCCAGTGTTCACGCATTCGCTGCCTGTGAGACACCTTTCTTTCTTCAGACCACTTCTTGCCGGTTTTAGCCTACTTTTCACATTTTGCAAAAATGAGGAAAAAGTAGACTTATGAGATCGGGCAAATGTGTGTCTGTCCTTCTGTCTGTCTCGCTGTGTGTTGTCCCCCCCTATCAACTCCTAAACGGCTGGAGCAATCAAAACAAAATTTGGTAGGGGTAAAGAGCTATACCTGAATATCTCACGGCCATATTTGAAAATTATGTCAGTGCTACCAACTGCTGAAAAATCGCAATTGAAATTTGAGCTCCATGTTGGATATCTTGGAAGGTATGAATGGGAGCTTTTTCAAAATTGGTACACGTATAGATAATAATATTTCAGTTTAATTTTCAGGAGGCCATGCATGGCAGTGTTGCCAAAATGATTATAAGCTTGACGATAAGTCCAATATTTAAATGCATATAACTTCTATTCCATCATTCGGATTTCAACCAAATTTTGTATGTAATATGTGTTCATAATCAGATATGACTGGGCGTATTCCTAAGAGCCACCAGGGCTGCCAACTGTCAAAACATGGTCTCTCTATTCCTTTATCCAAATACCAATATATCAGAAAGTGTGCAAGCCGACAGCTTTACACTATGCACACGTATAGTACCTGACATTCTAGATAAATTTGGAGTAACATATATACGTCAGTGCTACCAACATGATTTTAAGACTGCTGATAGGACCAATTTTTAAATACATGTAACGTCTATAATATCAATTGGATTTCAACAAAATTTCGTATGTGATATGTGTACCATAACAGATATGATTATGCTTATTCTTAAGAGCAACCAGGGCTGCCAACTGTTAATAAATGCTGTCTCTATTTTTTTACCCAAATATTAATATATCAGAAAGTATGTAAGCCAACAGTTTTAAAATGTGTACACGTATAGTACCTAACATTCTAGATTAATTATGAGAGCCTAATATACGTCAGTGCTGCCAACATGATTTTAAGCTTGCTGATAGGTCCAATTTTAAAATACATGCAACTTCTATACTAACAAATGGATTTCATCCAAAATTGGAACAACAAGAGATCCTAATATTTCAGATTATTTCTGACCAACGCATGCATGACATTGTTGCAAACATAATTTTACGCGGGCTGATAATATCCAATCTCTAACTGCATGTATCGTCCATGCTATCCATTGGACTTCAACCAAATATTGTATTCTGTATCTAAGGAGATAGAACTAACAATATATTCAGTCATCAGGGCTGCCAAGTGTAGTGCTCTATTAGGCTACAGGTATATTTTGAACTAATTAGAAATTTCGATATTACCAACTTAATTTCGCTATTTTTCTAGATAGGTCTATATAGATTGGCATGAATCTTAAATGTTAAGAAAAGTAGGCTCTTTAGTTCGTCACAGAACTTCTTGTTAATTTCGCTTTTTCTTGGAATTCTTGGTGTGCACCAAGCTTTTCCTTCAAAAGGTCACGCTCCATAATATCTGCGTGGGTGATCCCTGCTTCGTGTTAATCCTTGTCTACCCCACTAAACCGGGGGCCCTTGTTTTTTTTTGTTTGTTAAGAAAATAGGCAAATATCCGACTGGTGATTCTCTCGGGTTTCATACGGGTTAAGTGGCCATAGCAAGATATTTTTCTCTTCCGAATTACTTGAGATATCCTTTCTACATGATGGTACAGCTCATTGTTATGCCGTCTCCAGTATTCTCCATCGTCTTTCAACGGCCCTAAGATTTTCCTAAGGATCTTCCTTTCCTTGGCTTCCAATTTGTCAACCAGACCCTTCCTGTTCATTGCCAGGCATTCTGCTGCGTACAGCGCCTCAGGTCGGATAAGTGTACGATAGTGTCTTAGTTTGGCATTGCGGGACACTGTTCGCTTGTTGTACACCCCTTTCGTTAGCTGGTAGGCCACTTCCATCTTGTTCATTCTTGACGTGAAGGTTTCCTTCTCTGATATGTTGGACTCGATCCACTCCCCTAGGTACTTATTATTATTATTATTATTATTATTATTATTATTATTATTGATGTTGTTGTTGTTATTATGACATTCATTTCACCACATAAGTGGGACAAATCAACATATCGTTGATTTTGATTTGTTTGCAAGACATTATGACAACTTCTCTTAAGGTGGCCCATTGAGAAACGAGCGAACAATGCAACAGGTCTCCGAGATGACGACCTTCTGCATGATGATATGTAGCCCATGATACATTCCCAATATTTTTAGATCGCGAGTCAATGATTTAGGGATGATGCCAATAGAAGAGATGACTATTGGCAGAACCACTACACTCTCTTAACTCCACATTTGCCGTATTTCCTCAGCCAAGGGCAGATATTTGGTGATCTTCTCACACCAGGTTTGTTGCAGATTATGGGAATTGGGCAGTGCGAAATCAATGCGAAATGCCCTCTTCCGCACTTTGTCCACAAGAAAACTATCTGGTCGGTTTGCTATACCAGCAATATCAGTAATAACTGATCGGTCCTATAACAACTTGTGAGTAGGATTTTCCAAAACAGTACTAGGAATATAGGCTACTGATATTAAGGCAAAGTATTTTTATTATTATAAAACCGTTATTAGGCCTCAGTTTTGTAGGCAGCAGAGATCCTCTTGATAAACAAGAAAGGCAACAAGGATGATTTGGAGAAAGTCGAGAGATGTATCCTTCGAAAGATTGCTCCAAGATGGCTCTTATCGACTTAAAGCCAACACCGAACTATACCGTCAGTTGGAACAACAACATACGACGGAGATGACTGAAATTCTACGGACACCTCTTCCTGATGGGGAGCGATAGAATCACCAAGAAGATCTTCAACTTGATTAATGGCTGCAAGACTGGCAGCTTGTGGCTTAATGAAGTGAAGCATGACTTGAATAACGCTGGGATTTTAGACTGTGATATTCTTGACCGTTCCAAATGTTGTGATAGTGTTAACTCTTGGTCCTCACCACCCAAAGTGATTAAGACCCGACCACCCCTCACACAGGGGAGGAAGGACAAGTTATTGGCTGGACTGAGGAGATATTGGAGATCAAAGAAAGCATCGCAGAAGCACTAGTCATAAGCGCTCCATAGTGGGCTTAAATCACTAACATATATATATTTATTGTTTTACGAGGGAAGTGGAAAATCTTACATAAGATTTTGAGAAGGGTCGGCACTCCTCAAGTGTGTGGGATTCTTACCCATAGAAACCACACCCTATCCTCTTGACAAATCCCATCCCGGGACCACTTTCGTATTACCTCTGGATGGAGCCATTATCTTTGCTTCACAGGCACCTTCTTACATCTCAATTCATAGCCTGTGGATCGCTGACTTAATCAACTAAATCGTGCAAGTCCCCATCCGACTTCTTCTGACGAGGGACCACCTCAACGAAGAAAGCGGCCTTATCCCAGCTGAGCTCGTTCCTCAGCATAATTCCAACTATATTGTCTGGCGTTATTGGACAATCCTCAGCTTCAAGTCGTTGTTTTTCCGCTGCCCAACGAGCGCAGACGAAGAACGTATGATATACGTTATGTCGTTCGTTCTCGCAGTAAATACATACTGGACTCTTACTTTGGCCATACGATGAAAGTAACACCGAAAGTAGCCTTGACCTGTCAACATCTGAGTCAGAAAGTAATTAGTTTCCCTATGTTTTCTACTTGTCCACTCAACCAGACTCGGAATCAGTCGAGCTGTCCATCTTCCTCTGAGATCGTCATTCCACCTCTGCTGCCAAAGTTCCATCTTGCATGCCACGGCTTTCTTCCTGACTTGAGCCTTGCCCAGTTCTACTCGTCGGAAGTATACTAATAATAATATTATTATTTATATTGTCACCGTTAATCTCAGATAATTGTCTGGTAAGATACAAAGATGATGATGATGATTGTTGTCTTAAGGGCCAAACATCGAGGCTATCGGCCCAAAATACAAAGCAATTATGCAGATTATAAGTACATTGATTCAAAGCATAATCATTACCTTGATTTAGATCACTGGCAATGAACTTACGAACGATACTAGTTGTAGACGATAGCACTGCCTTCTGTATTAATTTATACAAGTTAGTGTCCAGATCAAGAGCTTTTTCCCCTGTTTAGAAACCACACCAGTACTTGAGATGACTATTTGTACAATTCGAACTCTCTTGACATGCCAAATGCTTTGAATAAATACACTATTAAAATATTCGCCTTTCAATACAATTTATTAATTAGTACTCACAGGTACATGTTTCGAGGGCTTTCACACTCTCCCTTCATCAGCCTGCTTACCAAAACATTTTAAGAAAACTTTCCTGTGGAAAATATGTTCATGTGATTTATATGTGCTTGTGAACAAGGAATGGAGGGATGTTCATGAAATGGACTGAAAATGTTAATTTTCAATTTATTTTTTATTTATTAATAGAACTCATTGATAGTAAGTTACCAAAGTTTCAGTAATACAATCGCATCTGAAGTGCCTGAAAAATAATTAAATGTGTAGTGCGACTTTCCTGCCACGCCCTAGCACGGTCTACAACGATTCTGTGGATTACATTCAAGCAATATTGCGAGGGATACATCTAGGAGGCCGTGATATATACTCTCTGGTTTTTCCAGATCACCTGCGACCCTGTGCAGTATCTTAGAAACCATAACAATCAGCTTCTAGGTTTAGCCTATAAAGAAACCATTCTTGTTTTGCCTTGGGCTACTGACGGCGATTTACAAAAGTTTTTCATTTGTTCATCATTCAATAATGCCACGGCCACGTAGAGTGTATAGAAAAATGGATATGCAGCGTTTGCAGAAGCTGCTGAATGCTACAAGGTGCACTCTTCAAGTGCATTATGTCATGACCATCAGACAGAACCTGTCCAGTGTAAGTGAAATGAAAAGTGCTGTGTGGGGTACACATTTCCACATGGTGTCAAAAGATAAACCTCCCTATCACCATATGTGTCACATTAGCTCAGAGGGATAACTTCCCTTACTTTCACAAGGAGCCTGGATGTTGTCAAGCCCACTTAGAGGTTTCTGGCTGATCCTGACCTCAAAAAGTGTGTTCATGGCAAAACCCAGAATCCAAATTAGTCTCTAAATTCACTCATATGGAAACGATGCCCTACATCCACATTTTCATCTGCTACAGTTGTCAGAATTGCTACTTATGATGCAGTCATTGTATTCAATTGTGGGAATGTAGGGAGGATGAAGGTATTAGAGAAAATGGGCTTCGAGATAGGAGGTTTCACTCACGACATCTTCAGAAAAATAGTTTTACAGCGCCTCTCTGCGGCTGAAAAGTCAGCTGAAGACCTATTTAAGGAAAGGAGGCAGAAAATAAGAAGCCAAAAGAGAAACCGTGACGGGAAAGAGGACCCTGAGTACAGTTCTGGGGCCTTTTAAAGAGGTAACAGAAGAAAAAACGTTAAGTCGAACTAAAAATTGCTTTTCCTCAAAATTATATTTTTCAATGTTTATGTACTTTTTCATCAGGATCTAAAAAGGCTAGGATTTTGAAATTTGGTACTTTTATTTCAATAAACATGATAAATGTTCTCTCATGAGGAAATTTTAAAATTCTGCGTATAATCTGAGATATGGGGCATAGTGCTTGGAATTTTGGGTGGATTTTATATTATACGTACAGAATTAAAATTTAAAAAAATATTAAAATTCTCGTAATAGATTTATCCAAAAAATCTCATGAGAGAAGCTTACTATATGCAAAGAGATTAAATACAGAAAGTTTTGTAGAAATCTGTTGAATAGTTTCTGAAAAAAGGAACATATAAGATTTTTTGGAAATACAATTTTAAATTCTCTTAAAAAAATTAATGTCGAAAATATAACCTAGGAACTTCACAGTATATTCACTAACTTAATATTAAGCATGGTATAAAATTTCATTTTCATATCTTCAAATTGAGGGTTTTGTGCATCTTTTAAATAGTGTGTGTTTTTCATGAACGTTAAGCAGGCTGATGAAAGGGGAGTGTGATAGCACTCGAAACATGTACCTGTGAGTACTAATTAATACATTGAAAGGCGGATATTTTAATATTCATTCAAAATATATTTACGTCAATACTGCACCCTTCAATAAAGCATGGTTTTCTCAAGATTCATCTACGGGGTCGTGTTCAGTCCAGACTGCGACACACAGCAAAGTTCGCTAAAAACAACATGCTCTAATGAATAGAAAGGTTCATGACAGAGGCTATACTAGAAATAAAATGAAAAACAAGTAGAATAAAGAAATATAATGACTGAAAAGGTATGTGCATAATAATAATAATAATAATAATAATAATAAAAGAAATCCTCCCTGACTTTCACCACCTTAATAATAATGGTAACACTGAGCGGTAGGAACTCGCTCGCCACAACAAGACAATGTGAATGCAGCTTCACATAAATGACAAAATCATAACATAAGCATTTGAGCGGTAAGAACTCACTCGTCACAACATATGGATACAAGTCCATTTTTTCTGGTCAAGAAGTTATATAATGTGTGGTGTACTGTTCGTTAATAAGAAATTGAGTACTGATGCGAGTCCGTTTACAACTGAAACAGTCATGTTGCCTACGGAGTTGCATCTTTTAAATCACACTACGGCTATGGGACCCACCCTTAATTAATACACTATAATTACTACTGACACATGCAAGATCTAATAATATGAACAGAATGAAGAATCTCCCTGAGATCCTAGCTGGTGCCGGAGCACAAAATGAACACAAAAAAAGCATGCCAGAAAATGGGCCAAAACGCTCTCATCATAACTTGGGAACATAGCTTCGCGCACCCTAACTTGACACGGGTCAAGAACGCGTAAGAATAAACACACCAAAAATTGAACCAACAACAACAAAATACAAGCCTAACGGCTGAAAAACTATTTTTATATTTATATAAAACGCCAGACAAACACGAATTTCGGAAGCTCCCTTACAACTATGGACAACACCCATTTAATCAATCAATACTCATTATAACCGATCAGAGTTTTGTGAATTTTAAACAACATCTTAAATTGCAGTACAGGAAGCAAGCCTGTTCATAATGACAAGTCACGTTATCTGATTTGAGCGCGCCCTTCTCGTATGAGTCACCACAGCCACAAATATCTCACTCAGCCCGGCAAGCTCGGTGCAGTTTCACTCTGGAAACGTCAACATATCTCACCCATCCCTGGATGGCGAGAAACACAATTATATATACCACAAGTTCACCATCGCGAGGTCATGAACTGGGCTAATGTGGAGCAAGACAGAATAATCACCATGATATATTCTCGCTAGCACATTATAAAAATCACACAACGCACCAAAAGCTTGGACTGACTCTCATACGCACACACTGGGTCGGCTCAAAACAGATCAACAATATTGCGTCCATTGACACATTAACAAAAATACACAACAAAAACTCGGGTGCAAAGTGCCATCCCGTTCAAATCTGCTGGAAAGCAACTATCAAAATAATCCTGATCCGTCATAAAATTCTACTCACAAATAATCTTACCCTCCAAATTCTATTTTTAATCTCAAAATTAATTCAGTTCCATTTTTGTTGTAAGGCATACCTCCGAATAATAATGCTTGACCGTGATTTACGCAAGCGAACGCGAGCACGAGCTCCGCGTGTCGCTCCGTAAAGTTGAACCAAATACAATCACAATATTTACAAATTACACAACGCTCGGCTAGTCCCATATTTAATGTGTCAGTAAAACAAAAACCAATAATCTACATTACCAAACAAGCAAACAAATATCTACAAAAATATGTCCCATAATACCATAGCTGGTTTAATAAATAAATTAATTAATTTGTACTCAATCCTTTAAAACAGCGCCAGGAAAAACGTCTGAAGCCATCTCCTTTAAGATGTTTATCTGGTCATCGACATCTTCTGGCAAATGTCCTGCTGGTTCCCAGTTCCGTTCTCGTTCTTAGACGTCATCTCGTGCTGAATTAAATAAAGTTTTGTCAGATACACACACGATATAATTCCTACTATATTCACCTATCAATTACTATATTCCTTGACTGTCTACTTGGTGAATTATTTCGATGAACTGGACCCTACTGATAGTGCTGGGACTATACCGAACGTCAGGTCAAGACCTAAGCGGTCCCTTTGATGTTCTGGTCTGTGAAAAGGCTAACGCGCAAGGAAATAGTTCCCAATTTTTCTGCTTGTTTTTGCAGTACAAGATGTTTCAGCGCATGTTGCTATGTTTCGATAAACTGGCTAGATTACTTTTAAGAAATTTCTTGGTATAAATCTATGAATAAATTAATCATTTTCTCGTTAACTGGGAGCTGCACCAACCTTGCTTTTCATGTGATTAACTGTGTGAGCGAATATTGCTTGTAGTGGTATTTTATACGATAGGCAGAGTAGTTCGGTACGAATTTGATATTATATTATATTTCGTTCTGTATAAACCTTGTTTGAACTGCAAAAGAGTAACCGACTCATTCAATGTTGTAGCAAATGAGGTTCAAACGTTGGTAATACTGTTATGATTGCACGGACTTCAAGATGGCTCCTTCAAGTAGACAACGTGTTCAAACTGCAGCTGTAAAGCTTGAATCACCAACAAAATACTTCAAAAATAATAAAAGTGGGGAGAAGTTCAGTAAAAGGTGCAAACAAATGATTTTAAATGTATATACTGTAGTAGGTTGAGGGATGACAATCCAGAGTGGGCAGTAGAAGAGTTGGTGAAGAAGACTGCGTACTTGGCTGGCGTTTCGACATACAGTGTTGACTCGGTGCGCGCTGAATTCAAAGCTCATGGTGAGTCTCCGGCGAGAAGTCGGCCGGCGTCACAAGGAAAGGGGGCTCATGTGTCACAGTATTTAGAATTTTGTTCTCTGTGGAATTCGTAGGAAAGTGCTTTCTTCTTTTTCTCAAGAATGAAATTCCAACTGTGACGAAAGTGACAGTGATAGTTAATGGTGATAGTAATAGTAGTGAATCATCTGACGGCGGTCTCAGTGGAATAGAAGCAATGGAGGAAGATTAGCGACAACATCTGTAAGTTTATACACATGTTGTATCCTAACATTTAATCTTATTTATAGGAGATTGTTTACTTCTTAGTAGCCTATGTCAGCTCAACCGAAAATATATAGCCTACTCGCCATGTTTTGTAATGACATTTTGATGATGGCTAATACGCATATACACCTGACAGTATTATTTTCCTATGCGCGGTATAATTATTATTTTGTTTTATAATTACCCTCCACTTCACGTTACAGTTAAGTCTTTGTACTAACAGTAGATCATTCTGCCTTCTGATTCTCACGAGTACGTGTCGTAACCCTTCAAGGAAGCAGCTGTTTCTCCCCGTCAACTTTCGATCTTCTGCAAGATAAGATGGTGACGGATGACAAATAAGCAATTAGTTGGTTCATAGGGTTCAAGGACACACGTCATTTCGTCTTCTTATATCACTCATCGTTCATGTGTCATTCCTCGCCTAACACAATGTTATAATGTTTTAAATAATCGCACGATAACATAAAACTACAAGCATCCTTTTTTAATTAACACAGAGCCTCGGGTTTCGACACGATAGGAAAACATATTTGGTTCAGTGAATATGCCGTAGATAAATTCGTAATTGAAGTGAATCAAAGGTCCGAACGCAAAGTCTTTGTGGTTAAGGTAGATTCAAACACTCGATCAGATGCGCACCATGTTGGAAACAAGACGGGACAGAGAGAAGATGCGCGGAGGGACAGAGAGAGAAGATGCGCGGAGGGATATTTTCCTCAGGTCTTGACCTGACGTGGGGTATACAAATAAATCACTGAAGTTACACTTACAACTTGAAGACACTGTTCCATGTTCAATAACATGAAAATTTGCAGGGTATGAATCTTACGTCCTCAGACGTACAAAATGAGTGAATGAACGTTACGTCCTTAGACGCACGAAATGAGTGATGATCCTCAAAGCATCTTGGATCCTTATAAATGAAACTGACTAGGGTAGGTGTGGAAGGGGATTTATTTAAAAAATATTCCATAATAATTATCAGACTAGCATGCGATCGGTATCATTGAGTTCGTAGCAGTGTGGAGGTTACGATTTTGCTGTAGCCGGCTCGAATAGATCGTGGAATTAATCTGCAGATAACTCCCGCGTTAATTTACCAGTGTGCGTTATCAAGCCGAGATGCCGCTAAAACAAGGCGTCTTGATATTATTGGCCCAGACTCTTGTATGTCTTTGCGCGCTTTTACATATTTTTCAGCAGTAGGGAGTGGTTAACATGATGATAGACCAATTGCTTCGTAGCATTCGATTTCCTTCTTGGCGCCAACCTTCCTAGCAACAGGCCATAATGTGCGTCCCCAAGCCGTCTTCCGCGCTAAAAGTTGCACCTGTCCTATGTCTCAAGAATATATATGCTTCTTCCTAAAATACCACAGGAGCTTAAACCATTGTGTCCTCTTAGCCACTGATTTCTCAATACTTCTCAACACCGTCTGGCTACCAGCCCCGAATATTTGGAAACTTTTCAGCATGTTTACCCTGCAGGCTGTGTACATTCGGAATGGCAGCATCAAACAGCGTGACTTCCTTAAATCTTTTGTTGAAGATCATTATGTCAGGCCAGTTATGTTTCACTGCCCTTTCCGTGAGTACAGTCCGATCCCAACACAGTCAACAATGTTCATTTTCAGTCACGTTTTCTGGAGCATACTGGTAGTACGGGGCCTTGTTCTGTTTCATAGCTGGAGTTTCCCAACTGCAGGATTTATGTTAGGTCGAACATCAATTCCGCCCGATTTTTCTCAATTCCACCCGGTCCTCCAAGGGACCCAAAAATATGTTCCTCAACCCCGCTCAGGCTTTGACAAGGGGTCAGCAAAGGGGTTATCCCGAATGACGTAAACAAATGTCATAACCCTCCTGCTCGCATACCAAGGGCCGGGTCAACGTCAAACACCTTCTGCAGCGCATGAGCGAATTCTTGCATTCCACACAACACAAGCTCTCAGGTGTTCATATTTTTGGGAATACCAAAAACAACCCCCACCCTGTTGACAAGTTGGTTAGTGGGTCAGTTGTTTAAAAGTATTGGAGGCAGTTACACCAACATTTTTTGTGCAACCTACGTCAGTCAAGTGCTTTGTGTTATTTATATAATTTAATTTTAACGAATTGCTGTTAAGTAGTAGAATAGATGATATAGTGAAATTAGTGGTATTATATTTTAAATTATTGTTTTTTTTCTGTTTTGTTGTTTTTAATGGAAAAATTAGTGGGTGGACGAGGACAGTCTTTAGTTGTAAGAAATGGTTTTAAGTACTACCATGCTAAAGAACTCAAATCAACAGACGAAGATCAGTGGCGGTGTATAATGAAATCGTGCAATGCACGTCCATATTTCCATATTTCCTGTCCATATTTTTATTTAACAACAGTGATTAATATCTAGCTCTTTGTATTATGTTTATATCTGATTTAACGATTGAGCGGACTTGGTGGTGGTGATTTAAAATTAATCATAATATTCTTTTACATAAGTCTGCCAAGTTTTCTATTTTTTTCTACTCATGCGCTGCATAAGGTGTTTGACACGGCCCTTGGTATGCGAGCAGGAGGGTTATGACATTGGTTTACGTCATTGGGGAAAAGCCTGGGCGGAGTTGAGGAACTCATTACTGGGTCCCTTGGAGGACCGGGTGGAATTGAGGTAACCCTGGCTACCTGACTGGAATTCCCGGGTGGAATTGATGCCCGCCCTTTTGTTACAGCATCATGCCTACGCTTGTATTCAGTTCCTGACAGCTGCGGGTATCCACAGGTGATCTGTTGCTATTATTAAGTTATTGTTATTATTATCATTAATTTTATTATTATTGTTTATTCTTTGACATCATTATAATGGCGAATACCCGGTTATATTTTGTGTTACATCCTGGTTCGGCCTTAGCAAGGAACCATCTGTACTGAAATACAGTGCATGTAAATTACACTGTATAGGAACCTCTCAATGCATTAATTTCGCGCCCGCACTCTTCACATGTCTCCGTCATTTGTAGGATGAGCTAATTATCCATCAGAGTTATCTTCAGGTCTTGCTAAGTGATGGACCGTAGTATTTTCACCAAGGAACTTCCTGACAGTGTGGCAGGTGTTTAACAGAACTGCCTTCTGTAGCTCAATATATATCTGCGGTTGCAGATTCAATACTGATAGACTACTGTGGAGGGTTTTGTGTAAAACACCAGCAGATGATACTCATTATTATTATTATTATTATTATTATTATTATTATTATTATTATTATTATTATTATTATTATTATTATTATTATTACTATTATTATTATTATTATTACCGTATTATTATTATCATTATGTAGCCTATTTCCAAAAATATGGCGGTTTTCCTTACTCAGCTTGTAGAGATTTGAAGCCATTGTGTCAGTGTTGCCAACACAAATAACCACGTACAATGGTGTGCAAATTGTTAGAATCAAATAGAGACTTTAAATCAGTCAGAACATTTTATTGAACAACGGCTGACATATTCCATCACCCTACTTAGTAAAGTTTTCTCCCCTGTAGACTTATAACTTTTACCATAAGGAATTGCGACAGGAAATGTTTAGAATTGGGTATTCCGAGGGATACCTGATCTGGGTCCGTTTTCTCTTCTTTCATTGACTATGGAATATGCCCTCTGTCTGGCGATTTCAATCCATGGGCCACGAATCTTTGAATAGTAAGAGCGGATGATCAGTATAAAAGATTTTGAATTCCTCAGCTCTAAGCTCATACACAAAGTAGAAAATAGTAATCAAAACAAAACGTGTGACATTTTGCACTTATATAAGCATTTTACTCTAAATTTCGTATAACAAGATGTAATTAAGAATAATAGTTAAATATTTGAAATAACTTCAGCGTCTTGAAATGTACATTATGCAACGAGCCTATAATGGCAATAATTAAGACACGAGTATGTTTATAAAACGAGCGTAGGGAGTTTTATAATTTCCATACGAGTGTCCTAATTACCGTTATAGGCGAGTTGCACACGACTGTTAATGTTCGACGATAATTACAACTATTTTATGTTCGAACATAAATATTCATAAATATCTGTCGAGATTTCTCCAGTTTTATGTACTGAACAGATCACATGAGACGCAGAGGATACCTTGTATTTGACCATGGCCTCCTGGAATACCTCTTTATGACACTCGCCACGCAGTGAAATTTAAAATAGGGGGCCATGGAAGTGAGCGCAGGTGCGATGCTATCCCCACCTAATTGGTCACACGACTGTTTCTTGAGCTCTGATTGGTGGGAGAAACTGTATCATAATGAAAACTTTGACTATAATGAGCCTCTTTATAGTACAGTTTTCTGACATATAATATTTACATTTCGCCAGGGTCGAACATAAATATATTTAGTCATTAAATCATGAAAAGTATGAATGAGATTTTGAATAATAATTTGCACACCTCTGTTCTCAGCTTGCCAACTTAAGCATGACCCGAACGATAGGCCTATTCATTTCATTTCAACTGAATTCCCTGACTTATCTGTAAATAACCAACGATTGTAATTCATTCCACAGAAATATAAGTAGGCCTAATTAAAAGAAATCGTAGAACCTGATAGTTCAGAACATTTATCGAGAAAGGAACTACAAGAATGAGAGAAACTTAAGATAGCCTTTCAAACAATACACTTGAAATACAACTTCACTATTTAGATAGTTTTTGCCTGTAAACATGTGTTTTCTATTATAGGTAATACCGTGAAGCCGATATATATTTCTGTTGACAGTGCTTGTACAAGCACATGTTGGTGTAATAACAGACAAAGCTCTATAAATCTTCAAGCTACTCAACTCTCACTAGTACCAACATGGCCGTCTGTAATTACCTGTGTTTTGTAGCGTACTGCAACATTATTGCAATATTTCCCCGGTTAGGTCTCAATACAAGGCCAAGCCAGCCAATTATAAAGCTCTTCAAGACAAGCCTATAACCGCCCTGTTGATGGCGAAGGAATTCTTAACTTTCTATCGAGCAAAACTCGAAAACATTTAATTCGATAATTGCATGATACATGGAAGTGACATGCCAGCGGAAATAAAGTGGAATGTTGGTCACTAAAGCAAGAATTTGAGACTACTTTGTTGGCTGTCAGGCGTTTCTTCACTTCACTAACACAATGAGAACCTAGGAATGTCATAGCTACCCTGCCGCTCAAGGACAGAGTCTGAGGCTGATTCTCACCAGAACATTTTATTTTCTGTTGTTGTGGTTAGTTCATTTTAGGGGCTTTGGACATCTTAGTCATCATCCCAGTGTACTTGGGTGACTGTTCAGCTTGTCTGATAAACTATATTTCTGTGTTGATAATAATAGTCTAATGAAAATGAAAATCCACAGCCTGTTTCCAGTCTCCGACCGGGTCAGGAATGGAATGAATGGAGCCCCAATCTAGCGGCGAGGATATGGACTCTGCCGGCTGCCGAGGCCTGACGCACTCCTCTGGGGCAATGATTAAAAGAATGACAGATGAAATGAAATGATAGTGGAGAGTGTTGCTGGAATGAAATTTTGACAGGGAAAACCGGAGTACCCGGAGAAAAACCTGTCTGCCTCCGTTTTGTCCAGCACAGATCTCACATGGAGTGATCGGGATTTGAACCACGGACCCAGCGGTGAGAGGCCGGCGTGCTGCCGCCTAAGCCACGGAGGCTTCCAATAATAGTCTAATAATGAATGAAAATCCACAGCCTGCTTCCAGTCTCCGACCGGGACAGGAATGGAATGAATGAAGCCCCCATCTAGTGGCGAGGATATGAATTGTGCCGGCAGCCGAAGCCTGTCACACTCCCCTGAGGCAATGATTAAAAGAATGACAGATGAAATGAAATGATAGTGGAGTGAGTTGCTGGAATGAAATTTTGACAGGGAAAACCGGAGTACCCGGAGAAAAACCTGTCTGCCTCCGTTTTGTCCAGCACAGATCTCACATGGAGTGATCGGGATTTGAACCACGGACCCAGCGGTGAGAGGCCGGCGTGCTGCCGCCTAAGCCACGGAGGCTGTAATAGTCTAATAATAACAATAATAATAGTATGTATGTATGTCTACCCCTTATTATTCCCGTTTTCCAACGGGGTCGGGGATGGGATGCGATGGAAGTATTTGTGGCGATGGTTTTTACGACCGGATGCCCTTCCTGACGCCAACCTCATGAGAGGAATTAATGAGAGATGAAATGAATGATGGTGAATGAAACTGGGCAAGGATGCGGAAGGAAGCGGCCGTGGCCTGTCAGAAGGTACCGTCCCAGCATTTGCCTGGTGTTGAAAATGGGAAACCACGGAAAACCATTTCAAGGACGGCCGACGGTGGGGCTCGAATCCACGCGTCTACCGAGTCAGCAGAGAGCTTGGCCCCATGACCTAATGCTGCGCTTTAGCCAGCGTAGCCACTACAATAACAATAATAATAGTAATAATAATAATATAATCATACCGAAGTTGCTAAAGGCCAACATCGATAACCTGGGGCTCCACCATACTCTGCATATCAATATGCTGAAAGTAGTTATTTCAGAGAGCTGCTCCATAGTTCGTTCGTTCCTCAACCTACCAGTATAGAGAACTCCACTCAATCTTGCAACAAATGCCGATGAAATGGTGAATTGTGCCCAACGATATGCTGAACATATGAGTGATAATAATAATAATAATAATAATAATAATAATAATAATAATAATAATCAAATTACAAGAATGGCATCCACTATAAAAAAAACCAACAAATACGTCTACAGTGAAATAGAGAAAATTACAGAAACGATCCGTAAGAGTACGGTCATCTCAAACGAATAGATGGAAACGGCTGACTAAACAGATTTGTCACTGTTTTGATTCCAAACCCAAAATACCAGAGACGACCTCAAAATGCTGCATCTAAAACCCGACGACGCCTTCAATATGGATATCTTCCGCAAAAGGATACTGACTAATGGGCTAACCCGAGATGAGACACCAAGACCGAAAAGGAGACAAGGTACCACTTGGACAGCGGAGCGCAAGATGGCCCACTCACAGAGAATGAGGGAATTCTGGGCTCAGAGGAAGGCGAAGATTATTGCCAACTGTAGCAAGACTTAACGCGGTTCTAGATGGCCTCAACGAATTATATATTATAATAATAATAATAATAATAATAATAATAATAATAATAATGTTTTTCGTTTTACGTTCCTTTTAACTACTGTGGCTTGTAGCGACGTCGGGGTGGCGGAATTTTTCCCGAAGGGGATTTCTAACGTGCCAGTAAATCTACTGACAAGGCTAACTCGCATTTGAGCACCCTCTAATGCCCGTAGACTGCGCCAGGATTGGATCCTGCAACCTTAGGCACAGAAGGCGAGAACGTTACCGCTGAGCCACGCAGCCAGCCTTTCTGTGTTGATTGTAATATTGTGCGTAACTGTTACAGAGGCAGGGATGGGGTAAGTGCCCCGGGACTTGAAATAAAGTGCGATCCGAGCATTTGCCTGGAGGAAGTGTGGTAAAACCAGACTCAGGATAGACGCCGTCAACGCCGGGATTCGAACCTCATATCACCGGACTTACTGTAGCACCCTAGTGCGGTAGTGGTGCGCGATTTAACGCGCATGGCTATGCCGTGGAATGAATAACTTTCTAACTTGGCACTACTGGAATTTTACACGATCGACACTTTATCTATTGGTGAAAACTTGAATAATATACTTTCAGCACTACCTGAAATTAGTGTAAGTGTAAATTAGTTTTGTTTAGATTCATACATAGTGAAAACCCTATTACGGCAATTCGGCTGCAATACATTTAAAAAAATTAAATAATGCAACATTAAAATGCAAATTAATAAAACAAAGACGTCAGCACTGCCCTAGTAGAACACACTATTAACGGTCGATATTAAACTACAACTGTAAGTGGCATTACAAACAATTTATTGCACGTGTTACTTAACATCATGAGTTCAGGAGTCAAAATCTTTGGTAAGAGCAGTGGCTTCGAGAGTATAGAAATGGATACCCCTTTACAATGTTTAAAAGATCAACCCATCTAATCTCTTATTCATCGGTAAGAAAGGGAATTGTTTCGGTCATCTAATAGACCCATGGCAGTCTTGAGGAATAACCTACTTATGAAATCATATTATTGTTTTTTAAAATTATTTATTAGGTTATAAGATGCTATCCTTCTATATAAAAGTGTCAAATGTTTACTTATCATTAAAAAAAAAGGGGCTTAGTTGCGCCCACAGAATGTGTTTACTTCACCAGTTGCACTGGCTTTGAGAAGTCCCCCACCTCGGCGCGCCGCTCCTTGAGTTGCATGCGCATGTTTGACAATTTCTCACACCCGTAATGTTTGGTTTACGAAAGTGCTGATCACATATTTATGTGCGTTTTGATGTGCTTAACAACATTTATTTCTGTACTTGTTTCAATCCCATGACTGTAAAAGGTGAAAAATCGACATTGAACATCAAGATGGATTTTAACGCTACCCTATGAGAGTTTGTTTAAGTGATTTATAATAACTATTTCGATTGTTATCTAGGTTAAGTAGTGTCAAAATGATAGCCTGCATTCTGTTAAGTTATCCTGACCAAACCGCATGTCCCTATCATCCTTAGGTACCGAGTTATGACGTTCAATGCTATGCTGGATACGAAATCCAAGATGCCGGCCATTTTTCCAAGATGGCGGCATGTTCCCTAAGAGCGATTTTTTGATCCAGGCTATTCAAGGAACCTCTCCACCAATTTTTAGCTTGATAAACTAATTTTCCTCAATTTGACCATATTCTGTCTAATATTCCTGAACTATAAACTCACTTTCAAAATTTGTCAGATGGTCTTATATCTAAAATCATTACTATCTTCCTTATCATTCGTCGTATGATACAATTACACGAGCTTCATAGCAATTCTTTCTCCAGATTGTAATAATAAATCCATATCGGCTATAGCCTAACCTATTTTTCAATACCACTCCCTCTTAATCTTAATACTAAGTTTCCTGATGATATCTCCAGCCGGTCTGACGTGATACCGGATGTAGGGGTTGCCAATGTATTTATATTTTAATTTCATGTTAATGTGAGAAAAAACAAGTATTTCCGTGAAGAACTATACAGCCTATTTTCATATATCCTACTCATGGTTGGTTGGTTCCTTAGTTTAGGGGCTGCGACAACGCGGTCATGTAGCCCCGTATCCTACTCATGTTAACGACCACTATCAACATACAAAATGTCAGTTTGATTGCTGTAATAGATTCGTAGATATTGAGAACCGACTAAATATTTCGGATGATCGCCATGTTGGATTTTATATATGTAGGTCCTAGAGTTATGTACTGTTACATGAAGATTATTGTGTACGTATAGCATTCAAACTTCAATCGCAAGATTAGGACACAAGAAGTAACAAGGAGACTTTAAAATTTCGCACAGCTGTCATCTTGTGGTTATGGAAACAATTGAAATAAATTAGATGCCAGTGGATTAACATTCGTATAAGGATTTACTGTACCAAGTTTCACTGCACTCGGATGGTTAAATTGCGAGAAACGTCCATGTGAATATTTATACTTCGCGTCGCCGCCATGTTGGATTTGTGATCACCAGGTTATTTAAAGTCCTATAGGTGAACTTAAGTTCATAGCCCCTACGAACATAAAAAAATCAGTTTGATTGCTATAATAGATTCGCAGATATTCAGAGCCGTCTAAATATTTCGGATGGTCGCCATGTTGGATTGTTAAATGTATAGGCCATAGAGTCATGTACCATTAAAGGAAAATTATTGCGCAGGTTCATTATTCAAACATTCACTTCGATCGCATGATTACGACACAAGAAATAAAAACTTAATTTTAAAATTCACACAGCCGCCATTTGAACTAAATTGGATACCAGTGCATTACAATGTGTATAAACATTTCCTGTACCAGATTTCATTGCGTTTGGAACATTAAATCGCGAGAAAGGTCTATTTAAAATTTTCAATTTCGCTCGGCCGCCATGTTCGTTTTGTAGTTAACCGGTTTCTAAGAGTCTTATAGATGAACTTCCAGTAGTGCCTTTTATCTCCGTACAAAATTTCAGGATGATACCGCTAATAGTTTCAGAGATATAGAATGCCGGTGAAATATTTCGCATATTCGCCATCTTGTGGTTATGTAAACAATTGAACGAAGTTAGATGTCGGTGCATTACAATGTGTATCAACATATACTGTACCAAGTTTTATTGCGTTTGGTTGGTTAAATCGCGAGAAACGTCTATTTAAAAGTCGCAAATTCGTGTGGCCGCCATGTTGGTTTTGTAGTTACCAGTTTTTCAAATGTCACATAGACATAGGTGAACTTCTAGTAGTTCCCTTTATGACCGTGATAAATTCCAGGGTGATATCGGGAATAGTTTCGGAGATATTGAATGCTGGTGAAATATTTCGCACAGCCGTCATGTTGGATTGGTGAGACGTAACAAAATTTGATGGGCACGGTCGGGGTCGCCCGGAATAGTGCTATGAACTTACCGAGTTTCATTGAAATCGCTCCAGCCGTTTAGAAGTTATTAGGGGGACCACACACTCCTCTCTCTCTCACACACACACACACACGGACAAAAGGTGATCTCATAAGCCATTTTTTTTTCAAAATCGAAAATAGGCTAAAAAACGGTTTCAGATTTTATGGCATGCACACTGACCGTTTAAATTCCTAAAGATCTTATCGTCTTTTAGATAATTTGTGGCTGGAAGCCACGTATTGAGCTACTGTTCTCATGGTTACAGACTTGTTATTCCTTCATCAGTTCAGCAAAGATGATTTTCTGGGAATATCTAAGAAACTGTTGGTTTTAGGGCCTTAAAATTTGACTTCCGAGTGTTGTTTCTCCAATCGTAATATGAGCTACGTTTGGTCTTTCTCCGACAACCTCGATATTTCGCCTATAGGCCTATTAGCAAATACTCGAATGGCAAAAGGGCAAATTTAGAATAACGGGAAAGGCTAAAACAAATCATATACCGGTAGCCAACAGTTTATTTTGGGTCCTGAACTATGTGTATGCAAAATTTGGTTGAGATTGGCGGAACGGTGTGGATTTGTATAAGAAACAAATTCACGAAACCGGTCAATGCACGTGAGATTTTCGAAGTGAAATGCCATGTCCTGTGGTTCGGATCCCACGTAAAAAGGAGGTCCCGTGACTCATGATCGCACGATTTACTGTCACGTAAAAATAAAAGCTTCCTTCCATACAGACTCTCACGATTATATAGGCCTATGAGATATTACAATAACACTCATATAGGCCCAATAATAGTAATAATAATAATAATAAATCTAATAATAATAATAATAATAATGATAATAAAAGCAGGAAGGAAGCTTTTAGTTTTACATGACCGTTAATCATGTGATCATGAGCCACGGGACCTCCTTTTTACGTGGAATCCGAATAATAATAGCCATACACACTATCCCTCCCTATATTATTCTGCTAAGGTCCCATTCCAGTTTTGTACCGAAAATAAGGTCCCAACAACACCAACCTACACATATGGGGTACCTACAGGTTCAGCATAACCCAATGCGTAAGCGAAACGCACTCACTTACTCTTTAAATGCCTCACAATTAAATAAATACCTTAAAACATGTATATTTACAATGAAATAATGAAAGAATGCAACATGGTAACCATGGTAACAGAATCTCACGGGTCCATCTATTTTAGTAAGACGCAATGCAATTCCAATTATTACATTACTGTGAAAGTTTCCAGAAGGTTATAAGGTTATCACTGAACCAACTTAAGCTGTAAAATTCATCAATACATATACACACATCAAAAAAAGTTTTGCATCACCTCGGTTCCCAGATCTCCGGCATATAGACGTTGACTGTGTATATTGTATCCAAGATACAGTCCCTTTGACTGTTCATAGATGTCACTAAAACTGCTCAAAGATGTAAACAACCATGCATGAGCAGGGCCTATTAGACGGAGGGGGTACGACAGCCGATCAGTTCCAGTCATTCCACCAGGACGAAGGTACGCTGCTCATGTTGTCTGTAGTTCTACCATGCCTAGAAGGTCAATACCGCAGTTAGATCGCGTCCGCATTGTTACTTTGTGTCAAGAAGGGCTCTCAACAAGGGAAGTTTCCAGGCGTCTCAGAGTGAACCAAAGCGATGTTGTTCGGACATGGAGGAGGTAGAGAGATACAGGAACTGTCGATGACAGGCCTCGCTCAGGCCGCCCAAGGGCTACTACTGTAGTGGATGACCGCTACTTACGGATTACCGCTCGGAGGAACCCTGACAGCAACGCCACCATGTTGAATAATGCGTTTCGTTCAGCCACAGGACGTCGTGTTTCAACTCAAACTGTGCGCAATAGGCTGCATGATGCGCAACTTCACTCCCGACGTCCATGGCGAGGTCCAGCTTTGCAACCCCGACACCATGCAGCGCGGTACAGATGGGCCCAACAACATGCTGAATGGACCCCACGGAATTGGCATCACGTTCTCTTCACCGATGAGTGTCGCATATGCCTTCAACCAGACAATCGTCGGAGACGTGTTTGGAGGCACCCTGGTCAGGCTGAACGTCTTAGACACACTGTCCAGCGAGTGCAGCAAGGTGGTGGTTCCCTGATGTTTTGGGGTGGCATTATGTGGGCCGACGTACGCCACTGGTGGTCATGGAAGGCTCCGAAACGGCTTTACGATACCTGAATGACATCCTCCGACCCATAGTGCAACCATATCGGCAGAATATTGGAGAGGCATTTGTCTTCATGGACGACAATTCTCGACCTCATCGTGCACATCTTGTGAATGCGTTCCTTCAAGATAACGACATCGCTCGACTACAGTGGCCAGCATGTTCGCCAGACATGAACCCTATCGAACATGCCTGGGATATGTTGAAAAGGGCTGTTTATGGACGTCTTGACCCACCAACCACTCTGAGAGATTTACGCCGAATTGTCGTTGAGGAGTGGGACAATTTGGACCAACAGTGTCTTGATGAACTTGTGGATAGTATGCCACGACGAATACAGGCATGCATCAATGCAAGAGGACGTGCTACTGGGTATTAGAGGTAGTGGTGTGTACTGCAATCTGGACCACAAATGCTGAAAGTCTAGCTGTATGATGGTACAACATGCAATGTGTGGGTCTCATGAGCAATAAAACGAGCTGAAATGTTGTTTGTGTTGATCTCTATTCCCTTTGTATTTAAAGGTTCCGGAACTCTTGGAACCGAGGTGATGCAAAACTTTTTTTGATGTGTGTAGTATAATGTTCTTAAGGGGGTCAAGGGGCACTCTAGAAGGTTTTCATGCAATTTTCACGCGTGAGTGTGGTACGAAAGGTCTTTTTCACCCGACTATAAAGGGTCTCCGAAAACCACATTTAAAGGCCCTTAAATTAACAGTGTCTGTGATATTCCCAGAAAACTAACTTCGCTCTGATATACCTATGAAGGAATGACAAACCTCTAACCACTGCACCAGTAGCTGAATTGATAAAGTCTGATTATTCATACCAAGGATAAATCAGTCAAAGCATTCATGATTGAGATTTTGCCAAGTGTACTCTTTACAACTAGAATATTCGCTGGCGAAGCCGCAACGGGTAATGCTAGTAATATAATAATTACCATAAAAATGAATATATTGTTGTATATAAGAATTTTACCATATATATAAAAATGTTTTAAAAGCATTGTGAACAAATCTGATGATGTTCGCATAATGAAAGAAACATGCCATTCAATGGAACTCCTTATTTAGAAAAGAGCAAGTGTATAACAAACCAAACCCGAGGCACAACAGCCCAGGAAGTGCCTAGTCCTACCAAGCGACCGCTGCCCAGTCATTTGGCCTGTAGATTATAGGCTGAAGTGTCGCCAGCGCGTCAGGTCACCTCGGCCGTTAATGTTGGTTTTCGTCACCGGGGCGCTACTCACTGTCAGGCAGCTACTCAATTGTCCTCACAAGGCTGAGTGCACCCTGTTTCGGATCTCATGTCCGTTTGTAAAATCCCTGACGGAGCCGGGAATCGAACCTGGGGCTTCTGGTTGAGAGACAGCCGCGCTATCCCAACACCACAGGGCCAGCAATGTATAATCTATACTAATATAATAAAGCTGAAGAGTTTGTGTGTGTGTGTTTGTGTGTTTAAACGCGCTAATCTCTGGAACTTCCAGTCGGATTCGAAAAATTATTAGCCTACTTTTCACATTTTGCAAAAATGAGGAAAAAGTAGACTTATGAGATCGGGAAAATGTGTGTCTGTCTGTCTGTCTGTCTGTCTGTCCTTCTGTCTGTCTGGCTGTGTGTGTGTGTGTGTGTGTCCCCCCCCCCCTATCAACTCCTAAACGGCTGCAGCAATCGAAACAAAATTTGGTAGGAGTAAAGATCTATACCTGAATATCACACCGCCATATTTGAAAATGATGTCAGTGCTACCAACAGCTGAAAAATCGCAATTGAAATTTGAGCTCTATGTTGGATATCTCGGAAGGTATGAATGGCAGCTATTTGAAAATTGGCACACGTATAGATAATAATATTGTAGTTTAATTTACAGGAGGCCATACATGGCAGTGTTGCCAAAATGATTATAAGCCTGCTGATAGGTCCAATATTTAAATGCTTATAACTTCTACACTATCAATTGGAATTCAACTAAATTTCGTATGTTCTATGTGTTCATAAACAGATATAACTGAGCGTATTCCTAAGATCCACCAGGGCTGCCAACTGTTAATAAATGCTCTCAATTTATTTTTTCCAAATACCAATATATCAGAAAGTATGCAAGCCGACAACTTTAAACTATGCACACGTATAGTACCTGACATTCTGAATTAATTTGGAGTAACTTATATACGTCAGTGCTACCAACATGATTCTAAGCCTGCTGAGAGGTCCAAATTTAAATACATGTAACTTCTATACTATCATTTGGATTTCAACCAAAATTTGTATGTGCTATGTGCACCATAACAGATACGACTATGCGTATTCTTAAGAGCAACCAGTGTTGCCAACTGTTAAAAAATGGTGTCTATTTTTGTTTCCCTAATATCAATATATCATAAAATATGCAAGCCAATAGCTCTAAAATTTGCACACGTATAGTACCTGACATTCTAGATTAATTTGGAGTAATTAATAATAATAATAATAATGTTATTGGTTTTACGTCCCTTCTAACTACACTGGCTTTTAGAGACGCCGGGGTGCCGGAATTTTGCCCCGAAGGGGATCTTTAACGTGCCAGTAGATCTACTGATACGGCTCTCTCGCATTTGCGCACTCTCAAATGCCAGCTGACTGCGCCAGGTTTCGAACCTGCAACCTTGGGCTCAGCAAGCGAGAACGTTACCCCTGAGCCAAGCAGCCAGACGAGTAATTAATATACGTCAGTGCTGCCAACATGATTCTAAGCCTGCTGATAGGTCCAATTTTAAAATACCTGTAACTTCTATGCTAACAAATGGATTTCATTCAAAATTAACACAACAAGAGATCATATTATTGCAGATTATTTCTGACCAATACATGTATGTCATTGTTGCCGACATGATTTTAAGCGCGCTGTTAGATCCAATGTTTAACTGCATGTAACGTCCATGCTATCCATTGGACTTCAACCAAATTTTGTATTCTGTACCTTAAGAGATGGAAACAAGAATATATTCAGTCACCAGGGCTGACAACTGTAGTTCTCTATTAGGCTACATTATGCCAGGCATACAGTATTTCGAACTAATTAGAAATTTCTATATTACCAATTTAATTTTGTCTTTATTCTAGATAGATCCATATAGATTAATCAATGGCATGAATTTTAAATTTTAAGAAAAGTAGGCTCTTTAGTTCGTCACGGAACTTCTTGTTTTTGTATATGATAGCCATATTCAAGGAGAATAGTTTAGGCTATGTAGCATTAGGCTACATCTCCCCTACATTTAGGCCATTTGGCACAAATCTATACCATTTCACCGATCTGAACCACATTTTGTATACTTACCCATTGGAACCCTGCGGGTGACACTGTCCACTTGATATTTTGTACAACGCTCTCCATTCCCTACATTCAGAATAAGAGAAAAAATGAACTTGAAAACCACGTATTAAGGCCCTAGAACCATTCATGTCAGTAGTAGTGAAACAGTAAGATTATTTTATTGAGTCTATTGTTGACTGGCAATTCGGGCTGCATCACGTCACCCCTACCAGTGTTCTGGTGCAGAATTGCGAAAATAGTTAAATCTTGCGCAGCTTATAAATTGCAGTCACGGGAAGTAATTAGTGGAAAAAGATTTCTCAGGCACCTTAAATCAGTTATCATCATGATAATATTATGTCGGTATATAAGTGCAATGGTCTTGGTGAGGAACATTGAGGTTATCAGCTGCAATAAGCGTTGGTGCTTTCAAATTTACCTTCATTTATTCCGAACCTTATCGATCAGCGCTATGTGGCGATAAATTATACTATTCCTACCTCAGGAGCTCGGGACAGCCTAAGTTTTCCAAAGTGTTCTGATTATTTGCCTACGGCGCTATGCGACAATAGACTACACTATTGTTCTCTATATTTCTAACAGCCAATGAGATATAGGCCCTAGGCAGTGCCTTTTATTTCACTTACTCCTTTTTCTAATATTTTTTTAAAAATTCGTTTGTAAATTACATGTGTCAGTGCTGTAGTTAGTAAATAACCGTTTCCCTATTCATAATTGTTATTGTTATCATTACGGGAAAATGACTTGAATGTTACGTCCATTATACTGTACTACTTATCACCCCCACTACAACCTCCAACACCACACAAAGTTATATTTTTAAAATATTTCTTTTCTGTTATGGTAGTTTAAGTATCATGTGCCAGTTTTGAAGTAGTAGACTATTCATTATCATACTAATATATAAAAATGAGATGGTGTGTGTCTGTCTGTGTGTTACTCAATAACGCAAGAACCACTGGCCCGATTTAAATGAAATTTTGCATGCATGTAGCTGATTTACCAGGTTTACATATAGGATACTCTTAATTTCGATATTTTGCACTATTAAAAATTGACGGCCATTTTCGTGACGTCACTGCACCCTTTGGTTTCAAAATTTTATATTTCCATATCAAATAAAATGAGAACGCTAAGAAATATCAAACTTTTGATGGCACTTACGAGCTTTAAAGTTTAATTTCCTATCCGAAAGGTCCCTATCACTTTTCGTGTATCTCCAACGGTTAACGAGTAAAACCCACATTTGTGACGTCACTACACCCTTTGGTTAAAAATTTCATAGGAATCTCAGTTTCGCGGGCTTATAGGCCGTGTTCTAAGGACAATGCCGGTCGTGAAAATCTGAATTTTTACTCAAAATTTTATATTTTCATTTCAAATAAAAAGGCAACGCTAAGAAATAGGAAACTTTCGATGGCGCATACGAGCTTTAACATTTAATTTTCTCTCTGAAAGGTCCTTATCACTTTTAGTGTATCTCCAACGGGTAGCGAGTAAAACCTAAATGTGTGCAATAAAACGGGTTCAACACCGAGCAGTGCAGTATATCTCTACCAATATAAAAATTAAAGTTTGTCTGTTTTTTTCTGAGTTATTTACGCGTTTCAGACTGTTTTATGATGGATGCGCGCGAAAATAATTTTTTGTCTGTCTGTCTGTTTGTCTGTGGACAACTTTGTTCCCTTATAACTCGAGAACGGCTGGGTGTATCAACGTAAAATTTGGTACAAAGGAAGGAAGGAAGGAAGGTTGTAGTTTTAGGTGACCGTGAATTTTGTGATTATGAGCCACGGGACCTCCGTTTTACGTGGAATCCGAACCACAGGACATGGCATTTCACTTCGAAAATCTCACATGCATTGACCGGGAATCGAACCCGGTGAGAATTGAATTGAATTGAATTTAACTGCCACTGAGGCTAATGAGCCCCTTTATGTAGCGTATACAATGTTCTGGCTTGAAGTTGTGTAATAAAAAGAATAAAAATAAAAAAATAAACCTAAATTAACAACTAAGAAAAACAAAATATAAAATATATTTATAACTAAACGAGCCAATTACCAGACACTTCATACAAAACGAATTATACAAATTAGAATATAGAATAATTAAATAAAGAACCTACCTAATAATGTATTATATCAATTAAAAGAAAACAAATTATAGTACAATAACAAAGGGTTCATTGAGAGGCATACAGCTAGACCGCTGAGCCACCACGCCCCCAAAATTTGGTACAGATATCCATCAGAGGCACGACACTAATCATTGATGTAACTCTTCTCCGTACCCCTCATAAAAGGGACGAGACAAAGCTCATTTTCAGTCCCTCAATCTGAGAGACAAAACTCGGGTCCCCGAAAACCACATTTAAAGGCCCTAAAACCAACCGTTTTTGAGACATTTCCAGAAAACTAATTTCTTTTAATAAACTAATGAACGAATGCAAGCCGGTAACCATGGCAACAGATTCTCAGAGGTCCATCTATTGCTATAAGACGCAATGCAATTCCATTAATTTTATTAGTGTGAAAGTTTGCAAAGGGCTAGAAGGTTATCACGGAACCAAATTAAGCTGTGAAATTCATCAATACGTATAATGCATTTAAGGGGGTCAATGGGTGTGGTACGGCAGGTCTATTATATACCTATCCCTATATTATGTTATTATTATTAGTATTATATTATTGCGTACAACGACGAGACAAAGCCTCTCGGTGCCAGAAACAAAACTTGGGGGCCCTAAAGTGTCCTCCAAAACTAAATTATAAGGCTCTAAAACAAACAGTTTCTGAGATATTCCCAGAAAACTAATTTAATTTAATTTAACAAACTAATGAAGGAATGCAAGTCGGTAACCATGACTACATTATCTCAAAAAGTGACATCCAACTTTCCATCTATTTCTGTAAGAAGCAATGTCACTCCATTTATTACATTTCTGTGAAAGTTTGCAAATGGCTATAAGGTTATCACGGAACCAACTTAGACTGTATAATTCATCAGTGCAATTAAGGGGGTCAAGGGATTACCTAGAATTTTTTCACGCAATTTTCACGTGCGACATATAGCACAGAAGGTCTATTATATCTCCAAACAGCAACATTATTTTCAAAAATTCCTGAACAGAGTCAGCATTTGTGCGTGTTTTAGGAATTTGGGCCAATTGAGGCTAAAGAACCTGAATTTTCATGCACCACAAGCCTTTATAATTTATGAAAGGGGTCTTCCTGTGTATGGGGACCTAACACAACGTAGAGGGTCAGTTTTTATGTGACGTGTATTGTGTTTCGTCTACAAGGCTTGCAATTCTATTTCACGTTAGGAAGTACACGTTAGGTGAATTTAGTGTGAGAGACCATTTTAAGTAATCTTTTTTGTTGTTGTCGACACACGGGTTTATCGTAAGGATGATTTTCTTTGATGCTGTGTGGTAGATATACCCATATTTTGATATCTGGGTGATATGTTGTAGACAATAGAATTGTCTGTCTGTCATTCTGTGTATCTTTATGTAGGCCTATAACTCGTGTTCGGATGCTTGGTGCATCGTAAAATTAGGTATGGTAACCATGAGAGTCAATACACCAATCTCTTATATAAAACCAAGTGTCCTGACTGACTGACTGACTGACTCACTCACTCACTCACTCACTCACTGACTCACTGACTCATCATCGCCCAGCCAAAACTATTAAAGTTAGAAACATGAAATTTTGGGGATATGTTCGTTGTAACTCGAAAACGCCCACTTAGGAAGGATTTTTGGATATTCAGGTTCTAAAGGGGTGTTAAGGGGGTACACCTGCATTTCATTGAATAACAATATCTCCGGCTTGGTTTCATTGAGGGATGTAATACTCGGCATATAAACTCACCATTAAGAATAAGAAGACACGTGTCTCAGGATTTTTCGATGTAGAGTATATTATGAGGTGAAAGGGGTGAAAAGTGAGGGTTGAAGGATTCCTAACGGAGCGTGTATCTCTTAAACGACATAGGCGAGGAGTTTGAAACTCAGCGAAAAACAATCAACTTAAAAAATAAGTAAATAGGTGTTTGACCCTTTTTTTTTCATCAATCCAATTTAAAGGGCCCATGGAGTGGGGTGAAATTCTGAAAAACGAAAATTGAAAGAAAAAGTCCTGGCTCACTCACCATCGCCCAGCCAAAATTATTGATGTTAGAAACATGACATTTTGGGGATATGATCATTGTATGTCAAAACTGTCCACTAAGGGAGGATTTTCGTATATTCAGGTTCTAAAGGTGTGTTAAGGGGGTTAAACCTGCATTTCATTGAATAAAAATAACTCCCGATTGGTTTCATTGGGGGATGTGATACTCGGCATATAAACTCATCATTGAAAATAAGAAGACATGTGTCAGAGGGTTTTTCGATCTGGTGTATATTATGAGGTGAAAGGGGTGAAAAGTGGGGGTTGAAGGATTCTTAACGGAGCGTGTATCTCTTAATCGACATAGGCGAGGAGTTTGAAACTCAGCGGAAAAAAATCAACTTAAAAGATAAGTAAATAGGTCTTCGACCGCTTTTTTTTTTCATAAATCCAATTTAAGGGGCCCATGGGGAGGGGTAAAATTCTGCGGGGGAACAGGAAAGAAAGTGTTCTAACTGATTGACTGACTGACTCACTCTTCAAACTCAGGGAGAGAAAACTGCTTAAAAATAATTAAATAAGGGTTCTACCGTGTTTTTTTTTTCATAAATAAAATTTAAGGGGTTCATGGGGATGGGTGAAATTCTGGGGGGAAAAAATGAAAGAAAATGACCTGACTCACTCACACACTCATCATCGCCCAGCCAAAATTATTGAAGTTAGAAACATGATATTTTGGGAATATGTTCGCTGTATGTCGAAAATGTCAGCTAAGGAAGGATTTTTGTTTATTCGGGTTCTGAAAAGGTGTTAAGGGGGTAAACGTGCATTTCATTGAATAACGATATCTCTTGAGCTGTTTCTTTGGGGATGTGATATTCGGCATAAAAACTAATCATTACAAATAAGCAGACATATGTCTAAGGGCTTATCGATGTGGTGTATAATATGTGGTGAGAGGGGTGAAAAGTGGGGGGTTGAAGGATTCATAACGGAGCGCGTATCTCTTAAACGACATATGCGAGAAGTTTGAAATTCAGCGAAAAGAACAGCTTAAAATATTAATAAATAGGTGTTCGACCGTTTTTTCATAAATCCATTTTAAGGGGCCTTTGGAGGGGTGAAATCCTAAAAAAAAAAAAAAAAAAAAAAAAAAAAAAAAACAGGAAAGAAAGTGTTCTAACTGATTAACTCACTCACTCATCAAACTCAGGGGGGAAGAACAGATTAAAAATAAGTAAATAGGTGTTCGACCTTTTTTTCTTCAAAAATCCAATTTAAGGGGTTCATGAGAGGGGTGAAATTCTGAAAAATAAATGAAAGAAAATATCCTAACTTACTCACTCATCATCGCCCAGCCAAAATTATTGAATTTAGAAACATGAAATTTTGGGGTTATGTTCGTTGTATGTCGAAAACGTCCAGTAAGGAAAGATTTTTGGATATTCAGGTTCTAAAGGGGTGTTAAGGGAGTAGACCAACATTTAATTGAATAAAAATATCTCCCGATTGATTTCCTTGGGGGATGCGATACTCGGCATATAAACTCATCATTCAGAATAAGAAGACACATGTCTGAGGGTTTTTCGATGTACTGTAGTGTTTATTATGAGGTGTATGTGTGAAAAGTGGGGGTTGAAGGATTCCACTCGGAGCAAGTATCTCCTAAAAGACAGAGGCATGAAGTATGAAACTCAGGGGGAAAACTCGGCTTGAAAAATTTGTAAATAGGTGTTCGACCGTTACTTCATAAATCCAATTTAAGGGGTCCTTGGGAAGGGATGAAATTCTGGGGAAAGAAGTCCACTAAGGAAGGATTTTTGGATATTCACTCATCATCCCCCAGCCAAACCTATTGCTGTTAGAAACTTGAAATTTTGGGGATATGTTCGTTGTATGTCGAAAACGTCCACTAAGAATGGATTTATGGATATTCATGTTCTGAAGGGGTGTTAAGGGGGTTAAACTTGCATTTCATTGATTAGCAATATCTCACGAGTGGTTTCAGTTGGGGATGTGACATTCGGCATATAAATTAATTAATAAAAATAAGCCGACATATGTTCAAGGGTTTATCGACGTGGTGTATATTATGAGGTGAAAGGGGTGAAAATTGGGTGTTGAAGGAATATTAACGGAGCGTGTATCTCTCAAACGACATTAGCGAGAAGAGTGAAAATCAGCGGGAAAAAAGCAGTTTAAAAATAAGTAAAGAGGTGTTCAACCGTTTTTTTCATAAATCCCATTTAAGGGGTTCATGGGGAGGGGTGAAATTTTCAAAAATAAATGAAAGAAAATGTCCTGGCTGACTCACTCACTCATCATCGCCCAGACAAAATTATTGAAGTTAGAAACATGAAATTTTGGGGATATGTTCGTTGTATGTCGAAAACGTCCACTAAGGAAATATTTTTGGATATTCAAGATCTAAAGGGGTGTTAAGGGGGTAAACGTGCATTTCATTGAATAACAATATCTCACGAGTGGTTTCATTTGGGGATGAGATAGGCCTACTTGGCATATACGAAAACTAATCATTAAAAATAAGCTGACACATGTCTAATTTTTTTCCGATGTGGTGTATATTATGAGTGAAAGGGGTGAAAAGTGGGGGTTGAAGGATCCCGTGCATCTCTTAAACGACATAGCGAGGAGTTTGAAACTCTGAGGGAGACAATCAGCTTAATAATAAATAAATAAATAATTAAATAAATAGGTGTTCGACCGTTTTTTTTTTTCATAAATCTATTTTAAGGGGCCCATGGGGAGGGGTGAAATTCTGGAAGAAAAACGTCCACTAAGGAAGGATTTTTGGATATTCACTCTCATCGACCAACCAAAACTATTAAAGTTAGAAGAATGATATTTTGGGGATATGTTTGTTGTGTGCCGACAACGTCTACTAAGGAGGGATATTTGGATATTCAGGTTCTAAAGGGGTGTTAACGGGGTTAAACTAGCATTTCATTGAATAGCAATATGACACGACTATGACGCGAGCGAAGCCGTGGGTACCTGCTAGTCATTTATAAAACTCTTCACCGTAGAAGGGTGGATATAGGGAAAAACGTCTCAAAATACATTCTAAAATAGGCGAAATACAAAAAAATATCCTAGAAGGACGACCAAAGCATATGTTGCGCTTCTCAATGTGTGACACAAAATTCGGGAGTCTAGAAAGGGTCTCCGAAAACCACATTTTAAGGCCCTTTAATTAACAGTGTATGAGATATTCCCAGAAAACTAAATTCGTTCTGATACGCTTATGAAGGAATGAGAAACCGCTAACCATTGCAACAGTAGCTCAATTGATAATGTCTAGTGATAAGTAAATAATGATGATGATGATGATGATGTTCGAGGAAAAGATAAGTCATGTTTAATTCAATTGCATATTTTGTGCTTTAATAAATGTATTTTGTACAATGTCTGGTGTTAACACCGAACACCGTTCGAAGAACGGGTACTTCTGCTAGTCATCCATAAAACAAATAAATCCATCGGGCGAAGCCGGGTACTACTGCTAGTTAATCCATATTTTTCTTTCAGGTAAGTAGGCTAAGTGTGAAAAACAATTTTTACCCTATTTCCCGTCTAATTTAATGGGGCACATTAGTGTGTTGACCGACTGAAAAGCTTTTTATTTTATTACATACTAGCTGACCTGCCTCGGCTTCGCCCGGGAGGAATTACACATTAAATATCTCCGTATTTACTATTGTTACGGCTGTGAGTTTGTTTCGTCGCTCGCCGCATGAGTCACAACTGCCCCCAGGCTGGGCTGTGCTCTGCCTCAGTATATTGCGTACGCCTTACGCAACAGGACTACTAGGACAAAGGGATGGTCCAGAATATTCGTGACCCAGCCAGTGATGGAATCCTCGAGAAGCCGTGGACCCTGGATGGGTCTAGAAGCATTTATTGAGTCACCGGCCTGCTATATAAGAAAGATCTGTCAAGCAGTGTGTGTGTGTTTTTCGAGCTAGTGAGAGCGTTTATCCTGAGCGACAGAAGTGTGGTGACATGACATGCGAAACCCCTAGTGAAGCTGATTCTCTTAACAGCGAGGGAGTGAGAAGCATACAGGGGACTGCATGTGTTTTGAGCGAGTGTGATTTCACTGAGCGACAGAGGTATTGTGGCGAAGTGCCGTGCGAGTTACGGAATCCAGTGACATTGTTTCCCAGCTTGTGGACAGCGAAGCAGCGTGTAGCAGGTTGTCGTAAGTAACTGTAGTTTGTGTACATAAGAAAGAGGTGCAGGTAGTTTTGTCAAGGCCACCGGACTAATTAGGACGGATTAACTTCTGTGGTTTGTTGACAAGTGAAAGGGGCAAGAGCGCTCCATAAGGAAGAGACTTGAGGAAACTGGGGTAAGGTTCTAATTGCTTGTACTTGCTGTTGAGTGGTGTATCTTTCTGGCCGCAATAAAGTTAATTATTTCTTTAAAGGAACAATCTGTGTTGTTCTTCAACCCACCGTAATCCAGTTAACAAAAGTGCCACTAGGGGGGTGGGACGTAACAACTGGTGTCAGAAGCCAGATTACGAACTCAAGCACAAGCACAACACCTGGCGGTCCTGGTCTCAAAACCCGAGCAGGTCATTTTTCTCAAATTTTCCTGTGAGTGCATGCCCCTTACAAGACAAACATCTAAAATGGAAGCGCAATTGGCTGCATTGCTAGAAAAGTTAAGTGGCATGGAAACCAAGATGGAAGACGGCCAGAAGAATTTAACCAAGGACCTAACTGCCAAACTAGAAGACGGCCAGAAGAAGCTAGAAGACGGCCAGAAGAATTTAACCGATGACCTAACTGCGAAATTAGAGGACAGCCAGAGGAAGATGGAGCACAGCCAGAATAAGTTAGCAGAGGACCTAACCGCCAAATTTCTGGATGGCCAGAAAAATCTGGAAGAGTGTCTGCTGACGAAATTAGAGGAAAGCCACAGGAAATTAGAACAGGGTCTGCGTGAGGAAGTCACGGCAGTGGAAAAGAAGTTCGACGCCTTACAAGTGGAAGTTGCCGAGCTGCGCCGACGCCCGCTGATGGGGGTGGAGGGGAAATTCAACGCCTTACAAGAGGAAGTTGCCGAACTGCGCCAACGCCCGCTGACGGGGGTGGAAGAGAAATTCAGCGCCTTACAAAAGGAAATTACTGAGCTGAACCAACGCCCGCCGACGGGGATGGAAGCGAGATTCAACGCTCTTCAAGAGGCAGTTGCCGAGCTGCGCCGACGCTCGCCCACAGGTACACCGGGAATATCAGGAACGGGACAGAGCAGAGTGACGCCCCCAACCATCGACGGAAAGGTCCCGTGGAGCACCTATTTACGTCAGTTCGAGGCAGCCTGTTCCATAAACAACTGGAACAGCACGGAAAAGGCTACAGCTCTCATTGTAGCGCTGAGAGGGGACGCCCTTAACGTCCTTCAGGCCATCCCGACTGGATACCAGGACTACGCTTCACTAATTGCCCATATGGAGTCCCGATATGGAGATAGCCATCTTCAGCAGGCCTACCAGATGCAGCTCCGGACCCGGGTACAAAAGAGCGCGGAAACCCTGCAGGAGTTCGAGATGTACATAGCACGCCTCGTAAGGCTCGCCTACCCTACAGCGCCGGCCGACTTTCTGGAACAGATAGCGATGCAGACCTTCACCGACGGGCTACGGGACTCGGACACTCAACAGGCGCTGCGACTCGCGCGCAATGAGACCCTGGCAGATGCGCTGAGCCACGCACTTGAGTTCGAGACGGCAAAACAGGCATCTAGAATGCACGCGCGGGTGCGTCAAGTGGACGTCGACGAACCAGTAAAAACCAACGAGACCATGCCCCTGGCCGACGAATTGATGGAGGCGCTAAACCGTTTCTTCGATAGTCGCGGCGCCACCAGCAACGACACCGCTGGAAGACAACCGGAGAGGCGGCCCGGAAGAGGACTACCGACCTGCTGGACCTGCCGTAAGAGAGGCCACCTGTGCAAGGTCTGCGGTGATCGCCGCCGCCAAGGGTTTCCGTCGGGACAGTCAGTCGTAGGGAAACCGCGCGGCCCAGGAAAGCAAGTATCAGCCAGCCTTGGGGGGCAAAGGTTGGCTTGTGACAGTCGTCAAGCCCCGGCAGTCCAAGTTCGTGTGACGCAGTTACGGAGGGATAATAGCAGTCTGATGGTCGACGGAGTCGTCAACGGAGAGAGCTGGCCCATGTTAATTGACACGGGAGCATCGAGGACCATCGTCAGTCCCACCGTGATCCCGAAGTGGAGAGTGCAACCCACACAAAGGAACCTCCAGCTAATAACCGCGACCGGAGAGACCGCACCGGTACATGGCGAAGCATCACTGGAGTTCGTCATTGGTCGACGGGCGATAAAGCATCCAGTGCTTGTGGCTGACGTATCAAATGAAGTGATCATCGGACTGGACTTCCTGAACCAGAACAACATCATCTTGGATCAGAGTACCAACACTCTGCACTTCGGAGGTGAGGAACTTGCATTGCAACCAGCACACGAGGCCGTCACCGCACGACGAGTAAGGCTGAGAGAGGACGTCATCGTTCCCGCCAGGACGGAAGTCAGCGCTGCCGTAATTGTCGACGGAACAGCTGAGGGAGTGGCGGCTGTCATCGAGCCAAAATATGAGGACATCCAGACAAAAGGATTGTTATTTGCCAAGACTCTCATCAACACGACGTCTCGGCGTACGTCCGCCTGTCCAACCTGAACGACTACGATATTACGGTTCACCGGGACACCAACCTAGGAGTCTGCGAGTCCGTTACCTGGATTGCCCGCATCACAGACACGACGGACGGATACCTGCAGACGGCAAGCGAAGAAGACGCGCCCTGCCAGAATAACTACAGAAGCTGTACCAAGGATCCCAGGACCATTTAGACGAGGAACAATTACGCCAACTTGGGGACCTGCTACACGAATTCCAGGATGTCTTCTCCGTGGGGAGCAAAGACTTCGGCAGGACAAGCTTGGTCCAGCACAGAATCGACGTTGGGGACAGCGCACCGATTAGGGCCCCATTTCGACGTGTCCCGCTCGCCAAGCAAGCCGAAGTCGACCGGATGGTAGAAGAGATGAAGGAGCAAGGAGTGATCGATCCATCACTTAGTCCTTGGAGTTCTCCGGTCGTGCTAGTGAAGAAGAAGGACGGTTCCACCAGGTTCTGCGTGGATTACAGGCGGGTGAATGACGTCACGAAGAAGGACAGCTACCCTCTACCCCGGATCGACGACAACCTGGACACCATTTCAGGGTGAAGATGGTTCTCCACCTTGGATTTGAAGAGTGGCTACTGGCAGGTGGAGGTCCACCCTAAGGACCACGAGCAAACTGCGTTCTCTGTGGGCAGCGGACTCTGGCAGTTCACCGTCATGCCATTCGGTCTGTGCAACGCCCCTGCGACCTTCGAAAGGCTAATGGAGTCCATTCTGAGGCGACTACACTGGAAGACCTGCCTGGTCTACCTAGACGACGTCATCGTTCTGGGGAGAAGCTTCGAGGAGCACTACAGCAACCTGAAGGAGATCTTGATGAAGCTACGGGCTGCCCAGCTGAAGTTGAGCCCCAAGAAGTGTCAGCTCTTCCAGAAGCAGGTCCAGTACCTTGGGCATATCGTCTCCGACGAAGGGGTGCGCACCGACCCAGAGAAGACCGCAGCTGTGAGGGAGTGTCCAGTTCCGAAGGACAAGTCCCAACTACGAAGCTTCCTGGGACTCTGCACTTATTACCGTCGCTTCATGAGAGGATTCGCCGACATTGCCAAACCACTGCATTGACTGACTGAGAAGGACCAACTCTTCACGTGGACTGCAGAATGCCACAGTGCCTTCGAACAACTCAAGCAGGCTCTGTGCACAGCACCTATTCTGGCCTACCCCAGACCTGGAACAAGGTTCATCGTCGATACCGATGCCAGCGACTTTGGTATAGGGGGAATCCTGGCGCAAATTGTGGACGGCGAGGAGAGAGTGGTGGCCTACTTCAGCAAAGCCTTGTCAACGCCAGAGAGGAACTACTGCGTCACCAGGAAGGAACTGCTCGCCATCGTGAAGACCATCGAACACTTCCACAAGTACCTGTGAGGGCAAGAATTTCTCATCAGGACCGACCATGCATCCTTGCGGTGGCTCCTGAATTTCAAACAGCCCGAGGGTCAACTCGCGCGGTGGATAGAGAGGCTTCAACAGTACAACTTTGAGATCCAGCACAGGAAAGGCCAACTGAATTCTAACGCCCACGCCCTGTCATGAAGACCGTGCCCCGAAGACTGCACCTTCTGTACCAGAAGAGAGGAGAACTCCGGGATACAGTGCCGAAGGACTACCGTGGAACTTCATGGGAGCTGGAGCCGCGAATCTTTCACGCGGGCACAAGCAGAAGATGATGACCTGGGACTGATAGCCGAATGGAAGAGGGCCTGTGTTCCCAGACCCGGGTGGAACATTGTGAGCGACTGCAGTCCAAAGTTCAAGTCCTACTGGGCGCAGTGGGACTCGCTGATTGTAAGGGATGGCCTCATCTGCCGGACCTGGGAGAGCACCGACGGGAAGACATCTCGGGAACAAGTCGTCGTACCAAAGGCTATGACGGAGGAAGTCCTGAAGGAAGTCCATTGAGGATCATCTGGTGGACACCTAGGGATAAAGAAGACCCTGGGGATGATGAGAGAGCGGTTTTACTGGATCGGATGCCGAACAGACGTGGAGAGCCACTGCGCGAGGTGCCACGATTGTGCAGCCAGCAAGGGTCCAGGACGAAGACGACGGGGTCCACTGAAGACCTACAACGTGGGCGGCCCCATGGAGAGAGTGGCCATCGATGTTGCTGGGACATTCCCGTTGAGCAAGGCAGGAAACCGCTACATATTGGTCGTCAGCGACTACTTCACCAAATGGCCGGAGGCGTATGCGCTCCCTAACCAAGAAGCCGCGACGATGGCAGAGACCCTGGTGAAGGAATTCGTCAGCCGGTACGGAGTACCCCTGGAGCTGCACTCCGACAAAGGGAGGAACTTCGAGTCGCAGGTGTTCCAGAACCTATGCCAGCTGCTGGGAATTCGGAAGACAAGGACGACGCCGCTACACCCTCCGTCCTACGGGATGGTAGAGCGATTCAATCGCACCATCGAGAACCATCTCCGAATAGTCGTCAGCGAGCACCAGAGGGATTGGGACAAACATCTTCCACTATTTCTCCTGGCCTACCGCGCCGCCGTGCATGAAGCCACCGGGTGCACACCAGCCCGGGCCATGATTGGGAGGGAACTCCGTCTACTTGTCGATCTTGCCTTCGGCCGACCTGGGAATGATCCGGTCCCGGTAAGGCAGTATTGTCAAGAACTTGTCGACCAACTGGAGGACGTGCCCACGTTCGCGAGGAGGAAACTGCGGATCGAGACCGACCGAATGAAGACCCGATACGACCAACAGACGGATGCCGGCGGATTCCACGAGGACGACCTGGTCTGGCTCTTCAACCCATTACGGAAGAGAGGCCTGTCACCCAAACTGCAGAAGTCCTGGGAGGGCCCGAACCGAGTCGTGAAACGGATCAACGATGTCGTCTACAGGATCCAGCAGAGCCCGAGGGCGAAGATGAAGATCGTGCATCGAGATCGCCTGGCAGCCTACGGAGGGACGCAGATGGACCAATGATTGATCGGGACGATCAGCCTTTTAGGAAGGGGGTGGTGTTACGGCTGTGAGTTTGTTTCGTCGCTCGCCGCATGAGTCACAACTGCCCCCAGGCTGGGCTGTGCTCTGCCTCAGTGTATGCGTACGCCTTACGCAACAGGACTACTAGGACAAAGGGATGGTCCAGAATATTCGTGACCCAGCCAGTGATGGAATCCTCGAGAAGCCGTGGACCCTGGATGGGTCTAGAAGCATTTATTGAGTCACCGGCCTGCTATATAAGAGCGACCTGTGAAGCAGTGTGTGTGTGTTTTTCGAGCTAGTGCGAGCGTTTATCCTGAGCGACAGAAGTGTGGTGACGTGACTTGCGAAACCCCTAGTGAAGCTGATTCTCTTAACAGCGAGGGAGTGAGAAGCATACAGGGGACTGCATGTGTTTTGAGCGAGTGTGATTTCACTGAGCGACAGAGGTATTGTGGCGAAGTGCCGTGCGAGTTACGAAATCCAGTGACATTGTTTCCCAGCTTGTGGACAGCGAAGCAGCGTGTAGCAGGTTATCGTAAGTAACTGTAGTTTGTGTACATAAGGAAGAGGTGCAGGTAGTTTTGTCAAGGTCACCAGACTCATTAGGACGGATTAACTTCTGTGGTTTGTTGACAAGTGAAAGGGGCAAGAGCGCTCTATAAGGAGGAGACTTGAGGAAACTGGGGTAATGTTCTAATCGCTTGTACTTGCTGTTGAGTGGTGTATCTTTCTGGCCGCAATAAATTTAATTATTTCTTTAAAGGAACAATCTGTGTTGTGCTTCAACCCACCGTAATCCAGTTAACAAAAGTGCCACTAGGGGGGTGGCACGTAACACTATATTACGCGACTCTCCATCTGGGGCCAACACAAATCATTTTTCTTTAGAAGTAACACGAGGTAAGGCATCGCAGAGTTGCCTACGAGAAGAAAATTGAACTCTCAGGCCTAGACCTGTACCGTTAGGACTTACATGACGCAAGCCGTGACAGCTCAAATAATATAAAACATATGTTGGTTGGTTGGTTCCTTGGTTCCTTGGTTTAGGGGCTGCGACAACGTGGTCATCTAGCCCCGTGCACTTTGTGTGTGTGTGGATTTTGTCTGATAACCGGTGTTAATTTTAATGGCTATATTAGTGTGTATTGTCTGTTTTTAATTCAAGAAAGGACTGCAGACATTCGATTTTCAAGTAGTTCTATCTTTTGCTATCATACGCCACCGTCAACGACCAACTAGTTCTGAACTTGGTTACTAGATGCCACCTCAGTCCTCTCCTGGCGACGAACGTTGGAACCTAAGAGCGTTTAGTCAAAGAAAACCTATAATTTTGCTTCACACATGTGTAGTTAGTGGAAGGTTCTTTGTCATGCCATAAATCTATGACATGGGACCACCGGCTTTACTTCCCCTCCGAAGGAAGGCATACTGAGGGATATTTAACGCTCTTAAAAATCCGGTGACTTTGACCGGGTTTGAACCCTCGATATTGGGCATAGAAGCTTAGCATGCTACCAACTACGCCACCGAAGCCGCTATAAAACATAGGCCTATGTACAGTAAACTACCGACAGCGGTAACATGCAGCGCTAAGCCATGGGGCCAAGCTCTCAGTGGACTCGGTAGACGTGGGTTCGAGCCCCACCGTTGGCCGTCCTTGAATTGGTTTTCGGTGGTTTCCCCATTATTAACTCCAGGAAAATGCTGGACCTTCTGATAGGTCACGGCTGCTTCCTTCCACATCCGCGCCCAGTTTCATTCATCTTCATTCATTTCATTTCCCATTAACTCCTCTCAAGAGGTTGGGGTTGTAACATTTCTTGAAGCTATGCGGGTTATGTTGGCTCTGATACTAGAGTCTTTGAAGTGAATTAGGTACGTTGGAGCGCTTGTGTGGTAGAAGAGTGAACTTGGCGTACGGGAGTGTCTGCTCTTAGTACTCCATAGAGAAAAGTGACAATAGAGGCCATGGAGCGCTTGTGTGAAAGAAAGAGGAACTTACGGGAGGTAGCAATGCTAGTGATTCCAGAGATAAAGAGAGGACAATGGATGTTGGAAGTTTATGAGACTAGATATTGAATGAGGATATAAAATTGAGATATTCTGCTTTGTATAACGACGTTACATTGCTTGTATTGTATTGCTGCACATGATATTACTCCTTCTACAGGGAATAAGTTTAAGATGAATAAAACTGGAAACCAAATTTTATAATTAGGAATAGTACATTGTGCAACGAGCCTATAATGGCTATAATTAAGACACGAGTATGTTTATAAAAAAAAAGCGTAAGCGAGTTTTTTAATTTTCATACGAGTGTCTTAATTACCATAATAGGCGAGTTGCATACGACTGTTTATGTTCGACGATAATTATAACTTTATTATATGTTTTAACATAAATATTCATAAATATCTGTTCAGTCACTAGAATGTTGTGATCGGGTGCTGCGCTGGCCGACAGACGCATGCGCTCTGTGTGCTTCAATGCCATATGTGCAGATTGTGCACCAGGATTCAGTAAAACTGTCACCGACGTCGTTTGAAAACAACGCGCTGTGTAGAAATTTGGTTCGGGGATATTTAGGTACAGTGCTATTTCTTATCTCATATTCACCAGTTTATTTACGAGAACATATGGACGGTGCACTTTCGGTAATTTATATAGACATGTTGGATTTTGAGCGCATGCGCGAAGGTATCCTTATATAATTGGTCAACTAACTGTTTTTTGAACTGTGATTGGTGGTAGAAACTGCTTCATAATGAAAAATAGTGTTATAATGATCATCATTATGATACAGTTTTCAGACATATAATAGTCAGGGTCGAACATAATAGTACATTATGCAACGAGCTTATAATGGCTATAATTAAGACAAGAGTATGTTTATAAAAAAAAAGCGTAAGCGAGTTTTTTAATTTCCATACGAGTGTCCTAATTACCATTATAGGCGAGTTGCATACGACTGTTTATGTTCGACGATAATTATAACTTGATTATATGTTTTAACATAAATATTCATAAATATATGTGGGATTCAGTTAATTCAGTTAGTGAACAAGGCGCGCGGCTTTGGTGACTGAACAGAGCGCGTGCGTGGTCAAGGCCATCCGGAAGCAGAGACCATTCACTTTGCTTGACAACACAGAAATATGTTGGATTTTGAGCGCATGCGCGAAGGTATCCTCATCTAATTGGCCACACAACTGTTTCTTGAGTTCTGATTGGTGGGAGAAACTGTTTCATTATGAAAAATAGTGTTATGATGAGCCTCATTATGATACAGTTTTCTGACATATAATGTTTACATTTCGACATCGTCGAACATAAATCATTTTTCATTACAACAGCATTACTGGTATCACTTATAGGACTTCTTGCATTCCCCCTCGAATAATAAGTAACATTGTGATGGATTATTGTTATATTGCAGTATAAATGAAGTTACCTTCTTCACTGTGGTGTCCTGGTTGTTGTTATAAAACACACCATGCCCTCAGATGGTAGAGTACTTGTGTTCTTTATTTAAACAATATTTGTTCATTCGTTCATAGATTTCTTATATGAACTGGCGCCCTCCCGGATATAATTCTAATTTCTATAGCAATTACATTGATATACTCAACTGTGGTGATTGTAGTTGTTGTTGTTTACCTATTACCTATGATTCATATGACTATTACAGCGTCAGGAAGGGTATCTGGTCGTAGAAACCATCCGCCACATTGGCTTTCATGGCATCTCATCCTCGACCCCGTTGGAAACGGGAATAATAAGGGATAGACATACATACAATGTACAGTATATTGAGTTCGTGTTGTTATGGTAACGCTTGGCTATTCCTTAATCTATTTCCCAGACAGGGGATAGTTATTATACACAAATGTTCCTCGATAGACACTTTGGTTGGTTGGTTGGTTCCTCAGTTTAGGGGCTGCGACAACACGGTCATGTAGCCCCGTGTACTTTGGGTGTGTGTAGAATCTGTCTGATAACCGGGGTAAATTGTGATGGCTGTATAAGTGTGTGTATCTATTTCTTTTTAAGTACAGAATGCAACTTAGAATTTTCAAATAGTTCCTACTTTTGCCGCCAAGCGCCACCGTCAACGACTACTAGACCAAGTTCAGTACTTAGCTACTAGACGCCACCGCAGTCGGCTCTTGGCAACGAACGTAGAAACCTAAGAGCGTTGTTTACATTCTTAACCTATCCAATTTAGGTTCACACAGGTGTAATTAGTGGAAGGTACTTTAACATGCCATAAATCTATGACATGGGACCGCCGGCTTTACTTCTCCCCTGCGAAGGAAGGTATACTGAGGGATTTTTAACGCTCTTAAAAAATCCGGACGCTTCGGCCGGATTTGAACCCGCTATCTTGGGCATAGAAGCTCAGCATGCTACCGACTGCGCCACCGAAGCCGCTATAGACACTGTATCTATCGGTGAAAACTTGAGTGAAACAATACGTTCAGCACTCCATCCTGTAATCCAGATGATGAACTAGACACCGGTAGCGAAAGCCTACCATCTAAATACGTACGTTAAGCACTACCTGCGGTTAGCTATTTCAAACAGACAGAGGAAACGAACCGACTTTAATTCTTTTTCTAAAGTTAATTTTACCCTCCAGGTTGGTAGTTCCCACGGACTCAGCGAGGGAACTCACCACTACCGTCTTTCCAGACAGTGTCCTAGAGCTGAGAACACTTGGTCGGATTGGATCAGCACTTCGCCCAGGCGGCCTCACCTGCAAAGCGAACAGGGGCCTCATGAGGGATGGGAACGGAAGGGAAGATTGGGATGGATAGGCAAGGAAGAGGGGAGGAGGCGGCCTTGGCCTTACAGTAGCGACCAACCCGGCATTTGCCCGAAGACGAAGTGGGAAACCACGGAAAACTACTTCGAGGATGGCTGAGGTGGGAATCTAACCCCCTCTACTCATTTGGACCACCCGAGGCTGGGTAGACCCCGTTCCTGTCCTTATACCACTTTTCAAATTTCGTGGCAGAGCCGGGAATCGGACCCAGGACCCAGCTAACCATGCCGAACGCTACGCTACGGAGGTGACGACTTTAATTTATACTAGGTATAAATTAAAGTAATTGTAATAAGTAGCCTGACTTCTTTCATTGACTACAAGTCATGAAACCTAAAGGCATTCCAGAAAACAAGTGTTGAGTCTATTTTCACACCTCTCTAGGACGTAGGACTGGCATTTATGGAGTTACTATGATTTATGTCCTGACACGAGGAGCTTCCGCCTTCTTGCATTTGCCGCAGTTACATGGGATTTATTTAAAAAATGTAATGCAATGCTCGGAGAATGTAAATGAACTTTAATGATGTGTGTAGGTATTAATATGTTTTAGTGACGTGCCAACGAGGTGGTGCGTAAAGGAAGCGCCCCTATGTTAATAGCGAGGTGACGCCTAGCAGCTGCTCTCCGCTAATTGGCTGCTACTTTTATGAGGCCCAACTACTTGTCGTCTGCTTCATTACGAGCCAAGCACCTCCGGAAGGAAATCAACTACTCAGCACGAGGCCAGGGTTTTTCTAAGCTTTTAATGGCACTGAACAATTATAAGTTTTTTGTTTTAGCACAATTTAAACTTCTGTTTTGAGAATTATTTTAACTGTTTGTTTCACAGCGAGAGGTCAAATGAATTACGCGAAGTTAGTGTAAATGCTAAGCATTCTTGCGTAACGGTGGCACCGCCATCAAGATCACGCGATACTGTCGGCAATATCATGCGAACAGGTTGATGTATTGTCTTAACGACAAAGCCGCAGTTCGTTTGAGCCTTGGGAAGTAACATTAATGTGTTTGTGATTATGAACTTTTTCAGTGAATGAGCAGAAATTCCATTTACATTTGTCTCTACAAATCAGGTGTTTATTGATGACTGAAAAAGTGTTACATGACATTGACGTAGACAAAGCCAAGTTCAGGGAATTAAAACTATCCCTAACATAAAATCTGAATTCACAACCCATGTCAGAAGGATATTTCGCTTTGCAACAGTTCTCTACCGCGACTGATGTCCCCAATACCAATTTGATTAAAAGTTCATCAAAATGTAAGCCTATTTTCGTAATCTTTCCATCAAACTTTGCCTATGGATGCGTTAAAGATTTTGACGCAAATCCGCCTATGAAACGCCGCATAATTTGAAAACTTTAACAAAATATTATAGTCACATAAGGTATTCATTGTACCACTATGAAATTGAAATGTGGTGCGAGGGTCGAAGATAGATCCTATTTCGTGAGAAATATCTTATTTAAAGGCCTTTAACTCATTTCTCGTGACACTTGTCTTTGACACTATCGTTTTCTGGTATTTATTTTCAAAGATTTCGGACTATTGATAATTTTCCTCTATTTCTGCCATACCTAACAATATTTCAAATTCAGAAAGTCTGAGTTTATTGTAGGCGACCCTCTATTACCGTAAATAATTTCAGGGTGATGTCAGTAATAGTTTTGGAGATATAGAATGCCGGTGAAATAATTCGCACAGCCGCCATGTTGGATTGATGAGACGTAATAAAATTTGAAGGGCATAGTCAGAGGCGGCCAAAATGGTGCTACGACCTCGCCGAGTTTCATTGAAATCGTTCCAACCGTTTAGATTTTATTAGGGGGGACACACATACACACATACGTACACACACACACGCGCGCACAAAAGGTGATCTCATAAGCCTATTTTTCAGCCTATTTTTCACATTTTGGAACAAGTAGTTCCGTGATGAACTATACAGCCTATTTTCATATATCCTACTTATGATAATTGCCGCTATCAGCATACAAAATTTCTGTTTGATTGCTGTAGATTCGTAGATATTGAGAACCGTCTAATTATTTAGATTGGTCGCCATGTTGGATTATTATATATGTAGGCCATAGAGTTATGCTCTATTAGATGACGATTTTTACTTAGGTTCATTATTCAAACGTTCACTTCGATCACATGATTAATACACAATGAATAAAAATTAATTTTAAAATTTCGCACAGCCGCCATCTTGAGGTGTATGCAATGAGTATAAACATTTACTGTACCATATTTCACTGCGCTCAGATGGTTAAATCGCGAGAAAAGTCTATTATAATGGTTCACATTCGCTGAACTTCTAGTAGTACTCTTTATCACCGTACAACACTTCAGGGTGATATCAGTAATAGTTCGGAGATAAAGGAAGGCGGTGAAATTTTCGCATAACCGCCATACTGTGGTTATGTAGACAATTGAACTAAATTAGATGCCAGTCCATTACAATGTGTATAAACATTTGCTGTACCAAGTTTCATTGCATTTGGATGGTTGAATTGCGAGAAAAATCTATTTAAAACTGTCATTTCGCTTGGCCGCCATGTTCGTTTTGTATTTAACAGGTTTTTGAAAGTCTCATTGGTAAACTTCTAGCAGTGCCCTTAATTACCGCACACAATTTTCAGGGTGATATCAGTAATAGTTTCGGAGATACGGAATGTCGGTGAAATATTTCGCACAGCCGCCATCTTGAGATTATGTAAACAATTGAACTAAATTACATGGCAGTGCATTGAAATGTGTATAAACATTTGCTCTACCACGTTTCATTGTATTTCGATGGTTGAATTGCGAGAAAAGTCTATTCAAAAGTGTCAACTTCGCTTGGCTGCCACGTTCGTTTTGTAGTTAACAGGTTTTTGAAAGTCTCATATGTGAACTTTAGAAGTGCCCTTTATCGCCGTGCAGAATGTCAGGGTGATATCAGTAATAGTTTTGGAGATATAGAATGCTGGTGAAATATTTCGCACAGCTGCCATGTTGGATTGGTGAGACGTAATAAAATTTAAAGGGCACGGCCAGGGTCAGCTGAAATAGTTGTATGACCTTACCGAGTTTCATTGATATCGCTCCAGCCGCTTAGAAGTTATTAGAGGGACACACACACACACACGAACAAAAGGTGATCTCATAAGCCAATATTTTATTAAAGCTTGCCACGGTGGGTGAGTGGTTATAGTGTCGGACTACCAACCCCAAGATTGCAGGTTCTCTCCTGGCCATGGTAAGTGATTTTTGAAACGCGACAAAAATCACGACACTCATGTCATATTTTGTTGGCATGTTAAAGAACCCATTTGAATTCCGTAGGCCGTGTTCAATGGCAAAATTAATCTCGGGATTTTCCGCCAACACAAAGTTCCTCCATTCTCTACTTGAAAGCGCTGTAGAGTCAAGGAGTTTAGATATCTAACCTCCTTGACTTTCATAGCGTTCAAAGGAACGACGAAATTCGACATGCAAGCTACCCTCTGGGTGTCAATTAACAAAGCTTGCACCAGGCACTCGAGGCCATACGATATTATTATTATTATTATTTTATTAAAATGAAAATGGGCTAAAAATGAGGAAAAGGTAGACTTATGAGATCGATCCGGGAAAATGTGTGTCTGTCTGTCCTTCCGTCTGTCTGTCGGTCTGTGTGTGTTTCCCCCCCCATTCAACTCCTAAATGGCTAGAGCCATCGTAACCATATTTGGTATGAGTAATGATCTAGCCCTGAATATCTCACAGCCATATTTGAAAATGACGTCAGTGCTACCATCTCCTGAAAAATCGCAATTGAAATTTGAACTCCATGTTTCATATCTCGGAACGTATTCATGGGAGATATTTCAAAATTGACACACACATAGCCAATAATATTTGAGTATAATTTCCAGGAGGCCATATTTGACAGTATTGCCAACATGATTCTACGGCTACTAATAGGTCATATCGTTATATGCATGTAACTTCCATTCTATCGATTCGATTTCAAATAAATTTCGCATGTACTATGTGTAGCATAACTCATATGACTATGCGTATTCTTAAGAGCAACCAGAGCTGCCAACTGGTAATAAATGTTTTCTTTATTTCTCTTATCCCAATACCCATATATAAGATAGTATGTCAGCCAACAACTCGGAACTTTGCACACGTATAGTACATGGTCTCCTACATTCATTTGGAGTAACTAATATATATCACTGCTGCCAACATGATTCTAAGCCTGCTGATAGGTCCAAATTTAAATGCATGTAACTTCTATACTAAAAATTCTATTTCAAACAAATTTCGTATGTCCTTTGTGAGCCATAACTGATATGGCTATGCGTATTCTCAAGAGCCAGCAGGGCTGCCAACTCTAAATAAATTATCTCTCTATTTTTTACCCTTATATCTATAAATCAGAAAATATGCAAGACAGCAGCTCTAAACTTTGCATACGTATAGGTAGTACCTAACATTCTAAATTAATTTGGATTGTCGTGATAGAAGCTATTTTTCAGTGTTGTCTAATTCTATTAATGAAATCTTTTCAATCGGTCAACACAAATTGTGCCCAATTACATTAGCCGAGAAACAGGTTTTTACACACCTTACAAACTAACATGTTTTTGTGTTCATAAACTATTATTTGTACATACAGGCATGTTAGTTTGTAAGGTTGTAACGTTTTGATGTCTTCGGGGTTAGTGGTAATGAGTTACCTAGAGGGATTCTTTTCTATAAATAAATATATATATATATATATATATATATATATATTCATCTCTTCTCTTCTAATTTTCTATCACAATAGACAGCCACTTTCACCTTTTCAAAAAGCTTGCACCCGGTACCGAGGCCATACGATATTATTATTATTACCTTCTTTCCTCATATGCAACTTACTACCTCTATATTATCACCAAACAGAATGGCCCATATTTCACTTCATCACTTCATAAAATTTAAGATGCATTCCAATCTTCAATGCTAAACATCTCATCTTACTTATTCCTTCAACTAACCGAGCAATTCAATAATCATACATATCACTATCCTACTCATCCTTTTCCATGTGATAACAAGAAGTTCCGTGACGAACTAAAGAGCCTACTTTTCATGCCAATGATTATTCTACAGTATATTAACCTATCTAGAATAATGACGAAATTAAGTTGCTAATATCGAAATTTCTAATTAGTTATAAATACTGTATACCTGGCATAATGTAGCCTAATAGAGCACCACAGTTGGCAGGCCTGGTGACTGAATATATTCTTAGTTCCATCTCTTGAGGTACAGAATACAAAATTTGGTTGAAGTCCATTGAATAGCATGGACGTTACATGCAGTTAAACATTGGATCTAACAGCGCGCGTAAAATCATGTTGGCAACAATTTCTTGCATGTATTGGTCAGAAATAAACTGAAATAATATGATCAATTGTTGTGCCAATTTTGAATGAAATCCATTAGTTAGTACAGAAGTTACATGCATTTTAAAATTGGACCTATCAGCAGGCTTAGAATCATGTTGGCAGAACTGACGTATATTAGTTACTCCAAATTCATGTAGAATGCCAGGTACTATACGTGTGCAAAGTTTAGAGCTATTGGCTTGCATACTTTCTGATATATTGATATTAGGGTAACAAAAATAGGGACAGTACATATTAACAGTCGGCAGCCCTGGTTGCTCTTAAGTATACGCATAGTCATATCTGTTATGGTACACATAGCACATACGAAATTTGGTTGAAATCCAAATGATAGTATGGAAGTTACATGTATTTAAAGTTGGACCTGTCAGCAGGCTTAGAATCATGTTGGTAGCACTGACGTATATAAATTACTCCAAATTAATGTAGAATGTCAGGTACTATACGCGCGCATAGTTTAAAGCTGTCGGCTTGCATACTTTCGGATATATGGGTATTTGGATAAAATAAATTAGGAGCATTTATTAACAGTTGGCAGCCCTGGTGGGTCTTAAGAATACGCTCAGTCATATCTGGTTATGTACACATACAACATACGAAATTTGGTTGAATTCCAATTGATAGTGTAGAAGTTATATGCATTTAAAAATTGGACGTATCAGCAGGCTTATAATCATTTTGGCAACACTGCCAAGTATGGCCTCCTGGAAATTAAACTGCAATATTATTATCTATATGTGTGCCAATTTTGAAATAGCTCCCATTCATACCTTCCAAGATATCCAACATGGAGCTCAAATTTCAATTGCGATTTTTTAGCAGTTGGTAGCACTGACATCATTTTCAAATATGGCCGTGAGATATTCAGGTATAGATCTTTACTCCTACCAAATTTTGTTTCGATTGCTCCAGCCGTTTAGGAGTTGATAGGGGGGGGGGGAGACACACACACAGCCAGACAGACAGACAGACAGAAGGACAGACAGACAGACAGACACACACACACACATTTTCCCGATCTCATAAGTCTACTTCTACCTCATTTTTGCAAAATGTGAAAAGTAGGCTAAAAATTACAATCTTCTACAATCTCCATAGATTTTCTAAACAGATACTAACTCAATAAATAAAACATGGCCCTCTTCTCCTTTACTGATGAACTATTGCAAGGAATCTCTATATATCAAACGCTAAGGCCTGAAGTATCTGTAAAATAGCCCACCAGCAAAGAGTAGTCATGATCCTAACCTACAAAATGAACAGTGACATATGACCATTGTAACCACATGTTACAAGGTACATAGAAACTTGTTTCCTGGCTAATGTAATTGCGCACAATTTGTGTTGACCGACTGAAAAGGTTTATTTAATAAATTAATGAATAAATTTGGAGTAACTAATATACGTCAGTGCAGTCAACATGATTTAAGCCTGCTGATAGGTCCATTTTTTAAATGCATTTAACTTCAATACTAACAAATGGATTTCATCCAAAATTGGCACAATAATAGATCATAACATTTCAGATTAATTCTAAAGAAAACATACATGGCATTATTGCCAACATAATTTTACGCGCGCTGGTAGATCCAAGGTCTAACTGTATGTAACGTCCATATCATCAATTGAACTTCAACCAATTTTTAGCCTATTTTCATTCTATGAAAAAAAAATAGGCTTATGAGATCACCTTTTGTCCGTGTGTGTGTGCGTGTGTGTGTGTGTCCCTAATAACTTCTAAACGGCTGGAGCGATTACAATGAAACTCGGTGAGATTATAGCACTATTCTGGCCGACCCCGACCGTGCCCTTCAAATTGTATTGTGACTCACCAATCCAACATGGCGGCTGTGCGAAATATTTCACCAGCATTCAGTATCTCCGAAACTATTAGCTATATCGCCATGAAATTGTGTACGGCGATAAAGGGCACTACTAGAAGTTCACCTATGAGACTATTAAAAGCCTGGTGACTACAAAACCAACATGGCGGCCAAGCAAATTTGAGACATTTAAATAGACTTTTCTCGAGATTTAACTATCCAAACCTAATGAAACTTGGTACAGCAAATGTTTATACACATTGTAATGTACTGGAGTCTAATTTAGTTCAATTGTTTACATAACCTGAAAATGGCGGCTGTGCGAAGTATTTGATTGACATTCTATATCTCCGAAACTATTACAGATATCACCCTGCAATTTTGTACGGTGATAAAGGGTACTGATACAAGTTTATCTATGTAACGTTCATAAACCTGTAAAGTACAATACGAACATGGCGGCCAAGCGAAGTTGAAACATTTTAAAATACTTTTCTCGTGATTTAACTCTCTTAGCGCAGTGAAATGTATTACAGTAAATGATTTTACATATTGTAATGCACTGGCATCTAATTTAGTTCAATTGTTCACATAACCTCAAGATAGCGGCTGTGCGAAATTTTAAAATTAAGATTTTATTTCTTGTGTCTTAATCATGTGGTCGAAGTGAAAGTTTGAATAATGAACCTAGGCAATAATTGTCCTTGAATGGTACATAACTCTAAGGCCTATACCTATAAAAATCCAAAATGGCGAGCTTCCGAAATATTCAGACGGTTCTCAATATCTATGAATCTTTTACAGCAATCAAACTGATTTTTTAATTTTTTTTGTTTGTTCATAGAGGCTATGAACATATGTTCACCTGTAGGACTTTCAGTAACCTGGTGAGCACAAATCCAACATGGCGGCTACGCGAATTATAAATATTTAAATGGACGTTTCTCGCGAATTAACTATCCGAGTGCAGTGAAACGTTGCACGTTAAATGCTTATATAAATGTTAATCTACTGGCATCTAATTTATTTCAATTGTTTGCATAATCACAAGATGGCAGCTGTGCGAAATTTTAAAATCTCGTTTTTACTTCTTTTGTTCCAATCATGCGATTGAAGTTTGAATACCACACGTACACAATAATCTTAATGTAATAGTACAAAAATAAAAATCCAACCTGGCGACCATCTGAAATATTTAGACGGTTCTCAATATCTACGAATCTATCACAAACTTCAAACTGAAATTTTGTATGTTGATAGAGGCAATTGACATGAGTAGGATATATGAAAATAGGCTGTACAGTTCTTCACGGAACTACTTGTTGTATGTGCATTCTGTACCTTAAGAGATGGATCTAATTCAGGGGAGTCTCAAGGGCTGCCAATTGGAGCGCTCTATTAAGCTACACTATTTCAGGTATACTTTGAGCTCATTAGAAATGTCAGTATTGCCAACTTAATTTCGTCATTATTCTAGTCGAAATCATTGGCATGACTCTTAAATTTTAAGAAAAGTAGGCTCGTTATTCGTCACGGAACTACTTGTTGTAAGAGAACGCTCTGAGACACGTTTTAATGTTGCCTATACCTTTGTACTTCTTTAAAGTATTCTCGATTCTTTCTTCCAACATTCGGTATGCAGTTTCCCTTTTCTTCCAACGAAATTTATCTGATATCTCATGTACGCGAAGGCTGAATTTCCGCTTCTTTCTTCAAGCGAAGCAACACGCGTCTGATTCTGGGATTCAGCCATTGAAATAGGTTGTTTTGTCGATTATGCCATCCTTCAAGAGCTTTCGTAGTTCGGTGTGGTCTCTTGAGGGCTGCACATTAATTGCGAATAAGTCCACTACAGTTGCAGTAGTAGCCTAAACATCTTTGCCCAGACACGGTTACCCATAAACATATCAGTTGCGCACAGGACCCTGGTGGGTCAGAGCCTACAGTGGTGTGGGCCTTGAACAAGAATGTTTTGTGAGAATGGTAAAACGTAACGTGTAATAGACGGGTATAAGTTTTGATTCCATCGAACTCCTAGTGGTGAAATTTAACGGAGGTCATGCTGTAAGAAGACGTGCACAGTATTTGTGAAGATTTGATATAAAAACAGGTATGACTCGTGAAGAGAACACTTCTCACAACCATGAACCTGGCAATATCCACTCTATGCTAAGGCAGGAGGCAAGCAACTCTTTGAAACGTAAGGCAGTTGATCAATAAATTATGCGAATATACTGGATAAGGAGGAATTTCTTGGTCCGAGTGGACTTGAAAGTTGAGTTTAAATCGCAGTAACGCCAGCAACCTAAGCGACCATTCGATGTGAGAAAGTTACAAGACAAGAAAGTAGAAGCTTCATTCGTAATCAGTCTTAAAAGAAGATTCCAGGCTCTTCTAAATCTACCCGATGATGTTGAAACACAATGGTCTACATTTAAGGATTCTGTGAGTGCATAAGCTGAAGAGACTGTTGGACGACGGAGAGGAACACAGAAAGAGCGATGGATTCAAGATCAAACTTGGCATCTGATAGATGAAAGGAACATGGTATAGCAACAGCGTTAACAAGCTTAAGATCAAGGAAAGCTTCAAGTAGCTAGACGAATATATGCTGAGTTAGACCGCCGAGTTAAAAGCAGTTGTAGAGCTGACAAAAAAGACTGGTATGAACGGAAAGGTAAAGAGGCTTAAAATGCTGCCTCTCGAAATGACACCAGAACATTGTATCGTATTGTCCACGAACTGACTGGAGCCCTCAGTTGTTCAAACAGCCCCATAAAGGATAAAAATGGCAAACTTCTGCTCACAAGAGATGAACAATCTGCCCGATGGGTTGAGTAGGCTACTTCAAAGAAACATTAAACCAGCCTAACTCACTTAATGCTTACAACTTCGAAAATGAGCCAAGAGTTAACGGTAAAAACAGGTGATATTACAGAAGCAGAGGTGTGCGGAACAATCAAAATACTTAAAGACAACAAAGCAGCTGGTTTGGATGGAATCTCAGTAGAGATTCTAAAATTTGGAGGTCCAGCATTAATTCATCACCTTACTAAACTCTGCAATATCTGTTGGCAAACAAGACAAGTTCCAGAAGACTGGAGACGTGGCACCATCGTGAAACTACCAAAGAAAGGAGATCTAACTGAATGTACAAATTGGAGAGGTATCACGCTTCTCTCGGTGCCAGGCAAAGACTTCTGCATCATTCTTCTCGAGAGCGCAAATCCCTTGTTAACAGTGAACTCTGTTGGTCATTGAAATAACTAATTGTAAAACTCCCGCACCCATGATTTATTGTAGGAATATCTTTAATGGGGCCTCCAAACCTTGAAGTATACCGTATGCGATATACATTCCACATAGCCACATGGCCGACAGTACGTCGTGGTACCAATCTCCGCCACCGCACGCTCATTGTTTCCGTCCCATTTTCATCCCTATTTTCAAAATCACTCCCACAAGAAATATCCAGCTACCGAGTGGAAAGATGTTATACATTAACAAGACATGATGTATTTAAAAGCGCTGTTCTTTTTCTTTTCAGAGATGGGCGTTTGCGTGAAGAAGATCAAATCCCAGATATCGATGGCCAGCCACTTGATTCTAGCCAACATCTCCCACCAGCAGGCCATCAACATCCTGCAGAAGGCCCGTGGACTGGTGGAGCTGGTGATAGCGCGCAGTGGACCCGAGGAGGGCATTGTTGAGACCCCGTACCCCCCCACCTCGACAATCGACCGCTCCCCCTCGGCCGTGAGTGACACCTCCAAGGCTGGATCCTACATGGTGCTAAGTTATTTACCTCTCAAGTCAAACACGACGAAACCGAATTGAACGAAAGTTGGTACAGAGGTAGCACTAGCAAAGGACACCTCAGTGTCATGTCTTACATCGCCGCAATCTTGACGAAAAACGGAATGGCACCAACCTAACCATCATTGATCTCTACCAAATTTTGCAACAACATACCTTCATATGGGAAGAGTCATTTGACTAAACTACAAGGTCATCAGCCAAATTTTGAAGATTGGGCCGTGTATGTGTGAAAATCGATCCCTCCTTTCAATTCAAACAGAAAGAACCAAATCGAACGACCTTTGGTACAGTGGTAGCACTAACAGGGGACAATTCAGTGTTATGTTGTATATTGCCGCCATCATAACGAAAGAGAAATGGCGCCCGTCCAAAATGTTCTGAGCTTAAATCAAATTACGACTAGCCTAATCATCCGATCACTACCAAATTTTGCAACAATATACCTTAACGCGGGAAGCATCTTTTGCCCAAACTACAAGGTCATCAGCCAAATTGTTTAAAGGTAACGGATTTATGAATCATGCAAGTGTTATAGTTATGGTGTTTGAAGCCATTTTCAATGTTGCCTTAGTAAACGAAAGTTTGATGATTTTTAGTCGGTCAACACGATTGTACCCAAATGAGATGGGCTGTTCCTTAATTCTGAAAAAAAAATCATGATTAGGGAATAACCCAACCGATCACATTTCGGTACAATCGTGTTGACCGACTAAAAATCATCAAACTTTCGATATTCAAGTATTATAGCCCAACCATAACCTACGGTTCAACAAGACCTGGCATCACCAAATCCGCTTATCGTACATAGGGAGGTAAGAAACTGTCTTCAAGGAGGTGACCGTTAGGATATTAGCATTTAAAATAGATTATACTGTATCCGTTTAGACCGAAGTCCGGACGACCACATATGCATTTCATCAAAAATCAGTCAGCACGAGAATCAGAATATCCCGGGGCGCCAGATGGGTTAAAGTGACTACTTATTTATTTATTTATTTATTTATTCATTTATTTATCATATGGCTTTTAGTGCCGGGAGTGTCCGAGGACATGTTCGGCTCGCCTGAGTCTGTTGCTGCTTCCAGCGGACACCCTAAAGAGTGAGCTACAAGTTCCGTTCAATTTCAAGTAGTTCCAACTTTCGCCACCAGATATCAATGATACCTAGTGGTGAACGTTGGAACTTTGATAGAGCATTCTGACGAAATCTAACCTATTAAATTTGCTTTACACAAGTTTAGTCTGTGAAATGATCTTTTACATGCCATAAATCTATGACATGGGACCGCCGGCTTTACTTCCCCTCCGAAGGAAGGCATACTGAAGGATTTTTAACGCTCTTAAAAAATCCCACGACTTCGTCCGGGTTTGAACCCGCTATCTTGGGCACAGCAGTTCAGCATGCTACCGACTACGCCACCGAAGCTGCTAAAGTGACTACAATAACTCAACAAAAAAATGCTTTACTGATTTTCGACTCGATCCAACAATTAGGATAGAAGGAGATTTTCTGAAAATAACACAACCTGTAAAATTATCTCATCATATTTAAAATGTTAAAAATTACTGAAGGCATGCCAAAAATAGCATAATAGATGCATGACGAATCATACGTTTTATACAGAATTTACAATTCCACCAACACATGAACTCTTGGCAATTGAGACGAGGGTCAAATTAATAGTCCTGTTGACGTCGCTCAAAATAATTATTTACAGTAGTAGGGTTTTGTCAGTGCAAATATAATTGTCCTTCCTGATTCCTATCTTATTTGAGTATTCACATATTGAAGTGGAAAAATAATTTATCACTCGATGAAAAATATATCACTGTTTAAGTTTTCAAAATTATAGTAGCAAATTAACTAACACTTCAGGATTCAGTTATCTCAAGATTTGTTCAAATACAAAGTTATTAACAAGGAATACAACACAATATCATTTACTTGGACATTCGAGCATTTGGGTTCGAAGAACTTCGATAAACAGAAAATATTTATTGAATCATCTGTTCTCGATCCAAAGTCTATTCAGAGCTCTTGACTCAATTATCAATATAATGGTCAAAAAATTAATATCAACAAAATATAAATTCAATTCAATATGGATTTAACCATTCAATCAATTAACTACCACTTGGAAATATTATTTAGAAAATTTATCATAAAACAATAGACTATCATTTGTTATTATCAAAATTACAATTATTTGACAAAATGTCAAATATGTTAATCATCAAATTTATTTGCAAAATGTTTATATTTTTACAGGATCACAAAAATCCTCTCAGTTTGTAGTGGTTGTTAAGAAGTAACAGTTTTAAATAATTTACAGCATCGGCCCATTCGATTTAAATGCGTCAAAATCACATAATCATAATTAGCATTTAGACAACGGTAAAGTGTTTTCATAATGAAAGGTACAAGTTTAACAATAACATTTTCGGGCTGGCAATTACTAGGAATATTTCTAGAACCTGTGGGTAAACTGTGAATTGACAATGATGGCTCAACAAAATGACCTTTGGTTATATCTCGACGAAAGTGTGGTTAAATTCAACTCCTCAACTAATTTCAAAGACATCCAACCTACAATATGGTTGATGCTTCATTTCAACAACCTCATTCCTGCGACTTAATTGCACAATCAGAATGGCATATTTAACTCTTTGCACACACAACAATTATTTCTTCCCAAATTATACAGAATAATCAAGCCTTTGTTTGTTACGACAACTGGAAGATTTATAAGTTAGTAAACTCCCACAATGAGTTTACAATAATAATTTTACCATCAGTTTAAACATGAATAACTCCACACCCTGTCTATTCTTAGCCAAACGTTTTATCAAAAGACGTTGCTCAATAATGATTTTATATTTATACAAACTCTAGCAAAAAACCTGTTTTATACATGCTTTTGGCTTCCCGTATCATTACTTTCCGTGCCTTCTCAAAGATTTAAATGCATAATGCAAGCGTAAAATACTTCCACAGAATTAATATGTTATTTGTTTGTGGGCATGCGTTAACCACTAACCTTCGGAATCAACAAGTATCCGATCTTAGGAAAATTGTTTTAAATGTCAAATGTATAAAGCACACTACATGATAATGATTATTAGAAATCACAAATATTATTATTAACTCAGAAATTGAAAATAATAATTATTATTAAATCAACATTATTATTTCCTCAAGAAATGGATTTAAAGTTGTTAAACTGTTCGGGGAATATCATCCTCGACTTCTTAATAATGGATAAATATCCATTCGTCAACTTAAATTTATTATTAAATTTTCAGTTACGACGGCTGATGACCGTGGCGTAGTCGGTAGCATGCTGAACTTCTATGCCCAAGATAGCGGGTTCAAACCCAGCCGAAGTCGTTGGATTTTTTAAGAGCGTTAAAAATCCTTCAGTATGCCTTCCTTCGGAGGGGAAGTAAAGCCGGCGGTCCCATGTCATAGATTTATGGCATGTAAAAAATCCTTTCACAGACTAAACTTGTGAAAAGCAAAATTGTTAGGTTAGATTTCGTCAGAACGCTCTATCAAAGTTCCAACGTTCACCACTAGGTATCACTGATATCTGGTGGCGAAAGTTGGAACTACTTGAAATTGAACGGAACTTGTAGCTCATCCTTTAGGGTGTCCGCTGGAAGCAGCAACAGACTCAGGCGAGCCGAACATGTCCTCGGACACTCCCGGCACTAAAAGCCATACGATAAATAAATAAATAAATAAATAAATAAATAATAAATTAGAAAAATATCAAAACATCGATGAAAAGAAAATATGTGTTGGTAAGACTGTAGAAAAATTGAGAAATTCCAGCTAACTACGCATAAAAATAATGCAAATTGTAGCTTACATTCCTGTAGATCTTGATGCTGGTAATCTGGTCTGAACCAGATTATTTCAGTCTTCTTGTCCCCATTAGGACACGTATTTATAATCTTGTATCGGTCTCCATTTTATACCCGCAATGGTCTTAGTCAGACATAGCGGTATTCATACTTGTAGCCTGAATATCTTGATGAAAATAGTTCGTGAAATGTGCTGCTTCAACAGCTGAAGTAATCTTGATTGGGGTTAGATCGAAAAGATCCATGATGAAAAATTACCAGTTTTAACTCGACCCAACTGTAATGCCTTCAATACTGTCACTACTCTTACAATCTTATGCAACACATGTTTGAGTTCTGAAGATCTGTTCCCTGGGCAGAGTTTCTCACTCTCCAGACAATGCTATGCATGCTGGTTTCCGTATGTCGGCTAGTGAACTGAACTGTGCAAGACTGGTAGGTGAACAGTACTGACTTACTTTGGTTGGTCGAAAGTTATTAAGTCCAAGACTTATTCTGGTTGTTTGGATGAAATAATCCAAGTTAAATTTTAGTGGACAGTGGAAAGCAAAATATAGACTAAGTCTATTCATATGTCCGTTGTAGCAGTAAATTATTACCAATGCCACAAAGTTTATCACCTCGGTGATAACTTTTTGAAAAGTTCGAAGATCACTATAATGTTAAACACGTTTATAAGACCAGTAACCATGTAGTGTCGTCGAAATCACTAAGTCCCAGCAACTGTGTGCTAGTAATAACGTAGATTTTGCAATCATGTGCACGAAGATTATTTATACAGTATAACAGTGTTCGGAGCGACGTAGAGTGTTAAGAGACAGAGCTCTTGCGAAGAAGTGACTGTACTAAGTTCTTGCGAAGAAGTGACTGTACTTAGCTCTGGCACGCAGGCTTTATATATCCCACAAGTGGACTCCTCGAGGTCAATGCGTGAAATATGCTGAAACTAAAACATCTCATATCTCAGCTTCCGCTCGATCAATTTCCTCGAAATAAAGCACATTCTTCCTCCCTTGTCCGTACCAGTAATCTGATGTTATTCTCAAGATTCTACTCCATCGGGAAATATTGAGTGTCAATTTAGCCTCGACTATGACGCTCTCGCCTACGTCACTTAACCATTTCTTGGCTGCACAAAGCTTCCATTTCCTTCTTAGAAGGTTCGGCGCGCACTATTCAAACTTTCAATTCTGGACTTAGCATCGTGGCCTGTGCTTTCAAATCTAGGCAACTGGATTTGGGCACAATACAGTATATCCGTATCAGTGACTAACAGCTCAGGCTGACCGTGCCATATTGTGCTGGGCCGTCCCGTTCCGTTGGGTCAAAATGGAGGCTATTATTTTCTCGCAAGTACGTGTTTCAGTAACTTCGTAAGTTTATATCCTTTTAGGAATGTACTGAACAAAATAATACATATTTAGTGTCAAGTGGTTTATCAAAACGGCAGAAAACGCTAATGAAATCGTTCATTCCAAGATAAAATATGTTATGCAGTTATACTAAACCAGTTGTTAACCTAGTGTTAGTATTGGAGGTGTGTAGCGCAGTGATAGCGTCCTAGTCTCATAGTCTCTAGAGGATCGTGGATCAAATCCAAGCAGGTTAAATTTTCTTTACTTGATATTTTTGTTCTTATTGATTTATAACTACTCACACGTTATTATGTTATGCATATATAATTTGCAATGAAAATATTATGTAGAGTCTCGCTCAACCGACCTTCACTTATCCGACATTCCGTGTTATCCGACACTCGTAGACTGAATTTGAACATTTCGTATACACTAAATTCTGGTACACCCAGTGTGGAGGTTGCATCTGTGGGACAAGCACTGACGAAAATGCGGATGCTGAAGGAGGAGGAGGAGGAGGAGGAGAAGAAGAAGAAGAAGAAGAAGAAGAAGAAGAAGAAGACGATGAAGAAGACGATGAAGATGAAGATATCTCACAGTGAAGGATTGAGTACATTGGATATGGCAAAAACGTATGTGGAGCAACGGCCGGAGGCAATCGCAACGGAGGTGTTGAATTTCCATCGATGGGGAGATTAGGCAGAAAGAAAACGTGAATCAGCAGGCAAGCAGACATTGTTGACAAGTTTATTTTCTTAATGAGCGTTTTTTTTTTGTTCAATACTGCATATACGATTGTAATTCAATAAATAGAGTACCGTAAAATATGTCATTGTTGTTTTAGTAATACGGTCTGCAGCCTACCTATTTAAAAGTCATTTTCTATTATCCGAGATTTTTGATGAACCGACGTACTCCAGATCCAGTTTACGTCGGATAATCGAGACTCTACTGTATTTATAACACCACATATTTCAATGAACTACAGGAATTAAAATTCGTTGTCCATGATCCGTGGTAGAGCCTATTGTTGTTGTTGTCGTCGTTTTTGTTGTTGGTTCTTTAGGGGCTTTGTGGCATCATGGTCTTGTATCCTCGTGTATATAAGTTGTCTGATAACCTGTGTCACTATGATGTCTGTAGGCCTTACTAGTGTGTGTATTTTATACGAGGAAGGATTTGGATTGGAAGCTGTTGTTGTTGTTGTTGTTTCAATTGAGATGCATTGGCATCATGGTAATTTAGCCCCGTGTACTGGGTGGGTGTTGAATTTTGTGTGATAACCTGTGTTATTGTGATGGCTGTATTAGTGTGTGTATATATAATTCAGGTGAGGATTCAATCAAGGTATAATATACGTACAGTACGTTGTATTTCAACAACATTCAATTATAATCCTTGAAAAGGACAAAGAGTTATAACTATACGCATGCATTTAGGAGAAAATAGGCTATATGTTCTTTATTGAACATCTTGTTTAAAGTAATTTGCAGTCTTTACTGTTTGGAAAATGTAAATATTCGTAATAGATTTCTTATCGACATTTTAGTAATCCCTTCACGTGCCCCTGTGGAGATTCTTTTTAGTAAGAGTGAAGATGTACTCTCATTTAAGAAATCGAAGCTAAGCGATGACAATTTTGAACACCAGTTAATTTGCAAAGCAAATGGTAATTTATTTGCACAGTAACCATTCTTTGATATTTGTTCCCATTGTCAAAAATTTAGTTTCTCTTCTGATTTAGTTACAGTGGACAGCGTACATTGTAAAACTAATGATGTGCCCTCCCCCCCCCCCTCCATCACCACTTGCAAAAATAAGTTTTTTAAGTAGGCCTACTGCCAATTTATGAAGTGACGATGATAATGATCGTGTGACCACCGGAGAGGCCGAGTTCAGGTCTTTCTAGTTGGCGCCCGTGGGCGACCTGCACGTCGTAATGAGGATGAAGTGTTGGTGAAGACGTCACATACACCCAGTCCCCGAGCCACGGGAATTAACCCCAGGAGATTAAAATCCCTGATTGCTCGGCCGGGAATCAAACTCAGGGCTTAGCGCGCTAACCATTTAGCCACGGAGCCGGACATTTGTGAAGTAATAACTTAGGAATTGTAATTTTACTACTTACTTTTTGGAAAAGTAGTTTTTGATTATAATTAAAATGTTTCTCAGGTAACTGTAATTCATTTCAGTTATTTATCATTGGTACTTTTTCCATCAATGTTCATACCCGTTTCGATAAAAGTATGTATCTCTAAGCACATACAGAGCGAATCGTTAAAACCAGACGTGGGTAACTGCGAAGACTTGCCGCTAATTTACTCGTGCTGAAAGAAAAACATTCACTGTTTAGTTTCACCGGGAGCTTGTCGCTAGTTGGCTACTCTACACCCTCACATAACCCTGTCACAAGGCGACACTCGTTAGACATGCATGAGCAGTTTCTACTCAACCAAGATTCCACTTGAATCACCACCAACACACAGACGCGTATCCAGTAATTCTTTTCGGGGAGGTAAGGGGATGGTGGAGGGTGGAGGATGGGGTATTCCATAAATAGAAATCAGCAGCATGTGTAAATTTACTGGATTATGACCAAGATGAATTTTGAAATCTTAACAAGTAGTTCCGTGAAGAACTATACAGCCAATTTTCATATAGCCTACTAAACATAATTGCCTCTATCAACATACTAATTTTACGTTTGATTGCTGTAATAGATTCGTAGACATTGAGAACTGTCTAAATATTTCGGTTGGTCGCCATGTTGGACTTTTATATATGTAGGGCTTAGAGTTATGTACCGTTACATGAAGATCATTGTGTACGTGTAGTATTCAAACTTCAATCACGTGATTAGGAAACAAGAAGAAAAACGAGATTTTAAAATTTCGCACAGCTGCCATCTTGTGGTTATGGAAACAATTGAAATAAATTATATGCCAGTGGATTAACATTTGTATAAGGATTTGCTGTACCAAGTTTCACTACACTCGGATGGTTAAATTGCGAGAAACGTCCATGTGAATATTTATAATTCACGTCGCCGCCATGTTGGATTTGTGATCACCAGGTTATTGAAAGTCCTATAGGTGAACTTATGTTCATAACCCCTATGAACATAAAAAATCAGTTTGATTGCTATAATAGATTCGTAGATACTCAGAGCCGTCTAAATATTTCGGATGGTTGCCATGTTGGATTGTTTTATGTATAGGCCATAGAGTCATGTACCATTAAAGGAAAATTATTGCGTAGGTTCATTATTCAAACTTTCTTTTCGATCGCATGATTACGACACAAGAAATAAAAACTTAATTTTAAAATTCACACATCCGCCATCTTGAGGTTATGTATAAAATTGAATTGAACTAAATTAGATACCAGTGCATTACAATGTGTATAAATATTTCCTGTATCAAGTTTCATTGCGCTTGGATCATTAAATCGCGAGAAAGATCTATTTAAAATTTTCAAATTCGCTTGGCCGCCATGATCGTTTTGTAGTTAACCGGTTTTTGAAAGTCTTATAGATGAACTTCCAGCAGTTTCCTTTATCTGCGTACAAATGTTCAGAGCGATAACCCTAATAGTTTCAGAGATATAGAATTCTGATGAAATATTTCGCACAGCCGCCATCTTGAGGTTATGTAAACAATTGAACGAACTTAGATGTCGATGCATTACAATGTGTATAAACATATACTGTACCAAGTTGTATTGCGTTTGGTTGGTTAAATCGCGAGAAACTTCTATTTAAAATTCGCAACTTCGCTTGGCCACCATGTTAGTTTTGTAGTTACCAGGTTTTCAAAAGTCACATAGGTAAACTTCTAGTAGTTCCCTTTATCACCGTAAAATATTCCAGGGTGATATCGGTAATAGTTTCGGAGATATTGAATGCTGGTTTAATATTTCGCACAGCCGCCATGTAGGATTGGTGAGGCGTAACAAAGTTTGAAGGGCACGGTCGGGGTCGCCCGGAATAGTGCTATGATCTTATTGGGTTTCATTGAAATTGCTCCAGCCATTTAGATTTTATTAGGGACACACACACACACACCATCACACACACACACACACACACACACGCACAGACAGGCACACGGACAAAAGGTGATCTCATAAACCTTTTTTTATTTTTTATTTCATAAATGAAAATAGGCAAAAAATATGGACTTAAGATTCGAAGGTGATACTTTTAATAATACAGTTATTTAAATAGTCAATATTATTTGTTAGTTATATGTGCTATTTTGTTAAGATACTGAAAGTGGCGAGTGACCTTCAAATTTTCTTGCTAAGAGTAGGTGTCTGTTAGGCTGGTTGGATCCTCAAAAAGCACTACCATAGGTTATGTGGTAGAAACCCACAAAACCAAGGCAGCACTATAATGAGGCGTACTAGGCAAGGTGAGGAATGAGGTAGTGTGCCATTGTTTCCTCACTGAGTCAGTACAGCAGTACTAACCCTATGAGCAGAACCTTTCACAACATCCACAGGTACTGACAGTGCCCTGAGTCTATTACTCAGCACCACTCATACCTCAGTAGCTTTCATATAATCACAGCCATGAATTACTGTCGACCAAAGTATTATGTATACTCGAGTTTGAAGATTGTTTGTGAAGTAACCAATAGACCTACATAAAATCCAATACCATCAACATTTTCGTCGTTCTATTTTACGTTAGTTCATGTAGGTTTGGATTTTTTAATTTATATTTTAATATTTTTATCGCAGTTGGAACACAAAAAGTGCACGTTTTTAAGCGTGTTTCAACCATGTGTCACATTTAAGAATTATTATCTCAAAAGCCCGTCATCAGATCGAATCCAAATATTAACACACTATACATTGCAATGTTGTATAACTGGTTTATTAATTTCACAATTTTGTGTGTCCAAGAAACAAAGTTGTTATCATTGTTGTAAGGTAACTTTTTCTCGGCTCGGGGTGGTTGGAAAATTTAGTTCTTGGTTGCGTTGTAATCGTTATACATCAAAAAGTTATGCTTCGTGAATGTGAAATACGTAAATTAATTCATTTATTTTATATCGGTTTGTATTTGTACGAGGAAATATCACATGGTTTACCATTTAGCCACTCCGGGAAAAACTGTACAACGTTGCTGAGATGGAGCCCATCACTTCCGAGCGAGACGCGCCATGATGCGTGTGGGCGCCATTTCGGCAACGCTGTACAGCTGTTCCCTGAGCGGCTAGCTGGTGAAACATGTGTTATTTCCCCGTAGAAATACAAACGGATATAAAATAAGTGAATTAATTTACGTATTTCACAGTCATACAGCATAACATTTCGATGTATAAGGATTACAATGCAACCAAGAACTACATTTTCCAACCACCCCGAGCCGAGAAAAGGTTACCTTAAAAAATGATAACAACTTTGTTTCTTGGACACACACAATTTTGAAATTAATAAACCAGTTATACAACATTCCAATGTATATTGTGTTAAAATTTGGATTCGATCTGATGACGGGTTTTTGAGATAATAATTCTTAAATGTGACGCATGGTTGAAACACGCTTAAAAACGTGCACTTTTTGTGTTCCAACTGTGATAAAAAAATATTAAAATATAAATTAAAAATTCCAAACCTAGATGACCTAACGTAAAATAGAACGACGAAAATGATGATGTTTTTGGATTTTATGTAGGTCTATTGGTTACTTCACAAACAACCTTCAAACTCGAGGGCACATAATACTTGGGTCGACAGTAGACTGAGACATTGGTGATGAGCCACATTTTACTCTAGCCTGTGCCAACAGACAAATGCAAATGTACTGCTTTCATCAAAAGACGGTAAACGGGCAGAGAAGGTATGTGATTGTTATTTTAAAACAAGATGTTCGGGAAAGAACATATAGCCTACTTTCTCCGAAATGTATGGGTATAGTTATAACTCTCTGTCCTTATCATCTCCTAATTTCTTCCTATTTGAAGTGCAAATTGGCACACAGGATTTGAACAGTGGCGTTCAAACCATAGTTTATAATTTACCCCAGCATTTTGCAATTTCATCAGCAAACACTCCAAACACCGACTACTTACAATAATTGAAACTTCGTTGCTCTAATAAGGCCCATCTACAATGCGCAGTCGGCAGTCCGTAGTTGGTAGTCCTCGGTCGGCAGTCGCGATCGACTCCGTGTATACTATAGGCACCATACACAACATGAAGTTGCAGTTGGTAGCTGGCAGTTGGCAGTCGAGAATTTTATCCTTGACTGCCAACCACCCGACTGCAGCAATGTAATAGCCAATCAGAGCAGATCAGAAACTGACGTCACGTTGTTGTTCTGTGTCGTGTACGAATGATATAGAACTAAGTGAAGTAACTTCGCAACCCGTTAATTTACAGGCTAATCTTAAATACACGGTATAACAAAATAATCCATCTCCAAATCATCCATATTGCAAGTTTTGAGATTATCAACAACGCCTCTGTGCACAAGGAATAAACGAATGTTACTGTCTTATTACTCCTAGCAGTCGTTAAGACTGGGTTCACTAACTGGCCGGTATAGAGCGCTGCTCGAATCTATAGTTTCTGCATAGTACAACTGAAGGCTGGAAGATGTCACTCCAGTGGAGAATGTCGTTTTTTTTTATATATAATTTCCATTGCAAAAAGCACCATATAAAGCTTTATTTTATAACGTCTCAGTACTCAAGAAACAATAAATATAAAAACTAGTCGTGATATCTAGTTGTGAAATATCGAACAATATAATCCTAACAGAGCGAGTGCATTCTAGCGGCCAGAAGAAGAAACTTTTCAATAAAATCTGTTACCTTTTTGTCAGCTAGATGTCCCGATTAAATCTGCTGGCGAATTATGTTTTAATTAAGTATATGTTTTGCACCGTAATATGCACAATATAACGCTTAATTTTAAAACGTCTGAGTCATTACAAAGCAACAAATATGTAAAATGTCAAGCAAAAAACATATCTCTGATGGGGTTTGAACCATAGGCATATGAATGACAGACTAACGCTTTACCGCTGAGCCATTTGTGCCAACGAACATTGATCCATATAAAATGACTTACATAGAACTTGTTAGCAAATAATGATTTATACTAAACGATTTCATCACTGAAGTATATTATTTATATATAAAGCATTTCATACAAAGTTTATTTATTTTGTTTCAGTACGCTATATTGCATGCAATACTCAAATTAGTGAAATATAAGTCAGGCACAAGATATCCGCTGCCATCTTGTCTTATTAATGAATCAGCTGAGCTTTTTAAAATCACGTCTGCACTATAGTATTACAAAATAAACTTTTAATTTCGTACGTGCCTCTTCCTTTAGAACAGTTAAAACGATTCTCGGCTCGATAATCGGAACTGGTGGGTCCCATGATATGGATTATAAAGTTTGCATAATTCGCACGGCCGCCATCCTGAAATGGTATGGCGGACGACCTTGTAGTTTGGTCACAAGACGCATCCTATACGAAGGTATGTTGTTACCAAATTTGGTAGAGATTGGATGATTTGGTTAGTCGTTATTTGATTTTACGTTTTGAACGTTTGAGTGGCCGCCATTCAGTTTTAGTAAAGATGGCGGCGATATAAAACATGACACTGAGGTGTCCTTTGCTAGTGCTACCTTTGTACCAAATTTCGTTCAATTCGCATTCACCGTGTTCGAATTGATAGGGGGGGGACAGACATTCAGAGTACACACACTCACACACACACACAGACTCACACACACACATACACACACAGACTCACACACACACATACACACACACAGACAGACACACTTTTTTTCGCCCTGTGTTGATCTCATAAGTCTACTTTCATTTTTTGCAAAAATCGAAAGTAGGCTAAAAATGGTCAATTCAGAGTGGATTGTAACTTAGCTACTTGAATTACACACGGCCCAGGTTGATTGGTTCCTTAGTTAAGGGGCTGCAACAACGTGGTCATGTAGTCCCGTGTACTTTGGGTGTGTGTGGAATCTGTCTGATAACCGGTGTTAATTGTGATGACTGTATTAGTGTGTGTTACAGTTTTCTTTTAATTCAAGTAAGGACTGCAGACGATAATTTCAAATAGTTCCTACTTTCGCTACCAAATACTACTGTACACGACACCTAGCTGTGAACTTGGCTACTGCTAGATGCCATCGTAACCAGCGCCTGGTGACGAACGTTGGAACTTAAGAGCATTAATCGAACCTAACCTACAAATTTTGCTTCACACGAGTTTAGTTAGTGGAATGTTCTTTATATGCCATAAATCTATGACATGGGCCCGCCGGCTTTACCTCCCCTCCAAAGGAAGGCATACTGAGGGATTTTTAACGTTCTTTACAGGTTTGAACCCATGACCTTGGGCATAGAAGCTCAACATGCTACCAACTACGCCACCGATGTCACCTAGCACGGCCCAGATGTGAGCAGTTGATCTCGTCACTGGCTGCACTAAAGTGGATAACTGACTAACTAACAATTATTGAATAGTTGCGTTTTTTTTACTACTCCTGCAACTAAATAAGTGTATACAGGGTGAACAAAATATGCCGCACTTGGAGGTCGGCATTCGATTCCTCATCCAATTACAAGACAAAAGTCTCTATAGCGAAATCGGATCGGGTGCTGTTTAAACCACAAGTATGAAAACGAGAAATTGGCAACACTGTCACATCCTACAGCGAATCGGAATGTACAGAGAAATGTGCATCATCCCACAATACCACACCAGCCATCGCAGCTCACTGAGTAGACTGCTGGGTTATCAAACCCACATACAACATGGAGTTACGGTTCGAATCTACGTCAGTATTTTTAGCCTACTTTCGATTTTTGCAAAAAATGAAAGTAGACTTATGAGATCAACACAGGGCGAAAAAAGTGTGTCTGTCTGTGTGTGTGTATGTGTGTGTGTGAGTCTGTGTGTGAGTGTGTGTACTCTGAATGTCTGTCCCCCCCTATCAATCGAACACGGTGAATGAGAATTGAACGAAATTTGGTACAAAGGTAGCACTAGCAAAGGACACCTCAGTGCCATGTTTTATTTCGCCGCCATCTTGACGGAAACGTAATGGCGGCCACACAAATGTTCAAAGCTTAAATCAAATTACGACTAACCTAATCATCCGATCTCTACCAAATTTTGCAACAACATACCTTTATGGGGGGAGCATCCTTTGACCAAACGAATAGGTCATCAGTGTAATAGTTTGCGGATGGCGGCCATCTTTGTGTGAAAATCGATTCCCCCTATTAATTCGAACACGGTGCAACCGAATGGAACGAAATTTGGTACAGAGGTAGTACTAACAAAAGGCACCTCAGTGTCATGTTTTATATCGCCGCCATCTTGACGGAAACGTAATGGCGGCCACACAAATGTTCAAAGCTTAAATCAAATTACGACTAGCCTAATCATCCGATCTCTACCAAATTTTGCAAAAACATACCTTTATGGGGGGAGCATCCTTTGACCAAACTAATAGCTCATCAGCGTAATAGTTTGCGGATAGCGGCCATCTTTGTGTGAAAATCGATTCCCCCTATTAATTCGAACACGGTGAAACCGAATGGAACGAAATTTGGTACAGAGGTAGTACTAACAAAAGGAACCTAAGTTTCATGTTTTATATCGCCGCCATCTTGACGGAAACGTAATGGCGGCCACACAAATGTTCAAAGATTAAATCAAATTACGATTAACCTAATCATCCGATCTCTACCAAATTTTGCAACAACATACCCTTATAGAGGAAGCATCCTTTGACCAAATGAGTAGGTCATTAGCCTGATTGTTTGCGGATGGCGGCCATCTTTGTTTGAAAATAAATTCCCCCTATTAATTCAAACACGGTGAAACCGAATGGGACGAAATTTGGTACAGAGGTAGCACTAGCAAAGGGCATCTCAGTGTCATGTTTTATATCGCCGCCATATTGACAGAAACATAATGGCGGCCACACAAATGTTCAAAGCTTAAGTTAAATTACGACTAACATAACCATCCGATCTCTACCAAACTTTGCAACAACATACCTTTATGGAGGGAGCATCCTTTGACCAATCTAATAGGTTATTAGCCTAATTGTTTGCGGATGGCGGCCATCTTTATCTAAAAATTGATTCCCCCTATTAATTCGAACACGGTGGAACCGAATGGAACGAAATTTGGTACAGAGGTAGCACGAGCAAAGGGCACCTCAGTGACATGTTTTATGTCGCCGCCATCTTGACTGAAACGTAATGGCGGCCACACGAATGTTCAAAGCTAAAATCAAATTACGATTAACCTAATCATCCGATCTCTACCAAATTTTGCAACTACATACCCTTATGGAGGGAGCATTTTTTGACCAATCTAATAGGTCATTCGCCTAATAGTTTGCGGATGGCGGCCATCTTTATGTCAAAATTGATTCCCCCTATTAATTCGAACACGGTGGAACCGAATGGTACGAAATTTGGTACAGAGGTAGCACTAGCATAGGGCACCTCAGTGTCATGTTTTATATCGCCGCCATCCTGACTGAAACGTAATGGCGGCCACACGAATGTTCAAAGCTTAAATCAAATTACGATTAACCTAATCATCCGATCTCTACCAAATTTTGCAACTACATACCTTTATGGAGGGAGCATCCTTTGACCAATCTAATAGGTCATTCGGCTAATAGTTTGCGGATGGCGGCCATCTTTGTGTCAGAATCGATTCCCCCTATTAATTCAAACACGGTGAAACCGAATGGAACGAAATTTGGTACAGAGATAGCACTAGCAAAGGGCATCTCAGTGTCATGATTAATGTCGCCGCCATATTGACAGAAACGTAATGGCGGCCACACAAATGTTTAAAGCTTAAATCAAATTACGACTAACATAACCATCCGATCTCTACCAAACTTTGCAACGACATACCTTTATGGAGGGAGCATCCTTTGACCAATCTAATAGGTCATTAGCCTAATAGTTTGCGGATGGCGGCCATCTTTATGTCAAAATTGATTCCCCCTATTAATTCGAACACGGTGGAACCAAATGAACGAAATTTGGTACAGAGGTAGCACTAGCAAAGGGCACCTCAGTGTCATGTTTTATATCACCGCTATCTTGACGGAAACGTAATCGCGGCCACCCAAATGTTAAAAGCTAAAATGTAATTACGACCAACCTAATAATCTAGTCTCTACCAAATTTTGCAACACCATATCTTTATGTGGGAAACATATTCTGACCAAACTGCAAGAACATCAGCCCAATAGTTTGCAGATGGTGGCCAAGTATGTGTGCAAATCGATTCCCCCTATCAATTCAAACACGGTGAAACCGAATTGAACGAAATTTGGTACAGAGGTAGCACTAGCAAAGGGCACCTCATATTCATGTTTAATATCCCTATAGCACGTTGTATTTCAACAAGCTACTACAACCAACATTCAATCATACTCCTTGAAAAGGACAAAGAGTTATAACAATACCCATGCATTTAGGTGAAAGTAGGCTATATGTTCTTTACTGAACATCTTGTTTTTTCTTGTGACGTCAACTCCCTAGTTCCCGTCGTTTAACTGCGTTAGTAAGCAGTACTGTGACTGTAATGGTAAGACATAGTGTATTGCATAGTGGAGGAGTACATTGGATGCAATTTGATACATTACCTGAAGAAAAAAAAATTGCGCAAACGCGACTCGGACATCGGCGCGTCCACACAAGTGGCATTTATGGCAGAACCTCGTCTCACTGAGCTAATGACACAGCTCCGGCCGAGCGCCGAGTTCCTGCGACCAGTTTTTGGCCACACTGCATGCCGTTACAGCGTTGCCAGAGCCTCGCTTCTTAACACGCATTTCTGTTAAACCTATTGGCGGGACTAGGTTTTGCAAGATAAACTTTTGTCGTGAATTTCGACGAGGAACCGCATGCCGACTTCCAAATGCGGCATGTGTTGTTCACCCTGTATATTGTAAATACTATCACCCATACTTTTAGACATAGATTTAATAGATTTAGTGTAATGGATCTGATGATGATCGGTTGACGATCGAAACAGGTCATCAAAGTGAATTTTTGAATCTCATGTACATTGTTTTCAGGATTAGGAAACAACCCATCACAATTGGGTACAATCGTATTTACCAACAGAAAAAACATCAAATTTCGAATAGCATTATTATTAAACCACTAGCAACCCACCCCGGCTTCGCCCGGGAACAGTTATGAATGCATTACGTGATAAGCGCTTTTTTCTTCGATGTCAATCAACTACGACCTATATCCGTCTTCCGTCTCGGCATGATGGGTTAAAATCACTGACTGGACTATTAATTATAATATCTTGGAGATGCATGTGCAACGAATTATTGTCAGACGTAATTTAGGAATGGCGAGGAGCATGAAACACAAATCCTCCTTCCGTCCAATCTAAACTTGACTGTGTATTTTGCGGAACGAAACATTCACAGGCGAAATGAAGAAAAGCCGAGTTGCACTAACAGGGAAACTCTAAACACAACCACTCTACGCTGTAGTTGGGGTGATAGGCTCGCCACTAGCTAGCTCTAATTCTGTCTCCTCAGTAATAGAATGGAGATTGTTGGAAGAAATGAAAACGTAAAAACACTTATAGTGGGCGATCTATTGAAGATAGAGATATGCTCTCACGGACGTTTTTGTAGAAATTTTCATGTTGAACAATTCTTACACTCATAGTATATTGATATTTTTAACGGTTTGCCCAGCGTAAGCTTAAAAAGCGCACTGACGTCAGGTTTTTATATCCTCTATGCTTCGTCCATCACTGGTTATTTTGCTTCCAAAATAATAGAAGTCTCCTATTTCCTTTAGCTTTTCACCTGCCAATTTGATATGCATAGAGGTTTCTGATTTATTTCGGCTGTATTCCAATATTTTTGTTTTACATTTATTAATTCCCATTATGGATTCGTTCCTCAAGACGGAGTCCGTTCCATTCAAAAACTCATTCCAATCCCCAGCAAATCTCGTACATGAGCTAGAGGTAAGTGATAAGAGGGTAGCACGATTTTTTGTTGGGCAGTAATGTAAGGAAGTGAGGAAGTTTGTAGTTTAATGTGGCCGTTACTCTCGCGATCATGAGCCGCGGGACCTCCTTTTCACGTGGAATCTGAACCACAGGACATGTAATTTCACTTCGAAAATCTCACATGCATTGACCAGGAATCGAACCTGGTTCGCTTGGATGAGAGGCAGACAGCTTGAGTGCTGCGCCACCACGCCACCGGCTGGAGAGCACTCCTAATGAAGAGATAAAGGCTAGAGGAAGCTGTTCGTATGAGCCGACTCAGATGGTGGGGTGAGAAGAATGGTGGAGGAGAGATTACCTAAGTGGTTAATGAATTCGGCAAGAGAAGTAGAGGTAGACCTAGGAGGTGATAGTTAGATTTAGTGTAGAACGATATCAAAGTGAAAGGTGTAGAAGTAGAGGAAGCCTCAGTGCTAACTACGTATAGGGGATCATGGAGGTGACTTTTCCGCAAACAATGACTAGGCATTGAAAGACAGAAATGTCTCAAATGAAAATGTATGTATGTCTAGCATGTATTACCTGTTGTTAATGGGTTCTAGCAGTTTTTGACGACAACTTCAAAGCCATATTCCCGTCTTCGAAGAAAGTAAAAGTCCTTAGAAGAAATGTGTGACAGCCTTGCCCTTTAAATTACTAACAGTGGAATAATTATTATAACTACTGGATTTTTTTAGCGTATGGCTTTAATGCCGGGAGTGTCCGAGGACATGTTCGGTTCGCCAGAGTTTGTAGCTGCTTCTCTGTAGACAATCCATGGGGTGAGCTACAAGTACCATCGCGTGTGGAATGTTGTCTGGGGAGGAAAGTGTTAATGTAAGGACCCGATTTGGAAGGTAGCGGCTATGGCCTATAGTTAGGGACCAACCCCGGCATTTGCCTGGAAGGAAACTGGGAAACCACAGAAGACCATCTTTAAGGTTGCCAGCGGGGGGATTCGAACCTCCTCGCCTCCCGGATGTGAGTGGCTGCCTGCAGCCAAGCCGTAACGACCACGGCTAACTCACCCGGTATCCATAGTTTAATAGTCAAGTCAATTATTTCTCGTGTGAGTTGTGATTTACATCGTGCGCTGCCACCATTCCATGTTTAATTCACATCTAATATTTTGTGTGAACGGACTGCCTATTAAGTACCGGTATGGCGAACATTGCGCTGGCAGACTGTATCGGTGGTATAAACCTGTTAGACTGTCTTCAGTCCCATACGTTATATCTTATCTCACTCCAATAAAACCTGAATTTTGGAAGAATACCAACCATCAGTGATGCGAGAACAGTTCTTTCTGCACTGCTTGCAGGGGGGATCCAGTTGTTCCTCATGGGGTTGGCATGCCTTATGTAACTAAGAACGATCCCCTTTCTGTCTGTTCAATTTTGAATCATTGCTTGAAACTTGGTTTTTATACCACCAAACTCGCTTTCAAAATTATATCTCATACATGTTGTTGTTTGAGTCTTCACTCTTTTGACTGGTTTGATGCAGCTCTCCATGCCTCTCTGTCCTGTGCTAATCGTTTAATCTCTACATAGCTACCACATCCTTCATCCGAAGCTATCTGCTTAATATATTCTAACCCTGGTCTACCCCTACAGTTCTTTTCCTCGACCCTTCCTTCCATAACTGTGCTTGCTATTCCTGGGTGTCTTAGTATGCGTCCTACCAACCTATCTCTTCTCTTCATTAGCAGTCACCAGAAACATCTCTCTTCTCTCAATCGTCTTAATACCTCTTCGTTTGTAACTCAATCTACCCATCTGATATTCATCATTCGCCTGTAACACCACATTTCAATTATCCTCTTTTCTGCTGCACTAATAGTCCAAATTTCACTTCCATAGAGTGCCACGCCTCAGACAAAGGCTTTCAAAAATGACTTCCTAATATCTAAATCAATATTCGATGTCAACACATTCCTTTATTGTAGAAATACTTTCCTTGCCTGATCCAACCTACTTTTTAAATCCTTTATGCTTCGTCCATCACTGGTTATTTTGCTTCCAAAATAACAAAAGTCTCCTACTTCCTTTAGCTTTTCACCTGCTAATTTAATGTGCATAGAGGTTTCTGATTTATTTCGGCTGCATTCCAATATTTTTGTTTTACATTTATTAATTCTCATTATGGATTTGTTCCTCAAGACGGAGTCCATACCATTCAAAAACTCATTCAAATCCCCAGGCGTGTCGGCCAAAATGACGATGTCATCAGCAAATCTCGTACATAAGCTAGAGGTTAAGTGATGAGAGGGTATCACGATTAATTGCTGGGACAAATATATGGTAGCAATGGCAGGAATGTAAGGAAGTGAGGAAGCGTGTAGTTTAATGTGGCCGTTACTCTCGCGATCATGAGCCAGGGACCTCATTTACACGTGGAATCCGAATCACAGGACATGGAATTTTACTTCGAATATCTCTCATGCATTGACCAGGAATCGAACCTGGTTCGCCTTGACGAGAGGCAGACAGCTTGAGTGCTGCGCCACTACGTCACCGGCAGGAGGGCACTCGTAATGAAGAGATAAGGGCTATGTTACAAATGAACACGCTAGAGCAGGACCATCCAGACAGCGCTCCCCGTGCACTAGCGCTCCGGCCACGCTCTAAGCCAGTGCTCCGAGCGCCTTGGTGAAAGGTAGTTTCAGAAGTGGTGGGACGAGCTTGGCCTGCTGAGCGCGTTGGAGTGTGCAGCCGATCCATTAGTCGCTAGTCTAGTCCAATGCGCTTTGTTGGCAGCGTGTAAGTAAATCCGTTTCGCAGTGGTCATGACTGAACAGCAAACAAACAAAGGAGTGGTGGAGCAGCAGTCTTTAATGCAGAATGGGAAATTTCATTTTTCTCTACAGCTTATAAAGGGCATGCCAAATGTTTAGTGTGCAACAGAGATGTAATGTGTTAAAAAGAACACAATTTGTTGTTGAATTTTCCTCTCTAATATGTTCACATTTCAGTTTGGAATACATCACAATATTCTTTTCTTAACACTTGTGTTCGTTTCCTGCACATTCCACACATCGGAGTACCATAAGATTTGTAGATGCGGTATATTTGTTATGGCAAAACTGCCCTATTAATATGTCAACAATCCCACAAGAGCCGTCGGTCGCACGACAGTACGTACGTATCTAGTCAGCGTGGTCCGAACATTCTCCGTCTCCTCGCTGCCACAGAGTAGTGGTGGTAGGGGAAGGAGCGCTAGTCTGACTGCCCAATGCTCCCCGAGCGCGGCCGCGCTCCCGGAGCGCAATGACTGGATGGACCTGCGCTAGAGGAAGCTGTTCGTATGAGCCGACTCAGATGGTGGGGTCATCTGAAAAGAATGGAGGAGGAGAGATTACCTAAGTGGTTAATGAATTCGGCAAGATAATTAGAAGTAGACCTAGGAGGTAATAGTTAGATTTAGTGTTGAACGATATTAAAGTGAAAGGTGTAGAAGTAGAGGAGGCCACAGTGCTAACTACTTATAGGGGATCATGGAGGTGACTTTTTCGCAAAAAATGACTGGGCATTGAAAGACAGAAACGTCTCAAATGAAAATGTATGTATGTCGAGCTTTTATTACCTGTTGTTAATGGGTCCTAGCAGTTTTTGACGACAACTTCAATGCCATATTCCCGTCTTCGAAGAAAGTAAAAGTCCTTAGAAGAAATGTATGACAGCCTTGCCCTTTAAATCACTAACAGTGTGGTAATTATTATAACTACTGGACATTTTTTTAATATTTATTTTAGCGTATGCCTTTTAGTGGCAGGAGTGTCCGAGGACATGTTCGGTTCGCCCAAGTTTGTAGCTGCTTCTATGCGGACACCCACGGGGTGAGCTAAAAGTACCGTCACGTGTGGAGTGTTGTCTGGGGAGGAAAGTCTGAATGTAAGGACGAGGAATTGGAAGGTAGTGGCTGTGGCCTATAGTTACTGTTCAACCCTGGCATTTGCCAGGAAGGAATATGGGAAACCACAGAATACCATCTTCAAGGTTGCCGGCGGGGGGATTCTAAGCTCCTCGCCTTCCATATGTGAGTGACTGCTTGTAGCCACGCCGCAACGACCACGGCTAACTCACCTGGTTACTGTACAATTATTTACTTGATCATTGAGCAGCAAGCTGCCAAGTCCACAATCCACAGTTTACAGTCTCCACTCGGTAATGTACCGCCGTGCAACTCCCACTTGAGTCCCGTGTGTAATCCCCAGTGTCTGCCTTCGCGTGAAACTCAGGGCCATCAGCACTGTCCACTTGCACCCACGCACACGATGCTCCGTGGCACAACACTCAATCAGCCGTTCTAGTTTGATCAATTTCACACCCTGTCACCGCTGCTCAATTTTGAAATCCACTGCTGTCGACTGAACTGTTAACTCTGAACTCAACTGGTTCACCCTCGCTTCACGGTATTTTTGTTATACTTGCTAGCAGGCTCTCCAGTATCCTGTCATTCACCCCAGAAATATTGCGCAATAATCTGTGTCTGGAAATGATTGGAGGCTCTCCTACGTCCAGCTGCTTCTAAAAATAGAACAGTCTAGTAGCGACCAGTGCATCAATGACCTGGGTGACTCAACGAGGCTTTGGTTTGTGAGGTAGTCCCCGCGGCCAAATAGGGGTGTGGCACGGAAATTTCACCCTGTGTCTTCCAGCCATACCGAGTTGTTACACTATGCATTAGAACTAGGTTGTGACACAATTTCGTCAGCAATGTAACCTTCTTGAAAATGAAAATCCACAGCCTGCTTCCAGTCTCCGAGCGGGTCAGGAATGGAATGAATGAAGCCCCCATTTAGTGGCGAGAATATGAACCGTGCCGGTTGCCGAGGCCTGACGCACTCCTCTGAGGCAATGACTAAATGAATGACAGATGAAATTAAATGATAGTGGAGAGTGTTGCTGGAATGAATTTGTGACAGGGAAAACCGGAGTACCCGGAGGAAAACCTGTCTGCCTCCGTTTTGTCCAGCACAGATCTCACATGGAGTGACCGGGATTTGAACCACGGACCCAGCGGTGAGAGGCCGGCGTGCTGCCGCCTAAGCCACGGAGGCCTTCTTACTTCGCGATATTCGCAGATTAGGTGGTTGAGTCACAAAACCCTCCTCGCATCTGGGTTTATGATGTCAAATGATAGAATTGCCTTACTGGAAAAAATTGAACCTTCGTTTTAGTCCCCTCACATCTTTGTTCTACAAGACTAATGTATAGCCTTGATTTAATATAGGGATATCTTATACTTACAAATTTTTGTGCCACTCACTCCAGTTATTTCTTCACCAACCCGTGACAAACGGACAAAAATTAACTGAGGGTATATTTGCTCATTATACAAAGATAAATAGGCTACGAAGTTTGTGTCTAAAGTGTTCGAACAGAAAGTTCACTTCATTATTTATAGAGATGATATGTATAAGTAGTGATGAAATATACCCTCAGCTAACTGCCCACTTTTTATGGGCTCTTAAAATTCATACTTATGTAGACGATATTTCCGAAATATAAACTAGGCTATAAATTATTCTCATAATATTAGTGGGGGGCAGTACAAGTTACAGCCCATTCTGTCCACACTTCAACGCAATAACATGAGGTAAAAAGCTGGTTTTGTCAGTTACAATAGACAGGACATCATTCGCGAAAATAAGCTCAACAGACCACCTACGTATCATTCACTTTTCAAGAATCCTAGGCCCATACATTTAGGAAACTAAGTACTTCCGGAAAGGAGAGCCCATCTCCTTAGTTTCTTTTTTAGAAATAGTGGGCTGCACAGTCTTTCTCAACGTATAAGGTGCGTTCAAAAAGTAACGAGCCGGAGGCTGGAATGCGCAAACCGGTGACTACATAAGCTAATCGTGACTTGTGTAACGATGTGTGGTTCCGACCAGAGCGTGGAAGGTCTCAGCCATCGCTAGAGGGCACGCGTGCACGTCACTTGACGATACAAAGCGAGCAGTAGCATGCATCAATCGTCCAACGCTGCCAGTCGCATTGCAAACAGTGACATGGAGACGTCAACTGAAGAGCAAAGAGGTGTTGTTAGGTTTCTGACAGCGGAAGGAGTAGGGAGAACGGACATTCATCGCCGAATGTCACAAGTGTACGGCGAACACTGCATGTCCCTTGCAAGGGTCAAGGCGTGGCACAAGCGCTTCAGGGAAGGACGGGTGTCGTTAGCCGATGATGCCCGGTCTGGGGCACTCCCCTGCATTACCGACGACAACGTCCAGCTGGTTGATGCACTCATTACCCAGGACCGCCAAGTGGCAGTGAACTCCATAGCCGCCGTGGTCGCTCTACGACAATGCACAACCTCATACGGCCAACACAGTCGCGGCACTCCTGCAGAAATTCAAATGGGAGGTTCTCGGCCATCCTCCATACAGTCCAGACCTCTTTCCCTGTGATTACGCCATGTTTGGTCCCCTGAAAAGGGCTCTTCGGGGCCAACAATTCACCTCGGACGCCGACATCCAGCTGTACGCGCGGAACTGGTTCACATCGCAGCCAAGGGAATTTTATGAGACAGCCATTCACCGCCTCGTGTCACAGTGGGACAAGTGCCTCAACAGCCAGGGACTGGTACTGGTCTCTGTTACTCTCTCGTTACTTTTTGAACGCACCTTATATATGTGTAGGACAGCACCGCCCGAGGTCGAGCCGTACTGTGAGGACAGTGTGCGTCTCCGAATAGAAGGTGTGCATCACCTCCCTTACCGTACGTCCTTACTTCCCCTCCACTCCACTCCTCGTTCAAGAAACGTATAGAGGTCAAATCGTAGGTGACGAATGTATTTGCAGGCAACGTGGCGAGAACACCGAACGTATTGCTCATGAAATGTTATTTTCCATTAATCAAATAGCTTGTCATATGAAGGGAGGGGCAAGGAAAGAGCGGTAAAACGTTTCCTTTCAAAATTATGCTCACGTTAACTCCGGACTATTTCACGCACAAAATGTATAGTCATTCAAGTATATGTCTCCCTTCTTATGCAAACGGGAAGAAGACAACATATTTTCGCTGTGCCAAATATCACACAATAACAGCATTACTGAAAGACAAAATACCTAATATTTGTACATTAGAAAACGTGCAACTAATTTCACACACCAATTAAAAACTAGTACCGTACATGTTGGCTGATACACATGATGTTAATTGCTGTTCTCATTTGCAATAGGTCTTGTTACAATTAGGCGCTAATAAACGTGTTACAGACAAGCGTAAACAACGACACGAGTAGCATTGCAGGATACGTCCCTCCCATAATGCGCGCGCACCGTTGTTTACCGTGACAGACCAGGCACCACGCCTACCTCGACGCTACACTGTGCAATCACAGGTGTGCACCTGTGCCACCTTGCACTGTGTAAGGCACTCTGGACGCTGCTAGTGTAGGAGATGGTTAGTACGCTTTACTATTAGTCGTACGCACACTGTAAATATAAGTATGTTAACTATTTAATAGTACGACTATTTCCTTCGCTCTATTGTACTGAAATAATAATAACAATAATTATAATTATAATAATGGCGGAGCGCCAATAAAACGACTCAGCTTATATTTGCAAACAAACGTTTGTTTTCATTATTCCTTGCAGCATATCGCCAGGGGTGTCAACTATGATTATCTGATGGTCTACGCCTCCCATAAACTAGTGTTCAGATCTCAGAAAGTATGCACTGTAGGAGTTAGTTATATATTTTGTTCATGTTTTGATGCACATAATCACCTTCTAATGTATTGCATACTTTTATTCTATCACCCTGTGAGTTTTAATGCATAAAACCAATGTATTGTATACTTTAATTATATCACCCTGTGAATTTTGATACACGTAATACTATCTAATATATAGCATATTTTCATTCTATCACCCTGTGACTTTTGATGCACACTATCACCTCCTAATGTATTGCATGATTTTATTCTATCACCATGTGAGTTTTGATGCATACTATCGCCTCCTAATGTATTGCGTGCTTTCATTCTATCACCCTGTGAGTTTTGATGCATACTATCACCTCCTAATGTATTGCGTGCTTTCATTCTATCACCCTGTGAGTTTTGATGCATACTATCACCTCCTAATGTATTGCGTGCTTTCATTCTATCACCCTGTGAGTTTTGATGCATACTATCACCTCCTAATGTATTGCGTGCTTTCATTCTATCACCATGTGAGTTTTGATGCATACTATCACCTCCTAATGTATTGCGTGCTTTCATTCTATCACCATGTGAGTTTTGATGCATACTATCACCTCCTAATGTATTGCGTGCTTTCATTCTATCACCATGTGAGTTTTGATGCATACTATCACCCCCTAATGTATTGCGTGCTTTCATGCTATCACCCTGTGAGTTTTGATGCACACTATCACCTCCTAATGTATTGCATGATTTTATTCTATCACCATGATAGTTTTGATGCATACTATCACCCCCTAATGTATTGCGTGCTTTCATTCTACCACCCTGTGAGTTTTGATGCACACTATCACCTCCTAATGTATTGCATGATTTTATTCTATCACCATGTGAGTTTTGATGCATACTATCACCCCCTAATGTATTGCGTGCTTTCATGCTATCACCCTGTGAGTTTTGATGCATACTATCACCTCCTAATGTATTGCATACTTTTATTTAATCACCCTGTGAGTTTTGATGCATACTATCAACTCCTAATGTATTGCATACTTTCATTCTATCACCCTGTGAGTTTTGATGCACACTATCACCTCCTAATGTATTGCATGATTTTATTCTATCACCATGTGAGTTTTGATGCATACTATCACCCCCTAATGTATTGCGTGCTTTCATGCTATCACCCTGTGAGTTTTGATGCATACTATCACCTCCTAATGTATTGCATACTTTTATTTAATCACCCTGTGAGTTTTGATGCATACTATCACCTCCTAATGTATTGCATACTTTCATTCTATCACCCTGTGAGTTTTGATGCACACTATCACCTCCTAATGTATTGCATGATTTTATTCTATCACCATGTGAGTTTTGATGCATACTATCACCCCCTAATGTATTGCGTGCTTTCATGCTATCACCCTGTGAGTTTTGATGCATACTATCACCTCCTAATGTATTGCATGATTTTATTCTATCACCATGTGAGTTTTGATGCACACTATCTCCTCCTAATGTATTGCATGATTTTATTCTATCACCATGTGAGTTTTGATGCATACTATCACCCCCTAATGTATTGCGTGCTTTCATGCTATCACCCTGTGAGTTTTGATGCATACTATCACCTCCTAATGTATTGCATGATTTTATTCTATCACCATGTGAGTTTTGATGCATACTATCACCTCCTAATGTATTGCATGATTTTATTCTATCACCATGTGAGTTTTGATGCACACTATCTCCTCCTAATGTATTGCATGATTTTATTCTATCACCATGTGAGTTTTGATGCATACTATCACCTCCTAATGTATTGCGTGCTTTCATGCTATCACCCTGTGAGTTTTGATGCATACTATCACCTAATGTATTGCATACTTTTATTCTACCACCCTGTGAGTTTTGATGCGTACTATCACCTCCTAATGTATTGCATACTTTTATTCTACCACCATGCGAGTTTTGATGCATACTATCACCCCCTAATGTATTGCATACTTTTATTCTACCACCATGCGAGTTTTGATGCACACTATCACCACCTAATGTATTGCATACTTTTATTCTATCACCCTGTGCTTTTTGATGCATACTATCACCTCCTAATGTATTGCATACTTTTATTCTACCACCCTGTGCGTTTTGATGCACACTATCACCCACACAATCACCACCTAATGTATTGCATACTTTTATTCTATCACCCTGTGCTTTTTGATGCATACTATCCCCTCCTAATGTATTGCATGCTACTATTCTATCACCCTGTGAGTTTTGATGCACACTATCACCTCCTAATGTATTGCATACCTTTTTCTATCACTATGTGTGTTTCTATGCATATAATCACCTTCTATTCTACTTTTTTACTTATATTCTATCAACCTGTAGTCTATATGACTGAAGGAGATTTATTTCCTGAAAATTCCCGGCGTACGTGGACGAAACTGTGTTTTATTTCACATGGCCGCCGATCCAAACTTTATTCTGAAGCGACACATTCCTTTCACTGATAAACTGAGCAAGGGATTATTTCAAGAAGCAATCAACTGTGCTTGTATGATGTGTGTGTTGTGCTGTTAATGGTGTCTCGCGCTCTTTGAAGGGTGTTCTCCCCTTGAACATTCCAACCCTTATTTAAACAGCACCACTTCGCAATTTTATTGTTTTTCCTTTTCCTGCCCTTCCCACTCGCTGCTCACTTCACCCCTGCATTTCTTTAAATTAACGCTATTTTTTTAATACAAAGGGTGGTTTTGGATTACACCGAGGGACAGAGAGAGGGGGGGGGGAGGGGGGGTATAATAATATGAAAAAGGATGAAGATAGAGGGCGGGATGTACTCGTATTTAATCTTGTAGAACGATTTTCACCCTCCATTGGTTCTCGTAAATAGAAAACTCACCCCCTTGGTATGTTGAGTTTATAAGGGGATGTGACGATAGGGGTGGGGGTGAGGGAAGAGGTCTAATCTACTCGTCCACATTCACACAAAGACAACATATAAATATTGTTATTATCGCAAACTAACCACATAGCACACCAAAATTAGTTTACATGTATATTTCTCCCATTTGAGCGTAGCCAAAGCCATCCATTACAACACTGGGATGTGGGAGCAGGAAGGGGAAGTTTCAGGTGGCTGTGATCAACATCATCTCGCGAAGCGTGACGTTGAATTTGATTCAATTATTGAGGAAATAGGGGGGAATACAAGAGTTTCTTTTCAATTACTTCCAACTTGGCATTTTCTTTCCTTTTGTAGTTTTATGTAGTGACATTCTTCTAGCAGCTGCATTGTCGATGTATTAAATTAATGTAGTGTAACAACATTTTACATTCAAGTTTATTCGATAAGAACGTTCTATTGATTGTCATATAGTAGATGCTATTCACTCTCAATTTTCAAATACCATACCACGTGCAGTCTCTCTCGACGTGTAGGCCTAAGTGCAGGAGCTGATTAACACGCTTTACTATTAATCATACGTACACTGTAAATATGAATTTGTTGACCAATTAATAGTACGACTATTTAATTCGCTCTCATTTACTGAAATAATAATAATAACGATAATAGTTGATATTGAGGAGCTCCGGCAACAACAATCTGAAAGAATGAAGCAATTTTGGGTGACCAAGAAGATGATGATAATGATGATAATTGTTGTTTTAAGGGGCCTAACATCTAGGTTATCGGCCCAAGAAGATATCATATAGCAAAACTTGATGTATTGATTTAACGTGCTCTATTAAGGGATATTCAATTCAATAATAATAATAATCCCCCATAGTATGCATACCTGTATGCAGAAAGTAGTTATTTTCGAGTCCAGCTCCATGGTTCGTTCCTCAACGTACCAATATAGAGAACTCCACTTCGTCTTGCAACAAATTCCAATAAAATGGTGAATTGTACCCAATGACATGCATTTTCTTTTTTCGTGTAGCCTCCAGGGATGCCGAGTGCAGTGAAGAGTGAACGCCCATGGGCTACCTGCGCGTCCCAATGATGAAGTGATGATGCAGACTTTACATACACCCAGTCCCCGAGTCAGAGGAGTCAACTCAAGGAGATAAAAATCCCCGATGGGCCAGCCGGGAACCAAATCCGGGACCCCTTCGGGCCAAAGCCCAGCGTGCTAACCAATTCTCCACGGGGACGGACAATGACACGGTGAACATATGGATAAAGAATAACGGACGTACTGTATATCACGCATGGACAACTCTCGATTGACCAAGAAAATCTTCCTCATAATCAATGGAACCTGACAAACCAAAAACCCGACACCCAAAAGAACTTCACAGAAATCAATATTGACCCACTAACAATGACACGGACTGCACAGAGACAGAGAATAAACTGATATAAGTTCCCACCTAATTTCTCGACGGGAAGGTATTTGAAACTCAAAGATGCATGGACACAAGAAAGAAGATAGACTCATAGCGAAGGGATGAAGAAGTTTTGGGTAGATATGAAGACAAAGAAGATCAACGCTAACTAATGGTTCTACGTACGCCTTAGAGGGCCAAGAGCATTATAATAGACTAATAATAAAGGGGGCTCATACACCGTCGGTTGTCATAATTATTTTTACGTTTAAATGAAAGACAATACCTTTCTCAATATATCTGTTAAGTTTTATAAGTAAATTCAGCGTTTTGGCAGAGATATAGCGTTTTACGTGAGACCATGCGCCTGTCAATGTAGTGTTTAATATTCAAAGCTGTTTACACCGTCGATAGTCAAAGTTTAAGTTTTTTTACGTTTAAATGAAAGACAATACCTTTCTCAATATATCTGTTAAGTTTTATAAGTAAATGCAGCGTTTTGGCAGAGATATAGCGTTTTACGTGAGACCATGCGCCTGTCAATATAGTGTTTAATATTCAGAGCTGTTTACACCGTCGATAGTCAAAGTTTAAGTTTTTTTACGTTTAAATGAAAGACAATACCTTTCTCAATATATCTGTTAAGTTTTATAAGTAAATGCAGCGTTTTGGCAGAGATATAGCGTTTTACGTGAGACCATGCGCCTGTCAATATAGTGTTTAATATTCAAAGCTGTTTACACCGTCGATAGTCAAAGTTTAAGTTTTTTTACGTTTAAATGAAAGACAATACCTTTCTCAATATATCTGTTAAGTTTTATAAGTAAATTCAGCGTTTTGGCAGAGATATAGCGTTTTACGTGAGACCATGCGCCTTTCTGTCAATGGAGTGTTTAATATTCAAAGCTGTTTACCCGAAAGGTTGTGGTTTTTTTTTTGGTAGGAAAAACTGTGTGATGAAACTGGATGAAATTCGGCAGGTACATTCCAACATATGATCCCTAGAGGATGAACCTCATTTATGAAATTATCTTAAAAAATAATTCAGATATAGGCTACTTGGAAAAATAAAGCAAAAAAACTGTTCATTTTTTGAGAGACAAAATTAATATTTAAAAAAATATGCTATTTAAAATATAACATTCATGGTGGTTCATCCTCGCTATTTATGCGTTTACTTTACATGAAAAAAAATCATTCCATTCAGACTGGTATTTCTTGTTAAATCGTGTTTTGTGTGATTCGCGGAGTTTAAAATATCACGAATATTATCCTTTCAATATATCACGAAATACCGTACTTTATATAATGATCCTCTCTCTAAATTAGATGAAATCTCTGTGTATTTACTATACACATGTCAGTTTTCATAACTCTATGTTACATATTAGTGAAGCTATGATATGATTCGTAACTGTATGCGACAGTTCCCACTGACGGTGTATGTGCCCCCTTTAGGCTAATAATAACGAGATGGGAAGTATATTGATGCATTTGAGCTCTTGTGTTGGAGAAGAGTACTGCGTATTCCTTGGACAGCCAAGAAGACAAATGTATGGGTGATTCAAAAAATCAAACCAGATCTGTATCTTGAAGCAATGATAACAAGATTACAGTTGCCACATTTTGGACTCATTATGAGACGTTCTGATTTGTTGGAAAATACAATTATGCTTGGAGAGGTGGAAGGGTCTCGGAGACGAGGGCGGCCAGCATTGAGATGGATCAACTCCATTAAATCTAACATGAATATGTCTGTGAAGGATCTGAAGTATATGGTTGAAGACCGAATCATATGCTTGTCTAACAATTGCACTTCCGTAGGATGACGCTGAAGTATTCAAGCAATAACTTAATATGAAGATATGAAGAATTGAATGAAAGGAACACCTTGCAGGAAGTGTTGTTGGAAATAATAATGATAATGGTTTCTGGATTTACGTCCCTGCGGTTTTTACGAGACGCCTCGCTGGGGTGGCGGAATTTTTCCCCGAAGATCTTTATCGTGCCAGTAAATCTACTGACACGGCTCCCTCAAATGCCAACTTACTGCGCCAGGATTCGATCCTGCAACCTTGGGCACAGCACCGATGACCCACGCAGCCAGCCTGTTGGTGCCTATTCCTCAATGCACACTGGAAAAATATGATAATGATGGTGATGTTGATGATGATCGTTGTTGTTTGAAAGGGCAGATCAGTGAGGTCATTTTCCCCTCAAAACATATTTAAAAGTACAAATTTAGGTTAACTGAAATTTAGAGGTAAATGCCTAAAAATGAAGAGAGCCTAATATTAATAAAACAAAACAAAATGAACCTAACAGTTAAAATAAACCAAAATAGGCTTCACGGAACACAACATTAATTAGAAAAAGAAAACGTTCCTAGACTAAATGCACACTTGATAATTTAGATTGACAGTCAGCATGATGTTGGCCACAGTGTGCACGGCTTCACACGTACAAAGTGGGGAATCTTCCCTTTCTATTACGTACAAGTGGGTGGATCTTCAATTTTCTATCCCTAGTCTGCGCAAACTGACGGACTCCCTCTGTTGCCGGAAAGAGCTCCGCCAAACGCGAGTAGTTCCCTTTATTGCTCTCAGTTTATTTGGGGTTGGGCCAGCTAGCTACTGACTCTCCCAGAATGCTAAACAAGAAGATATCTATGCCCAATTGGTTGTTTGTAGATAATAGGCTTAAGACTAATCAACATTTAAAATTCACTCACTGGTTGGCACCAGATAAAATTTATACGTCACACGTTGCGACAACCTGGAAGATATATTTTAAGATTTTTTAATTATTAATTTTCTTCTTACAGCTTTAGCAATGTATATAGGTGATACACTATAGGCCTACTGTGGGTGAGTGGATAGCGTGTCGGTCTACTAACCCCAAGATTGCAGGTTCGCTCCTGGCCACGATAAGTGATTTTTGAAAGACGGAAAAAATACGACACGCATGTCATACGATGTTGGCATGTCAAAGAACCCATTTGAATTCAGTAGGCCGTGTTCATAATGGCAAAATTAATCTCGGGAGTTTCCGCCAACAAAAGTTCCTCATTTCTCTACTAGATAGCGCTATAGTGTTCAAGGATCTTAGATATCTAACCTCCTTGACTTTCATAGTGATTCAAGGAACAACGAAATTCGACATGCAAGCTACCCTCTGGGTGTCAAATTACAAAGCTTACACCTGGGATCCGAGGCCATACGATATTATTATTATTATTATTATTATTATTATTATTATTATTATTATTATTATTAAGGCCTATTTGACAATCTAATGTAACTGCTTTCTATTTGTGAATTTTTAATGCGAAGGCCTACATTATATTTAAATAATTTTATTCTCTTTGCAAGGATATCCATTTCATTACATTATTTGATTTTAATTACAGTATAATATTTAATATTTTTACTTATCCGATATAAGTTAATACACATAAATTAGATATAGCAATAATATTTTAATTCTTAAGGTTGCCTGAAGAACACCTCAACGAAACACGCACCATCTCTACATAATATAAAACTATGTCCCCGATTCTTGGATGTAAAGGTAATCTCGAGAACCACTGGATGTATCCTGATGCGGTTTTCATCATTCTGTAAAGGATTTTTCGAGGAAGGTTTCTGTAGAGAAACATTCATTTATGACCAAAGGAAGTGGTTGGCTGGTTCCTTAGTTTTGGGGCTGCGACAACGCGGTCATGTAGCCCCGTGTACTTTGGGTGTGTGTAGAATCTGTCTGATAACCGGTGTTAATTGTGGTGGCTGTATTAGTGTGTGTTTCTGTTTACAATTCAAGTAAGGACTGCAGACATTGAATTTTTCAAGTAGTTCCTACTTTTGCCGCCAAACACCACCGTCAACGAAGACTAGTTCAGAACTTGGTTACCAGACGCCACCGCAGTCGGCTCCCGGCGACGAACGTAGGAACCTCAGCGTTGTTTACATTTTAAACTAATTTAGCTTCACACAGGTGTAATTAGTGGAAGGTTCTTTAACATGCCATAAATCTATGACATGGGACCGCCGGCTTTACTTCCCCTCCGATGGAAGGCATACTGAGGGATTTTTAGCGCTCTTAAAAATCCGACGACTTCGGCCGGGTTTGAACCTGCGATCTTGGGCATAGAAGCTCAACATGCTACGAACTACGCCACCGAAGTCGCTAGACCAAAGGAAGCCGAGCAGTAACGATTTCAGTGAATCGAGTCAAAGAAAAACATGCCGTCCGTGCGCCCTTTTAGCTTACGTTTGGTAAACCATTAAAAATATCCATATACTATGAGTGTAAGAGTTCTTCAGCATGAAAAGTTGTACAAAAAAGTCCGTTATAGCATATATCTATCTTTAATACATCACCCACCATACGGGTCTTTACGTTTTCATTTCTTCCAACAATCTCCATTCAGTGGAAATTTTAAATTACTAGCTTCGGAGTGAGTGTACGAACTAGCATGTGATTCTATCACCCCAGCATCTGCCAGCATCAAACTGTCGAGTCGTGTCGAGTTAAAACTTCAGAGTAAAGTATATTATGTGTTTGGAGTTTCGCTGTTAGTAGGGGGCTACTAGGAGTTCTGCTTAGTGTCATGGCCGCCGCGTGAGTCCAAGCCAATATTTCGCGAACCCATGGTCGAATGTTGACATATAAGGTGTCGTTGAACTCGAGCTGACGTCCTCTTTCCTATTGACCATGTATTATATTTTTCAAAAATTCTTTGTTTTTTTTTGTTTTCGAAAATAGGCGATAGTTTGAAAACCAAACAGGATAGAACGTTGTGCCATGGCTCAAACGAATGGTCTTTATGACCTTTATTTTTTGTAATGAAACTTTTTTACTTTTATGTTTTTTTTGAAAACACTCGAATTTTGAAAATCCTATATTTTGGAAACTAGGAACTCTACAAAAAAAATTGTTTGACATAAATGAAAGGTCCCTATGCCCTCTACCCCCAAAATAAATTTCAAGTCTCTAGAGAAAAAATTGTGTGTAGTAGTGTGGTAAGGACAGAGCTGCCTCACTTAGGAAGTTGTGAGCCCCTGCGACCTTGGAATGGAAGGAGCCATGCTAGGAGGGCGTGCTTGGATTCGTTTTTTTCGTCTCGTCGTGCTCTTTACGGGAATGTCGGTGTCGAAAAGGTGAAAATCTGGAAACACAGTCTTTTTGGGGTAAAAACGTGATTTTAGACTTTTTGCTATATCTCGCGAACCAATCATGCTAGAGGCATGTTCGACAGGTCCAAGGACTCGGGGTGACGTCCTCTCTGCTATGGACCACTCGTTATAATTTTTAATAAAATTGGAAACTCGATTTTGGGGTAAACACGTGTTTTTGTGATTTTGCCGATATCTCGTGAACCAATCATGCTAGAGGTGTGTTCGACAGGTCCAAGTACTCAGGGTGATGTCCTCTTTGCTATGGACTACTCATTGTAATTTAAAAAAAATTTGGGAAACGCGATTTTGGGGTAAACACGTGTTTTTTGTGATTTTACCGATATTTCACGAAGCAATAACGCTAGAGGCATGTACGATGGGTCCAAGGATTCGGGAAGACGTCCTCTTTGCTATGGACCACTCGTTGTAATTTTAAAAAAATTGGGAAACGCGATTTTGGGGGTAAACACGTGTTTTTTATGATTTTTGCCGATATCTCACGAACCAATAACGCTAGAGACATGTACGAGGTGTCCTAGGACTCGGGCTAACGCCCCCTTTCAAATGTGGTAGATATTTTTTTTCCAAAAAGATAATTCACAAAGGGCCTAACGCCATACATGTTGAAAAACGTTTTCTTTTTCTTTACCTGTTTATAATTTTCATGGAGCGTGGTGGTTGAGAGAGACGATACGGCTGGGTATGTGTGTGTTTCAACAAACCTGTCGCTGACCACGGTGGCTGTGTTCAATAGATCAATTGATATTTCGACGAGTCGGTGTATGACAGAGCGAGGGTACGTTTTTTCACACCTTTTACCTTAAACGTGTAAACGGTGATGAGAACTGGGTTCTATGTTGGTCGAAGCGAGTAGAGAAAACAAACTTGCAGACGAGCAAGAGGTGAATATCAATTGAGCTTATTGGAAGGCGTTGATCTGACTTGACAACAGGTGCAATGGAAAAAATGACCATGACGCTTGAAGGTGAAATAATCTGACCATCGTGGTGGCAGGGAAGTGCGAAAGGCGTGCACACATGTGTGAAACCACAGGCACGCTAAACCAGTGACATCCTGTCTTGCTTCGTACGTGACAAAATGCAAGTCCATGTGACATTTGATCTACCGCAGGTGTTCACCTTGGACGTTATCTGTCCACGTGCATGATAACTGTTAACAAGTCACATCCTGTTTTGCTGCGTACGTGACAAAATGCAAGTTCATGTGAAATTTGATCCGGCACAGGTGTTCGCCTGGGACGTTAGCTGTCCACGTGCACGATAAGAGAATGTTCTAAGCATGGGAAAAAAAGATTATACATGCAACGTAGCATATATAAAGATATGTTGTTATCATTTCCACGCTCACTTAAGTGACTACCTTTGAACACACTGCGTTGCATGATACCCCTGGTCTAGTTTAACAGTTTTGGTGTTGGTGGAAAATACTTAACCTTGTTGTGGGGTAGGTATATATTTATTTATTTATATATTTATTGATTTTTATATAAATACATGCAATTATTTATTGATTAGGTAATTAATGATTTTATTTATTTATTTGTTTGCAGATAACGTGTATAGCCGATCTGTCGTGTGTCGGTGGGAAATATATTAAAGAAAGAGAAAGACAGACAGATAGAAAAGAAAACCATTTCCACACTAGCCCACGAGACGGGAATATAGCAAAGCATTACACGTCAAGGTGAGATTTGTTTTATTATATAATATAACCTGTTTGATTTTGTTTTGTTTATGAAATGCATAAACTATATGGAATGGATATACTTATGGTGGTTTATTTTATTTCTTTTTAGAGTGTTGGAAAACGCTTGACCTTTGTTAATAACCAGAAACGTGTGTGTTTGGGACCATTGTCAAGCAGTCTACAGCTGAAAACTCAGGTGAGAGTGTTCTTTTTAAAATAATGTCATTTGCTACTGCTACCGATAGCCTAACTTGGGAACCTCTAAACAGTTGTTTCAAATCGCGTGTGTGCTCTGGCCGCGTAGTCAATGTTAGAAAAAGTTTGATTCCCAAAGAATTTTTAGAATCTTGTTTTGAAATTTTTGAAATTGAAATTTGTACAGCGCAAAGGTTGCATACGGCTTTAAAGGTGAATACAGAACTGGTGTGCGATTTTATATATAAAAAGAAGGACGTAGAGCATAAAGAGACATTCTATATTTGTAGTAAAATGCAAGAGCTGTTCATAGCCCATAATTTGGAACAGTGGTATGAAACCCACGTGGTGAATGCCTTGCAATCAAAATTTGATAAACTGCAACAAGGACCGAGTGGCCTTGCCTTAGACAAAATTCATCATTTGCAAATCAACATTTGTCAATTCAACCCGTTGAATGCTGGGTCTAGCTATATTGAAACACCACCAGCAATAGCTTTGAAAAAGGCTGTGGTGAATATAAAGAATCGTGACAATGATTGCTTTCTGTGGTCTGTGGCTGCGGTTTTGCAACCAGCACAACGTGACAGTTGTCGACCGGGAAAGTACAAGGCCAAGTTTGTTGAATTGAAACATACGTTAAATTTAACTCGAGTATCGTTCCCTATGGACTTAACCGAGATCCATAGGTTTGAACAAGACAACCAGGACTTTTCGTTCATGGTGTATGGCCTTGATGGTGATGAGATTGTGGGTCCTCTTTATGCCACAAAAGAACCGAAACGACATCACATTCATCTTTTATATTTATCTGTAGGAGAAGTGAATCACTATTGCCTCATTAAAAGCCTGAGTAGATTGCTAAGCAGTCAAGTGTCCAAGCATAATGGTAAGAAGTACATTTGCGACCGTTGCTTGCAATATTTTACAACCCCTACGCTCTTAGAACGTCATAGGATAGATTGTGTTACTCAGGAAGCGGTGAGATTGATATTGCCACAAGGGGACAAGGCTGTGTTAAAGTTTAAGGACATTCATAAGCGTGACACTGTTCCCTATGTGGTATATGCAGATTTCGAAGCTCTCACCACACCCATGGCGGGATGTGAACCAGATCCCACCATGAGCTCAACCACACCCATTCAAAAACATGAACCTTTTGCCATAGGATTTAATGTGATGTGTGCCCATGACCCCACACAATCCGTTTACAAATACCGTCAGGGGCCAGATTGTGCCAAATGGTTCTTGGATGAACTTGTGAAGTTGGCCGACCATGTACAGGAATTACTGGACCACCCAGTACCCATGAGTCTATCTCCAGAACAACAGCAGCAGTATGAGCATGCCACGACATGTCATATTTGCGAAAAGCCACTGATCAGTGCTGAAGACACCGTTCGTGATCACTCGCACTTTACGGGGGAGTTTCGTGGAGCTGCGCATAGTAAATGCAACTTGAACTTTCCAGCTCCTCGCTTCATCAGTGTCTTTTTCCACAATCTGGCGAATTATGACATTCAGTTTTTGATTCGTGAATTGGGCCATGTCAACAAGGGCTCGTTTACCATTATTCCCCAAAACCATGAGCGTTTTACGGCCCTGACATGGTGGTTGGGCGACTTAAGCATTCGATTTTTGGATTCCTTTAAGTTTATGGCATCCTCGCTAGACAGCCTTGTGAATGGCTTGAATGAAGAGGAATTAAAAAATACTAGAATGCATTTTAATGATCCTGAGCAATTTCAGTTGTGCATTCGGAAAGGTATATTCCCGTATGATTTCTCCAACAGCTGGGACGTGTTAAAGCAAAGAAAACTCCCACCACAAGAGAAATTTTACTCCAAACTAACACGCAGTACCGTTTCCGATGAAGACTATGCACATGCATGTCAAGTTTGGCGAGTGTTTGGCATGAAGACGCTAAGTGAATATGCTTTGCATTACCTAAAACTGGATGTATTGCTGCTCACTGATGTGTTTGAAAAATTCCGTAACTTGTGTCAACACATTTACGGTCTTGACCCGGCTCACTATTATACGAGTCCTGGACTCTCGTTTGATGCCGCTTTGAAATACACTCAAGTGGAATTGGATTTACTCACTGACGTAGACATGGTTCTATTTTTTGAAAAGGGCATTCGTGGCGGCTTTGTGTCGCTTAACCAACGCCATGCCGAAGCGAACAATGTCTACATGCCTGATTATTCACTAGACAAACCAGAATCATACTTAATGTACTATGACGTGAATAATTTGTACGGTTACGCCATGAGTCAGCCTTTGCCCTATGGGAAGTTTGCTTGGCTGACAGACAAACAAGTGTCAGAATTTGATGTGAACATGGCTAGCCAAGAAACAGGCCGTGGATATGTGCTAGAAGTGGATATTGAATATCCCTCATCCTTGTATGATGAACATGCCGATTTCCCATTCTGCCTTGAGCAAATGGTTCCCCCTGACAGTAAAGTGAAAACTGAAAAACTCATGGGCACACTTTACAACAAAAATCGGTATGTGCTACATATCCAAATGTTGGTGCAATGCCTCGCCCAAGGCTTGGTGTTGAAGAAAATCCACAGGGGTATTTCTTTTGCTCAAAGAGCATGGCTTGAGCCATACATGCAACTCAACACAGAGCACCGACAAATGGCAACACAGCAGTTTGAAATTAATTTTTTTAAATTAATGAACAACTGCATCTATGGCAAGTCTATGGAGAATGTCCGCAAATACCGTGACATTAAATTGGTGAATGTCTGGGAGGGGCGGTGGGGTGCCCGGCGGTACATTGCCAAGCCAAATTTCAAATCGATCAAAATTATCGATGATGATTTGGCTACTATTGAAATGAGTAAGACCAGCGTGACCATGGATAAACCCATTTACTTGGGTCAAGTCATTTTAGACTTTTCTAAATCGGTCATGTATCGATTCCACTATGAGTTTGCCAAACGCCATTTTGAGAACGTCTCTCTTTTGTATATGGATACGGACTCATTCATTTACCACATTCGCCACTGCAACCCCTATGACGTCATGAGGCAACATAGTGACTGGTTCGACACCTCTTGCTATAGCGCTGACAACGTGTTTCAGCTGCCCCTAAAAAACAAGAAGAAAATGGGCGTTTTAAAAGATGAATGCGGTGATTCCATTATGACGGAATTCGTAGGTTTGGCTTCAAAAATGTATGCTTACCGCACACTCGACTGTAAGGAAGCCAAAAGAGCAAAAGGTGTAGGTAGAGCAGTGGTAAAATCGCTACGTGTAGACGATTACCTAGCGGTTTTACGCACTGGCAAAGCTATGTCTCATACACAGTGCCGGATACAATCCAGCAACCATCATTTGTATCTTGTGGAACAGAGAAAACGCACCCTCGCCTCCCTGGATAACAAGCGTGTGTGGGCTGATGACCTGCTCACTAGCCTGCCCTGGGGTTATGATCGCAACGAGGAGGAGGTGTGATTTCACTGTTTAATCGTTTATGGGACATGGCTTTTTGTAACTTGTAGATTTAGAATTTTGTAAATATTGGTTTCTGTCATTGTAAATAGTAGATTTTGTAAAATAGTGACAACCCACTTGGACCTTTTGCTCTTTAAAAGTTCTATGCAACCTTATTTTTTTTAAATTTTTTGATTGGTAAATAGTTTGATTCTTGTAACGCTGTACAAAGTTGAGTTTTTTTTGTAAATATGAAATAAGTAAGATTTTTAGTAACTTTAATAACTAGTATTTAATTATTTTTCGTAATGTAAATGATAAACTAAAAAGTTCTTTTGGGATGAGTGTGCATGTCGAGAATGTGCTTTTGGGAATAAATAAAGTGGTTGTGTTTGTTCCCAAAGACAGGTGTGAATGTATGAGTGGAGAGAGAAAACTGGTGTGTATGATTGACCAGAGCAAACACGATGAGGTAGGGTGGGAGGGTGGGGAGGGGGTAAATGGTCACTTATATACTCATTTTGTTTTAAATAGTTTCGTTTTTTCATTGAAATGTGGCAGACAATAGACATTATTTTTGTAAAAACAGTCTTACCTGCAGTAGTCGTAGACCTCGACGTTTCTCCAAACACGCATCAGCACATTGCAGTATTATCAAGGTCAAGCACTCGCATCAACATCATTGTCAAATCTCAACTTTCGACATACACTAAATGGAAAAATGTGAAAACAGCAAAATGGAAAATCCATGTTTCCATATCACCAAAAACGCAAAACTTAAAACGGACATTTTAAAAAAACTGGAAATGGCCATATGTGAAATATGAAAATTCAAAAACTTCAAACGGTCATTGTTTAAAAAGTGTCATCAGCAAAATGGAAAAATCCATATCATCAGAACGAAAGTTTTCAAAAACTGTAAATTGCAAATTAGCAAAATGGCAATGTGTGAAATGTGTAAAATGAGAAATCAGCCATCAACATCACGATTTCTTAAAAATAAAATAACAAAACATCGTGCTCTGGTAAACCTTTGTTTTTTTATTTCATAGTCATAGTGAATTGACAAAAGAAAAATAGAACACAAACAAATCCCAATTCCTCACTCCTCAATGTTTATGTCCATGCATCATCAACTTTCCTTTCATAGCACTCATGACAATTAGGGCTGCCATCCTTTCACCCACTGAGGCATCACTGGATGTGAAACGTTGTTTAGCTTTCTTCAATAACAATTTATCGGCCACATGTCTTAAACCAGGATGACTATGGCGATAAGAAAGGTCATGTTCCTTGCATGCTTGATCCAAAAGATTAATGGGTACATCACCACGTTGTAAACGTTTTTCGAGACGAGTTCCAGGGCCGCAAAAACGATAACCTGGAAGATGGATTTCGAAAGGTAGGTATTGAATCACTTTGTCAATGACGCCATTGCCAGTACAGGTCTGGCATATCCTTTTCCATCGATGGTAAAAAGGTTTGGTCTTCCTCCTCCTCTGTGGACGATGTTTGTGTTTGTTGTTGTTGTTGCTTTTTCTCGCCATGACACCCGTGGAATGATTCAACAAAGTCTTTACATGGACTTTTATGACCGTGATACAGTTTCACTAGCTGGCAAGTTGCACACTGACGCATAGACGGTATTTTTGCCATGGCCACTTGCTTATGGTGATCGTAATCCGTACAGGGTTGCAATTCACTCAACACAGGGTCTTGAGTCCATGATTTTGGTACATGTTGCCAGATTTCTTTCACTGCATTGGCGGCCACATAATAAATGAACGACTTGGGCAGCGCCAAGAGTTCCTCTTTGGTAAAACTGTCTAGTTTCTTTTTGCACACAAAGAACTTGCCGATGGCTTTGTCCGTAGCATTGCCTTTCTCCATGGTATCACGTGCTGTAGATATTTACACGTCGCTTGTAGAAATCTCACTGACGTCATTCACAGGTAAATCTTGAGTTATAATTTTGTTCAACAACTCCCAGCAGGCATGAGTGGTTAACCAATGAAAGAGATGCCACGCATGCGATAGGGCTGTATGGGTAATGTTGCCACAGGAACAAGTATCCATGAGCGTTTGCAGGGAGGGGCAGCCCAACTCCATGAGGTCGATACATTGGCAGTAAGACGCCAAAAATGGTTGCAACCATTGACGTTTTTCACTACCTTTCACAAATACCACATTGGCCGAGGACAAGTGTGCTTTCATGACCACGTCCAAATATTTATAGGAAATGGTTCCCTGATTCCAGTCTAGTTGCCTATGATTTTCAATCCACTGGGTTTGTTTACGGTCTTTTTCACACAACAAATCAAAAGCATGGGGTGGTTTAAATAGCAAATGCGTAGCTTGCGATATCCAAAACGTGGTACAATCGATTATGGCCACTTGTTTAAATATAAATTTGTTGTCACCAATTTTAAACCCTTGGCAATCCACAATGAGTGTGCGCAACATGTTGACGCTTGCCTGGACCAAGTTCAACTGACGACTGACTGACGATCACGTGTGATCATGGCATGGACTTACCTTCCATGCTAGTTTCAAATTGAGGTTAGGGTAGGACAGGGGGACATGCAAAAATAAGAATTTAAGAATTACATCATCATTTTATTATCATAACACGTCTTACAGGCTTTTCTCATTTTAGGATAAGGACGATAGCAACTGATACAACAATATAGTCTCTTGTGTTTGTAACGTCCATAACACCGATGATGTCCCAATGTCTCTAAACTAGGCGTTTTTGATGGTGATCTGCTCACCGAAGCACCATGGATACCATACGGCCCACACGTATCGTAACTTGTATTTTTTTCATCACCCAGTGACACAAGTGAGGGATAGCTTGAATGACAGGGTATATTTCCCACTTCCATTCTGCACAGGTAGGGGCAGGTGGGTGACCAGCGCTGATGTTCCTGCATGGGTTCATCGCCCTCCTGCCATTGGTCTATGATGATGGGACAAAAGGCACATTTCACTTCATCTCTTGTTTTTAAATAGTAGAATCCAGCGGCCGCCAAGGCTTGAGGGTTTATGAAAGGCACTGGCCACGTGGCAAAAGTCTTGAAACGTTGTTCCTCAGAGTTTACATTCATGGATGTGACGTCTCTTGAGGCTTTAAAGCAAGACATGACTGAGTGGCTTGACGTGGGATGACCTGTTATTTATACACTCGTCACTTGGTTGGACAGTGGATAATAGTTGACTTGTTTGTGATGAATAATCAAACAGTAGGCCGTCGTATTGGCTGGTAGATTGTCATGCGTTTCAAAATCTAGTCGAATGTCGATATTGGATGGCTTGACAGACTCTTCCAGGTAAGAACAGTCAAAAACAATCAGTGGTGCTCTTGCCTTAAACGCTTGGGGTAGTAGCATGGGGCCGTTCTCTTTTTGATAATACGACCATCGAAATTTAGAAAACAAGTCGTACAGGGGGCCAAACTTATTTTTTGAAAAATCCAAATCCAGTCCTTCATAGGGAAACACAGCTCCGTTGAGGAAAAGGCGTGCATTTCTCAATTGCAGGTGATCAAATTGCGTGGCATCTTTGGTTTGTTGATACTTGCGATTCGTTTGAAAACCCACAATCAGGTAGAGAGGTCTCTCTGTATAGCGAGCTGTTTTTACAGACCAACTGTGTGTGTTGGTGGTGGGCAATAGCGGATACTCATGGAGTGCCCAGCTTCTAAATTCCATGGGTAGAGGCATATCTCTCTTTACCATTTTGAGTATGTCCAGTTTTTTGCTATCTTCAAGGGTCACATGAGGCACTTTCCATAGCAAGCGTTGTAGTTGAACTTTTGAATCGATGGGGGCATTGTCGGCTCCCTTGAGTGCATTATTATCACTCCTGTCTCTCACCAGATAAAGCACTTGCCTTGCGTTGACCACAATGCGTTGGTGATCTTCAGCAAAGCCTAGAATCAGTTTAAGAGGTAAATATCCAGTAAAGGTTCCATCGGTGTGTACCATCCAGTCATTGGTCGAGTCAGGACACCAACCTGCCATGCAAAGTGTTTTACCTTCTTCCTCACTATAAGAGGGGTATAGTTTCATGACACTGGAAATGCCCACATTTCGAGTGCTATCCACCACGATATCGTTAATGACATAACGTACTTCAGAAAACAGAAAGGCCAAACCATGGTTGGCCAACTTGGATGTGGTGGGTGTAGAGCCATCGGCTTTGGTGAGCCGACCTTCAATCTGAATGACACTTTCATGCGGTAGAGTGTAAATATCTTGGTTGTTGATAACAAATTGAATTTCATCATTGTTATTGAGTCCAGGTGTTTGAGCATGATAGGAATGGAGATCAATTCTTACCACTCCTGGTTGCTCCTCGATGCGGTTCGCTATCTCTAGGATAGAATTCATCATGAGGGTTGACGTGGTAACCCAAATGCTGTAAAATCTGCTTGTTCTGAGATGTTAACGTGTATTCACGTGGCAAACAACTAACACCATTCCTAGACGGTGTTGTTGCTTTATACACAAACTTCATAGTGGCTTTAGCACCAACTTGTAAGTCACTGGTGTGGTAGAATCTAGATCAATGAGTTGTTGATCTCTATTGATCAGTCTTAATGTTATATTACTAATACTATCAACAGCCACAGAATGAAAAAGCACCACTGGAGGGTTTTCACGAATAATATAGCCATTGGGCGATGTCACAATAAAGTCATAAAGTGAATGCGATGGTTCTTGATTGGTGTACACTTGGCTAATAATATTACACGTCACCGACACATGATGGTCCTCAATGAATTTCACTTCATGGTCTGATTCATGTTTTTTGTTGGGCTCCAACACACGTGGTTTAAATCCTAGTAATGGACCAATGGAATCGGGGTGTGTTTTAAAGTCAATGTTGAATGAAGAGAAAATACTGCAGCGATGAGTGTTGGTATTGCCTACAAGTTCAAACTTGTGCGTTCCGTCGAGAAATGACTTTAAACCATATTGATTGATCAACACCACATAAATGTGTTCATAAATATCATCGATCGTGTATCCACCAGAGTTCAAGGTGAGCACAGAATCATCGTAGTAAAACTTGTTGTTCACATTTTCACGTATGTTGTATATTCGATTGTACGTTTCAAGAGAAACAAGTCCTAAACCATAGGGTTTTTCACTCAATTCGATAGGCGGGTAAAAGTCTAGGCTGACTTCAGGTCCACGTCCATGCACTGTAAACGTTTTACTTTCTGCCGACATACTGGTGGCGTTTTTGCTTATGCTGCGTCTTATATAAAAAAATTAAACACAAACGTCCACACTGTTGGCTGTTAAACGTTTGCTCTCGTTTCACATTATAATATATCTTGATCCTGTTTCCAAAATAGGTCACTAGTTCCATGGGCGGGGGCAAATTCCCAAAACTGTCAAAGTACCATACCGTGGATCCCTCTTTGACATAAGCTACATAATGCGTTCCTGGTCCTCGGTGATCATCCAAATTGACAACAGCACATTCCTGTTTCCAGGGTCGTGGGGGTAATTGGTTTCGCATAAACACACCTCGAAAATGAGAAAGCTTTAGTTGTTTAGCATAGCTTTCCACTTGTTCATGCGTCAGGGCATGTCTCGCTATGGCAGAGGTTAATTTTTTTTTTTTTTAATATTTCGAAATGGTGAAATCCCAAATCCTTGTTGATAAAAGGCTGGCTTTAAATTGGCATTTCTAGCCCCCATGGCAATCGCTTCCATCGTTTCATTGTGTCGCTGACTTTCTTTGAGTTGTTGCTTGCCCTGCTGCGCGGCTTTAATGGTTTTCGCCACTGCACTGGCACCGCCCAAAAGTGAGCCCAGAGCAGCCAAACCAGCAAATAATGCAGGTAAAAATCCCGCTCGTTTGGGGACGGGAATCACTCGCCCTTGGTTTGAAACCTGTCGCCGACGTTTTGGAATAACCTGTCTCTGTGCTGCTCGAAGGGCTTTCCTTATGGTCAATACATTATTTTTTCTTTTTTTCTTTCGCAAGGGCTTGTCCTCGAATGTTGAAAACCCAGGCTTTGCCAAGGACAATGTCCTTTTTTTAGTCTTTCTCACTGCATACCTTTGTTTCACCATGATGATAATGACCAACAACCTTTCACAAGAAAGTTTAAATCACAACTAACGTCAGATGGTTATTTCATGGCTGTATATTCCAATTCCACATAAAGTGGGAAGTCGTTTATGGTTTTTCCCGCTTGCTTTTCATCCCATGTCAACATGAGGTGAAAGGATAATTCGTCCCCTGCATTGACCATTTCATGGTTATGGATCAACATCCTATGACCATTTATCTTTATTTGTAAATGGTTCTCATCAGGTATGGCATATTTGATGTGAATGGTTCCATCATAGTGTAATCGATAGTGGCTTAAACCCGAAGCAAGCACATAGGTCGAGTGCTGATCATGGACTAGCGGTAAATGGTTTCTGTCATTCACAGGTTTATCATTTGTCAGATACACTAAAAATACACATGGGATAAATTTATAAAGCCTTTTCATTTCATGGGTCACGTAACGCTTGGTACAGACATCGTCTTCGTCTTGTGGGTCTTCCACGTGAATAATCCGATGGTGATTAGCGCTATAGCCATTCACCATAAACTGTGGCACTTTGTCATAAAACTCATACACTTTGTTATCCACATACTTTTTCGTAGTAACGTCTGTAGACACTTGAGGATGTTTTACATGGGTTAACCGCTTTCCCTTAAAGTCATAATCTCCCTGTTTTGTGCGTGGCACTACTGACCTATCCACATAGTGTTTATTAGCAGGATCTGTTTCCTGTTTAGGATCATGTATGAGGACAGGCCTAGCTTTGGCCATCAACGCACGTCCAAAGACATCCATCGTCAACCTGTAGTACCAGTCTACTGTTTCTATGACAAGGTTCAGTGTCCTGTATATAGACAGCCTGCTAGCCTGTCTAAGCCTTAGTTGAAATGAAGATTATTAAGCAGCAAGAGTCATTCCCCGTGGGGGACATGGTTTCCCATCTCTGTCCCACATCACGTGAACAACGCCATGGTTCACTGTTTCCATCTTCCATTCGCTGCATCATTGTGGGGCCTTCCGGCTGTGGAAAGACAAATCTTTTGCTAACGCTCATCACAGCGCCCAATGGTCTGCGTTTTCAAAATATTTATATTTTTGCAAAATCTCTCTACCAACCCCTCTACGTGTTTCTGGATCAAGTCATGTCTGGATTACAAAAAGAGAATATGGGTTATTTTACATTTTCCATGCAAGAAAATGTGATTTCACCGGATGAGGTAAAGCCTGATTCACTCATGATTTTCGATGATGTATCCACTGAACGTCAAGGCATCATTCAAAGCTATTTCAGCATGGGTCGTCACAAACATATCGATTGCTTCTATCTTGGACAAACGTATTCAAAAATGTCCAAACAGTTGATTCGTGACAATGCCAATGTCATTGTTTTATTTCGTCAGGACGAGAGGAACAGTCGTCACATTTATAATGAACATGTGAATCCGGATATGACCTTTCAAATGTTTACAGAATTGTGTGCCAAGTGCTGGAACACTCAACGTCATGCCTGTTTAGTGATTGACAAACAAAGTGAACTCAACCAAGGACGGTATCGCTTAGGGTTTGATCATTTTATTGCTATTTAAGGCCCTGTCTCATTCCCCATCAAGTCATTTGTCAAGACACCATGGCGTTAGCAGAGAGTCAATTGAAAAAGCATATTATTAAAGCAAAAAATACTATTCGCCAAAAGTTTCGTCAATTGAAACAATCACGTGCCAATCATGCTTTGTTTATTCAGCAACATTTAGCACCTCCACTAAAAGCCATGTTGAAACCCTCTTTCAAGCCATCTGAAACGCTACCCACCGTTTCACAAGCCACGCAGACGCTGCACGAGGACCCTGAGGAAGAGGAAGAGGAACAGGAAGATTTGACTAGTGTTAGTGAAGTTGAGGATGAAGAGGAACAAGTGTTTACGCCTCAAAAAAAGGCTGCACCCCTTGCAGAGTTTTTGAGAAAAAAGAAATCCTTGGCCATGGTCGAAACACCTTGCCCTTCCAAAGCGTCTCCGTTTTCACAACTCTTGGCCACCCCTCAACATAAAGCTCAACTGAAAACCATTTTAATAAAATATTATGGATCAACATTGGAACCCTATTTCACCGATCTATTTATTGGAAACACAGATACCACGTATGGTGTTCGCTATGAGGATGATAGTTTTAAAATTGGCGATTCATCCATTAAATTTGCTCGTACTAAAGCTGTCATTAAAAACATCAACTATAAATTAACGCCAGGACTGTTAAAGCTGCTCTTTTCTCGGACCCCCTCTTCCCATGATTATACATCAGAGGATCTTGACAAATATAAATCCATTTTAATGGATACCCATGCCCACAAAAGACAGTATGATCCCACGCAACAAGTGAATGCCAATATATCTCAAAAATATAAAACCATCATTGCAAAAATGTTTCCCACTAGTCAAAGTACTCGTCGTAAAGCGTCCGCTTCGGGAGTGACATTTAAACCATTAAAACCCCTTGTGGATGTTACCTACTGGCACAATCCCAATAAGCTCGTCCAGCGGCTACAGTTGTTGCATGCTTCACGTCAAGCTGGCCATACCGGTCACGATTGGGAAATTCAAGAAATTGAACAAGAACTTCGAAATGCCAAAATTATTGTTTAAGCCCTCACCCATTAAAATGGGTATTGCTCACGAGTTGCATCGCCCAGCTAGGCGTCATTATCCGCGACTCAAGGTGATTTCACGAGGTGTGGATGAACTTTGGCAGGCTGACTTGGTTGAAATGATACCCTATGCTGGCGTTAACGACGGTGTACGCTATATGTTGACCGTCATTGATGTCTATTCCAAAATGGCCTTTGTTGAACCTGTGCGTCGCAAGTCTGGTCCACTAGTTACCAAGGCCTTTCAACATATTATTCAACACTCCCAACGTCAACCTCAGCTGCTACAAACCGACCAGGGGAAAGAATTTTTCAACAAGGATTTCTCCAGTTTTCTCAAATCTAAGGATATTCACCATTACACCACGTACAGCAATCTCAAAGCCAGTGTTGTCGAGCGGTTCAACCGAACATTGAAAACCCATATGTGGAAAGCGTTTACCGCTCAGGGCAGTTATCGCTGGTTGGACATGTTACCTGAGCTAGTGTCACGTTACAATGACACCAACCATAGAACGATTGGGACCAAGCCACGCCTCGTGACTAAAAATATTCAGCGATTGGATAAACTGTTTAACCCCATAAAAACAGCCGATCCTAAACGTCACCGACTGAACATTGGGGATTTTGTTCGTGTGAGCAAATTTAAGTCTGCCTTCAATAAGGGCTACACACCTCAGTGGGGGACTGAACTATTTCGAATTCGTCGAGTCTACTTGGACAGTCCAGTCACCTATTTACTCGAGGACCTCAATCATCAACCCATAAAAGGTAGATTTTATCTCCATGAACTTCAGAAAACAGCATTTCCTCAGCATTATCTTGTGGAAAAAGTGTTGAAACAAAAAGGAAATAAACTCTACGTCAAATGGTTAGGGTTTAACTCTACGTTTAATTCTTGGATCAATAAACTACATGTTGTGTGAACCTGTGTACTTTTTATTTATTCACCCATGTTGTACACTACCTATAGCTCTATGTATACAGCGCTCCGCGCTTCATGCATGTTCATACATGTTTGTCTTTCCCTTTCCTCCTGTGTTCTCTCATACATTACCCCCTCCCCTCTCCCTCCCTTCACCTCCCACCACTGCTGTTTGCAGTTCTTGCCTGTCTATTGGTTGTGACATCATTCCCACAAGTTGCATCATACTTTTTACTGATTCAGCGATTCCCACGCTTTGACCATTCTGTTATCAGGCACGTGGACAGCTAACGTCCCAGGCGAACACCTGTGCCGGATCAAATTTCACGTCAACTTGCATTTTGTCACGTACGAAGCAAGACAGGATGTAACTTGTTAACAGTTATCGCGCATGTGGACAGATAACGTCCCAAGCGAACACCTGCGGTAGATCAAATTTCACGTCAACTTACATTTTGTCACGTACGAAGCAAAACAGGATGTCACTGGTTTAGCCTACATGTGGTTTCACAAATGTGTGTGCATGCCTTTCACACTCCCCTGCCACCACGATGGTCAGATTATTTCACCTTCAAGCGTCACCTGTTGTCAAGTCAGACCGGAGCCTTCCAATAATCTCAAATGACATTCACATCCTGCTCGTCGGCAAGTTTATTTTCTCTACTCGCTTCGACCAACATAGAACCTAGTTCTCATCACCGTTTACACGTTAAAGGTAAAATATCAGAAAACGCACGCTCGCTCTGTCATACACCGACTCGTCGAAATATCAATTAATCTATTGAACACAGCCACCGTGGTCAGCGACAAGTTCGTTGAAACACACACACCCAGCAGTATCGTCTCTCTCAACCACCACGCTCCATGAAAATTATAAACATGTAAAGAAAAAGAAAACGTTTTTTCAACATGTATGGCGTTAGGCCCTTTGTGAATTATCTTTTTGGAAAAAAAATATCTACCACATTTGAAAGGGGGCGTTAGCCCGAGTCCTAGGACACCTCGTACACGTCTCTAGCGTTATTGGTTCGTGACATATCGGCAAAAATTATAAAAAAAAACACGTGTTTACCCCAAAATCGCGTTTCCCAATTTTTTTAAAATTACAACGAGTGGTCCATAGCAAAGAGGACGTCTTCCCGAATCCTTGGACCCATCGTACATGCCTCTAGCGTTATTGCTTCGTGAGATATCGGCAAAATCACAAAAAACATGTGTTTACCCCAAAATCGAGTTTCCAATTTTATTAAAAATTATAACGAGTAGTCCATAGCAGAGAGGACGTTACCCCGAGTCCTTGGACCTGTCGAACATGCCTCTAGCATACTTGGTTCGCGAGATATAGCAAAAAGTCTAAAATCACGTTTTTACCCCAAAAAGACTGTGTTTCCAGATTTTCACATTTTCGACACCGACATTCCAGTAAAGAGCACGACGAGACGAAAAAAACGAATCCAAGCACGCCCTCCTAGCATGGCTCCTTCCATTCCAAGGTCGCAGGGGCTCACCACTTGCTAAGTGAGGCAGCTCTCTCCTTACCACACTACTACACACAATTTTTTCTCTAGAGACTTGAAATTTATTTTGGGGGTAGAGGGCATAGGGACCTTTCATTTATGTCAAACAATTTTTTTTGTAGAGTTCCTAGTTTCCAAAATATAGGATTTTCAAAATTCGAGTGTTTTCAAAAAAAACATAAAAGTAAAAAAGTTTCATCACAAAAAATAAAGGTCATAAAGATCATTCGTTTGAGCCATGGCACAACGTTCTATCCTGTTTGGTTTTCAAACTATCGCCTATTTTCGAAAACAAAAAAAAACAAAGAATTTTTGAAAAATATAATACATGGTCAATAGGAAAGAGGACGTCAGCTCGAGTTCAACGACACCTTATATGTCAACATTCGACCATGGGTTCGCGAAATATTGGCTTGGACTCACGCGGCGGCCATGACACTAAGCAGAACTCCTAGTAGCCCCCTACTGCTGTTCACCTCGGCTTTTCTGAACTGCGTCTGGGACCTGCCGTCCATGCGCCTTTTGAGCTTACGCTGGGTAAACCGTTAAGGATACCGGGCGAAGCTGTGGCGGGTTGCTAGTTAACATATGAGTCGTCCAGTTGCAAAACTCGTTTAATCCATTTGTGAATAAGAATCATTTTCATGAGAAACGTTTCTCTGGACTTTGCCTTGCGTAGCATTTGTGTTTGCTGTTTTCTACTTTTTTCTTTTTGCTTTGTGTTTTTTGATTTTTGGTTTTGTGTTTGCTTTGTGCTTTTGCTTTTGAATTTTCCCTTTTGCTTTTCTTTCTTGGTTTTGGTTTTGTGTTTGTTTTCTGCTTTTGCTTTTTTGAATTTTGCTTTTTGCTTTGTGTTTTTGGTTTTATGTTTTTTCTGGAAAATCAAAATAAGACCAAATAAAATAAATTAAATAATAGAAACAAAACAAAATCAAAATAAAACAAAACATAATAAAATAAAACAAAATAAACAAAACAAAATAAAATAAAACTAAACAAAAAGACAAAACAAAAAATTAAACAGCCTCAAGGAACAACGAAATTCGACATGCAAGCTACCCTTTGGGTGTCAAATAACAAAGCTTGCACCCGGCACCCGAGGCCATACCATATTATTATTATTATTATTATTATTATTATTATTATTATTATTATTATTATTATTATTATTATTATTATTATTATTATTATTTACTGAAGAATGGACGCAAAAATACATCAAAACCTTTGACCTGCTAACTGTTTGAGAAAGAACTGTATTCCAATAATCAGAAGCATAAGTGAATGTGATATTGGAGACTTAGATGATAACCGAAATATTAGGCTCCTTAAATAAACAATTTTCATTCGAAAGTAGGGGCTTGCTTAAATACTTCTGAAAGGCTTCGTGTTAACCCCATTTCCCACTTAGTAGGCTACTTGCAAATTATATACAGGGTAGTTACTGTATTTTCAGTATTACGTAAATTACATTTCTAAGGGGATATCTTCGAAATTTATGCCCCACCCTCCTTTTTTCATTCTCTCCAGAGTCAGGCGGTAACTAGTGAGAAATGAGAAATGCCTAGTTACAATATTGTACACCTGTGCAACGACCGTGTCTGATTTGGACTACTCTAACGGATAAGTAATAATAATCATAATGAAAACTAGTGTGCATGCTCTAATCCATGGTTCTCCAAACTACACCCCGTGGAACAACATCGGCCCGCGAGACCACTAATTCGGCCCACATGGCCAGTAAATTCAAATTCAGCAATGTTTCTAGGTTTATGCCGTGTCTAGGAATACCAAGCTGGCTCAAGCCAGCTGGAGTCCGGGCACGGATACCAGAGCCCGCTGATGAGCCAGTTTGGTGTTCCTAGGCGAAACCCTACACAACACACGGCATAAACCTAGAAACATTGCTGTGTCATTTCTTATTCATTCGTTATTTTTTTTTCTTTTTACTTTGATGACTTGTTTACATTTTCCAAGTTGAAATTTTAAATTTAGCCTGCTGTCGTACTTGCAAATACGTAAATAACTAACAGTTCTTAATAAATGTCCAAAATTGGCAAAGTATTTCGCTCGACAACGGCACAAGAACTGCCATACTTTATATTTATTATTTTTAACTCAAAACTTATTTCCCTTTTTAGCCTACTTTTCACATTTTGCAAAAATGAGGAAAAAGTAGACTTATGAGATCGATCCGGGAAAATGTGTGTCTGTCTGTGTGTCTGTCTGTCTGTCCTGCTGTCTGTCTGTCTGGCTGTGTGTGTGTCCCCCCCTATCAACTCCTAAACGGCTGCAGCAATCAAAACCAAATTTAGTATGAGTAAAGATGTGCACCGGAATAGCTCACGTCCATATTTGAAAATGATGTCAGTGCTACCAACTGCTGAAAAAACGCACTAGAAATTTGAGCTCCATGTTGGATATTTTGCAAGGTATGCATGGGAGCTATTCCAAGATTGGCACACATGTAGATAATACTATTTCAGTTTAATTTCCATGAGGCCAACCATGACAGTGTTGCCAAAATAATTTTAAGCCTTCTGATAAGTCCAATGTTTAAATGCATATAACTTCTACACTATCAATTGGATTTCAACCAAATTTCGTATGTGCAATGTGTACCATAACAGATATGACTATAAGTATTGTTAAGAGCAATCAGGGCTGCCAACTGTTAATAAATGCTGTATATATTCTTTTTACCCTAATATCAATATATCAGAAAGTATGCAAGCCAACAGCTCTATACTTTGCACACGTATAGCACCTGACATTCTAGATTAATTTGGAGTAATTAATACAAGGCAGTGCTGCCAACATGATTCTATGCCTGCCGATATGTCCAATTTTAAAATACATGTAACTTCTTTACTAACAAATGGATTTCATCCAAAATTGCCACAACAAGATATCATAATAATTCAGATTATTTCTGACCAGCACACGCATGGTATTGTTGGCAACATGCTTTTACGCGTGCTGGTAGATCCAGTGTCTAACTGGATGTAACGACCATTTGACTTCACCCAAATTTTGTATGCTGAACCTTAAGAGGTGGAACTAAGAATATATTCAGTCACCAGGGCTGCCAACTGTACTGCTCTAATAGGCTACATTATACCAGGTATATTTCGAACTAATTAGACATTTCGATATTACCAACTTAATTTCGTCATTATTCTAGATAGGTCCATATACTGTAGAATAATCATTGGCATGAAAAGTAGGCTGTATAGTTCTTCACGGAACTTCTTGTTTATATTTAATTTTGATTAGCCTACTTTCGATTTTTGCAAAAAATGAAAGTAGACTTATGAGATCTACACAGGGTGAAAAATTGTGTGTCTGTCTGTGTGTGTATGTGTGTGTGTGTGTGTGTGTGGGTGAGTGTGTGTACTCTGAATATCTGCCCCCCCCCCTATCAATTCAAACACGGTGAAACCGAATTGAACGAAATTTGGTACAGAGGTAGAACTAGCAAAAGGCACCTCAGTGTCATGTTTTATATCGCCGCCATCTTTACCAAAACTGAATGGTGGCCACTCAAACGTTCAAAACGTAAAATCAAATAACGACTAACCATATTATACGATCTCTACCAAATTTGGTAACAACATACATTCATATAGGACGCGTCTTGTGACCAAACTACAAGGTCATCCGCCGTACCAATTCAGGATGGCGGAAGTGCGAATTATGCAAACATTGTAATCCATATCATGGGACCCACCAGTTCCGATTATCGAGCCGAGAATCGTTTTAACTGTTCTAAAGGAAGAGGCACGTTCGAAATTAAAAGTTTATTTTGTAATACTATAGTGCAGAAGTGATTTTAAAAAACTGAGCCGTCACAGTACAAGGAAAGATGGCAGCGGGTATCTTGTGCCTGACTTATATTTCACTAATTTGAGTATTGCATGCAATATAGCGTACTGATACAAAATAAATAAACTTTGTATGAAATGAAATCGTTTAGTGTAAATCATTATTTGCTAATAAGTTCTATGTAAGTCATTTTATATAGAACAATCTTCTTTGGCACAATTGGCTCCGTGGTAAAGCGTTAGCCTATCAATCTTATGGCTATGGTTCAAACCCCATCAAAGTTAGGATTTTTGCTTGAATTTCTTTATATTTATTGTTTTGTAATGACTCAGACGTTTTAAAATTAAGCGTTATATTAGGCATAGTTCGATGGAAAATATATAATTAAAACAAAATTCGCCAGCAGATTTGCACGAGACATCTAGGAACAAAAAAAGTGAATTATCATGGTGAACTGCACGCCGGCAAACAGATTAACTTACAGATTTTATTGAAAATTTTATGTTTATGGCCGCTAGAATGCACTCTCCCTGTTTGGATTATCTTGTTTGATACTTCTCCATTAGATGTCACGACTGGTCTACATGGGACTCCATTTATTAGGATACCATTGGCATTTTATGCGCATCGAATTTGAAGAATGGCAAGATGATACTACGATATATTTTTACTTTTTATTTTAAAGGGTTTGTAACAGCCTATTGTGCGTTATTTGAAAATGTTAATTGAAGTAAAGAACAAAACGATTTCACATAGTATATGAACTCTAGCCGTTGGTGCTAGTTCAGGATATTAATTAATACTTTTATTGCAGCCAAATAGCAATCGAAAATATCCACATAGTTGGTATACACACGTCTCTGTAGGGTCATGGATAGATTTGTTAATTCAATTAGGGTTGTGAAAGCCATGCACAGCCAGACGTGTAAAGACATGCCTCAACTCAAAGTTGGATGTTGCCGCGTCAGGCCGATTATGTAATAATAATAATAATAATAATAATAATAATAATAATAATAATAATAATAATAATATTAATAATAATAATAATAATAATAATAATAATGTTATTGGTTTTACGTCCCTTTTAACTACTGTTGCTTTTAGAGACGCTGGGGTGTCGGAATTTTGCCCCGAAGGGGATCTTTAACGTGCCAGTAAATCTACTAACACGGCTCCCTCGCATTTGTGCACCCTCAAATGCCTGCTGACTGCGCCAGGATACGAACCTGCAACATAGGGACCCAGCAAGCGAGAACGTTACCGCTGAGCCACGCAGCAAGTCCGGTCGATTATGTCTCCAGATCCATAACATTCTTTAGATACTTCTTATCTTTCTTTCTTCAATGATGGTAGCAGTTGTTTTCGAGGCTGTGGTGTTTGGTAGAGGTAAATAGTTTCTAAGGTCTTCAACCAAGAAATGATTTTATTATACTCTTTGATAAGAACAACGAGTTCTAACTATACTCATACATTTAGGAGAAAGTAGGCTATAATGTTCTTTACTGAACATCTTGTTTATTATTTATCATATGGCTTTTAGTTCCGGGAGTGTCCGAGGACATATACTACTTGCCAGAGGCTGTAGCTGCTTCTAGCTGACACCCATAGGGTGAGCTACAAGTTCTGTTCAATTTCAAGTAGTTCCAAATTTTGCTACCAGATGTCAATAATACCTAGTGGTGAACGTTGGAACGTTGATAGAGCGTTCCAACGAACTCTAACCTAGAAATTTAGCTTCACACAAGTTTAGTCTGTGGAAGGAACTTTTACATGCCATAAATCTATGACATGGGACCACCGGCTTTACTTCCCCTCCGAAGGAAGGCATACTGAAGGATTTCAACACTCTTAAAAAATCCGACGACTTCTGACGGGTTTGAACCCGCTATCTTGGGCACAGCAGTTCAGCATGCTACCATCTACGCCACTGAAGCCGCTTTATTTTTAGTCTATTTTCAATTTAGAAAAATTAGGCTCATGAGGTCACCTTTTGTCCGTGTGTGTGTGTGCACGCGTGTGTGTGTGTGTGTGTGTGTGTGTGTGTGAGAGAGAGAGAGAGGTGTGTGTGTGTGTGTCCCTAATAACTTCTAAACGGCTGGAGCGATTTCGATGAAACTCGGTAAGTTCATAGCACTATTCCGGACGACCCCGACCGAGCCCTTGATATTTTGTTACGTCTCACCAATTCATAATGGCGGCTGTGCTAAATATTTCACCAGCATTCAATATCTCCGAAACTATTCCCGGTATCACCCTGGAATTTTTGACGGTGATAAAGGGAACTACTAGACGTTCACCTATGTGACTTTTGAAAAATTGGTAACTACATAACCAACATGGCGGCCACGCGAATTTGCGACTTTTAAATAGACGTTTCTCACGATTTAACCTACCAAACGCAATAAAACTGGGTACAGTATATGTTTATACACATTGTAATGCACCGACATCTAACTTCGTTCAATTGTTTACATAACCACAAGATGGCGGATGCGCGAAATATTCCACCGGCATTCTATATCTCTGAAACTATTAGCGGTATCACCCTGAAATTTTGTACGGAGATAAAGGGCACTACTGGAAGTTCTTCTATAAGAATTTCAAAACCCCGTTAACTACAAAACGAACATGGCGGCCAAGCGAATATGACAAATTTAAATAGACCTTTCTCGCGATGTAATGTTCCAAACGCAATGAAATCTGGTATAGGAATGTTTATACACATTGTAATGCACTGGTATCTAATTTAGTTCACTTGTTTACATAACCTCAAGATGGCGGCTGTGCGAATTTTAAAATTAAGTTTTTATTTTTGTGTCGTAATCATCATGCGATCGAAGTGAAAGTTTGAATAATGAACCTACGCAGTCATTTTCCTTTAATGGTACATGACTCTATGGCCTATACATTTAACAATCCAGCATGGCGACCATCGGAAATATTTAGACGGCTCTGAATATCTACGAATCTATTATAGGAATCAAACTGATTTTTTTATGTTCATAGGGGCTATGAACTCAAGCTCACCCATAGGACTTTAAATAACCTGGTGATCACAAATCCAACATGGCGGTGACGCGAAGTATAAATAGTCACATGGACGTTTCTTGCAATTTAACCATCCGAGTGCAGTGAAACTTGGTACACTATAACCACACACCCACCGTGGCAAGCTTGGTTGGTTGGTTCTTAAGTTTAGGGGCCGCGACAACGTGGTCATGTAGCCCCGTGTACTTTGGGTGTGTGTAGAATCTGTCTGATAACCTGTGTTAATTGTGATGACTGTATTAGTGAGTGTTATCTGTTTTTTAATTTAAGTACAGACTGCAAATTAGAATTTTTCAAATAGTTCCTACTTTTGCCGTCAAGCGCCACCGTCAACGACTACTAGGCCAAGTTCAGAACTTAGCTACTAGACGCCACCACAGTCGGCTCTTGGCAACGAACGTAGAAACCTGAGAGCGTTGTTTACATTCTGAACCTATCCAATTTAGCTTCACACAGGTGTAATTAGTGGAAGGTTCTTGAACATGTCATAAATCTATGACATGGGACCGCCGGCTTTACTTCCTCTCCGAAGGAAGGCATACTGAGGGATTTTTAACGCTCTTAAAAAATCCGACGGCTTCGGCCGGGTTTGAACCCGCTATCTTGGGCATAGAAGCTCAGCATGCTACCGTCTACGCCACCGAAGCCGCCCATTTCCCTTGGTGAGAATTCAAACGTTACTTATTTTAGTTATGTTCAAAAGTCAGTTGAATTTGTATTTCAATAATAGGTTATGCAATTTTTTCTCTGGGTTCATATAAAAGACTGATCTATAAATTTAATTTATTTTATGTAATTGTCTCTTTGAGGCCCTTAAGTCCAGCGGGCCCCCAGGGCTGTAGCCCTGTTTACCCCTTCCTGGTCTTCATTCTACAGAGGTGTGCAAATTATTACAATCAAATAATGAATTTAAATCAGTCACAATATTTCATTCAAAATCATTTTATTTATCATCTACTGGCATCTTTTGTAACCCTACTTAGTAATGATTTCTCCCTGATCAATTTACATCTTTTCCCATAAGGAATTATGTCTGGAAACATTCAGAATTGGCAATTCCGAGGGATACCTGAGCTTGGTCGGTTTTCTATATTCTCATTGACTTTGGAATATATCCTATAAGTCAGGTGATTTCAATCCATAGTTCAAGAATCATTGAATAGTTAAAGAGCGGACCATCAGTAAAAATTACTCCATAGCCCTCAGCTCTGAATTCAAACGAAAAGCAGAGTGAAGTAATCAAAACAAAACGTGTGGCATGTTGCATTAGCAAAGCTCCTCTGTTAGGGGAAATTCTAAAAATTCATTTTACTTTAAGTTTCTTAAAAGAAAATATAATTAAGAGTCTTGGTTAAACATTGGAAATAATTTCACCGCCTTGCAAACATATTTAGTGCAGTAGGCCGTGAAAAGTACAAATGTTATTTTGGTAAAACTGGCGTCGTTTCTAATAATTTGCACACCTCTGTACAAACCAACCAATATTAACAAGTGAGTCGTCCAGTTGCAAAACTCGTTTAATCCACTTGTGAATAAGAATCATTTTCATGAGAAACGTTTCTCACGTATCTTTTGTGTTTGTTGTTTTCTACTTTTTGCTTTGTGTTTTTGGTTTTTGGTTTTGATTTTGTGTTTGTTTTCTGCTTTTGCTTTTTTTGAATTTTGCTTTTTGCTTTGAGTTTCTTGTTTTTGAATTTTGCTTTTTGCCTCGTGTTTTTTGTGTTTGGTTTTGTGTTTGTTTTCTGGGAAATCAAAAGAAAACAAAACGATTTAAATAAAACAAAATCAAAAGAAAACAAAACAAAATAAAATAAAACAAAATAAACAAAACGAGTTCAAAAGAAAACAAAACAAAATAAAATAAAACAAAATAAACAAAACCAAATAAATACGAAAACCAAAATAAAACAAAAAATAAAAGTTACAGTCAGTCTGAAAGACTAGACTTTATATCATTTCAAATGACGCATGCTACAACTGCCTTCTCGCTTCGCTCGAAGCCCCAGGTCGCTCGACGCCCCATGACTCTTTCAACAGACTCCATTACCCATTAACTTAGGCTTCCCGCGTGGCTGCATGACGTCACGCACTCGCCGTCCATTACCTATTAACTTAGGCTTCCCGCGCGACTGCATGATGTCACGCGGTCGCCGTCTCCGTAACGCATAACGTTAGATTCAAGCATAACGATGAAGTTGACAAGATCACTTGAAATGATAAAAACAAAACAAAAATAAAACAAAACAATTTGAAACTAAATAAAACGAAATTAAACAAAACAAAACACATTAAAATAAAATTAAACAAAATAAAACAAAATAAAATAGATAAAAATAAAATAATTAAATAAATAAGGAAGCATGTTGTATACATGAGAGGTTTTTGGGACAAAAGAAGAAAGGGCCAGAGTAAAACATGAAAATTGATTGTGTTGTAACGCTCTCCATCTGGGGAATTAACGAATAAATAAATAATTTTACGACATGATCCTTATTCACAAATGGATTGAACGAGTTTTGCAACTGGACGACTCAAGTAAATAACACCGTGTTGTGTTCAGTAAGGGGTACAAACTGTGGGGACGTGAACCGGTGGTGTCCCTCAAGAGCCAGGACATTAATTGATGACACAAAAACTCGGTAATGATGAACAGTGTGTACAGGAGCAATCAGGAAGTAGAAAAACTTGGTGAAGGGAAGGAAATGGCGTGGCATTACGCGCAATTACTCCCGCCTTTCAACACTCTTTTTGTAAATCTTTCCACAACACTGGCAATTAATATTAACACTCTCAGAATTCGCAATTGTTTGTTTAGTATTTGTTCGTTTGCTTTGCAGTAATTGCTTCCTTCTTTTGCGACAGCTCACAAAAAGTATCCACACCATTTGTTTGTGCCGCCTCCCATGTCACGTAAAATTGTCACTTGGTGCTCATTTGTTTAACGAACGCAATCTCATACTTTTTGCGGTTGTGAATTCATTATCGTTTGTTATTTCTACTTTCCCATGATAAATGATTTCTACTGTGGTATTTTTTTTCTACGTACTAGCCACACCCGTACTTATTTTTTTTGCTTTTAGAATATAGTTTCTACAAGTAAGAATTAAAAATATATTAAAAGAATGGATTATGTTAAAGAACGAAATAAATTATTTAATTCTGAGCATTGAAAAAATACAGTGTATTACACCTAATTTTAGGGCTCCTCAGTTTAAAAACCAGCCAGTATATTCACTCCTTCGTATTACTTAAAATTGTTAAGATTTTATTATGTTTCCCGCGTAAAAGTCCGTGGTCGCATCAAGGGGTGGGTGAGTGGTTATCTTGTCGGTCTACCAACCCAAGCCTTCAGGTACGCTCCTGGCCATGGTAAGTGATTTTTTTGAAAGGCGTCAAAAATCACGACACGCATGTCATACATTGTTGGCATGTTAAGGAACCCATTTGAATTCAGTAGGCCGTGTTCATAAAGGCAAAATTAATCAAGGGATTTTTTGCCAACACAAAAGTTTCTCTTTTCTCTACTATAAGCGCTATAGTGTCAAGGAGCTTAGATATCTAACCTCCATGACTTTCATAGCACTCCAAGGAACAACAAAATTTGACATGCAAGCTGCCCTCTGGGTGTCAAATAACAAAGCTTTCACCCGGCACCCGAAGCCTTATGATATTATTATTATTATTATTATTATTATTATTATTATTATTATTATTATGTCTCATAAGTTCGCCATATCGTTGGGTACAATTCACCATTTCATCGGCATTTGTTGCAAGATGGAGTGGAGTTCTCTGAACTGGTAGGTTGGGGAACGAACGAACTATGGAGCAGGTCTCTAAAATAACTACTTTTTGCATACTAGTATGCAGATTATGGTGGAGCCCCAATTTATTATTAGTAGTAAGGGGAAAGTTATAGTGTTCAGTATCGTTTGCAGGATATGCTTGCAGTGCATTATAGTACCATACGAGATGCAGCAGAGAAATATCGACGTTCCTGATAACAACGCTAGTTGGACTGCATAAAACAATATTATTAGGGGCAAATGATTAACTTGGTATATAAAATCTTTATCACATGTTATTTATTTCATTTTTTTTTTCCACATATTCCAGTAATTGCAATGATCTATATGTTGACCGACTGAAAGCTGCAATATTAATTGTTAATAAGGCAACAACAAAAAATAGCTTCAAAGCAATCTTTGCTGTAACATATTCACAAGTATCGTTGGGAAAAATATCTTCTGCACCATCGCGTTACCTAGGCTATAAACATGCAATAAACTTAAACACGATTGGTAACAATTTTGAAATAGCGAATTTGGATAGAACTTTCTTTTTATCCACTGTATCTAGATGAAAGCTCATTTTTCTACTTTAAGAACATGTATGGTGTTTTATATGTTTCGTGCATAAATATGATTAGAAAATTGATTAAAACGGACCAGGGTGCTCGTGACTAATCTTAATGCAAAACATTAAACTTAATGTACTCAAAACCGAAGAATTATTTTTCTTTACAAGTTCAAACCTCTAAAGTTAATTTCTAATTGACCTATCAACCTCAACAAGGTCTCAAATTAAATATCATTAAATTAAAAATGTTCTGTACCAGAGTTGAGTAAAAATATATCCCTATTCAAAAACTAAATATGAAGAAAGAAAAAAAAATATTTTTGAAATTTTGCATATTTGAAAGAGTAGGCTATGTTATACTTCTTGGTATAATAGTGACAAACTAATAAATTCAGTCGGAATCTTCAAAAACACTAATGTTAATGATTATGTGAAAAAAGAAATTCAAATAAATTCATGGTGGAAGTTGCTAGGTGTTCTCAAAATATGTCAATTTGTTTTATAAAAATGAATTTTTGGGCATCCCTTAAATTGAAAATTTACCATTCTAATAGCACAAATGACTTTATTAAGATTCTAGTTAACCACTAGAAAATTTCAAAACGATTGGATTAGAAAAATGGAAATTTTCTTTAAACGTAGTCTGTGTAGGCCTACAGTATACCTTAAAACATTGACAGGTGGAATTAATTATTAATGTTCGAAGATGTCGAAATGTAGGCCTAAATATTACATGTCAGAAAACTGTATCTTAATGAGGGTCATAATAACACTATTTTTCATTACGAAACAGTTTCTCTCACCAATCAGAGCTCAAGAAACAGTTGTGAGACCAATTAGGTAAGGATAGAATCGCATCTGCGCTGACTTCCACGGCCTTCAATTTTAAATTTCACTGCGTGGCTAGTGTCATAGTGGGGTATTTGAGGAAGCCATGGCCAAATACAAGGTATTCTCTGCGTCCCATTCGCTCGGTTCAGTACATAAAACTGGCGAAATCTCGATAGATATTTATGAATATTTATGTTCGAACATAAAATAGTTATAATTATCGTCGAACATAAAGAGTCGTATGCAACTCGCATTTAATGGTAATTAAGACACTCGTATGGAAATTATAAAACGAGCGAAGCGAGTGTCTTAATTATTGCCATTATAGGATCGTTGCATAATGTACTATTATGATTGTATGTCAATTCAGTAAATCCTCAATAATTTACCTATGTTGTTGTTTGAATTTTCAGTCATTTGACTGGTTTGATGCAGCCCTCCATGCTTCCCTGTCCTGAGCTAATCGTGTCATCTCTGCATGCCTACCACACCTTACATCTGAGGCAATCTCTTTGACATTAATCTAACCTTGTTCTACCGCTACTGGTCGTATCCTTGACCCTTGCTTTCATAACTAAGCTTGCTATTCCTGGGTGTCTTAGTATGTGACCCACGAACCTATCTCCTCTCTCCATTAGCAGTCGCCAGAAACAACTCTTCCCTCCCACTCGTCTTAATACCTCTTCATTTGTTACTCTATCTACCCATCTGATCTTCATCATTCTCCTGTAACACCACATTTCAAACGCTTCAATTCTCCTCTTTTCTGCTGCACCATTAGCCAAAATTTCACTTCCTTATAGTGTCACGCTCCAGACAAAGGCTTTAAAAAAGACTTTCTAATACCTAAATCTGTATTTAATGTCATCAGTTTCGTTTCTGTAGAATTGCTTTCCTTGCCTGAACCGACCTTCTTTTTATATCCTCTTTGCTTCCTCCAGCACTGGTTATTTTCCTTCCTAAGTAGCAGAAGTCTCCCACTTCCTTTAGATTTTCAACTGCCAATTTGACGTCAATAAAATGTAGAAGTCAACTAATGCTATTGTTGTTCGTGCAATCGATCATGCTCAGTTGTTTCTTTACAACCCACTATTGGATCTCCGACCTGGGAATCTCCAAGACGTCCCTTGTAACTTAAGTCTCCGGTAATAAGTTGAGTTTCGTATCAGAAAGTCCTTTCATTTTAAGATGGCCGGAGAACACGAAAGGGAGGCATCTTAGATAATAGAGCAGGTTTGTTATCCCCCGTGAAGGGGTAAGTGGAATTGTTCCTTCCCTTGTAGACATAATCAAATGATCCTGCGTGCGGGCTTGTACTTGTTTTGTCCGAGGGCAAGTCTTTGAGAACCAACACAGTTTATCTTGCGGTAGCATTAAATTAATGTTATGATTCCATTATTTTTCCTTTCTCCATTCTATTAAAGAAATGAAATCATACTTCTTATCGTGTGCTCATCCAACTCTCAACGAGTGAAATATAGACGCAGATAAAAACCCAGACAGCCTCGTTAATTTCTCTGTACAGAAAATATGAATCGTGAGTCTTCGGATCACTTAGCGTTTTACTGGGATTTAATAATATCTCTTGTGGATCTATACTTAACTTTCCGTGGGCTCTTTTAATTGGTCACCTTGTGGTGTAGAGGCTAGCATGATTGGATGTCGCCGTGGAGGTCCGGGTTCGATTCACCGGTCTGCCAAGAAATTTAGTATTCTGGTTTTGAGGGTTGGAACGGGGCACACTCAGTCTCGTTAGTCAAACTGAGAAGAGGTGGGTTCGATTACGGCCTCAGTTATCCTAGAAGTAATTTTCCGTGGTTTCCCATTTTTGTCGAGGCAAATGGCGGGATGGATCCTAGCTTAAGGCCACGACCGCCTCCATCCAAATCCTCGCCTCAATTACCAATACACATACTAACACGGATACCAGATCAAAGGACACAGGCTCTTTATATTCTTACTCCAAGAGAAATACGAAACTTTGGATTATAGCCTACTAAATAAACAAGTAGTTCCATGAGTAATTAAATAGCCTATTTTCATATATCCTACTTATGTTAATTGCTTATAACATACAAAAGTTCAGTTTGATTGCTGTAATAGATTCATAGATATTGAAAACCGTCTAAATATTTTGGATAGTCACCATGTTGGATTTTTATATATGTAACCCATAGAGTTATGTACTATTACATGAAGATTATTGCGTAGGTGTAATATTCAAACTTTAATCGCATGATTAAGCCACAATAAAAACGAGATTTTAAAATTTCGCACAACCACCATATTGTGGTTATGAAAACAATTGAAATAAATTAGATGTCAGTGGATTAAAATGTGTACTTTATATCTGTACTAATATAATAAAGCTGAAGAGTTTGTGTATCTGTGTGTTTGTGTGTTTAAACGCGCTAATCTCTAGAACTACCAGTCGGATTAGAAAAAATATTTTTGTATATGATAGCCAGATTCAAGAGGAATAGTTTAGGCTATGTTAAATTTCAGACAGACCACTCCATTCCCTGCATTTAGGCCCTTTGGCACAAATCTACACCGTTTCACCGTTCTAATAACTGGACGGATATATTGTCACTAGGCGACAGCGACTAACACTGTATCATGATAGTCAACGCCGCACCATTGATGGACAGGTTGCCACTAGGCAACAACGATTTACTCTGTATCATGATAGTCCGGTAAAATTTGCTAAATGACACATGGGAAAACTGACCGATTGACAATCAAGGATTGTATTGGACTGTAGTATTCTCTATGCTATCGTATGCACAGTTAATATTTCATTTGCGGGGCTTAGACATCGTGGTCATGTTGCCCCGTGTACAAGGGTGTGTGTGTAGAATGTATGTGATAACCAGCGTTATTGTGATTGTTGCACTAGCATGTGTAAATACGGTATAAAGCTCAATGTTGGTTTGTCTGTCTGTTATTTATACAAATCTACACCGGTTCACCGATCTGAACCAAAATTTGTATACTTACCCTTTGGGACCCTGTGAGTAACACTGTTTATTACATGAAATTTCGGACAGACCACTCACTACATTCCCTGCATTTAGGCCCTTTGGCACAAATCCACACCGTTTCTCCGATCTGAACCAAAATGTGTATTCTTACCCTTTGGAAACCTGCGAGTAACACTGTCTACATGAAATTTCGAACAGACCACTCCATTTCCTACATTTAGGCCCTTTGGCACAAATCTACATCGTTCCTCCGATCTGAACCAAATTTTACATACCAAAATGTGTATTCTTAACCTTTGGAACCCGACGAGCAACACTGTCTACGTGAAATTTCGGACAGACCACTCCATTCCCTGCACTTAGGCCCTTTGGCACAAGTCTACATCGTTTCACCGATCTTAACCAAACTTAATGTACTTACCCTTTGGAACCCTGCGGGTAACACTGTCCACTTGATATTTAGGACAACTCTCTCCATTCCCTACATTTAGAACAACAAACAAAATGAACTTGAAAACTACGTTTTAAGGTCCTAGAACCATTCATGTTCGTACAGTGCAACTGTGAGAATATTTTAATAAGTCAATTGTTGGCTGGCAATGCAAGCTGCATCACGTCACTCCTACCTGGATTGCGAAAATAGTTACAACTTGCGCTGCTTATAAATTGGAGTCACTGGGAGTAATTATTGCAAGAAGATTTCTTAGGCCCCTTAATACAGTTATCATCATGAAAATAATATGCCTTTGTATAAGTGTGATAGTGTTGATGCAGTACATAGAGGTAATCAGCTGCAATAAGCGTTGGGGCTTTCAAATTTACTTTCATTTATTCAGATCCTTATCCTTGAGCGGTATGGGGCGATAAATGACACTATTGCTACTTCAGGAGCTCGGGACAGCCGAAGTTTTCCAAAGTGCTCTGATTATTTTCCTATGGCACTATGTGACAAGTGACGACACTATTGATCTCTAATTTTCTAACATCCAATGAGATATAGGCCCTAGGCAGTGTCTTTTATGTCACATACTCCTCTTTCTAATCATATTTTTCAATTCGTTTGTAAATTACATGTGTCAGTACTGTAGTTAGTAAATAGCCGTTTCCCTATTCATTATTGTCATTATCATTACGGGAAAATGAACTGAATGTTACGTCCATTATACTGTACTACTTATCACCCCCAGCACCACCTCCACCACCACCACAAAAAGTTATATATTTTTTTGTTAGTTTAAGTATTATGTGCCAGTTCTGTAGTAGTATTCATTATCATCCATAAAACAAACAAATCCACCGGGCGAAGCCGGGCACTACTGCTAGTATTAAAATAGTTTTCAAAAAAATTTCAGCATTTACTAAAACTTAAATAGCTCGGGAAGTATTTGCGCTACAACGACGTTTGTTATCTTAAAATGTAATGTCGGTCACGCATTATCGATTTATTATACATTGATTATATCATCCTTGTATTAAAATAATTGCGAATACAGTATTACTTCCTTCAAGGTCACACGAAAATAGAATCGAATGACTTGACGGACATATTGTCGCTAGGCGACAACGACTAACACTGTATCATGATATTCAACGCCGCCCCAATAATAAAACTAACTTGATGGACTGTCACTAGGCAACAACGAGTTATTCTGTATCATTATGGTGAATCAAGGATTGTATTGTAGAGTGCACATCTTCATCGTGGTTTCCATGTTAGTAATGTGAATCCACGTAAACATCTTCATATTAACAGAGATCAAATCTCCTTAGGGACATAACGCATTCACTTAAAAATCTTCTATGCGGTTTGAATCACGCCAAAACAGAATATTTCTTCACGCCATTTTTTGTTTTATTTCGTTCGTTTAGTGTTTCAATACATCCAATAGAATTATAACATTCACTGTTATAGGGCGATAAGTTCCCTAATTACGTCATGATATCGTTAACATCTACCTGCTCCACTCGGGCGCTAATGTCGCATGTATCCATACATGATATCGTTAACTTCTACCTTCTCCACTCGGGCGCTAAAATCGCATGTATCCATACAATAAGCAGAACACGATTCTGTGCACATAATTTAATTAAAACTTCTCAAAGAATGGATTACTTTGAGACTGAAATGCTCATGCGCAATCAGCAGCCATTTTGCGAATGACACTGTCATTTCAACATCTCTTTGAATGACAACAAATACTGTATACGAAGATGCCGCTACAGTCGAATGTTGGAACCGCCATTTTGTTTTGTGTATCCGATCTTTCTGTTATATAGTCTTTGGTCTCACCAGCTACAAACTGTCTTCTTTTCGTTTCATCATTCGTCCTTATAGGGTGTGTGCTCAATCAAAACAATGAATCATATTATGATGAATGAGAGGCTACACTCAATTACAAATGTTAAAAAGATTAAAGGTGACGGTAATTGTCTGTTCAGGTCATTGGCATATTGTGAGTACAACAATCAGAGTTTATTTACACAGGTTAGAAAGCGAATTGTAAAACATGTTACAGACAATTGGAATAATTATTCTTCCTTTATTGTTGGCAACTGCGATATGTACGAAACTATCAATACGAGCGATGATTACAAAATGTATATGTCTAGGAATGGTATTCATGGAGGTCATGTTGAGTTAGTTGCCGCAGCTCAAGTTTACAAAATGGATATTGACGTAATCACTAATAATAAAACGCACAGTGTAAAAGCAGAAAATACGCCATCAAATAGAATAATTTCTTTGCTATACTCTGGGGATGGGAGGAACGGTCATTATGACGTCCTAAATACCGGTATCAGTGCTAACTCAGTTGAGAACGTGGATGCCAAGTCACTCGATTCAGTGGCTGATTTACAGTTTCAAACTAGGAGTGGATTTGCGTGCACTAAAACCCCAGGATCGTGTCGGAAGCGAACCTCAGAACCAGTTAGCCAGAGACAAAATGTGATAAGAATTAAAGGTGACGGAAATTGTTTGTTCAGGTCATTGGCATAATGTGTGTTCAACAATCAGAGTTTATTTACACAGATTAGAAAACGAATTCTTAAACATGTTACAGACAATTTTAATGATTATTATTCCTTTATTGTTGGCAACAGCGATATGTACGAAACTGATATCAATACGAGCGATGATTACAAAATGCTTATGTCTATGAATGGTATTCATTGAGGTCATGTTGAGTTAGTTGCCGCTGCTCAAGTTTACAAAATGAATATTAACATTGTTACTAATAATAAAACGCATACTGTAAACGCCGAAAATACGCCAGCAAATAGAATAATTTCCTTGCTGTATTCTGGAGATGGCCGGAATGGTCACTATGACGTCCTAGATATCAGTGCTAACTCAGAGTCAAGTATGGTCGAAAAACTGAATACCAAGAAACAGAAACGAGCACTCGGGACTCAAATCGATATCAGAAACAGATTGTCACAAAACCGTTCTCAGCCACTTATCGAAGTGCTGTTTATGAAACTATTCCCTACTTAGAACCATTCTCAATTGGAAGTCTGTGTAACATTTGTCAGTACTGCTCAGCTGTATACTTTTCAAAAGAGAACAAGAAGTTCCGTGACGAACTAAAGGGCCTACTTTTCTTAAAATGTAAGATTCATTTCAATCTATATATCGTTGATAATATCGAAATTTCTAATTAGTTCGAAATATACCTGTAGCCTAATAGAGCACTACAGTTGGCAGCCCTGGAGACTGAATATATTGTTAGTTCCATCTCCTAAGGTACAGAATACAATATTTAGTTGAAGTCCAATGGATAGCATGGACGTTACATGCAGTTAGACATTGGATCTATCAGCGTAAAATCATGTTGGCAACAATGTCATGCATGCGTTGGTCAGAAATAATCTGAAATATTATGATCTCTTGTTGTGCCAATTTTGGATGAAATCCATTTTTTAGTATAGAAGTTACATGTATTTTAAAATTGGACCTATCAGCAGACTTAGAGTCATGTTGGCAGCACTGACGTACGTAAGTTACTCCAAATCAATCTAGAATGTTAGGTACTATACGTGTGCAAATTTTAAAGCTGTCGGCTAGCATACTTTCTGATATATTGGTATTTGGATAAAAGAATAGAGAGAACAGCCCTGGTGGGTCTTAAGAATTCGCTCAGTCATATCTGTTTGTGTACACATATTACATACAAAATTTGGTTGAAATCCAATTGATGGTATAGAAGTTATATGCATTTAAAAATTGGACCTATCAACAGGCTTACATTCATTTTGGCAACACTGCCATGCATGGCCTCCTGGAAATTAGACTAAAATATTATTATCTATACGTGTGCCAATTTTGAAATAGCTCCCATGCATACCTTCCAAGATATCCAACATGGAGCCCAAATTTCAATTGCGGGTTTTCAGCAGTTGGTAGCACTGATATGTTTTTCAAATATGGGCTTGAGATATTCAGGTATAGATCTTTACTTATACCAAATTTGGATTGGATTGCTTCAGCAGTTTAGGAGTTGATAGGGGGGAGGGGACACACACACACACACACACACACAGCCAGACAGACAAACAGGCAGACAGGACAGACAGACAGACAGAAATTTGCCCGGATCGATCTCATAAGTCTACTTTTTTCCTCTTTTTGGCAAAATGTGAAAAGTAGGATAAAAATACAAGTGGTCACTATTCTCTTTGTTGTAGCGATGGCAAAGTGAAACTTCCACCAAACACAATACTTCCAGAAATTAAGCAGTTATTTACGAATTGTGACTGAATCAGCAAACATTTTAGGAAAAATGTTCGGCAGTATAATAATGCTACGTCGTTTGTATCCTTTGGTGCTACTGCTGAGCTACTACCGAGCCATGGGCCTTACTTTTTCAAAATCAATGGTGTCATTCATCATAGAATTTCCCCTTTATAGGCTACTAGCTGAAGTACCCGTGCTTCGCTACGCGTCATAAATAAATTAAAATGTGAAGGTGACAGTTAAAATAGGGGATAGGCGAGATGCTGCGCAGAGGGAGATTAAGGATGAAACATTTTGTCCAACTACAACGCTCGGCGTTGACCGTGTTTTATAGCACAAATTTAGATTTTACTCGCTAACCGTTGGAGATACCTTTCGGATAGAAAATGTAATTTTAAACCTCGTATATGCCATCAAAAGTTTGCTATTTCTTAGCGTTCTCTATTTATTTCAAATGGAAATATGAGTTTGAAACCAAAGGGTGTAGTGACGTCACTAAAATGGTCGCCATCTTTAAATAGTGCAAAGTATTGTAATCAAAAGTAACCTATATGTTAACCAGGTAAATCAGCTACTTCCATGTAAAATTCACGTATATCGGACCAGTGGTACTTGCGTGATTGAGTAATACACAGACACACACCATCTCATTTTTAGCCTTGCTTCGCTCGCGTCATTACTTACATTACTTACATGGGTAGGAGCGATCATCCTTTCAAAGTTAAGGGCCGACCACAGCGAACAAATTATGGTAAATATTCTTTTGTAAACCGTGCCATTGATAACTGGAACTCTCTACCTGCCGCAGTCTTAGAGCCTTTTCCCAAACATATAGGTGTGTTTAAGAAAAGACTGACTATTTATGTAAATACTCCAGTTTAATTGTTGTATTATTGTTATTGAATTGTTATGGGTAATTATTTATTTGTTATGTATATCCAATTTGCCTCCGGAGGCCACACCCTCCATTGCAAATAAATGAATGAATGAACGAATGAGTGTCATATTGTTATATAATGAAATGCAGTTTTAACCCCGTTAACACCCCTTTAGAACCTGAATATCCAAAAATCCCTCCTTAGTAGACGTTTTCGACACACAACGAACATATCCCCAAAATGTAATTCTTCTAACTTTAATAGTTTTGGTTGGTCGATGAGAGTGAACATCCAAAAATCATTCCTTAGTGGACGTTTTTCTTCCAAAATTTCACCCCTCCCCATAGGCCCCTTAAATTGCATTTATGAGAAAACGGTCGAACACCTATTTATTTTATTTATTTATTTATTTATTTATTTATTTATTTATTTTTAAGCTGATTGATTTCCTCCGAGTTTCAAACTCCTCGCCTATGTCTTTTAAGAGATACACGCTCCGGTAGGAATCTTTCAACCCCCACTTTTCATTCCTTTAACCTCATAACATACACTACATGGAAAAACCATTAGACAGGTGTCAGCTTATTTTTAATGATTAGTATATATGCCAAGTATCACATCCCCAAATGAAACCACTCGTCAGATATTGTTATTCAATGCACGTTTACCCCCTTAACTCCTCTTTAGAACCTGAATATCCAAAACTCTTTCCTTAGTGGACGTTTTCGACATACAATGAACATATCCCCAACATTTCATGTTTCTAATTTTAATAATTTTGGCTGGGCAATGATGAGTGAGTGAGTCAGTCAGGACATTTTTTCATTTATTTTTGATAATTTCACCCCTCCCCATGAACCCCTTAAATTGGATTTATGAAACAAACGGTCGAACGCCTATTTACTTATTTAAAGCTGTTTTCCCCCTGAGTTTGATGAGTGACTAAGTGAGTCAATCATTTAGGACACTTTCTTTCCTGTTTCCCCCCCCCCCCCAGAATTTCTCCCCTCTCCAAGGGCTCCTGAAATTGGATTTTTGAAAAAACGGTCGAACACCTATTTACTTGTATTTTAAGCTGTTTTTCCCGCCGAATTTAAATTTTTTCGCCTATGTCGTTTCAGAGATACACGCTCCGTTAAGAATCCCTCAACCCCCAATTTTCACCCCTTTCACCTCATAATATACATCACATCGACAAACCCTTAGACATATGTCTGATTATTTTTAATGATTAGTTTCTATACCAAATATCACATCCCCAAAGAAACAAATCATGTGATATCGTTATTCAATGAAATGCACCTTTACCCCCTTAACACCTCTTTAAATCCCGAATAAACAAAAATCATTCCTTAGTTGACGTTTTCGACATACAACGAACATATTCCCAAAATTTCATGTTTCCAACATTAATAGTTTTCGCTGGGCGTGATGAGTGAGTGAGTCAGACAGGACATTTTCTTTCAATTATTTTTACCAGAATTTCACCCTTCCCCATGGGCCCCTTAAATTGGATTGAAGAAAAAACTCTTGAACACCTATTAACTTATTTTTTAAGCTGTCTTTTTCCCCTGAGTATGATGAGTGAGTGAGTCAGTCAGTCAGTTAGGACAATTTCTCTCCTTTTTCCCCCCAGAATTTCACCCCACCCCATTGGCCCCTTAAATTAATTTATGAAAAAAAAACGGTCGAACACCGATTTACTTATTTATTTAGCTGATTTTCTTTCTCTGAGTTTCAAATTTCTCACCTATGTCGTTTAAGAGATAGGCCTTCACGCTCCATTAGGAATCCTTCAACCCCCACTTTTCACCCCTTGCACCTCATAATAATACACCATATCGAAAAACCCTCAGACACCTGTCTGCTTATTTTTAATGATTAGTTTATATGCCGAGTATCACATCCACAAATGAAACCACTCTTGAGATATTGTTATTCAATGAAATGCAGGTTTAACCCCCTTAAGACCCCTTTAGAGCCTGAATATCCAAAAATCCTCCCTTAGTGTACGGTTTTGACATACAACGAACATATCTCCAAAATGCCATGTTTCCAACTTCAAAATTTTTGGCTGGGCGATGATGAGTGAGTGAATGAGTCAGGACATTTTCTTTCATTTGTTTTTCTTCAGAATTTCACCCCTCCCGATGAACCCCTTCAATTTGATTTATCCAAAAAAAAACTGCCGAACAGCTATTTACTTACTTTAAAGCAGTTTTCCCCCCTGAGTTTGATGAGTGAGTCAGTAAGTCAATCGGTTAGGACACTTTCTTTCCAGTTTTTTTCCCCCTGAATTTCACCCCTCCCCATGGGCTCCTTAAATTGGATTTATGAAAAAACGGTCAAACAAATATTTACTTATTTTGTATGCTGATTTCTTTCCGCTGAGTTTCAAACTCCTCGCCTATGTCGTTTAAGAGATACACGCTCCGTTAGGAATCTTTCAATCCCTACTTTTCACCCCTTTCACCTCATAATATACACCACAACGAAAAACCATCAGACACGTGTCTTCTTACTTTTTAATGATGAGTTTATATGCCGTGAATCACATCCCCCAATGAAACCATTCGAGAGATATTGTTATTCAATGAAATGCAGGTTTAACCCCCTTAAGACCCCTTTAGATCCTGAATATCCGAAAATCCTCCCTTAGTAGACTGTTTTGACATACAATGAACATATCCCAAAACGGTCATGTTTCTAACTTCAATAATTTTGGCAGGTCGATGATGATGAGTGAGTGAGTGAGTGAGTGAGTGAGTCAGGACATTTTCTTTCAATTTTCTTTTTTCAGTATCTCACCCCTCCCCATGAACCCCTTAAAATTGATTTATGAAAAAAAACCTGTCGAACAGCTATTTACTTACTTTAAAGCAGTTTTTCCCCCTGAGTTTGATGAGTGAGTCAGTCAGTCAATCAGTTAGGACATTTTCTTTCCTGTCCCCCCCACCAGAATTTCACCCTTCCCCATGGGCCCCTTAAATTGGATTTATAAAAAAACGGTCAAACACATATGTACTTATTTTTATGCTGATTTTTTTTCGCTGAGTTTCAAACTCCTCGCCTTTGTCGTTTAAGAGATACACGCTCATTTAGGAATATTTCAATCCCCACTTTTCACCCCTTTCACCTCATAATATACACCACATCGAAAAACCCTGAGACTCGTGTCTTCTTATTTTTAATTATGAGTTTATGTGCCGAGTATCACATCCCCCAATGAAACCAATCGGGAGATATTGCTAGTCAATGAAATTCAGGTCTACCCCCTTAACACCCCTTTAGAACCTGAATATACAAAAATCCTTTCTTAGTGGGCATTTGCGGTCCTTGGGGAAGCTGCATACCAAATTTAATTCCAATCCGTTCGGTGGTTTCTGAGATTTCGTGATGAATGAATGAGTGAGTGAGTGGTATTTGACAAATATATAGTAGAAGATAGTGTCAAGTCTTTGTTATGCTAAACTCGGTTGACAGTGCTGTGTGAGTAGGTGAGTAACTAACGGGATTTCAAGAAAAGATGCTCATTTTCTATACCAGTAGTGCAGAGCGCAACTGGCATCCAGACGGCCGTGTCTCGACTTGAGCTATGTTGCCATGGAAACTATCTGCCTTGCCATTCCTTCATGAGTATATTTTATGATTTGATTAGCCTGTGCTCGAGTCCAAAAGGGCCTAAATCGAAAGAATGAGAAAGACTATCGAAAATTCATGTAGCCAGCGGTTCCTTCCGGGTCCTAAACTATGTGTATGCAAAATTTGGTTGAGATTGGTGGAACGGTGTGGATTTGTATACGGAACAGAACCACATACCCACATACCCACATACCCACATACAGACTTTCACTTTTATATATTAGACAAGCTGACCCGGCAGACGTTGTCCTGCCAATCAAAGAAAGTGTTGTAACTTTGTTTCTTGAAGTGCTTTTGGATACACATAATTTTTTTCAATTTCTGTTAACTGCCTCTAAACTATCGTGAATTGAATTAACTAATTTAGAAACATTCGTCGGAGCGTGCCCAACAACTCTCCAAAGTTTCATCGCAAACGGATAAATGGCTTTAACGCATACTCGATTTGGTTTAAATGATTCGTGCGCTGTAACTCATTTGTTGAATCTACTCGTGCTCTACCAACTGTGAAATGGATTTACTAAGTTAGAAAGCTTCACGTAAGTGTACCCAACAACTCATCAAAGTTTCATCGCAATCGATGAATAGTATATGAACGCATACAGGATTTTGTTTGGAACGCTTCGCGCGTCGTCACTCATTTGTTACATCTACTCGTGCGCTACCAATATTGTAAAATGGATTTACCAAGTTGAACCACCTTCCCTGGCGTGTACACAACAACTCATCAAAGTTTCATCGGAATCGGATAAATGACATATGAACGCATAAGTGATTTTCTTTAAACGATTCGCGTGCCGTCACTCATTTGTTGAATCTACTCTTGCGCTACCTATTGTAATATAGATTTACTAAGCCTGAAACCTTCTCTGGCGTGTACTCAATGATTCACCAAGGTTTGATCGCAATCGGATGAATGATATATGACCGCATACGGGACATTGTGGAAATGATTCGCGCGCCGTCGCTCATTTGTTGAATCTACTCGTGCGCTGCTTATTAAAAACTGGATTTATTAGGACAGTAACATTTCCTGGAGTGTACATATCAATTCACCAAAGTTTCATCGCAATCGGATAAATGGTATATGGACGCATATGGTACTTTGTTGAAATGATTCGCGTGCCGTCACACATTTGTTGAATCAACTCGTCTGCTACCTATTGTAAAATGGATTTATTAAGCCAGAAACCTTCCGTAGGGTGTACACAACATCTCACCCAAGTTTCATCGTAATCGGTCGAATGGTATTTGAACACATACGGGACCTTATTGAAACGCTTCGTGCGTCGTCGCTCATTTGTTGAATCTACTCGTGCGAAACCTCCTGTGAAATGGATTTAATAAGTTAGAAACCCTCACGTAAGTGTACACAACATCTCATCCAAGTTTCATTGCAATCGGATGAATGGTATATGAACGTATACGGGACTTTGATTAAAAGTTCGCGCGTCGTTGCTCATTTGTTGAATCTACTCGTGAGCTACCTATTGTAAAATGGATTTACTAAGTTAGAAACCCTCACGTAAGTGTACACAACATCTCACCCAAGTTTCATCGCCATCGGACGAATGGTATTTGAACGCATACGGGACTTTGTTGAAACGCTTCGCACGTCGCCGCTCATTTGTTGAATCTACTCGTGCGCAACCTCCTGTGAAATGGATTACTAAGTTAGAAGCCTTCACTTAAGTGTACACAACAACTCATCAAAGTTTCATCTCAATCTATGAATGGAATATAAACTTATACGGGATTTTGTTGAAACGCTTCGCGCGTCGTTACTCATTTGTTGAATCTAGTCGTGCGCTACCTAATGTGAAATTGATTTACTAAGCCAGAAGCCTTCCCTGGAGTGTACACAACATCTCACCCAAGTTTCATCGCTATCGGACGAATGGTATTTGAACGCATACGGGACCTTTTTGAAACGCTTCGCGCGTCGTCGCTCATTTGTTGAATCTATTCGTGCGCTATCTATTGTAAAATGGATTTACTAAGCCAAACACCTTCCCTGGATCTCACTCAACATATCGCCCATGTTTCATGGCAATCGGATGAATGGTATATGAACGCATACGGGATTTTGAAACGCTGTAACGTGCAGAGACAAACAGTAGAATTCGACATCACTGCCACCTTTGGTATAAAACACAACTTTTCGCCACGGGCGGAGTGTATGTAATGGCGGTAGTTGCACAGGTTGCGACCAGGTGGCTCTAACGTGCAGAGACAAACCGTCCAAAGACATCAGCTTTCACGAAGGCCAAGGCTAGTGGTTTCCATGACGACTGTTTTTGACTGTATATTGTGGTTCTAAAATTGTGTGTAAATTGTGGTTCTAAAATTGTGTTCATTCCACCTACCGGGTCAGATTGTGAATCTAAACCATACATGGACCCACACTAATAAACATACCAAATTCCATCAAAATCGGTTCAGTCGTTTAGGAGGAGTTCAGTCACATACACACGTGTCGAAGAATTATATATATAAAGATAGGAAAACAGTTCATATGGCCAATTATACATCTTAGAATTTTCAAAAGCAAATGATTTAAGGCTACTGAATGAACCTAATCACGAACTGAGAGAAGATACCCTCAGTCTTTTAAATCGTTTACAAGATCAGCACAATCCTTACGTGCACTCTTATTAAACAATGCACCATAAAGTAAGTGAAGATAAAAATCAGCTCTAAAAGAAAATCGTCGTCAAATGGAATTGGTAATGCGTTTCTATCATGAACCTTCCTCAGATCCAATACGTTATAATGACCCCACATGTTCAGAATTTGCGCTGTATTTCGAACTGTTGATGGAGCTCCACCATCTCATCGACACATTGCAGTATATGAGAGAGAAGGTGGCTTGAGGAATGTTGATTCTGATAGTATGCACTGTGATCCTATGTGTAATACTTTGATTTGGCCTTACGGAGAGTCTGGTTGGCACATTTCAATGCCAACTGCTGGAGTGAGACAAATTAAAATACGTCATACTGTAACAATGCGTGAGTATATTCTGTACAGAATTGCCATTCGAGGTCTAGGAGCTGAGTTCGATTTCAATCCCATTATTAACGCTGTTAAATTGACTCAACAGCTATTCGTAGATTACTACTGTCGTATGGAAGGTGACCGGTTAAAATATATACGTCATCAACAAACGAAGTTACGAGTTGATACATATGCTGGTTTAGCAGACGCCTTGCATGTACGAGCAAAAAATGAAAATCTCAGAGTCGGTCGTATTGTAGTTTTGCCATCTTCTTTTACGGGTAGCCCAAGGAATATGATGCAAGATTATCAAGATGCGATGGCGATAGTGAGGAAGTTTGGAAAGCCAGATTTATTCATTACGTTCACCTGTAATGCAGGCTGGCCAGAAATACTTAACAGTATTCATCCTTGGGAAACGGCTAATAATAGGCCTGATATTGTAGTGAGAGTTTTCCATTGCAAAGTAAAGGAATTGCTACGATTGATTAATGTTAAGGAAAATTTCGGTAAAGTAAAATCAAAAAGAGGTCTCCCGCACATCCATTTACTATTAACATTAACGGAATATTGTAAGTTTCGAGACATTTCTGACATTGACTGTGTGGTGTCAGCCGAAATACCAGATCTCAAGGATGAAGCGCTATACGAGTTGGTAAGGCGTCATATGGTACATGGTCCTTGCGGATCTTTGAATCCTTCTTCAGTCTGTATGAAAGATGGCGTATGTAAGAAAGATTTCCCTAAACAGTTTCAGGAAGAGAGCAAAGATAGGCTAATGCCAATGGTTATCCTTCGTATAGTAGAAGAAATAATGGGCGGATTATTATGAAAACAATTCGAGGCATTGACAATGAAATCGATAGTCGATTCATTGTTCCCTACAATCCATTTCTTTTACTTTACTTTCAAGCTCATATTAATGATAAAATAGGCTCAAGTGCTCGGAGTGTTAAATACATCCACAAGTATGTGTATAAAGGTCATGACTGCTGCAATGTCAAAATATGTCCTGAAGGCGAAACGGTGAACTACGATGAAATTACTTCCTTCCTAAATGCTAGATGAACAGTCACATTCTATCGTGCGATCACCAGTTCACTTGCCAAACTTCCAAAATATCTATTTTAAAAATGATAACGCTTCTGATATTTTACTTAAAGCACAATTGAGCAACACGGAATTACAAGCGTGGTTCAAGTTAAATCAAGATTCGCAAGTCAGAAGTCCGTATATATATCCTGAAACACCAGTACATTAGGTCTGGAATAAGAGCAACTGCCAGTGGCAAAAAAGAAAAAAATGTTTCAAAAACTATACGCAGAATGTATAACGTTTCGCCTACAGAAACAGCTTGTTATTGCTTCACGTCATACGTGCTACCAGCTTCCTTATGGGAAAAGGCGTAATTCCACGGGAGAGGAAACACTACTAAGTAGGACAACAAAAGAATTTGGTCAATAAAATGGTTTTGAATAAAAGAAATTATGACTAATTAAAATTATTTAATTTAATTCTATTAACTTGCACACCTCTATATGTTACCAAAAGAGTTACATCTCTAAATTAAAAGATAAGAGACCCATCTTTTATTTTAAATTTATACCATTGATATCATAAGTAGACAAAACACCAAATTGTACGGCCGTAGCCTTAAATTGTGTGGATATCTCTATCTACTGTGTTTAAAGCAAAGTTCCCAATTCTTGGATGTAACGGGTAATCTAGAGAGCGACTTGATGGATTTTGATGCGGTTTTCACCATTCTGTAAAGGATTTCTCGAGGAAGGGTTACGTAGAAAAACATTTATTTATGATCAAAAGAAGCCGAGCAGTTACGATTTCAGTGAATCGAGTAGAATAAAAACCTAACGTCCATGTGTCTTTTAAGCTTACGCTGGGTAAACCGTTAAAAATATCGATAAACTCTGAGAATTGTTCAGCATGTAAAGTTATGCAAGAAAGTCCACGACAGCTCTCACATCGACCACTGTAAGTGTTTTTACGTTTTCATTTCTTCAAGCAATCTCCATTCAGTGGATTTAAATTACTAGCTTCAGAGTGAGTTTACGAGCTTGCGAGCGACCTATCACCCTAGCTTCAGCCAGCATCAAACTGCCGAGTCGTGTCGAGTTAATTCTTCAGAGATGAGTATAGCTTATGTGTTTGGAGTTAGCTGTTCACCTCGGCTTTTCAGAATTGCGTCTGGAACCTGACGTCCGTGCACCTTTTAAGCTTACGCTGGGTAAATAGTGGGACACACACACAGAGGAAAGGCAGTCACCCACACATTTGATCTCATCTACTTCATCATTTACCCAAAAGTGACGGTACCGAAAATATCTGTTCAAGTCACTAGCATGAAGACATGCAAAATGTCATATGGACAGAAGTGCTGTAGGATTGTTGAAGTGAATGCTGCGCAGCAGCACGGGTCTTCTAGTTAGATTTATGTTTACTCATTTCACCATAAACGCAAGTAAGATAATGCGTAAATTAAATAAAGTATGACCAGGTACTCCACTAAGTACGTTTCGTACACGTTAAACAATACTAATACCGCTCATAACCAGACAATGATTACACAGGACCTGCCGCACGTGGAGACTAGATGCCTACCCAGAGACGTAAATGCTCCCCGGCTGGTTGTACGGCTGGAAGTTGGAACACACGTACAAGACTGTCAGACTTGTGATGAATTTTACCCTGTACTTACTTACTCTCGGTCAGTCCATGATCACCAAATGGTGATGAAAAATGCTTGGAGTCTGGTGCCCATAAGGGCTCCTTTCACTCCATTTTATGATGGATTTTAATTTTGGATTTGATTTATAATTTTAATGTTTAATGATTTTAAGTAGTTTATCCCTCCATTTATTAGAAGATAATACTTTGGAGGGAATATTTTTTCCTTAGGGCGATTAATTCAGTCGTGGCGATTATTTTGATATATTTATTGAGTTTTTTTATCGTAGAATTTGAGAGTAAGAAGTGGGTTCGTTGCCGTAGTGGAGCTGTGATTTTGGATCTGAGTCAGCAACTAGGCTATTGACCATCCGTCGTCGCAGCGGCAATAGTTGTTAATAGACTCAGTTCGCTCAGTCGTGGCCTGTCAGCAGTCGCTTCAGCGAGGTTGATAATAATAATAAAGGTGTGAGAAAACTTTTCAGTGAGTTTAGTTATTGTTATGGAAGAGAGATAGACCTCTAGATAGGTTTGTTTTTGCAGGAGGAGAAATGTTAGACCTTTAGTAGGTTTTGATGTTTGATAGCGATGATAATAATAAGCCTCAGTTGTGTGTTTGTTAATTATGTGATGTTGGTGTAGGCGGATAGCGGTCCCATGGCCCGTGACCCATCATCCCGGGTAGGTTGGTTTTACACCTTGCCTCCCAAGCAGATTGGGCCACTGTATCCGAGATTATGGGTTATCTGGGGGGGGAGACTGAGGAGGACTTATTAAGGTATGAATAGTAAATGTCAGCGTGCTGTGTATAGACTACCCAACATTGCGCCCACATGACGCAACTGGTATGTACTCTGTAGAGCACGAACGTGTATTGATGTTGAAGGGCTTGCTAGAAGCTCACTTACTCTTACCAAAGGTTGGAGAATTACGCTCCAGTGAAAGAAATGTTCCTTATAAAGCATTCTGTCATGTGCTACCACCTTCTGGCATTCTTACAAACTATTGATATCTCAACAATTTATTTCTAATGGGAACGGTGCTGAAATTAAATTTGTTGGAGTCGTGAATGATTCCCGTTGTTCGTGAAGAGTTCAGAAAATGTCTCCTGGAACATTTTTAGAGATAGTCCTACATGTCTGTGTCACCATCAGAGCCATCTTATTATAGACTATAATACGCTAAGGTGTATGTTTCACAAAACTCAAGCTCCTAAACCAGAGGGAGTTAGAAGGTGTGCTTTGTTACCAAAATCTTCCACATCGTCTCAATAGTACAGGAAAAATCTTGCATTTCTTGAAAAGGCAACGGAAATATATTTATTTGTTTATAAAGTGCTTTTAAATAAGTAAACGCTTGCCACGGTGGGTGAGTGGTTATCGTGTGGGATTACTAACCCCAGGCTTGCAAGTTCGTTCCTGGCCGTGGTAAGTGGTTTTTGAAAGACGGCAAAAATCACGACACGCATGTCATACGATGTTGGCATGGTAAAGAACATATGAGTAGCCTAGAATCAAACAGCACTTTCTCCAAAATTATCGGAAATGAGATTATTGTATGTTTCACTGCGGAATTGCCTGAAGAATATAATAATCTGGTCAGTTGGTGTCAAACTGCATTATATCCATGTTAAAATAGGTAAGAAAATCACCTCTTGGAGACGAACAGCACTTTCTCCTGCGGATAAAGTGCAGAATGACTCCAAGTTAGCGCCAGCCAATGGCAGCCTCCCATTTGTCGCCATAGATTGGTATCAAGGTACTCACCTCTCAAGAAGGTTATTTTGGAAACCAAAATTTATGACGTTAAGGAGGCCATGAAAGGTGTTGTAAAAAATGTACATCTTAATTACAATGGTTTGAAAATCCACTTCTTCACCTTAATTTTTGTAATGGTCTGCATTTTTCAGTAAAATAGATATGTATTATCTCTAAAATGCTTTATTTCATCTTGTAAATGTGATATATTCTTAAATTACATTTTATATTGACACCTGAGTGCACTTTATCTATGACCTAGAGACAAAGTGCACTTTCTCCAACATTAAATCTCCTTAAATATTCAGGTAGGTCAATAAAATCGGGTTTTATATATTGAAAATGTGTTCCGTAAGTCAAATCTGTAATATACACTCATGAGTTTCACTAATTAACTTTGAGTACAGCTGGAATCAGTTTTTGGGCTCTACTGAATAATCATGTTTTTGGAGAAAGGCTACTCATATTTAAATTCAGTAGGCCGTGTTCATAATGGTAAAATTAATCTCGGGATTTTCCGCCAACACAAAGTTCCTCATTTCTCTACTAGAAAGCGCTATAGTGTCAAGAGCTCAGATATCTAACCTCCTTGACTTTCATAGTGCTTCAAGGAACAACAAACTTCGACATGCAAGCTGCCCTCTGGGTGTCATAAAACAAAGCTTGAACCCGGCACCCGAGGCTATACGATATTATTATTATTATTATTAACAAATAAACAAGACGATAGTCCCTGGCAGAACTGTGACGCGTACAGCCCGCATAGCACTAGGGCTGGGCGGGTAGTCTGTACACATGGGGCGCACACAACCCTTAATGCGAGAGTTCTCGCACGGTTCCGCCAGAAAGCTTTTAATACTGTATTTAAATGTCACCTCGTCGTTATGTTGGATTTGTGCTCATCAGGTTCTGAAAGTCCCACGCTAATAGCCTTTATCAACATACAAAATTTCAATTTTTTCATAGAATAGTAGATATTGAGAACCGCCTAAATATTTCGGATGGTCGCCATGTTGGATTTCTTACATGTGTAGGCCATAGAGTTATGCACTATTTGATCCCGATTATTGCGTGGATAAATTATTCAATCGTTGACTTCGATCGGATGATTAGGACACAAGAAATATAGACTCAATTTAAACATTTCGCACAGCCGCCATCTTGAGGTTATGTAAACAATTGAAATAATTAGATGTCAGTTCATTACAATGTGCATAAACATTTGCTGTACCGGTACCAAGTTTCACTGTGCTCGAATGGTTAAATCGCGGGAAAGGTCGATCTAATGCTTCAATTTCGCTTAGCTGCCATGTTCGTTTTGTACTTAACAGGTTTATTGAATTCACATAATATGACATTCTAGTAGAGCCCTTTATCACCGAAATAAATTTGAGGGTGATATCTGTTACTATTGCGGAGGTATAGAATGCCAGTGAAATATTTCGTGCATCCGCCATGTCGAATTGGTAAACCGTATTAAAATTTGAAACGGGCGGTCGAGGTAGGACGAGGTAGTAGTATGTACTTGCCGAGTTTCATTGAAATTGCTTCGGTCGTTTTTGTTTTATTAGGGACACACACGGACAAGAATTAATCTCATACCCGTATTTTTAGCCTACTTTCTATTTTTACAACAAGAAGTTCCGTTAAGAACTATACAGCCTACTTTTCATGCCAATGATTATTCTACAGAATATGAACCTATCTAGAATAATGACGAAATTAAGTTGGTAATATCGAAAAATCTAATTAGTTCAAACTATACCTGGTATAATGTAGCCTAGTAGAGCACTACAGTTGGCAGCCCTGGTGACTGAATATATTCTTAGTTCCATCTCTTAAGGTACAGAATACAACATTTGGTTGAAGTCCAATGGACGTTACATGCAGTTAGACACTGGATCTATCAGCACGCGTAAAAGCAATGTTGCCGACAATGTCATGCGTGTGCTGGTCAGAAATAATCTGAAATATTATGATATCTTGTTGTGCCAATTTTGGATGAAATCCATTTGTTAGTATAGAAGTTACATGTATTTTAAAATTGGACATATCAGCAGGCACAGAATCATGTTGGCAGCACTGCCTAGTATTAATTACTCCAAATTAATCCAGAATGTCAGGTGCTATACGTGTGCAAAGTATAGAGCTGTTGGCTTGCATACTTTCTGATATATTGATATTAGGGTAAAAAATATAGACAGCATTTATTAACAGTTGGCAGCCCTGATTGTTCCTAACAATACCTATAGTCATATCTGTTATGGTACACATAGCACATACGAAATTTGGTTGAAATCCAACTGATAGTATAGAAGTTACATGTATTTAAAAATTCGTACTATCAGCAGGCTTATAATCATGTTGGTAGAACTGACGTATATAAGTTACTCCAAATTAATCTAAAATGTCAGAATATACGTGTGCATAGTTTACAGCTATTGGCTTGCATACTTTCTGATATATTGGTATTTGGATTTTTTAAAAATAGAGAGAGCAATTATTAACAGTTGGCAGCCCTGGTGGCTCTTAAGAATACGCTCAGTCATATCTGTTTAGGTACACATATTACATACAAAATTTGGTTGAAATCCAATTGATAGTGTAGAAGTTATATGCATTTAAACATTGGACTTATCAGAAGTCTTAAAATTATTTTGGCATCACTGTCATGGTTGGCCTCCTGGAAATTAAACTGAAATAGTTTTATCTACATGTGTGCCAATTTTGGAATAGCTCCCATGCATATCTTGAATGATATCCAACATGGAGCTCAAATTTCTAGTGCGTTTTTTCAGCAGTTGGTAGCACTGACATCATTTTCAAATATGGATGTTAGATATTCCTGTGCACATCTTTACTCATACTAAATTTGGTTTTGATTGCTGCAGCCGTTTAGGAGTTGATAGGGGGGGGGGGACACACACACAGCCAGCCAGCCAGACAGACAGAAGGACAGACAGACAGACAGAAGGACAGACAGACAGACAGACAGACAGACAGACACCCATTTTCCCGGATCGATCTCATAAGTCTACTTTTACCTCACTTTTGCAAAATGTGAAAAGTAGGCTAAAAAATGAAAGTAGACTTATGAGATCTACACAGGGCCAAAAATTGTGTGTCTGTCTGTGTGTGTGTTAGTGTGTGTGTGTGTACTCTGCATGTCTGCCCCCCCACCATCAATTCAAACACGGTGAAACTGAATTGAACGAAATTTGTTACAGAGGTAGCACTAGCAAAGGGCACCTCAGTGTCATATTTTGTATCGCCACCATCTTTTCCAAAACTGAATGGTGGCCACTCAAACGTTCAAAACGTAAAATCAAATTAGGATTAAACTAATCATCCGATCTCTACCAAATTTGGTAATAACATACCTTTATAGAGGACGCGTCTCTCATCTAAACTACAAGGTCATCAGCCAACCCATTTCAGGATGGTGGCCGTGTGAATTATGCAACCATTAGAATCAATAGCTTAAGACCCACCAATTCCGATCATCAATCCAAGGGTGGTTTAAGATATCCTAAAGGACGTGATCCGTTATTTATTATAATTTAATATTATAATATTATACTGTATGAGTGGCTTAAAAGATTTTAATCATCTCTGTCACATGACAAGATGGCAGCTGACCTCTTTTGCCTGTCCTATATTTCAGTAGTTTTAGTATGTTGTATGTGATATAGCCTACTGATACAAATAATATAAACTTTGTATGAAATGATGTATAATGAAGTTGGACTGCAGTGAAGAAATCGTTTATTTCAAGACATTATTTGCTAACACTTTGTAGGCCTATCTAAGTCAGTTAACAACACTCAGGTGTTAAGGACATGGTTGGCTCTGGGCTAGCGCGTTAGTCTCTCACATGGTTGACTGGGGATCGAATAATACTAAAGTTAACTTTTCTTTTTTCTTGAATTCTTTTACAAATCATGTGCACGAGCTCTTTAAACAGATACTAAATAAATTGCCATTTAGCTCAAAGGAGAGGCTAATGTAGGCCTATACACTCGTTTATTAATAATCACAGCCTCAGCATCGCACATAAACAGAAGACATTAGAAGAAGGAGAATAGAAGAACAAGATACACGTCATCAACCACAGCCTTCTCATGCTTCTGTACGGTGCTGTCCTCTTGCGGATTACTTGGGTAATTGTTCCAAACATTCTGCTCTGTGAATCCCTGGCCTCCTGAAGCATTGCAATTTGTATTTCTTCAACTTGTAGCCACGAACGCGCTACGATTACCTTTAAGCACTGCCAGCTGGATCCCCTTCCTCCTGGCTGCTTTGAACTGCCTGCTCATTCAACACTCAGAGGCGTACAAGATATATATTAATTCGCTGCTAGGTTGCCGCACCAACCTACTGTGATCGCCACGGATTTTTAAGGGGGAAGATACCCAAAACGAAAGATTCTTAAGTTTGGAGACTTAATATCGAGATTAGCGAACGTGAATGCATTACAATAAGTTAGTAGTTTTGTTATTCAATCATCATAAAGTATATAATATATATATTGACACTTACTGGCTAATTATCAATATAAAGGAAAACTAATAATACATGGTGGTAGAGGTGATTGTTTTAGGGATGAGGACAAAGAGTTATAAGTATAACCATACATTTAGGAGAAAGTAGGCTATGTGTTCTTTGCTGAACATCTTGTTTCATAAATGAAAATAGGCTAAAAATGTTTATACAAACACTAATAATTATAATTATCTGTTGAGTATATCTTATAAATGTAACCGCAGTCGGGATTCTAACCCTAATCTCCTGCTGTCCGGACAAGGTGCATTTAGCCATTTTCATTGATACGACCACGCACAGATATGGCAATTCTTCAAGTCATAGATATCTCTGCTAGTCCTTTTAAGAGGACAGTCAGTTTGGCCATTTGAAAAGCTTACGGACTTAAAGTCAACATTTTTAAATTTCAATACATTGTGATATATATTTTTATGCATTTTTCAATCATCTCAACATTTATTGTGTTTCTAAACGTCTCATGTCAACAGCTAAAATAGTTGTTGAAGTAGGTCATCCAGGAAAAGAGGAAAAGATAAAACACAGTACTTTAAGTCACTTTTAACCCTGGTGTAGACCGGTGGCGCTAATTGCAACGTTGTTATCGGTAGCACTTCGCATCGGCGACGACTACGATTCTACAGTGAGATTCTTTTGCTGGAGCGGGACCGACGGCCGACTGCCGGGCGCGCCTCCCGCCAGCCAACCGAGATCGGGCCGCAGTGTTGCGCGAGGCGGAGGCGATTTAACCAGGGTCACTAAAGTCATTAAGTCACTAAACTTTCAGCAACGAGGGTGTGTAGTGTCAGCGCACAGATAAGAAGCTAACAAACAACAGCTACAAGATTTAATTAAAGAAGCAGAGATTTCTTTTTTATTTCATGGGAATATGGATGACCTCACGTCACCAGTTAAAGGTTAGAACTTATCTTTTCATAGAATATACTAAAAATGTTCTCCTTCAGCTGACAGACAGTAACTTTGGAAGTTACATCGTTACATTATGTAGCTACTCCTGCACCCCCTGCGTGTTTACTATAATTAATCGAAGCACGAACCTAAGCCCGATTGATGTTTAATTGTGGGTTAATTTAAAATACAAAGTGTACAGATCAATTGCCCGTAATCTAGTGGAGCTGGAGAACAATATACGGCAGCAGATATCCCTCACAACAGAAGGGAATTACAACGAGTAAACGCTAATTTAATTACATGGTACAACGCCTGTCTGTCAGCCGAAGGAGAACATTCTCAGCAAATCCTGTGGATAGTTAAGTTCTTTAATCATGATTTGCTGGTGAATTTACCATTAATTAATGTACTTTGTACGGTTTCCACCTGCGCGCAATCAGCGGTGCGAGATCAGTTGACTGGCGGAAGGCGAGCCTGCCCGGTAACCGGCCGCCGGCCCCGCTCCAGCAAAAGAATCACCCTGTAGAAACTGATAATAAATACCACTTATGTCAAATTTTATTTCACTCTCTAGGCCTGCAGAATGGAGACTGTTTTTGAATAATTTTGTTTGATTATTATTAATATACTATTTTAATTTGACTAATTCTTTATTTATTTAGCCTATTATTTATTTATTTGGAATTTTTCAGCAGTTTTTCACTAATTGTAACTAATTGTGCTTGTCTTCTCTTTGTATTTTGACTAATTTCGATTTATTGTGCTTATTTGGGCTTTTTGACCAATTTTGACTGTTTTCTTTTACTAACTTTCATTATTTGTGGTTTTATTTTAATTTTAAGTATTTTTCTCGCTCTCTTAGGCTACATTCAGAGCTTTTCTTCTTCTGCACGAATGAGTCTCCTAGGACCACCCGAAATCAACACTTATTGGCCTTGATGTTTGCCCAATAACTCTTCATGCGCAACGATTGAGCGAGTCTTCGTTGCTGCGACCAGACGTGTCTGGTAGGTGTTCTCTCTTCTCCCTCAAAACCTCGTGTGTGAGTAATTTTCCTAATTTCCTCTCGATTCTTGAGATTGGTAAAACCAAATTCAGAAGTCCTTTTTCACCTGTTTGTACCAATTGGACCTTGTTGCCTTTTTCTGCAAAAACGTATATATTTTATTTGTTAACCTAGTTGTTTCCATTCTGTCCAAATGTCCCACGAATTGGATCCTTCTTATACGGATTGTGTCTGTGATTTTAGTAATTTTTAAACAGACGTCAGCATTAGGTTTCGGAAGGTGAATTCCATCTTTGATTCTTGGTCCCAAAATTTTTCGCATGATTTTGCTTTCCTTAACCCATTGAGTGCTTCGCCCGTCTATAAACGTTGCTCAAGGTTTTAGCCTACTATTCACATTTTGCAAAAATGAGGAAAAAGTAGACTTATGAGATCAGGCAAATGTGTGTCTGTCTGTCTGTCCTTCTGTCTGTCTGGCTGTGTGTCCCCCCCCCCCCCCTATCAACCCCTTAACGGCTGCAGCAATCGAAACAAAATTTGGTAGGAGTAAAGATCTATACCTGAATATCTCACGGCCATATTTGAAAATGATGTCAGTGCTACCAACTGCTGAAAAATCGCAATTGAAATTTGAGCTCCATGTTGGATATCTTGGAAGGTATGAATGAGACCTATTTCAAGATTGGCACACGTATAGATAATAATATTGCAGTTTAATTTCCAGGAGGCCATACATGGCAGTGTTGCCAAAATGATTATAAGCCTGCTGATAGGTCGAAATTTTAAATGCGTATTACTTCTACACTATCAATTGGATTTCAACCAAATTTCGTATGTGCTATGTGTACATAAACAGATATGACTGAGCGTATCCTTAAGAGCCACCAGGGCTGCCAACTGTTAATAAATGCTCTCATTTTTGAAAATCCAAATACCCATATATCAGTAAGTATGCAAGCCGACAGCTTTAAACTATGCACACGTATAGTACCTGGCATTCTATATTAATTTGGAGTAACTTATATACGTCAGTGCTACCAACATGATTCTAAGCCTGCTGAGAGGTCCAACTTTAAATACATGTAACTTCTATACTATCATTTGGATTTCAACGAAATTTCGTGTGTGCTATGTGTACCATAACAGATATGACTATGCCGATTCTTAAGAGTAACCAGGGATGCCAACTGTTAATAAATGCTCCCAATTTCTTTTATCCAAATACCAATATATCAGAAAGTATGCAAGCCAATAGCTCTAAACTTTGCACACGTAGCCTATAGTACCTGGCATTCTAGATTAATTTGGAGTAACTAATATAGGCTTACGCCAGTGCTGCCAACATGATTCTAAGCCTGCTGATAGGTCCAATTTTAAAATACATGTAACTTCTATACTAACTAACGGATTTCATTCAAAATTGACACAACAATAGATCATATTATTTCAGATTATTTCTGACCAATACATGTATGTCATTGTTGCCAACATGATTTTACGTGCGCTGTTAGATCCAATGTTTAACTGCATGTAACGTCCATGGTATCCATTGGACTTCAACCAAATTTTGTATTCTGTACCTTAAGAGATGGAACTAATAATATATTCAGTTACCAGGGCTGCCAACTGTAGTTCTCTATTAGGCTACATTATGCCAGGTATACAGTATTTCGAACTATTTAGAAATTTCTATATTACCAACTTAATTTCGTCATTATTCTAGATAGATCCATATAGATTAATCATTGGCATGAATCTTAAATTTTATGAAAAGTAGGCTCTTTTGTTCGTCACGTAACTTCTTGTTTATTTCGTTTTATTCCCCTTTCGCTTTCGAGTGTCGAGCCAATCCTAGTATGTTCTGCCATCTATTGAGCATTATGTAGTACTACTTGAGTTTGAAATTTTGCTTCCGGAGGTAACTAACAGACCATTTTTTAGACATCTGTCGTCTACAGCTGAGGTTCATCTGAGATGTAAACAAGTATGGCGGAACAATAAGCAAATTCTTCACGCCGCGTTGTGATTTAGTAGCCTTCAATATCAATGTTTGTACAAGTAAGGAGCAACAAGTAGTACTTGCTTACTGATATTAGGTAATAATTTTATTTTGGGCCCATTAACTGGTTTGGAGATGATGTCCGCACAAAAATGTTAATAATTTTGATTCGTGTGGAAAATTATATAAACGTAGGATTTTGAATTTACATTTGGATCAATTCAGGCCCATAACCTATAGACAATAGTTAATTATGATAACTTAATTATTTTTATGACTTTAATACATTTTTTAAATGTGAATGAAGAAACTCAGCACTTAAAAGATTAATCTCCAATTGATCTCTCAGTGTTTTATGTTGTAGATTAAGTGTCTCGGCTGCATAAAGGGCTGCAGGCAAGACTACTGTTTGACAAAATTTGACTAATTTCGATTGTTTTCTTTTTTGTTTTATGGGGGATTTTGACTAATTTGCTTTGTATTTTAGGACTGCTAAACGCTGGTTGGGAATGGACAAAAGGGAGAAGTAGGGGAAGCATACGTTTATCCCGGTTTTAACGTGGAGATGAACGCTACCATTCTTAGCAGGATCCTGCAATGCCATTTTGGCAGAATGTATTGATAGCAAGTGCAAACTATGAACATATAGATACAGTAAGTCTTCGCCTGAATGTCACAATGTAAACAATATTAAGGAATAAACATATTTCATTATTTATCAGATTTTTCGCTTACTAAAACCATCCTTAATTCTTTTGCTTTTACCTCCAATGTGTCCTAATAATTACTACTATAATAGTTCCACTTATCAATACGAATTCTTTTACTTAAGAACTTATGTTCCTATTCACAGATACATGTTTCGGTTTTCAAGAAACCTTCTTCAGCCATTGCAATCTCAAAATGTATACATTAATGTGCATGACATAGAAATACGAATTTAGAATATGGGAATTTCAAACGTGTAGAAGAGTAAATTAGGAATGTTTTGGTGTGTAAGGAAATTGGCAAGAACTGTCTTGAAGATCTTTTTTTTTTGAATGACAATGGTTTTACGTCCAAAAAGTTTTTTAAGAATTTTTAAAACTTTTCAGAATTTAACAAAATAAGTTTAATTTATGTTTTATGTTGTCTAGGATATTATTTCTCATTAAATTCGAATTTATATGACCTGCACATTAATGTATATATTTTGAGTTTGAAAGGGCTAAAAAGGTTTTTTGAAAAATTAAACATGTACCTCTGAATAAGAATATAAGTTCTAAAGTAAATGAATTTGTATTGAAAAGTGGAAAAATTCTAGTAAAAGTTAATAATTCAATACGGAAAATTTAGAAATAATAATAGTCTTAGATATACAGTACAATGTGAACTCCAGATCACATGTTCCTGTTATTATTACTACTTCAAGAATTTCTGTAAGTTAGTGCCATTGTTGACAATAGAGCAGTAAGTCATTATAACTTATACGAGTAATGGTAACTTAATTTCATTAGTTCCCGTTACTCTTCAGATTTTCTATTTACGTAATGAGTTTCTGCCGCTTAATAATTGTATGTAAGCGTTATATAAGGTGCGTTCAAAAAGTAACGAGCCGGAGGCATAATTACAGAAAACAGTACCTGTATGTTAGAAGTATTGGCCCTGGCTGTTGAGGCACTTGTCCCACTGTGACACGAGGCGGTGAATGGTTATCTCATAAAATTCTCTGGGCTGCGATGTGAACCAGTTCCGCGCGTACAGCTGGACGAGGTGAATCGTTGGCGCCGCAGAGCCCTTTTCAGGGGACCAAACATGGCGTAATCACAGGGAGAGAAGTCTGGACTGTATGGAGGGTGGCCTAGAACCTCTCATTTGAATTTCTGCAGGAGTGCCACGACTGTGTTGGCCGTATGAGGTCGTGCGATCACGGCGGCTATGGCGTTCACTGTCACTCGGTGGTCCTGGGTAATGAGTGCATCAACCAGCTGGACGATGTCATCGGTAATGCAGGGGGGTGCCCCAGACCGGGCATCATCGGTTAACGACACCCGTCCTTCCCTGAAGCGCTTGTGCCACGCCTTGACCCTTGCAAGGGACATGCAGTGTTCGCCGTACACTTGTGACATTCGGCGATGAATGTCCGTTCCCCCTACTCCTTCGGCTGTCAAAAACCGAACAACACCTCTTTGCTCTTCGGTTGACGCCTCCATGTCACTGTTTGCAATACGGCTGGCAGCGTTGGACGATTGATGCATGCTGATGGAAGCTTTGTATCGTCACGTGACGTGCACGCGTGCCCTTTAGCGACGGGCTGTGACCTTCCACGCTCTGGTCGGAACTACACCTCGTTACACACGCCACGATTAGCCAATGTAGTCACCGGTTTGCGCATTCCAGTCTCCGGCTCGTTACTTTTTGAACGTACCTTATATATAGCCTACGCTAAAGCTTAAATAAGCCTAACTGAGCAGGACATGACGATGCTCCCTTGATGAACGAAACTATTATAGTCATACAATTGAAGGGTTCATTCCAAGAACCAGACAAGTGCTGAATGAAATAAAAATTGCTTTTACAACTACTATTGTCTCACTAACAGCTTTACATTGCACATAAAGGAAATGTATTGTTTATGAGGATAGTTGAGAAAACCTTTAAGGTAAGAAAGACCTGCCTATCTTGCCCATGTTAAATCTTCAAATTTGTGGTACACTTTATTCAAAATCTGTTTTGGTTAGCCAATTGAAACTTTCAGGGATCACTGTTTGGATCATTATCTGCAATAATAAGAAGGATTATTGACAAAAACTAAAATATTTTTGCCAATATCAATTTTTGTTTAAGGTACTAAATTTTAATCCAAAATTATGTCGAAAAAAAAATTATATTTCATTTTGTACATTACTTAAAGGGATATCCCTTCTTATTACTGTTCATTAAGATGATATTGAAACATTTAAAAAAAATATGGACGTAGCTTTATTAGTTTTCTTACAAATAGTACCAAAGTAGTGAAAAATGAGGTTGAAGTATTTCATTACATTTTGTTACCTCTGACAATTCTCAGAACATTCCTGCCCCATAACTTGCATCATTCCGTCCATCACTGGTTATTTTGCTTCTCCTACTTCCTTTAGCTTTTAAATAAATAAATAAATAAATAAATAAACAAATAAATAAGTAAACAAATAAATAAATAAGTAAATAAAGGCAAAGAAAAGCAGATGAAGATAGCAACAAAAATAATACAAGAGAATTTTTTCGCTTTGTCAGATATTTTAAACAAGGGTACAAGGCAAGATCAGTAGGGGTGAAAGATAGGAATGGCAATGTTGTTTGCAACCAAACAGAAGTGCTAGCAACTTGGAAAAAATACTTTGAAGACCTCTTAAATTGTGAAGAAGTGGCAACAAACATTGAAGAGGAATTATACCTAAATGTCCAGCCAAAGATTAACCCTCCTACCTATGAAGAAGTTGAAAAGGTAGTTAAAAGTTTAAAAAACAATAAATCCCCTGGAGAGGATAACATAATAGCAGAACTTCTTAAAGCAGGTGGAAGCCCTTTGCTAAAACGGTTACATAACTTAATTGTAGAAATCTGGGAGAAGGAAGAAATCCCAGTAGAATGGAAGATGACAGTAGTAGTTCCGATTCACAAAAAGGGAGATAAATTCGAGTGCAATAATTACCGAGGGATATCATTAATAAGCAGCGCATATAAAGTATTCTCAAGAATAATCTACAACAGACTAGCATGTTATGCAGAAGAAATTCTTGGAGATCACCAAGCAGGATTTAGAAGCCAAAGATCTACAACAGACCAAATTTTTGTCTTAAAGCAAGTAATATCCAAATATTGGGAGTTTAACAAAACAGCCCATCTTCTTTTTGTAGATTTCAACAAGGCATACGATAGTGTCAATAGGAAACAAATGTGGAAATACATGCAGCGGAATGGAATACCAGAAAAACTTATCACTATGGCAAAACTGTGCACAGAAGGGTCCAAATGCAAAATTAGAATCAATAACGAATATACCGAAGAATTTAATGTCAACACTGGAGTAAGACAGGGAGATGGACTCTCGCCTTTATTATTCAATTTAGCTTTAGAAGAAACATTGAAACGAGTAAACCAGCTCCACCCCGGCCTTGAAGTGGGAAACAAGATAAACATATTAGCTTATGCTGATGACATAACACTCATGGCAGACAGCGAATACGATCTAAAAATACTCACAGAAACCCTTATTGAAGAAGCCAAGGAGGTAGGTCTAATGATAAATGAACAAAAAACAAAATATCTAGTTGTAGGAAGGAATGCAGCACAAGTACAAAACCCCTTAACAGTTGCTTCATACGCTTTTCACAGATGTACTGAGTTCAGATATCTGGGGATTATCATAGACCAGAATAATATGGAAGAAACAGAAATAAAATCAAGAATTCTCATTGGCAACAAAAGCTACTGGTCTCTATAAAATCTCTTAAAGAGTAAAATTATATCTAGAAAAACTAAAGTGAGAATTTATAAAAGCATTATACTTCCTGTTGTCACGTATGGCTCAGAAACCTGGGTATTGTCCAAGCAAACTGAAAGGAAATTAGTAACTTTTGAAAATAGAATACTACGACGCATTTTTGGACCGATAGTAGAAAATGGCCAGTGGATAATTAGAACAAATAAGGAATTGCGGGATCTCTACAAAGAACCGGATATCATCACCCATGCCAAAAGCCAAAGACTGCGCTGGGCCGGTCATGTACATAGAAGAAGTAGAGAATTGAATTTAAGGGCAGTTTTGGAAGGTGTACCCGGAGGAAGGTGACCATTGGGACGACCGAGACTTCGCTGGTGGGACCAAGTTCAAAGAGATATGAGAAAAATCGGAGTCACGGAGGACATAATGGATGATCGAGAAAGATGGCGCCGTGCTGTTGGCGAGGCCAAAAACCTGCTTATGTTTGAGTGGCCATCTAGGTAAGGTAAGGTAAGGTAAGGTAAGGTAAATAAAAACAATATGAATAAATGAAAAATAAAGAAATGCGTATTTCAACTTATCTGTTTGCAAATAAGTGGACTTGTTTCCCTCTTCTAATCAAAGATTCAATTATTAATAATTGGGGCAGATTACCTCGCTGTTCCGCCCCTTAAACAATATTTCTTCAATAGGTCAGTGAGAAATCACAGTGATGACGATGTTCAGTAACCGCTAGTAACATAAACAATGCAGGAAGTTGTCATTGTTACCAACACAAAGTCTGCGCTCAACAGAGCAGACAGGAAGTGAGATCAGAAATCTATCTATAATAGTTCAGAAGTTATACGCATAAACATAAATCTCTGTAAAAGTGGGCGTTGTCATTCATGGTGCAGCATAGTCATTTATATCTTATAAAATTACCTTTTTCATATTTTTTGACTTTTTTTTGACAAATTTTTGTTATCTACTTTGTACATAACTAAAAACACCAACAAAAATTTCATTTTTTTTGCCCCTAGACGGGTCTTTCTTACCTTAAAAGAACCTTTGGACCAGTCTGGTATTTGCCGAAATCTTAGTTGAATACAAAAATGAAAAACATTTTAATCCTCAAATACCATTATTTAATACGTAAATCCTAACAAAGTACTAAACATTATTGAATACTAATCATTCCAGGTAATTTATTATTTTGAAAAAAAAAGGAAAAATATTGGACTTGTTTTATTTTTGTAGAATCCCCAATATTTCACACTCGTATATAACCCGACCTGTCTGCTTTTTGGCGACAGCAATATTATCTATACGTACAGCTTGCCTTGAAGAGGAAAAAGATGACCGGTATTTATCTCAAAAAGTCAAGTTTTGTACTTGTCTGGAATTTAAAATGAACCCTTCAACTAAACCCCACATTTGTGTGAGAAGTATATTACTAAGTGTATAAATATGTATTTATTTCAGGCACTAGAAAATTAATAACTCCACACCTAATAATAATAATAATAATAATAATAATAATATCGTATGGCCTCGGGTGCCTGGTGCAAGCTTTGTTAATTGACACCCAGAGGGTAGCTTGCATGTCGAATTTCGTCGTTCCTTTGAACGCTATGAAATTCAAGGAGGTTAGATATCTAAACTCCTTGACACTACAACGCTTTCAAGTAGAGAATGGAGGAGCTTTGTGTTGGCGGAAAATTCCGAGATTAATTTTGCCATTGAACACGGCCTACTGAATTCAAATGGGTTCTTTAACATGCCAACAACGTATGACATGAGTGTCGTGATTTTTGTCGCCTTTCAAAAATCACTTACCATGGTCAGGAGCGAACCTGCAATCATGGGGTTGGTAGTCCGACACTATAACCACTCACCCACCGTGGCAAGCTCCCCACCTAATGTCAATGGATCATTCGTGTTTACCGACTGAAAAGCTACTAATATTACGCTGGGGGCTAACATTTAATGTTCTTTTTATTAGTATTAGTTTAACTGGTGGATTTTTAATAAGTTTACTTTGCTTACGTTAAGCTCAATTAAAGGATTTAATTGCTTATTCTTCTCTCAAAAAATGGGAAACAAACAGTGAATCCCCTATAAGAGATCACTACTTGGGTCTTTAACTTATTCGATGTAAGTCACCACTTTCTTATGGAAAGTCCCTCATACTGTTAGTCTAGATAGAATGATTATGTTGATAAAACTACTGGCCAGCTGATTTTTCACTGCCCAGTTAAGTAAAGTTTGTTTTGTTGTTGTTGACATCACGATCATGTAACCCCATGTACTTGGGTGTGTGTAAAATTTGTCTGATACCCTGTGTCACTGTAATGGCTGTACCAGTGTTTTTGTTATTATAATTTATTAAGACGCGCTCGAAAGAGAATATAGAAACTTCAGTTTTCACTATAATCTCTGATGGTCTTCGTTTTCTTGCCACACAATATTAGGTGGTAACGATCGCACGTCCTCTTGCACAATGAACATTACACAGTCTTCACCAGGTTGGTGAAATCTTTGAGTTCGGCAGATTTTATGATGAAAACCATGGGTAGCAAGTCTGGTTACCACGTGTCTTTGATCCTGCCTAGACTCTGTCCATTGTCGGTATATCATTGCATTTGTCTTAGAAATCGGGATAAATATCCTTCCTCTTCATCCGTCGCGATTCGAGTAGCGCTTGGAATGGGCCTGTAGATTGTATGAATTGGATAGGAAACGGCCGTGGCCTTAAGTAAGGTAGTCTACTATCCCATCATTTGCCGGAGTAGACGTGGGAAACCACGGAAAACCAGTTCCAGGATGGCTTGAAGTAGGAATCGAACTCACCTCTCCTCAGTTTTGCCTCACGAGACTACAGTACAGCCGTCGAGTGTCCGGCTCTGATATTTCTCATGAGGGAGGGAGACAGCATTGCCAGTTGTGTACCGTGAAATATTCAACAGCGTGGACTACATAAAATATTTCACATGTTTTTAAATGAATTCTGACGAACCGCTGACTATATTACTAAAGTAATATAATTACACACAGTTAACCGATCAGTGTGCACACACAAGACAGTAAAACAACAAACCTGCACTAACACACAGAGCAACAGAAGAGAGCCCTTGCAACATCGAGCTAAATTTAAAGACCGGCTAACCGGGAAAGCCGCTGATTGGTGGCAATATTCTTCATGACAGTAAGCGACTTCGCCAACAAAGGCGGAATTCCACTGCAATCGTAGAATTTAGGTTTTGTAACAGCAAAATGTCGGAATAACAAAATGATGCATAAAATTGGAAATAGGGTGTGGGACTTCCACGTTACAGAGTGAAGACGCTAGAGAAGAATTACACTGATGGAAAGTTTCAAGCTTCTATTAACTGCTTCTCACATCCATAGGTTGGCTATATTGTTCTCTCTACCCCTCATCTCCCACCATCGCCAAACGTTAGAGCCGGACCCTCAGCGGCTAGACTGTAAGTATAACTTACCCCTTTCCAGCCCTCAGACCAGAATTAAATTCCTTGGCAGAGCCGGGAATCGAACCCGGGCCTCCACAGTGACAGCCAAGAATGCTAGTTACTACGTAACGAGGCGGACTAAGTGAAGTTGAGAGTAGCCTGTAACAAGACAGCTCAAACATGGCATAGGGATACCGGGATGTAGATGTAAATCAGGAACACAGAGACACATTCATATTTGATTAATATTTAATTTATTTATGTTGCATGTATGTGGAACATATATACTAAGTGTGTTGTTGGGCTGACATCAAAATAAATGACATATCTTCAATACGACTGATTATCAGTAGGCCTACTCAAATTGTATCCATTCTGATTATTGCACTTGAAGTGTTTAGCTCTCTTTCAAAGCTTTCTTCTACAGTCCCAACTATTCAAATCCTGCATTTATTCAATGTACAATTTATACGACATTGCCACTCATCTAATCAGGTTGAAACCATGCGGTGTAAGTCGTGTTTCTTGTTAACAGTCCCTGTCATTAAAGAGGGGACAAAATATTTAATAAATAAATAGACTAGTTACCAATCTGAATTACTTCACAGAGCAAATGCTCATGTACTCGCATCTCTCGGGGATGATGTGGCGAGCAGTAAAAATTACACCATTGGTTTATAACTTCATATTCAATAGCTTAATATGACGTAAGTCACCACTCTCCTATGGAAAGTTCCTCTTTTGGTTAATCCAGACATTTGCAAACTCTTTTCAACAAGTGAGACGAATAGACATTCGACCACTCCTCATATATAAAATAGTTTACAATAATTGTAAAAGATGAATCACACATCCATTATCCTTTCATCTTTTTAATGTGAACCACGATGACACTGCAGTGTAGGTAATAAACAAATTGAGTCAAAACATTCGCTTTATAAAAGTTCTAGAACAGGATTATTCATGTTTGTCAGCACAAGAGCCTACAGTGCCATCCACACGCTACTGCGAACCAACTCCTAAGACTCTCTCCCCAAACCATTCCTCTCTGGCCAGCATTGCTACGTTTACTGCACTGGGAGAGCTAATAGCATGATCGACATTACAGATTGTTTGTCCGCGGAAGCTTTCGAAATCGCCCGAAGATCCCGACACAGACTAACTCAGCCAATAGCCGTGTGCTGACGATGTTGGCACGTGTTAGGATTGGGCTGTCTGACAAAGCCTGATCTAGAGCTATATTCAGAACTTAGGAATCATGGCCGTTGAACAAGGAAACATTGTGAAAGTCAATCTAACAATCTTTATTTTACATACATGTTGGCCAGGTCTATCTGTGATGGTATTTCATCCCCAAATTCATGTTGGTTATCTCTAGAGAGGATGAAATTGTACGCGTGTGAATATAGACGCGAGGCCTATATGTGGTTGTGGGTGTTGAGTTATAATAATATCCTCTCCAACCTATTGCACTCCTTCAACCACCTCCCCCAAGACGTTCCACGGTCCCTCACCGTAAACAACATGTTGTTGGGGAATTATTTTCCAGGTGAACTGGCCAACATTTATGCAAAATTTCATTGAATTCCGGATCTTGAAGTTTACGATGTTCCCTTGTAAGATAGACTCAAGGTTTCCTCTTCTCAATGAATTACGGGCTCAGCACCAATTAAGGGTTGACTCTAAAAGCAGTTCAACGCTTTTGTTGTAGATCTGTAGCTCTATTCGTTTAGATAAGAAAGCTATTTAAAATTGATTGGTTTTGAGGCCCAACCGATTTATCTAGAATGCCAATATATCAACACAACATTCCCCGTGGCGTTTACAAATATCACTGTTTTCTAAAGCTACGAATTATAAATTAACGGAAAAAATAACAATGGTACGATGATAGATTAGAAGGATGCTGGTTGATTGTGAAAACACTCGTGCGACTAACACGTACTTGGTCCATTTGGGAAATTCCTGAAGGATAAGCACTTCACCGGCAACCAGCGTCCTTATTCGTGGAGGATATGAAACTTGTTCAACATTGGGACAGGTACCTGAACAGAGAAGGTGAATATTTGTAGGCTCTCTCTAACTTTCATCTGTTTTGTGATTTAGCGCATTATTTACTGTTAAGTAAGATTGCTTTTCAAAGGCGAGCTCTTAGATGACCAATCCTGGAAACGCAAAATCTTTCACATTAGTGACACACGTTGTATGGAGGAGCCATTGTTTATCCTGTAATTCGCACGCTCTTTCCTAGCATTGTACTTATCAGTTTCACGTGCTCGCCGATGTTGTTTGAAACATAGGGGACCTTGGTGTCGACGTGGTATCTGACTGGTGAATTTCTGCTGGTCTCCCATTTTTCGATGTCGATTTGAAATTTCTCTAAATTGAACTTCAGAACCGCTTTGTAGCGTATCTGTTGCCCTCCCTGCTTTCTCTGCCTGACCTGCAATTGACCGTAAATTATTTTGGGAGATGTGAGTCAGGCATGTGAAAAACATGTACTGTCCATCAAAGCTGATACTTTAACATTATAGCCTCAATGCTGGTAGTTTTAACTTCTTGCAAGACATTAATATTAATGCGTAGTGTAAAATTATTGTCTAATACGAGTACATCGACCTTTCACAGACTAAACTTGTGTAAAGCTAAAATTGTTAGGTTATATTTCGTCAGAACGCTCTATCTAAGTTCCAACGTTCACCACTAGGTATCATTGATATCTGGTGGCGAAAGTTGGAACTACTTGAAATTGAACGGAACTTGTAGCTCACCCTTTAGGGTGTCCGCTGGAAGCAGCAACAGACTCAGGCGAGCCAAACATGTCCTCGGATACTCCTGGCACTAAAAGCCATACGATAAATAAATAAATCGACCTAGTATGCTTGTTTCTAGTCATCAGTCTGTTTCATTTCAACAACCGGCTTAGATAAGTACATTTAGGGAATTTTACTTGGCACAGCAAACATTAGATAACACACTCGAAGGAGCATGACGAGCTGAATAAAAATGAATGATTTTTTCATTATAATCAATTCCCTGTGCTTTCTTAAAACATAAAGTAATAACGAAAGTCATATTGAAAGATCATGTCCTATGCAGAAATATATTTTATTTCTGGCGTAATGCATGAAAATGAAGTACAGTATTTAATCATATTTATAAACGAAGCTGTGACGACTGTGTTGAGATATTAGCAAACTTATTAGAGATTTCCACCTGCAGTGTCATTGAGGTTCTTACAAAACTGCCCTGGGAAGTAGTTCAAGAGTCACAAGTGAATATCTTGATCAGGGGTGGCTGTCCTACGATACAGTATAGCAAAAGGCTCGTTATGCACATTTGTATTAGTCTATATCACAAGCTTTGTGGTAAGTTAATGTTGTACTACCATAATTTACTTCCTGCGCAATACATTCGCTCCCTGGTTACTCAATATCTTTAGGAGAGCATTGCTCTACATTCTGATATATATTAAGATAAATAAAGGCCAGTCTGAGCATTTGCTTTATGTGTGACCTCTTACAGCGAAAGTGTGTCTTTGAGCAAGAGCAGGCGTATTATTCTTAAAGGGTTCACATTTTCTATTATTATTCCCTTGGTACAGTTCATCATTTCTAACCATTATTCTGACGATGCACACTTCTTCTGGTCTATAGATCCTACAAAACTTGAATATTTAATCAAAACACTTCTTATGTTCCTATTATTTTCGTCGGCAATCCTGTTGACTCCAATATTTACTCATTCACAAGTGATTAACAGATCACTGTCAGAAAATATCGTTATACATATAAGTTCTGTTCTTTTTTCAATTAGACAGTTGAACATTAATCTCTGAGTTTCTTAACCTGCCGAATTAGTCTGTGAAGAAGGTTTACTTTGATTTGTTTTCCCCCTATTTTATAGGGTTGAATTAGCTAACTGCTTTGCTTCTAAGGCGTACTCTTATACATAAAAATAAAATAAAAACATTATAACCTCATTCATAGATCGATTTGGCAGGTTTTGAAATCCAAAAACCCAGATTTTTAAATATGAACACCACAGTTTAAGTGGAACATACAACTTAAGTAGTTAAAACAATAACGATTGTAATATTATATCCACACCTATCATAAATCTTGAACAACAGTTATACAGTAACTTATACATTTCCAAGGAAACACACATATCTTGCAATTAGAATTATTATTATTGTTAAACACAATATGTAAAAAGAAAGAAAATTAATTATTGAATGAAAAAGATAATACCGTACTGATTTGTATCAGTCTTTAGCAAATGTCCAATTAGAAGTAAAGTACTAAATTTTCAATAATAAAATCGTAACTATTTTCATCTATTTTTCAAAATGCTTTGTGCTGGTCTTCACCCTTTCCCTCATATCTCCCATGATTATTGGGAATGTTTGGACTTTTCTTTTGTTAAAGTGGGTGCTCAACCTGCAGCTACAAAATGAGTCTCAATTATTAAACCTTTGTGGCTTTAATTATCCTTTCTCTAAAACGCTAAAAATATATGTTTGAGTTTGCTCAGAATAAAAATTAAATAATAACACTTAAATAATTAGTTGGTTGGTTGGTTCTTAAGTTTAGGGGCTGCGACAACGCGGTCATGTAGCCCCGTGTACATTGGGTGTGTGTAGAATCTGTCTGATAACCGGTGTTAATTGTGATGACTGTATTAGTGTGTGTTATCTGTTTTTTATATTTAAGTACTGCAACTTAGAATTTTTCAAATAGTGCCTACTTTTGCCGCCAAGCTCCACCGTCAACGACTACTAAGCCAAGTTTTGAACTTAGCTACTAGACGCCACCGCAATCGGCTCTTGGCAACGAAGGTAGAAACCTAAGAGCGTTGTTTACATTCTTAACCTATCCAATTTAGCTTCACACAGGTGCAATTAGTGGAAGGTTCTTTAACATGCCATAAATCTATGACATGGGACCGCCGGCTTTACTTCCCCTCCGAAGGAAGGCATACTGAGGGATTTTTAACGCTCTTAAAACGGCTTAAATAATTAGCAATATGGAATTGCGTGAGATTCATTATATAGCTGGGTCCATGGTTCAAATCCCGGTCACTCCATGTGAGATTTGTGCTGGACAAAGCGGAGGCAGACATGTATTCCTACGGATTTCCCTGTCACAATTTCATTCCAGCAACACTCTCCACTATCATTTCATTTCATCTGTCATTCGCTTAATCATTTCCCCAGGGGAGTGCGACAGGCTTTGGCAGCCGGTACGGTTCATATCCTCACCGCTAGATGGGGGCTTCATTCATTCCATTCCCTGACCCGGTCGGCTGACTGGAAGCAGGTTGTGGATTTCCATTTTCATTACATTGCTTCTAATAGCAAGATGTGTGTGATTCCTTGGAAATGTATATAATTGTTGTGCACGATTTATCACAGGCACACTTATAATATTAAAATATTTATATTGGCACCTTAAGCTGTATGTTTCCCCAGAAATATTTTTCTCTACACAATTTTTATCGTTTTACAAAATACGGTTCATAACTATAACAGAGCAAAGTATTTTCTATGAAAAATGATCAACACATTTGCCATTATGAAATAATTTCTAATATCGTGGTATAAGTAGTCCACATATATTTGACTATGGTTTATAGAGAATACGACATCTTTTTCTTCATTCGTGTGAAGATCATGCGCAGAGAATTTTATAACTACTCTGCTCTGATATATGTGGTTTTCATGGATCGCAAAACAATAACATGAATTTGTGTTAGGGGGGGAGCAGTTCTCATAAAAAGTATGCACCTTGTAGTGTCCACACATCTTAATAATAGTTTTAACCAACTGCGATATTTTCATGGCATTCTTCTGAACATATAAATGTAAAAAGTGGATTGCTAACAAAAGAATGATGATAGTGAGTGTTTTGATTAAATATGAGTACTTTTGGTAGGATCTGTACTGTTGATCAGCTCTTGAAGTAAGAGTCTTTTCAGAGAACAATGACATTGTTTATGCATTAAGGGCATATAGTCCCCACACACTGGGAGAGGCCCAGAAGACGCTTAGGGCAAGCCAACTCCAACCCTGAAGAGTGTACGCCTATGAGATTCCACCCTCAGCCACGAGAAGAATTCCAACAGACGCTGGTGCTTTGAGCAGTCAACTCCAGGTCTGAAGAGAGTTTCAGTGGACGTCTGGGGCACGCCCGGAATAAGAACGTTTAAGGCAAGCCACCACCAGCCATGAGAAGGGATCCTGCGGAACCAGCTGTTTTGGCCGCTATCGCCGCTGCCGCTTTAACAGCTGCGGCAGCCGCTTGCTCCTCCTCGTCCTCATCGACGGGCACGGTGGAGTGGTTGTAAAGTCCTTGTGCCATCAGCTGCAAGGCCAAAGGGTTCTTCTGGCCACTCGCCTTCTTGATCTTGGCGCGCTTGTTCTGAAACCAGATCTTGATCTGTGCCTCGTTCAAGCCCAGCTCCCGCGCAAGATCCTGTCGTCGCCGCTCCGTCAAGTAGCGATTCTCGGTGAACTCGCTCTTCAGCCGCGCCAGCTGCTCGCCACTAAATGCAGTGCGGGGACGCTTCTCTTCAGGCTTCTTCTCTTTACGTTTGACCCTCCTCGATCTTGGACCTGGAAACAAAGAAAAGATTTTGTCAAACTTTTTAAGGAAGTTCAGAAAGTGCAAGCATAGACCGTGTGAAACGCAGGTGAAAATAGACACCTTTACCTCCCTCACACAATCTGCCAACATCTTCTCACAACAGAGAGGTAGTGATGAATAGCCTGCCACTTCCCTTAGCCTTAAGGTTTGATATGTGGTAAATGTCAGCGTCAGTGTAGACTTATATTATTATTAGAACTTGTGGCTTATAGAATTTACGATAAATACGAAATTTATCCAAAGACTCTGGATTTGATTCAGTTAGTGATAAAATGCGAAATCGGTTCAAAATACGAAATGATTCATTTTCTCTGAAATACATGCAATATTCTAGATTTCCTGAAAAAATAAAACAAATTTAAACAGATATAACCAAGCGGTGTCTACATTCGCAAAAACAGTAAATATTCTTGAATTATTTACATGGTAAGCTAAAATTAATTGTATTTTGGGTTGATTGTGTTTGGATTTCTTTCATAACAGAAGGAATTTATTTCACGACCAGAATGGAAACTTTGTACTGCCCCCGTAATTGAATTATATAGAGACCACGGTGGCTATATTTGAAATTATAATGAAAGTTATGGTTGTCATAGTTATGACGTGGGTAGTCATGACGTAAGCACGGATGACGTAAATGTTATACCAGCAGGTTACTCGAGCTGAGATTCTCAGTGACGTCATGCATTTTAGTCGAGAATGTTCCAAGATGTACGACGCAGTCGCAGGAAACGAGGAATTCGGCTGAGGAAGAAACTATGCTATTGGAGGAGAGGCATGAACCAATCAACGATAGTTTAAAGGAAGACGGAGATTGCTGAAACTATGGTATTTTTATTACTTTTGGAATGCAGAATTGTGGAAATCCATTTGCAGTAAGGGCATTGATTTGGAATTTTGGTGAAATTTATTTTCAGTTTTTGAATTTTGAAAATCCGTCATGTATTAACGAAGTTGGAACTTTGAGCGATGACGCAGTATCACGCTTTGGAAGGGATGGTAACGCCCCTCGTGAAGTTAATAAAAGGGCTTGCGCAGAAGAGAGGAGCCCCTTTCGTTCTCTGATCATTCTGAAATCTCATTCTCAGATCATCGAAGTATATTTGTGAAAGTTCTTTTCTTATACATTCATTATAGTGAGACGTCGAAGTGAACAGCAGTGAAAAGAATCGTCTTTATAACGTGTGGCGAGGCCACTATATTAACGAGATCCAAGTCAAACTAGGTGAAGTTGAAACGGACCTTAGAAAGCTTCTACAAGTTTAGCTTCGAACAGTTAGCGGTCTACGATAAGCTAATTGTATTGTGCAGTGCTACATGCAGTTATAGAGAAAAGCAGAACAATTTCGACCGATTAGTTCGAAAGATATTAGCAGTTCTATACGACTGAGAAAAGTGATTATCTCGCCACAAGAGAAGCACTTTTGTATAAGCCAGAATCAACGCAACGGCTGACGCTGCGAGTGGAATAGAAAGACTTCAGATTGCTTGGTTACACAACGATACAGTATAATGGAGCAATTGAATACGGCAGTTTGTTCTTCTAACACTACAACCGAAGAGCAGATGGAAGGCTAAAAGGCTTATTGCAATTGGGACATACTTCAACGGAGTAAGATAGCGACATGGAACTTCGCTAATTGCTATTCCACACAAGCGAACATGCGGTGAATACCATCTACACCCATGTTTCGTAATTAAAGGCTGAATACCATCGAACAGCCTTAGAAACAATTTCATACTCTGAATATGAATAATTTCTTCGGAAATTTCTACAAAACTTCATGGCGATTGTCTACTGGAACTTCAGGGAATTTTTCAAGAGAGGTCAGGGATATCCCGACTCACACAGAAGATTATTGCCGGAAGGATGTCTATTCGTCTTCGAGGAGCAGAGCGATTCACGGAGAAGGAAGCAGTTCGATTCTCCGAGGGTGCTATTTCCTATTTCGAGGATGGAGCTCAACTTTAACGTGGTGAAATGGATCCATCAGCAGTCTTCTTTGGGGAATTTTCCTCTGGAACGTCAATCGGCAGATAAGGTAGTCGTGAACGTTTATTGTATTTGAGTATATTAATGATGTTTGAGCAACCATTTTTCCCATATTTTTATCCTCATGTATTTTTGCCCTATTTTCTTGTTGAGATTCATATTCTCAGTACACCTTGATGAGTTTTGCATTTTTCGTCGATTTATTAAGACATTGTTATGTCATGGGCTTAGTTAATGATTTTGAATCAGTTGAGACTGATATTTAGAATTTTCAGTAATTAATATTTTTGTAGTCACGATTTGACTGTAAGTTAATGATTTTTATGGCAGATTTAAATTCAGACAGCGTGTCATTTTATTAAAGTAATTCTACCCCAGTTTAATTACTTTGACCAATTTTCTGTCATCGTCAAGAAGGAAGAACATTTAAATGATTTTAGAGCGTTAAAATCTCTTACGTTGTCGACGATCTTGGAAATACTAGTCGTTATTTGAATTGATTGCAACACAGACATTTATCGTCAGTTATGAATGATCATTGCATTATAGACACTTTTGAGAAAGAGTAACTTTAATAATGAATTATTGAATGCATTAAAGTCAAGTACTTTTGTTAGGAGTTTTTCTCAATTAGAGAATTATAGAACGATGTTTGCATTCCCTAGTCTAATTGGATTCTATTCGACTACTTTGCATTTTTGTCGCACTTTATTTGAAGATAGTATTTTCATACTACAATTTTTTTTTTAAGATGGTAATCTTAAATTTTGATAGACCAGACAGGCGTATATAAGCGTATTCACTATTAAATTTGTTTGTGATTGGCAAGTTTTGACTTCATTTCGGTTCATGAATGAAATTCACGAAGGTTAAATAGAAAAACAGTTTTGAAACTATTAATGATTATAAAAAAATTTAAGTGGAACTATGAATGTATAATCGCTAGTGCAGCGCGTGTTGAAAGTCGCTGAGATATAATGCCCTTGAATATGAAGGAAGTTCCCACAGGAATAAATGTTAAAGAATTATTTGTGGAAGTTTTGTAAGTTATGTGGAAGTTGAATGCCATATAGATTAATATATGATGATTTTGGGCATATTTTTAATGCAGTTTGTGCATTAACTTGTTAGCGAAGGATTTTCCGCTGGAGTAAGATTGTCATAGTTCGTTGAAAATAAATCAAGTGATTTACTGTTATAATTAACACGAGTTTTGAAAGAATTTGAGATAAGATTTTGAATGAAGGTTGCCGTCACAAATCATTATTAAAAACCTTTATTAAACCAGATTGTGACATTAATATGTATAACTAACCTTCATTGGTCGATTATATAAATCACGATTATGAAAATTACCAACCGAATGAACATGTGGTCAATGTATTTATTAAATTAATAATTTAAACAATTTAAAATGTTAATATTGTAAATAAGTGCTGTAAATATTTTTGAAAATAATGTGAAACGAGAGTGATGTTAAAGACGTGCTTATAATATTTTTATTGTCTTTGACAAATATTATAAACAATTTCTAATTGTTATAAATAATTTATGTGATTTTGTTATAAACATTTAAGAGCTAATTAAACATTTGGATTGAACTTAACAAATTTAGGGAATTAACATAATGATTCAATAGGATGTGAGCAAAGTACTTGAAAGATTTGCGTAAATATAAATGTGAGTTGTCTTGTAGACATATAAAAGTTTGAGAGAGCAAGCTGTATGTTACGTAACGTAGCAGGTGAGAAGGGAGTCCATTTGACCAGGCTGCAACAGGTTCGAGGTTAGCTCGCAGCTGGGCCAACATCTGGTTCACAGAGAGTGAGGTCGTCCACACTCCGGCCTTGCGACTATAAATACCATTCTCATGTTTATTAAAAGGAAACCAAATGCTCTATATATGTCACACCCTGATGTCCTTTTCCAATCCAATAGTGTTATGAATATTACGTTATTTGGAGCTCTTGGGAGCTAAAATGTTTTATATCATGTTGTATGATAATTTTTGCAAGTCCTACTGGAGGACGTAGTCAGATTGACTTGGGCTTCTGATAGCCACGTTGTTTTTGTTGTGTTAGTAAAATCATACCCTTTATTAGAAATAAAGCTTTTGTACAGTTCAAAGTTCTCGTCTTCGTTCTTGGTTCATTTTTAAATATCATGGTGGAGGTTATTGTGTGAACAGACTTTTAGTGATCCTGTTGTCAACTCAAACCCCGAGATAATTAAGAGGTAAGTAACGGTAAGTATGAACCCCCGTCTATTTTGGTGTGTTCCACAATGATTTCCTGTGAACTTCTGTGCTCTTATCTCGATAGTATCTGTCAGTGCCATTTTCATTGATGTAGCTATGCCGGTGCAATTGATAATTGGCAATCCGATTGAGGGGGCGGATATCTGTCAGCCTACTATCCAGGTAAACGGGGACAGAAAGATTGGCGCCGTCAACGTGTGGGGCATGTTCAACAACAATGGATTACCAGGTTGAACAATAGAAAGATTGGCGACCCAAGAGCGTGGGGCTGAGTCAACAGAAAGATTGGCACACCTAAAACGTTGGGCTCGATTCAACATAACTGGATTACCAGGTTGAACGCCAGTAAGAGTGGCAAACCTAAAACGTAGGGTTCGATTAGACTCAAATAAAGAGGTTGATTCTTTGTTAGATGTCTAGGCCAATTGTAGTATTTAAGAGTGTGATTATATAGGAATTAAATGTTGTATTGTGTTAGGAAAATTACACTCAGAAAAGATCAGATTTTATACAACTTGAGAAAGGTTAAATAGGCTGGAAACTTAGAAAAATCGCCTATAATCTGGAATCTTATTTTATTTGACCGGCTTATGACATTTTAGTCATATTAATGATAAAATTAAATTATTTTGATTGTAAATGTAAATTGTTTGTGTTAGGATATTTTAAAATGAGCCAAAGAAATTTGAACAGGTGCGTGAGTTTGTTTCAACATGAAGTATCGTCGAAGGTTAATTATAAGGTAGTTATAAGTTAGATTTAAGACAGAAAATTGATCAAAATTATATATGGTGAAAAGTGTTGCTCAAATGTTGTTATTTTGCTCTTTTGATGTATGTCCCTACAGCAATCCATTTTTGAATAATATTGTAATGGCAGATGAAAGCATGAAGAAAATGTTAGAGGAGATGTCTGCTAACATGAAGCAGATGATGGAGGAAAATGCTAGTAATATGTCTGCTAATTTGAAAGCAAGCATGACTAGTAGTATGAAGCAGATGCTGAATGAAAGTATAAAGGAGATGGAAGTTAGGAATAATAGTCGAATGGAGGAGAATGCTAGTAATTTGAATGCAAGAATGGAGGAGAATGCTAGTAATATGTCTGCTAATTTGAAGGGTGTCCAAACTAGCGCTGCTAATTTGGAGGAGAATATGTCGCGTTTACAGATTAATACCCTAGGAATTGAGAATACTGTGACGGACATGCGTACAGAGGTGTCTAATGTCCATAAAGATGTGTCTATTGTGCATAAAAGTGTTGATGATGTTAAATTTGATGTGTCTAAGGTACAGAAAGACCTTACAATGTTAAATCTAGATGTAGCTAATGTCCGAGGGGATATTTCTTGTGCTAGAGCCGAAGTAGTTGTTGTCAAAAACGATGTAGCGACTGTCCAAGACAAGGTCGAGGAAGTCCAAAAAGAAATTCAAAAAGCTAGAACTGATGTATCTAATGTTCAGGTAGACATTAATAACATTCATGCGGATATAACTGAGGTGCAAAGTGACATAACTAAGATTCAGGTAGAGGTCAACACAGTTTTCGTAGATATTACTAAAGTCCAAACTGATGTGAATAAAGTCAGGGAAGAAATCGAAAACTCAAAAACTCTTTGTACGCGTAATATAACTGCATTAGCGACTAGGTTAGTCGATGAATCAGTTAGAACAACAACGTCTTTAGCAGAGTTGAAGTATGATGTAGAGGTCATGAGAACACAGGTATTAGACCACAATAGAGTATTAAAAGAGGATATCGAAGTAGACATAGCCGAAATGTTAACAGCAAACGTAGCGGTATGGAAGGACGAGTGGAATAAGTCAAGTGGGGAACATGTAACCCAAATTCAGGAAAGGATTGAAAGAAAACTTGCCAGTACGCAGATAGAAATTAACAATGAAGTAGTACAGATTAGGAAAGATTTAAGTGTCAGGATAAATTCGCTATCCGAAAAACAAGTTGACGATAGAACACAACTAGATCAGGATATGCAAACTTTAAAATCTACATTAGAGGATCAAATTCATAAAGTTGTCTCGGATGTAAATGAAACGACGAGTAAACTGAAAAATTTGAAGTTAGGAGAGGCTAGTTTAATGCAGGACTACAAAGAAGAAATAATCAAGAAAGTCTTAACAGAAATCACCGACAAGGATACAGAAGGCTTAGCTTGCGAATTGAATAGGAATTATGCTAGAAGACATAACCTAGAGCCAGAAGAAAGAGACGTGACTCCTGAAGAACGTGTATCCAGATTCAGAGAGGAGGATGACGAGAGGAACATGGAACCTGAGTGGAATTATCGAGATAGTGGGAAAAACTATCCGGATTCATATCCGAGGAACGTGACGGTCATTAGGAATTTCGAAGACAAACCACAAAAATTCAGTAACACTGATAGTTTGACACCTATAGAGTATGTAAGGAATCTCAAAGATTATTTCATCGAAGCTCACATTCCCAGAGAGAGAGAGATGAAGATAGTAGAGAGATATCTGATTGGAGGACCCCTTGAATGGTTTCGCGCATTTAGATACACATTCAGTAACTTTGACGAGTTTGCAGAGGCATTAATCAAGCGATTTTGGTCTATAGAAGCGCAGAATTCGTTAAGAGCGGAGGTGTATTCGAGAAAATACTCAGGTACTCCTCCAACGAGGTACGCTGATTTCTTTACGAGTCAGTTGTCCCGCTTGAGATTTTTGCAACCCCCATTGTCCACGGAGCAACTAATAGATGCGATTTCTCGTATGCTGCCAGTTGAGGTGAGGAGACTTATAATTTCGTCCAACATCAGGGATTTATCCAGCATGGATGAATTACTGAGAAGATTAGACTACACAAGCCCAATGCCTAACGTAGTCCAAAAAGGTCAAAGGCAGGAGTTTAAGGAAATCAATACGGTATACATGGACCAAGTCCAACAAACTGACAAGCCAGAGCAGGAGAAAACTGATAATGTAGGTCCTCACAGGAATAATCAGTTTAGAAATTACAGATCACAAGGTTACCGACCGTATCAACAGAGAAGAGGTTGGAACTACAACCGAGGAAACTACAATGGAAGAGGCAGATATTACAACAATAATGGGTATAACCGTAACTATAATAGGAATAACCAAAACCAAAATAGAAACCAGAATACTCAAAGTCAGGTTATGACACCCGATCAATATCAGCAAAGAGAAAAGGAAAGCCAGCAATACTTAAAAGAATTAAGAGATAAAGAAGCTGACAATCAAAAGAAAAGGCAGGATGTTGTAATCGATCCTGGACCTTCTACGAGCCAGCAGAACTTTGAAAATAGAAATACTGGTCAGAAGAGAAAGTAGAGAGGAAAGGAATACATTAACCACACCCAACCCAGAGTAGAAGAAATATATGATTAAGGAACATAGAGGAAATATCATACTAGAGTAAGCCAGTAATAATTCAATTTCGTGTTCAAGAGAGTTGAGATACTTGTAACACTGAGTTTAAAAACAATTTGCAACTGTTTTTTAAAACGTGGTGGGAGGAGAATGCCCCCGTAATTGAATTATATAGAGACCACGGTGGCTATATTTGAAATTATAATGAAAGTTATGGTTGTCATAGTTATGACGTGGGTAGTCATGACGTAAGCACGGATGACGTAAATGTTATACCAGCAGGTTACTCGAGCTGAGATTCTCAGTGACGTCATGCATTTTAGTCGAGAATGTTCCAAGATGTACGACGCAGTCGCAGGAAACGAGGAATTCGGCTGAGGAAGAAACTATGCTATTGGAGGAGAGGCATGAACCAATCAACGATAGTTTAAAGGAAGACGGAGATTGCTGAAACTATGGTATTTTTATTACTTTTGGAATGCAGAATTGTGGAAATCCATTTGCAGTAAGGGCATTGATTTGGAATTTTGGTGAAATTTATTTTCAGTTTTTGAATTTTGAAAATCCGTCATGTATTAACGAAGTTGGAACTTTGAGCGATGACGCAGTATCACGCTTTGGAAGGGATGGTAACGCCCCTCGTGAAGTTAATAAAAGGGCTTGCGCAGAAGAGAGGAGCCCCTTTCGTTCTCTGATCATTCTGAAATCTCATTCTCAGATCATCGAAGTATATTTGTGAAAGTTCTTTTCTTATACATTCATTATAGTGAGACGTCGAAGTGAACAGCAGTGAAAAGAATCGTCTTTATAACGTGTGGCGAGGCCACTATATTAACGAGATCCAAGTCAAACTAGGTGAAGTTGAAACGGACCTTAGAAAGCTTCTACAAGTTTAGCTTCGAACAGTTAGCGGTCTACGATAAGCTAATTGTATTGTGCAGTGCTACATGCAGTTATAGAGAAAAGCAGAACAATTTCGACCGATTAGTTCGAAAGATATTAGCAGTTCTATACGACTGAGAAAAGTGATTATCTCGCCACAAGAGAAGCACTTTTGTATAAGCCAGAATCAACGCAACGGCTGACGCTGCGAGTGGAATAGAAAGACTTCAGATTGCTTGGTTACACAACGATACAGTATAATGGAGCAATTGAATACGGCAGTTTGTTCTTCTAACACTACAACCGAAGAGCAGATGGAAGGCTAAAAGGCTTATTGCAATTGGGACATACTTCAACGGAGTAAGATAGCGACATGGAACTTCGCTAATTGCTATTCCACACAAGCGAACATGCGGTGAATACCATCTACACCCATGTTTCGTAATTAAAGGCTGAATACCATCGAACAGCCTTAGAAACAATTTCATACTCTGAATATGAATAATTTCTTCGGAAATTTCTACAAAACTTCATGGCGATTGTCTACTGGAACTTCAGGGAATTTTTCAAGAGAGGTCAGGGATATCCCGACTCACACAGAAGATTATTGCCGGAAGGATGTCTATTCGTCTTCGAGGAGCAGAGCGATTCACGGAGAAGGAAGCAGTTCGATTCTCCGAGGGTGCTATTTCCTATTTCGAGGATGGAGCTCAACTTTAACGTGGTGAAATGGATCCATCAGCAGTCTTCTTTGGGGAATTTTCCTCTGGAACGTCAATCGGCAGATAAGGTAGTCGTGAACGTTTATTGTATTTGAGTATATTAATGATGTTTGAGCAACCATTTTTCCCATATTTTTATCCTCATGTATTTTTGCCCTATTTTCTTGTTGAGATTCATATTCTCAGTACACCTTGATGAGTTTTGCATTTTTCGTCGATTTATTAAGACATTGTTATGTCATGGGCTTAGTTAATGATTTTGAATCAGTTGAGACTGATATTTAGAATTTTCAGTAATTAATATTTTTGTAGTCACGATTTGACTGTAAGTTAATGATTTTTATGGCAGATTTAAATTCAGACAGCGTGTCATTTTATTAAAGTAATTCTACCCCAGTTTAATTACTTTGACCAATTTTCTGTCATCGTCAAGAAGGAAGAACATTTAAATGATTTTAGAGCGTTAAAATCTCTTACGTTGTCGACGATCTTGGAAATACTAGTCGTTATTTGAATTGATTGCAACACAGACATTTATCGTCAGTTATGAATGATCATTGCATTATAGACACTTTTGAGAAAGAGTAACTTTAATAATGAATTATTGAATGCATTAAAGTCAAGTACTTTTGTTAGGAGTTTTTCTCAATTAGAGAATTATAGAACGATGTTTGCATTCCCTAGTCTAATTGGATTCTATTCGACTACTTTGCATTTTTGTCGCACTTTATTTGAAGATAGTATTTTCATACTACAATTTTTTTTTTAAGATGGTAATCTTAAATTTTGATAGACCAGACAGGCGTATATAAGCGTATTCACTATTAAATTTGTTTGTGATTGGCAAGTTTTGACTTCATTTCGGTTCATGAATGAAATTCACGAAGGTTAAATAGAAAAACAGTTTTGAAACTATTAATGATTATAAAAAAATTTAAGTGGAACTATGAATGTATAATCGCTAGTGCAGCGCGTGTTGAAAGTCGCTGAGATATAATGCCCTTGAATATGAAGGAAGTTCCCACAGGAATAAATGTTAAAGAATTATTTGTGGAAGTTTTGTAAGTTATGTGGAAGTTGAATGCCATATAGATTAATATATGATGATTTTGGGCATATTTTTAATGCAGTTTGTGCATTAACTTGTTAGCGAAGGATTTTCCGCTGGAGTAAGATTGTCATAGTTCGTTGAAAATAAATCAAGTGATTTACTGTTATAATTAACACGAGTTTTGAAAGAATTTGAGATAAGATTTTGAATGAAGGTTGCCGTCACAAATCATTATTAAAAACCTTTATTAAACCAGATTGTGACATTAATATGTATAACTAACCTTCATTGGTCGATTATATAAATCACGATTATGAAAATTACCAACCGAATGAACATGTGGTCAATGTATTTATTAAATTAATAATTTAAACAATTTAAAATGTTAATATTGTAAATAAGTGCTGTAAATATTTTTGAAAATAATGTGAAACGAGAGTGATGTTAAAGACGTGCTTATAATATTTTTATTGTCTTTGACAAATATTATAAACAATTTCTAATTGTTATAAATAATTTATGTGATTTTGTTATAAACATTTAAGAGCTAATTAAACATTTGGATTGAACTTAACAAATTTAGGGAATTAACATAATGATTCAATAGGATGTGAGCAAAGTACTTGAAAGATTTGCGTAAATATAAATGTGAGTTGTCTTGTAGACATATAAAAGTTTGAGAGAGCAAGCTGTATGTTACGTAACGTAGCAGGTGAGAAGGGAGTCCATTTGACCAGGCTGCAACAGGTTCGAGGTTAGCTCGCAGCTGGGCCAACATCTGGTTCACAGAGAGTGAGGTCGTCCACACTCCGGCCTTGCGACTATAAATACCATTCTCATGTTTATTAAAAGGAAACCAAATGCTCTATATATGTCACACCCTGATGTCCTTTTCCAATCCAATAGTGTTATGAATATTACGTTATTTGGAGCTCTTGGGAGCTAAAATGTTTTATATCATGTTGTATGATAATTTTTGCAAGTCCTACTGGAGGACGTAGTCAGATTGACTTGGGCTTCTGATAGCCACGTTGTTTTTGTTGTGTTAGTAAAATCATACCCTTTATTAGAAATAAAGCTTTTGTACAGTTCAAAGTTCTCGTCTTCGTTCTTGGTTCATTTTTAAATATCATGGTGGAGGTTATTGTGTGAACAGACTTTTAGTGATCCTGTTGTCAACTCAAACCCCGAGATAATTAAGAGGTAAGTAACGGTAAGTATGAACCCCCGTCTATTTTGGTGTGTTCCACAATGATTTCCTGTGAACTTCTGTGCTCTTATCTCGATAGTATCTGTCAGTGCCATTTTCATTGATGTAGCTATGCCGGTGCAATTGATAATTGGCAATCCGATTGAGGGGGCGGATATCTGTCAGCCTACTATCCAGGTAAACGGGGACAGAAAGATTGGCGCCGTCAACGTGTGGGGCATGTTCAACAACAATGGATTACCAGGTTGAACAATAGAAAGATTGGCGACCCAAGAGCGTGGGGCTGAGTCAACAGAAAGATTGGCACACCTAAAACGTTGGGCTCGATTCAACATAACTGGATTACCAGGTTGAACGCCAGTAAGAGTGGCAAACCTAAAACGTAGGGTTCGATTAGACTCAAATAAAGAGGTTGATTCTTTGTTAGATGTCTAGGCCAATTGTAGTATTTAAGAGTGTGATTATATAGGAATTAAATGTTGTATTGTGTTAGGAAAATTACACTCAGAAAAGATCAGATTTTATACAACTTGAGAAAGGTTAAATAGGCTGGAAACTTAGAAAAATCGCCTATAATCTGGAATCTTATTTTATTTGACCGGCTTATGACATTTTAGTCATATTAATGATAAAATTAAATTATTTTGATTGTAAATGTAAATTGTTTGTGTTAGGATATTTTAAAATGAGCCAAAGAAATTTGAACAGGTGCGTGAGTTTGTTTCAACATGAAGTATCGTCGAAGGTTAATTATAAGGTAGTTATAAGTTAGATTTAAGACAGAAAATTGATCAAAATTATATATGGTGAAAAGTGTTGCTCAAATGTTGTTATTTTGCTCTTTTGATGTATGTCCCTACAGCAATCCATTTTTGAATAATATTGTAATGGCAGATGAAAGCATGAAGAAAATGTTAGAGGAGATGTCTGCTAACATGAAGCAGATGATGGAGGAAAATGCTAGTAATATGTCTGCTAATTTGAAAGCAAGCATGACTAGTAGTATGAAGCAGATGCTGAATGAAAGTATAAAGGAGATGGAAGTTAGGAATAATAGTCGAATGGAGGAGAATGCTAGTAATTTGAATGCAAGAATGGAGGAGAATGCTAGTAATATGTCTGCTAATTTGAAGGGTGTCCAAACTAGCGCTGCTAATTTGGAGGAGAATATGTCGCGTTTACAGATTAATACCCTAGGAATTGAGAATACTGTGACGGACATGCGTACAGAGGTGTCTAATGTCCATAAAGATGTGTCTATTGTGCATAAAAGTGTTGATGATGTTAAATTTGATGTGTCTAAGGTACAGAAAGACCTTACAATGTTAAATCTAGATGTAGCTAATGTCCGAGGGGATATTTCTTGTGCTAGAGCCGAAGTAGTTGTTGTCAAAAACGATGTAGCGACTGTCCAAGACAAGGTCGAGGAAGTCCAAAAAGAAATTCAAAAAGCTAGAACTGATGTATCTAATGTTCAGGTAGACATTAATAACATTCATGCGGATATAACTGAGGTGCAAAGTGACATAACTAAGATTCAGGTAGAGGTCAACACAGTTTTCGTAGATATTACTAAAGTCCAAACTGATGTGAATAAAGTCAGGGAAGAAATCGAAAACTCAAAAACTCTTTGTACGCGTAATATAACTGCATTAGCGACTAGGTTAGTCGATGAATCAGTTAGAACAACAACGTCTTTAGCAGAGTTGAAGTATGATGTAGAGGTCATGAGAACACAGGTATTAGACCACAATAGAGTATTAAAAGAGGATATCGAAGTAGACATAGCCGAAATGTTAACAGCAAACGTAGCGGTATGGAAGGACGAGTGGAATAAGTCAAGTGGGGAACATGTAACCCAAATTCAGGAAAGGATTGAAAGAAAACTTGCCAGTACGCAGATAGAAATTAACAATGAAGTAGTACAGATTAGGAAAGATTTAAGTGTCAGGATAAATTCGCTATCCGAAAAACAAGTTGACGATAGAACACAACTAGATCAGGATATGCAAACTTTAAAATCTACATTAGAGGATCAAATTCATAAAGTTGTCTCGGATGTAAATGAAACGACGAGTAAACTGAAAAATTTGAAGTTAGGAGAGGCTAGTTTAATGCAGGACTACAAAGAAGAAATAATCAAGAAAGTCTTAACAGAAATCACCGACAAGGATACAGAAGGCTTAGCTTGCGAATTGAATAGGAATTATGCTAGAAGACATAACCTAGAGCCAGAAGAAAGAGACGTGACTCCTGAAGAACGTGTATCCAGATTCAGAGAGGAGGATGACGAGAGGAACATGGAACCTGAGTGGAATTATCGAGATAGTGGGAAAAACTATCCGGATTCATATCCGAGGAACGTGACGGTCATTAGGAATTTCGAAGACAAACCACAAAAATTCAGTAACACTGATAGTTTGACACCTATAGAGTATGTAAGGAATCTCAAAGATTATTTCATCGAAGCTCACATTCCCAGAGAGAGAGAGATGAAGATAGTAGAGAGATATCTGATTGGAGGACCCCTTGAATGGTTTCGCGCATTTAGATACACATTCAGTAACTTTGACGAGTTTGCAGAGGCATTAATCAAGCGATTTTGGTCTATAGAAGCGCAGAATTCGTTAAGAGCGGAGGTGTATTCGAGAAAATACTCAGGTACTCCTCCAACGAGGTACGCTGATTTCTTTACGAGTCAGTTGTCCCGCTTGAGATTTTTGCAACCCCCATTGTCCACGGAGCAACTAATAGATGCGATTTCTCGTATGCTGCCAGTTGAGGTGAGGAGACTTATAATTTCGTCCAACATCAGGGATTTATCCAGCATGGATGAATTACTGAGAAGATTAGACTACACAAGCCCAATGCCTAACGTAGTCCAAAAAGGTCAAAGGCAGGAGTTTAAGGAAATCAATACGGTATACATGGACCAAGTCCAACAAACTGACAAGCCAGAGCAGGAGAAAACTGATAATGTAGGTCCTCACAGGAATAATCAGTTTAGAAATTACAGATCACAAGGTTACCGACCGTATCAACAGAGAAGAGGTTGGAACTACAACCGAGGAAACTACAATGGAAGAGGCAGATATTACAACAATAATGGGTATAACCGTAACTATAATAGGAATAACCAAAACCAAAATAGAAACCAGAATACTCAAAGTCAGGTTATGACACCCGATCAATATCAGCAAAGAGAAAAGGAAAGCCAGCAATACTTAAAAGAATTAAGAGATAAAGAAGCTGACAATCAAAAGAAAAGGCAGGATGTTGTAATCGATCCTGGACCTTCTACGAGCCAGCAGAACTTTGAAAATAGAAATACTGGTCAGAAGAGAAAGTAGAGAGGAAAGGAATACATTAACCACACCCAACCCAGAGTAGAAGAAATATATGATTAAGGAACATAGAGGAAATATCATACTAGAGTAAGCCAGTAATAATTCAATTTCGTGTTCAAGAGAGTTGAGATACTTGTAACACTGAGTTTAAAAACAATTTGCAACTGTTTTTTAAAACGTGGTGGGAGGAGAATGCCCCCGTAATTGAATTATATAGAGACCACGGTGGCTATATTTGAAATTATAATGAAAGTTATGGTTGTCATAGTTATGACGTGGGTAGTCATGACGTAAGCACGGATGACGTAAATGTTATACCAGCAGGTTACTCGAGCTGAGATTCTCAGTGACGTCATGCATTTTAGTCGAGAATGTTCCAAGATGTACGACGCAGTCGCAGGAAACGAGGAATTCGGCTGAGGAAGAAACTATGCTATTGGAGGAGAGGCATGAACCAATCAACGATAGTTTAAAGGAAGACGGAGATTGCTGAAACTATGGTATTTTTATTACTTTTGGAATGCAGAATTGTGGAAATCCATTTGCAGTAAGGGCATTGATTTGGAATTTTGGTGAAATTTATTTTCAGTTTTTGAATTTTGAAAATCCGTCATGTATTAACGAAGTTGGAACTTTGAGCGATGACGCAGTATCACGCTTTGGAAGGGATGGTAACGCCCCTCGTGAAGTTAATAAAAGGGCTTGCGCAGAAGAGAGGAGCCCCTTTCGTTCTCTGATCATTCTGAAATCTCATTCTCAGATCATCGAAGTATATTTGTGAAAGTTCTTTTCTTATACATTCATTATAGTGAGACGTCGAAGTGAACAGCAGTGAAAAGAATCGTCTTTATAACGTGTGGCGAGGCCACTATATTAACGAGATCCAAGTCAAACTAGGTGAAGTTGAAACGGACCTTAGAAAGCTTCTACAAGTTTAGCTTCGAACAGTTAGCGGTCTACGATAAGCTAATTGTATTGTGCAGTGCTACATGCAGTTATAGAGAAAAGCAGAACAATTTCGACCGATTAGTTCGAAAGATATTAGCAGTTCTATACGACTGAGAAAAGTGATTATCTCGCCACAAGAGAAGCACTTTTGTATAAGCCAGAATCAACGCAACGGCTGACGCTGCGAGTGGAATAGAAAGACTTCAGATTGCTTGGTTACACAACGATACAGTATAATGGAGCAATTGAATACGGCAGTTTGTTCTTCTAACACTACAACCGAAGAGCAGATGGAAGGCTAAAAGGCTTATTGCAATTGGGACATACTTCAACGGAGTAAGATAGCGACATGGAACTTCGCTAATTGCTATTCCACACAAGCGAACATGCGGTGAATACCATCTACACCCATGTTTCGTAATTAAAGGCTGAATACCATCGAACAGCCTTAGAAACAATTTCATACTCTGAATATGAATAATTTCTTCGGAAATTTCTACAAAACTTCATGGCGATTGTCTACTGGAACTTCAGGGAATTTTTCAAGAGAGGTCAGGGATATCCCGACTCACACAGAAGATTATTGCCGGAAGGATGTCTATTCGTCTTCGAGGAGCAGAGCGATTCACGGAGAAGGAAGCAGTTCGATTCTCCGAGGGTGCTATTTCCTATTTCGAGGATGGAGCTCAACTTTAACGTGGTGAAATGGATCCATCAGCAGTCTTCTTTGGGGAATTTTCCTCTGGAACGTCAATCGGCAGATAAGGTAGTCGTGAACGTTTATTGTATTTGAGTATATTAATGATGTTTGAGCAACCATTTTTCCCATATTTTTATCCTCATGTATTTTTGCCCTATTTTCTTGTTGAGATTCATATTCTCAGTACACCTTGATGAGTTTTGCATTTTTCGTCGATTTATTAAGACATTGTTATGTCATGGGCTTAGTTAATGATTTTGAATCAGTTGAGACTGATATTTAGAATTTTCAGTAATTAATATTTTTGTAGTCACGATTTGACTGTAAGTTAATGATTTTTATGGCAGATTTAAATTCAGACAGCGTGTCATTTTATTAAAGTAATTCTACCCCAGTTTAATTACTTTGACCAATTTTCTGTCATCATCAAGAAGGAAGAACATTTAAATGATTTTAGAGCGTTAAAATCTCTTACGTTGTCGACGATCTTGGAAATACTAGTCGTTATTTGAATTGATTGCAACACAGACATTTATCGTCAGTTATGAATGATCATTGCATTATAGACACTTTTGTGAAAGAGTAACTTTAATAATGAATTATTGAATGCATTAAAGTCAAGTACTTTTGTTAGGAGTTTTTCTCAATTAGAGAATTATAGAACGATGTTTGCATTTCCTAGTCTAATTGGATTCTATTCGACTACTTTGCATTTTTGTCGCACTTTATTTGAAGATAGTATTTTCATACTACAATTTTTTTTTTAAGATGGTAATCTTAAATTTTGATAGACCAGACAGGCGTATATAAGCGTATTCACTATTAAATTTGTTTGTGATTGGCAAGTTTTGACTTCATTTCGGTTCATGAATGAAATTCACGAAGGTTAAATAGAAAAACAGTTTTGAAACTATTAATGATTATAAAAAATTTTAAGTGGAACTATGAATGTATAATCGCTAGTGCAGCGCGTGTTGAAAGTCGCTGAGATATAATGCCCTTGAATATGAAGGAAGTTCCCACAGGAATAAATGTTAAAGAATTATTTGTGGAAGTTTTGTAAGTTATGTGGAAGTTGAATGCCATATAGATTAATATATGATGATTTTGGGCATATTTTTAATGCAGTTTGTGCATTAACTTGTTAGCGAAGGATTTTCCGCTGGAGTAAGATTGTCATAGTTCGTTGAAAATAAATCAAGTGATTTACTGTTATAATTAACACGAGTTTTGAAAGAATTTGAGATAAGATTTTGAATGAAGGTTGCCGTCACAAATCATTATTAAAAACCTTTATTAAACCAGATTGTGACATTAATATGTATAACTAACCTTCATTGGTCGATTATATAAATCACGATTATGAAAATTACCAACCGAATGAACATGTGGTCAATGTATTTATTAAATTAATAATTTAAACAATTTAAAATGTTAATATTGTAAATAAGTGCTGTAAATATTTTTGAAAATAATGTGAAACGAGAGTGATGTTAAAGACGTGCTTATAATATTTTTATTGTCTTTGACAAATATTATAAACAATTTCTAATTGTTATAAATAATTTATGTGATTTTGTTATAAACATTTAAGAGCTAATTAAACATTTGGATTGAACTTAACAAATTTAGGGAATTAACATAATGATTCAATAGGATGTGAGCAAAGTACTTGAAAGATTTGCGTAAATATAAATGTGAGTTGTCTTGTAGACATATAAAAGTTTGAGAGAGCAAGCTGTATGTTACGTAACGTAGCAGGTGAGAAGGGAGTCCATTTGACCAGGCTGCAACAGGTTCGAGGTTAGCTCGCAGCTGGGCCAACATCTGGTTCACAGAGAGTGAGGTCGTCCACACTCCGGCCTTGCGACTATAAATACCATTCTCATGTTTATTAAAAGGAAACCAAATGCTCTATATATGTCACACCCTGATGTCCTTTTCCAATCCAATAGTGTTATGAATATTACGTTATTTGGAGCTCTTGGGAGCTAAAATGTTTTATATCATGTTGTATGATAATTTTTGCAAGTCCTACTGGAGGACGTAGTCAGATTGACTTGGGCTTCTGTTAGCCACGTTGTTTTTGTTGTGTTAGTAAAATCATACCCTTTATTAGAAATAAAGCTTTTGTACAGTTCAAAGTTCTCGTCTTCGTTCTTGGTTCATTTTTAAATATCATGGTGGAGGTTATTGTGTGAACAGACTTTTAGTGATCCTGTTGTCAACTCAAACCCCGAGATAATTAAGAGGTAAGTAACGGTAAGTATGAACCCCCGTCTATTTTGGTGTGTTCCACAATGATTTCCTGTGAACTTCTGTGCTCTTATCTCGATAGTATCTGTCAGTGCCATTTTCATTGATGTAGCTATGCCGGTGCAATTGATAATTGGCAATCCGATTGAGGGGGCGGATATCTGACAGCCTACTATCCAGGTAAACGGGGACAGTACCAAACTGCTTATGCATTTCCATATGTTATCGCAACTTCTTCTGTCATAGTATTCTCTAGCATTTTGTAAGTACGGTACCGTAATATGGCAAGGAATTTCATATTATTGAAATATATTATCTTTGTACTAATTATAAGATTTGTTTTCCAATTTATTGATTAAATCAGACGTGAAGTTTAAAACGAAGAACTTCAGCATCCCGAATTCCGTAAGCTATGCACCATAGAGTCTTCCTTCAAGATTTCATGATGACATTAACTTTTGTTAATTTATCATTCAGTTTGGTTGTGATTGCCCTAGATATCATTTCCTGGACAACTGACCACAAATCCTTCACCAATGGTTTAATGTCTTCATACAGACGTTTTGCTTGAAACGTTACGAAATTAGATGCAAGCGATTCATGTGGTTTATATTTGCAGCAAATGTTTGCAAAATGGAACTATTAGTATATTTCACACATTCTAGCATGTCTATCAGAGTATTTAATCAGAAAACAAATTATGATTTCATATTTTTAAATACATTTCTATATACATTACTTGACTAGTTTAGAAAATACTTTACTTCCTGAAGTCGCATTCTAGTACTGGAAGCTTCTTCTAATATTGCAGCTAAAGAAATAATTCATTTCAATAACATGGCTACTTCTGTACAAAATATTCCACAACATTCTAATTTGTAACACATTTGCTATAAAACGCAAAATCTGAAAATCATAGTTGCTGCAAAACTCTAAATCTGAAAATCATAGATGCTACAAACGCTAATCTGAAGATCATAAACGCTACAAAACACTACATTTTAAATGTTACAAAACGCTAAATCTAAAAATCACAGATGCTACAAAACGCTAAGTCTAAAACGCTAAATCTGAAAATCATAATCGCTACAAAACACTACGTTTTACATGTTTCGAAACGCTAAATCTAAAAATTACAGATGCTACAAAACGCTAAATCTTTCTATATAGGCCTAGATCTTTCTATATAGATGCTCTTAGACGCTAAATCTGAAACTCATAGTTGGTACAAAACGCATAGATGCAACAAAACGTTAAATGCAAAATCCATTGATGCTACAATGAAAAAATCATAGATGTTACAGAACGATAAATCTGAAAATCATTGATGTTACAGAACGATAAATCTGAAAATCACAGATGCTACAAAACGCTAAATCTGTCTATATAGATCTTTCTATATAGATGCTATTAGACGCTAAATTTGAAACTCATAGTTGCTACAAAACGCATAGATGCTACAAAACGCTAAATCTGAAAATCATAGATGCTACAAATGCACTAAATATGAAAAATCATAGATGTTACAGAACGCTAAATCTAAAAATCATAGTTGCTACAAAACTCTAAATCTGAAAAAATCATACATGCTACAAAACACTGAATATGAAAATCATAGTCGCTACAAAACGCTACCGATTCAAATTTTGGGAATTTTAAATGCTGAAATCACCAAACTCGTATTATCTTCTAGGTTGTATGATAACATGGCGTAATGATTAACAATATCATTGTACCACACCATTCCCTCCCCCTCCAACTTTTGCTGATGTCGAAGAGAATCTTGATATAGTTGTTCGCTCCTGTCCATGAAGATAATCATGCTTTATTTTTAATTATGGCGATAATATTTTCAATTGTAATTTGTATGTACCCGTACAGTTTTTTTTTCATCCTTAAATAATTTATTCACGTCAAGAATTTTATCTTGACTTCAAACATCATTTCTTTTCTTTTTTATTTACCCTGAAAGGAGCTTCTGTACATTATCCGACTAAGATCTTCCGATAATTACATAGACCTACCTGCTCACAACCGTACGTCAAATGTTGATCCTGCGAAGATGGTTCTGTGTTATTCTTTAATTTTCTAGTGATATTATAACAGAGACACTTGCCTGTCTCGTACATTTTTGGCTACTCTTCTCCAAATTTAGATTTCATTATTCTTTGTGGGAATTTAATTTCTTTTTGATGATAATGTGATTTCAGTTGCCTTGTGTAGGCCATTTTTGTGGAACCATGTAATGACCTAGGCATTAACTTAGATATCGCGTTTACGCCGTCACTTGGCAACTGAACCAGAATTATTTGATCCACCAATATTTGTGACAGAGAGAGGAATATAATCTTCCTGCCTTTCTTTCTTTCTTTCTTTCTTTCTTTCTTTCTTAAAAAATCCAAGTACATCCGCCAAAAGTTGTTTGAAACGAGGCAGCAAGTATTTAGCCTATGGTAGGGATGCAGTTATTTTATCATTCACCTAATGGCACAGTTGTTATATTTACTTGAAGATCTGGTCACCGAATGCTGTTAGTGCCTAAAGGGTTTTATTAAAATCAAGGACATCGTAAGGGAGTCGATAACTGCTGCACAGGTGTTTGGTAATTCATGTAACAAAAACCTACAAATACAAAACACTCCCGCTATTTTAAACACAGCCTAAGCTGGCCTGGGGGACTTGTTCCGTGCACCAATATTGAAATAACAGCTGTGAATGGTGTCCATAATAACATGACAAACATACTGAAATGTTTATGTTGAGCACAAGTCAGTTTTACTAATGTTCGCTTTACAACTAATTTGTATGTTCCATTGAGAGTTTGTGAAATTACAGTAATTCATGCCGAGAACCAGTAGTTTATTTTGCAAAGGTCGTCACACGACATTTTACTTCATTTAAGACTGCTGTATCATCCATTTCCTTGAATGAAAAGTACCATTAACAATACACAATAGGAATTGTGCTTCTTAAACTACTATAGCAATTAATTCAAATTATAAAGTCAACAACATTAGGATAAAGAGCAACCATTATTCTATACAATGTCTTGAAAGTTTAAAAAATGACCAGTTCATTCTAAGTCATTCTGTCTCTTTAGAATCTCGTTAAGAAGTAAGCTAATGACATTTGAATTCGCGATATTCCACTTCCCTTTCCTTAAGCCGAAAGAGTCATTTCCGATATGCATTATTAGCATCGTTGTCGACGAGAACAAACAGAGAAAGCAGCACATGCTTTCTTAAAGGACAGTTGAATGACATGCATGCATGGCCTCCTTAACGATACGACTGTCATTTGCGAAACAAACGACCAGTGGCAGAGAATACAGTAGATCATGTCATTAGCCTTCAGGTATCGACCATAATACATCCAGGCTATTCATGGGATATTTAAAGAAATTAGATGGAATAGTTACGATATTGAAGAGTTATCTCTGTTTGAAGTTTTGTAGCGTCTTGAATTCAATAAGACGGCGTACCGTATCTCTTATTTCTTACGGTCTATTCATTTATAATGTCATTCCATTGCTTACCATATAAAGTGGACATTGGATGGACAATTTATGAGCATTTGAAGAACATTACTTTCAGGATGAACTCGTGTAAAGTGCCGTATAGTTTCACTTAGATAAATAATTTATTTACTTATGACACTTGCTGATGAGTCTATTACTAGAGCCCGGCGTGGATAAACAAAAGGTTATCCGCTTCTACCCCGCATCCGCAAGACTTTTATCCGCATTCGCTTGTTTCTTATCAAATCTACTGACATTATTATTTTTGTATTTATTAGATAAAGCTTGACCTATTAAAGCAACACATTTACACATTTGGGGAGAAAGTCGTTCCCCTAGGCTGTGTATGTCATGTGCTATGTTTACAATGAATGTTATTCAGCCAGAGTGGCAAACCTTTTCAGTTCGAATGACATAATTTGAATGAGATTAGCATATATCGTCATCTTACATTTGTCATGGAAAAACATAACGGAATAAATATCATTATGTCGTAAACATCCAGGTCCTAGTAATGATATTCAACTAGTTCAGATTGTATTCTATAATCTATCCGCAAATTTACTTCAAACATCCGCAGCTTATCCGCTATCCGCACAGCCATGAAAACTATATCCACATGATGACGAATTTTGCGGATATCCGCGTAGGGTTTATCTATAACTCATGCTTGTGGTTGTGATTTGTGTCTGCATCACTGCTTGGTGATGTATTGTTGTCGCCTTTTGGTCCGGCTCCCCATTGAGGCTACACACGTGTTCATGACAACGTATACGGAAATTCCGTCCTCCCTGGGTTGCCTATATAGCTATTTCCTTGCTAAATAAAGTTTTTTCCCCGCTAAATATAGCTTTTTTCAAACTGAGCCTAGCCCCAAATAATGTTTAATCCCTCCTAGCGGGGCAATTAGCTTACTTTCTTTTCTTAGAGGGAGGGAAGTTGTATATTATACTGCAAAATGAGAAACATGAAAGGTAGCTGTACGCAATCCAAAGAATTTGCTTACAAATGTCTTGTGAGACCTATTTTGGAATCCGTCACGAGTGTGTGGGAGACCTACCAGTCAACTCTAACGAACACATTGGAGATGGTGCAAAGGAAAGCTGCAAGATTTGTACTTGGCAAATTTTCCCAAACTGACAGTGTCTCTAACAAGTTAAAGTCATCAGGATGGGAATGTCTTCACAACGGGAGATATAAAGGACGACTGTAGGAGATGTACAAAGCATAGGCTGCACAGGTGAGCTGGCCTGGAATGAATTGCGAAACCAAATGCATGAACCAGATTATATGGGTAGGATAAATCATACTTACTAAACTCGAAAACCTTATTTAGCTAAGTATTATTTTATAAACAGGCTGCCTGTATGCTTCGGAATGCCTAGGACTAACAACTAAAATAGACATTGAAGAAATTGAAGAAAAGAACGAAACATTTTAAGAAAAATTCTCGGACCAAAATAAAATGTGCTGACAAATACTGATTACGTAGTAACAAAGACGTATTTAAAACATGCAGCAGTATCTCAGATACCATACGAAAATGAAGGGCTAAAGTCTTTGGACATGTTTCAAGAATGCCTGACGACCGACTAACTAAGAAAATGTTTAACCACTTCAACAAGCCCAATAGAAAAGGCAACTCTTATTAAAAAATGGTTTGCTAACACCAAGAAGGATCTACAAGAAATGAACATCACTGTTCAAGACATCCGCAACAGAACCACTTTCAGAAATAAGATACACACATTTGAGGGGTTCCTGGAGCCAGAAACAGCGACTAAGAAGAAACATCATTGGACAGCTGAAAAGAAGGAAGCTGTGAGCAAGAGAATGAAGGAATACTGGCGGCAAAGAAAACTTAATTCATGAAGAGTTATTTACGTGGTCCATAGTTGGCCAAAGTTGATTATGGTGATGAAACAGGGGTTTTGAATGTTTTCAAGAAGAAAATAAATACAGTAGACTACAGTAGACCCGTGGTGTTGGGGTAGCGAGCCTGCCTCTTACCCGGAGGCCCCGGGTTCGATTCCCGGCTCCGTCAGGGATTTTAGAAACTGACGTGAGAGCTGGAACGGGGTGCACTCAGCCTCGTGAGGACAAATGAGTAGCTCTCTGACAATGACGCAGCGGCCCGATCACGGAGACCAAGATTAACGGCTGAGGGGACCCGATACGCTGACCACGTGTCACCCCAATATATGCAAGCCAAATGGCTGGGCAGCGGTCGCTTGGTAGGCCTAGGCCCTTCATGGGCTGTAGTGCCACGGGTTATTGTATTCATGGAACACATTGACATTTTGGAGAGCAATTGAGATATGTGTAAATATCTTGTTACCACCAGGTTTTGCTTCACAGTGCATATTAATAAATATAAATTAATCTAGTTTTAATGAAAAATATAATATTTTAATATGGATCTAGACAATTATGTGGGTACGTTAACACTAATTAGAAGATCATTGTTAACATCTTGAGTGTGAGATAGTCGAGTTGCTACATATTGCTACGCCCTGCAATTCCCCGAATTACGGTTATCTCCCAGTTACTAGAACCTCTCCCATTGATCCATCTTAATTACGCTACCGCTGCTATATAAAACTGGGTTATATTTTAGAGAGAATCGAGTAACTGGAAAATTACTGGAATTGGGAACAAATAGGATGCTACGCTAATACAAAACCCAGTTCAGAAGGACCAAGATAAAATGTATGTACAAATAAACACCTGTTTCCTACTTGTCACAGAAATAATGCCACCGCTTCCTTATGAACTGGATAGCATTGTTTATGCCGATCTTAAGGTAGCACGGTAGGTTGTTTCATGTACAAACAGATCCATTTACAAACCCCATTTTGGACGAGAGTCCTTGGTAGTGGGCTGTTTGGTAGCCAAGATAAATTTTGTCCAGAATTTTCGGGGGTATAATTTGGGTGAAATAGATGTGAGAACAATACACTTAGGGTAATTTTAATGTATTCACAAGTGATATATGTGACATGACTGCATCCTAGAATGCAAGAAAAAATGGTGTAAGTCTAACCGTTTGTCCAATAATGGTGCTATCTATAAGAATCTAATTTCCCTGGGTTGTGTGTGTGGGGGGGAATGAGAAAATCACAGTGAGAAAGACAACCAAATGTTCTTGTTGCTCATCTAAGCCACTCAAATTTGTTTTATGAAACCTATTTTAGAGGCAGCTGACCTTGCTGTTCCACTCCTTAAAATAAAAATGTCTAACTAAACCTATTTTGGTAAACCAGTTTTCTCGAATGCCAATTACCGTCTAACTAATCCATCTTAATCATACAATTAATTACAAAATTTATGTGAATATAATTCTTCATTTCAGACCTTGAATACTGCGATTTGTTTCCAATTCTTTTTATTATGCTTCGATGATTTTCTGATGCACAACATATTAATAGTACATTATGCAACGAGACAATAATTAAGACACGAGTATGTTTATGAAACGAGCGAAGCGAGTTTTATAATTTCCATATGAGTGTCTTAATTACCATTATAGGCGACTGTTTATGTTCAACGATAATTATAACTTTATTTTATTTAATTTTATGTTCGAACAGAAATATACATAAATATCTGTCGAGATTCAGTCACTTGAATTCAGTGATCGGAGTGTAAGTGCCGTTTTTGCTCTCTGTGCTTTACAAGTTCTCTGACCCACGCATGCGTTCTGTCTGCTTGGCAATGCCGTATGTTTACAGCCTGCCGATCTGCACCAGCATTCACTCAAACTGTCACCGAAGTTGTATGAAAGAATGCCCTGTGTAGAAATTGGTGTTGGGGATATTAAGGTACAGTGCTATTTCTTTTCTCATATTCGCCAGTTTATGTACGCGAACACATGCAATCTTCTGGACTTAGATTCATAAATTTCTTTCATATGTCATAGTATTTTCTTATTACCTTAAAGGTTCGTGCTGATTTTATCTTTGTGTTTGCCATTATAACTACAATGGTTGATCGGATATCTTTTTCATTGTCAACTTTCAAATCATGTAATTCATGTCCGACATGTTGGATTCTCTGTTCAAGTGCGAAGCTATCAAGTACCTAATTGGACACACATCCTACATTTTGAACTCTGATTGGTTGGAGAAACTCTATCATAATAAAAACTAGTAGCCTACTTTAATGACCATCAACATGATACAATTTTCTGACATATACCTAATATTTTCATTTCGACATCGTCGAACATCAACTGTATTAGCTTACACTATTCACTGAACAGAGTAGGAGAACAGGATGGTGAAGCTATAACCCAAGAACACCAGGGGGCTGTGCTAACAATTATCAGACATACAGTAGGGGTAGTTGAAGAGCTCCTAGAGGGCCATGGTGACAATTACGAGGCATTTAGCTCGCAGAACGACCCCAGTCCCTAGAGACATGCAGGGCAGGGGACAATGTGTTACTTGGCTTTTAACATGCCCCCTAGTAGGAGATACAATTAACGGGGGATGTATGACTTGGGCTGCATTTCCTTAGGGCTTTCAGTCTGAACTACTACTAATCGAGAACAGGATCACAGACAGAGGAACGGATCTAATTTATATTTTGTGTGATCATTTGTTAACGGATTGTTTAATTATCTCCTTTTCTACGCTCATCAAGGGGCACTTATGTAAGTCTAACACGGATACTCTGGTAGAGTCTACCCTCCGATCGGATTGTAATTGGCAGAGGATATTATTGGAAGGTCTCTCTATACGATGGTAAAAAAATCGGCTCAAATTAACATTAAGCCTGAATTTAAAGCGATTGAAATGACGCAGAACAGGGAGTCAGTGCGTGGAAATGGAAGGTTTGCGGCTGCCTGGTCACTTTGACAAGGCAGCATGCTTTAAATAGAGTATTAATGTTAATTTGAACTCATTGTTTTACCAGCATCTCGTGAAGAGATCCACTCAGTTATTCGATTTCTGTGGGCAAAATATATAACCGCGGCTGAGATTCACCAGCAGAGTCATCTTCCTTCACGACAACGCGTGACCTCATACAACCCAGAAGACCACCATGCTGCTGAAGCAGTTTCGCAGGGACATCATTGACGATCCTCCCTACAACCCAGACCTCGCTCCAAGTGACTTTTACCTGTTCCTCGCTTGAAGGACGAGGAGGTGCAACACTTGGCGACAACGTGGCTGAACACGCAAGGACAGGTTTGTTACCATGAGGGAACATTCAAACTTATCCCACGAAGCGGCAAGTGGCTAAACCGATATGGAGACAATGTCTAAAGACAAGATGTTCAGTAAAAAAACATATAGCCTACTTTCTCCTAAATGTATGAGTATAGTTATAACACTTTGTCTTCATCAATGAGTATCATTTCTTGGTTGAAGACCTTAGAAACTATTTACCTCTACCAAATATCAGAACCTCGGGAAAAATACTACCATCATTGAAGAAAGAAAGAAAGAAAGAAAGAAAGAAAGAAAGAGAAGACAGATCTCAAGAATTTTATGGAACTGGAGACATAATCGATCGGACGTGAGGAACATCCAACTTTGAGTTGAGGCATGGGTTTACACGTCTGGCTGTCCATGGTTTTCACCACCTTAATTGCATTAACAAACCTTTCCATGACCCAACAGTGACGTGTGTATGCCAACTATGTGCACACGCATGTGAACGCTACCACTTAGAGCTTAGATCAATCAAAGAATATGCAATTCAAATACCCAGAGCGCAATTTTAGTGTACATGTTCATTCTTTATTTTCGATTGCTATTTGGCTGCAATAAAAGTATTAATTAATATCCTGAACTAGCACCAACAGATAGAGTACAGGTACTATGTGAGATCGTTTTGGTCTTTAGTTCATTTTTTTAAATAATCTAACGTAGCCTATGTAAGTTACTATCAGTTGGCTGTATTCGTTCACGCGTCACTGCAGACTTTGTAACCTTAGTTTCTGATCACACCTAGTCCTACCTCTACAAAATACTACTAAACTTACAATATCTCCCATAAACAATCACTGACGAGTTTTTTAATTTTGGAGGGCTGTGACTGTTAGTGGGTGTCATTGCAAGGGCGTATATTCATTTTTTCGGGGGTGCTGACTATCCGGGAAAATTGTGAGTATTCTCAGGGGATTGTCTCCGCAAAATACCAAGATATATCAACCAATATCTTAAGAGCATATAACTTTGTGTAATTATTTTAGATAAGTGTTAAGTGTAAAATTGTAAGTTTACACGGCCAACAATTGGTGGCAATACAAAAATTTGTAAAATACAACACAACACACAAATAAAATGTTATACTTAATGAATTTTCTATTATGACCTATGGAGTATGAATGGCAAATATCTAAATATTTGTCAATTTACTCGTAATAAGCAGAAAGGTACACAGTTACTTTTTTACAAGCTGATAATTTATTTCTCAAACGTACCGTACTGTGGAATTCTCAGTTTTGCCTCACAAGGCTGAGTGTACCCCGTTCCAACCCTCAGACCAGAATTAAAATTTCTTGGCAGAGCCAGGAATCGAATTCGAACCTCCTTGGTGGCAGCCAAGAATGCTAGCCGCTACACCACGAGAGAGTCTAATTTGAATCTTAATATTGTTCATAACTTAGCCAATAAGTTAAGATTAGGGTACAACCAAATTTACAATTATTTTACTAAAGCAACACATTCTTATTTTAATTCAAATACCCAGAGCGCAATTTTAGTGTACATGTTCATTCTTTATTTTCGATTGCTGAGAATAGCGGAACATCCACAGCTCCCCCCTTGATATACGTCCCTGAGTCATTGTAGTGCTATTTTGTCTTCTATAGATCTGACGATGCTTGCTCGACGAGCGAAATATATCATCGCTTAGTTTCTTTTCCCTCTTCTGTAGTCCAAAACAAATAACCTACAGTTTATATGGTATTAATCACATGTAATTCTTTTCAGGCTATTTTTCGCATGTTCCTGTAATTGGGATTACATTACGTTGACCAACTGAAAATTTTCATATCGATTCAAATATTGTAAAGAAAAAATAGAACAATCAAAGAAATCAGATGTCCTCTTTTATTGAACAAAATATCGTAACACTGTCTATACCAATCTGTTCAGGCTGGGAAAAGGTCAGCGGAGAGAAGATTTGAGCTATTGCACGTTCACTCGTGACGCCAAGTCTATCTCTGCAGGAACAGCTGTGAGTGTCTTTTGTTAGCTAGGCCTTGCTCGTCCTATTGTTGAAGTGTGACGCGTTCCCACCCATAAATAACCTCGACCTCTCTCCTGCTTGCGTATTGAGAATTGGGGGATGAAAGATGTCGTTAGCACATTTCGATAAGAATGCTTTGTCATCGTCATTACGTACAACAATGAAGAATCAATCTTCAGTTCCAGCCTGCGTTAGGAAAGAAAATATTGTTCCCGTTACGGATATTATATAAATGAGCCGTAACAATACTTTCTCTTTTGGAAGGAGATTCATAGATAATGACGGTGAAGATGGTAAAAGGAGTAATAACGAGAAGTCATGCCCACTCACATCACTCGCATAAAGGTCGTTGTAACTTCATTTGGGTGTTTAGAACATCACAGTTATCTGTCTCGTGTTCTTGTTAAAGTCCACCGTTCTTTAAATGCAAAGCCCTTGGCTTATATCAAGTTACTGGCAGGTTACTACAGAATAGAATAGATGGGATATAGTATTTTATTTACCACCAGCAGGATATAACCAATCATAGATGAGGTAACAAAACATATTTTAACAATTATTAAATTAATAGTCTACCTCATCGTGTTGGAAGCCATGTTTCAGAGTTGCCTTAGTAATCAAAATTTGATTTTCAGTCGAACCGTACTTAGGTCCTTTTTAATTATAGGGGATCTCTAAGTTTTGGTAAAATGCCAGTGGCATTTTCCTTCATTATTATGACATAGCTTGAAATAATTGAACTGAATATCTACAATTTATTCTTCTAAATGTGACCACACTGCCTACCGACTCACAGGCCTCTTTACTGTCGGATTTTTAAAATTATGGATACCCGAGATTAGGTCCTGATTTCAAACAAACCTATGCCAATATTTTCCGTGTGTCTGAAAATCACGAATGAGAGCTTCAAAATGAGAACAAGTTTCCTGTTGTACGATAATCCTGGGCTGATAAAATGTAATATTACAAACATTATAAGAAGTTCTTATTGGTTAACTAAAAAAAATGAAACTTGGGTTTTACACTACCAATACTTGTGTCTATAAATTGTGAAAATTTCATTGCCCTCAGACATGTAGTTTTTCATGTATAAATTTTTAAGTGTGCGGTTCCTGAAAATAACGCCAAAATCCCGGACAATCATTCATACAATCGAAAATTAAACAATAAGTTCCGTGACGAACTAATGAGCCTACTTTTCTTAAAATTTAAGATTCATGACAATGATTAATCTATATGGACCCATCTAGAATAATGACGAAGTTAAGTTGATAATACCAAAATTCTCAATTAGTTCAAAATACTGTATACCTGACAGAGTGTAGCCTAATAGACAACTACAGTTGGCAGCCCTGGTGACTGAATATATTCTTAGTTATATCTCTTAAGGTACAGAATGCACATACAAAATTTGGTTGAAGTCCAATGGATAGCATGGACGTACAGAATGCACATACAAAATTTGGTTGAAGTCCAATGGATAGCATGGACGTTACATGCAGTTAGACATTGGATCTATCAGTGCGCGTAAAATCATGTTAGCAACAACGTCATGCATGTGTTGCTCATAAATAATCTGAATATATTGTGCCAATTTTTGATGAAATCCATTTGTTCGTATTGAAGTTACATGTATTTAAAAATTGGACCCATCAACGGGTTTAAATCATGTTGGCAGCATTGACGTATATTAGTTACTCCAAATTAATCTAGAATGCAAAGTTTAGAGCTGTTGGCTTCCATACATTCTAATATATTGGTATTAGGACTAAAACAAAGAGAGAGCATTTATTAACAGTTTGCTGCCCGGTAGCTCTTAAGAATATGCACAGTCATATCTGCTGTAGTACACATACATACGAATTGATAGTGTAGAAGTTACATGCATTACACATTGGACGTATCAGCAGAATTGTAAACACTTTGGCAACACTGCCACCTGCAAATTATACTGAAATATTATTATCTATATGTGTGCCAATTTTGGAATAGTTCCCATGCATGCTTTAAAAGATATCCAACATGGAGCTCAATTATCACTTGCGTTTTTTCAGCAGTTGGTAGCACTGACATAATGTTCAAATGTGGCCTTGAGATATTCAGATATATCTTTACTCATACCAAATTTGATTTCGATAGCTGCAGCCGTTTAGGAGTTGATAGGTGGGGACACACACAGACAGAACGACAGACAGACATACACTTGCCCGGATCGATCTCATAAGTCTATTTTTTCCTCATTTTAGCCTATTTTCATTTATAAAGATGTTCAGTAAAGAACATATAGCCTACTTTCTCTTAAATGTATGAGTATAGTTATAACTCGTTGTTATTATCAAAGAGTATAATAGAACTATTCTTTGTTGAAGGCCATAGAAACGATTTACCTCTACCAAACGCCACAATCTAGATAAAAACTGCTACCATCATTGAAGAAAGAAAGATAAGAAGTATCTCAAGAATGTTATGGATCTGGAGACATAATCGACCGGACTGGCTGCGTGGCTCGGCGGTAACGTTCTCGCTTGCTGGGCCCTAGGTTGCAGGTTCGTATCCTGGCGCAGTCAGCTGGCATCTGAGGGTGCACAAATGCGAGGGAGCCGTGTCAGTACATTTACTGGCACGTTAAAGATCCCCTTCGGGCCAAAATTCCGGCACCCCGGTGTCTCTAAAAGCAGCAGTAGTTAAAAGGGATGTAAAACCAATAACATTATTATTATTATTGTTTTAATGTGCTAAACGGTTCCAGGCTAGTGTTCAGAAGTAAAGGGGGAGTTTTAGTCGGTAGTCTGCTACTCAGCAGCAGGAGCCCGACACTCTGTGCGTAAATGCATTTCTTCCCCTAAAAAAAAAAAAAAAAATATTATTATTATTATTATTATTATTATTACATATACGACCTGCCGTGGGCAACATCCAACTTTGAGTTGAGGCATGTCTTTACACGTCTGGTTGTGCAGGGCTTTCAAAACCCTAATTGAAAAAAAAGGAAGGAAGATTGTAGTTTTACGTGGCCGTGAATCTTGTGATTATGAGCCACGGGACCTCCTTTTTACGTGGAATCCGAACCACAGGACATGGCATTTCACTTCAAAAATCTCACATGCATTGACCGGGAATCGAAAACCCTAATTGAATTAACAAATCTTTCCATGACCCTACAGAGACGTGTGTATACAAACTATGTGGATATTTTCGATTGCTATTTGCCTGAAATAAAAGTAGTAATTAATACCTGAACTAACACCAACGGCTTGAACTCAGTTACTATGTGAAATCGTTTTGTTCTTTACTTCAAATAACATTTTCAAGTAACGCAAAATAGGCTGTTACAAACCCTTTAAAATAAAAAGTAAAAATGTATCGTAGTATCATCTTGTCATTCTTCAAATTCGATGCGCATAGAAAGCCAATGGTATATTAATCAATGGAGCCCCACCTAGACTAGTTGTGACTTCTAGTGGTGAAATATCGAACAATATAATCCTAACAGAGCGAGTGCATTCTAGCGGCCAGAAGAAGAAACTTTTCAATAAAATCTGGTCGGCGTGCAGTTACCTTTTTGGCAGCTAGATGTCTCGAGTAAATCTGCTGGCGAATTATGTTTTAATTAAATATATATTTTACACCATAATATGCACAATATAACGCTTAATTTTAAAACATCTGAGTCATTACAAAACAATAAACATATAACATTTCAAGCAAAAACCTAGCTCTGATCGGGTTTGAACCATTGGCATTTGAGCGATAGGCTAACGCTCTACCACTGAGCTAATTGTGTCAACGAATATAGTTCTATATAAAATGACTTACATAGAACTTGTTAGCAAATAATGATTTATACTAAACGATTTCATCACTGGAGTATATTATTTATATATAAAGCATTTCATACAAAGTTTATTTATTTTGTATCAGTACGCTATATTGCATTCAATACTCAAATTAGTGAAATATAAGTCAGGCACAAGATATCCGCTGCCATCTTGTCTTATTACTGAATCAGCTCAGCTTTTTAAAATCACGTCTGCACTATAGTATTACAAAATAAACTTTTAATTTCGAACGTGCCTCTTCCTTTAGAACAGTTAAAACGATTCTCGGCTCGATAATCGGAACTGGTGGGTCCCATGATATGGATTATAAAGTTTGCATAATTCGCACGGCCGCCATCCTGAAATGGTATGGCGGACGACCTTGTAGTTTGGTCACAAGACGCATCCTATACGAAGGTATGTTGTTACCAAATTTGGTAGAGATCGGATGATTTGGTTAGTCGTTATTTGATTTTACGTTTTGAACGTTTGAGTGGCCGCCATTCAGTTTTAGTAAAGATGGCGGCGATATAAAACATGACACTGAGGTGTCCTTTGCTAGTGCTACCTTTGTACCAAATTTTGTTCAATTCGCATTCACCGTGTTCGAATTGATAGGGGGGGACAGACATTCAGAGTACACACACTCACACACACACAGACACACACACACACACACACACACAGACTCACACACACACATACACACACACAGACAGACACACTTTTTTCGCCCTGTGTTGATCTCATAAGTCTACTTTCATTTTTTGCAAAAATCGAAAGTAGGCTAAAAATAGGCTTATGAGATCACCTTGTGTTCGTGTGTCTGTGTGTGCGTATGTGATTCGTGTGTGTGTGTGTCTCCCCCTAATAAAATCTAAACGGCTGAAGTGATTTCAATGAAACTCGGTAAGGCCATAGCACTATTCCGTACGACCCCGACCGTGCCCTTCAAATTTTGTTTCGTCTCACCAATCCAACATGGCGGCTGTGCGAAATATTTCACCAACATTCAATATCTCCGAAACTATTACCGATATCACCCTGAAATTTTGTACGGTAATAAAGGGAACCACTAGAATTTTACCTATGTGACCATTGTAAACCTGGTAACTACAAAACCAAGACGGCGGCCAAGCGAAGTTGCGACCTTTAAATAGACGTTTCTTGCGATTTAACCAACCAAACGCTATGAAACTTGGTACAGTATATGTTTACCCACGCTATAATGCACCGACATCTAACTTCGTTCAATTGTTTACATAACCTCAAGATGGCGGCTGTGCTAAATATTTCACCGGCATTCTATATCTCTGAAACTATCACCGGTATCAGCCTGAAATTTTGCACGAAGATAAAGGGCACTACTGGAGATTCATCTATGAGACTTTCAAAAACCAGTTAACTACAAAACGAACATGGCGGCCAAGCAAAAATGAAAGTTTTAAATAGACTTTCCTCGCGATTTAAAGTTCCAAACGCAATGTAACTTGGTACAGCAAATCTTTATACACATTGTAATGCACTGGTATCTAATTTAGTTCAATTGTTTACATAACCTCAAGATGGCGGCTGTGCGAATTTTAAAAATAAGTTTTTATTTCTTGTGTCGTAATCATGCTATCGAAGTGAAAGTTTTTATAATGAACCTACGCAATAATTGTCCTTTAATGGTACATAACTCTAAGACCTACATATATATAAAAATCCAACGTGGCGACCATCCGTAATATTTAGTCGGTTCTCAATATCTACAAATCTATTACAGAAATCAAACTGAAATTTTGTATGTTGATAGTGGCAATTAACATATGTAGGATATATGAAAATAGGCTTTAGTTCTTCACGGAGCTACTTGTTACAGAAAGTGACAAGTAGGCTAAAAATAATTATTGAACTTGAGAATAATTGGCTTATATAGCCCAACGCAGAATTAAACAAGGAACATATTGGTATGACTCTTGCATCAATAAGTCTATTAGTTTGTTCGTAATTAAGGCCTAAACTCGGGTATCCATAGTAAAATATCCGACAGAGGATTGACATCATATATTTTGTGGCGTCGTATGTGAGCAGGAATCTTATCACTTGAAACGTTTTGACTAGACTACCTCTTTGGGCAGAATGCACAGGAGTCACAGGCAGGCGGCCTATTTCTGATAGGGACTCAGAAGCACTGTTTTTCTTGCGGCTGTCAATAGCCACTTGAAGATCGCGTGCGCCCTCCTAAGTGCACTTCTTGACTGACAATCTCACTCTGCTAGTGTTTTGTTTCCACAGAAACCACTCAAGTCGTGGGAGTTGGACGAGGTGTTGAGACTTCTTGTAAACCGCTAGCGTATTGTTCCGTAAGCAAGATGCTCTTTTGTTTGTTTGGAGCAGCCATCTTTCATCTGGCTCTTCTTGTCGCGGGAATTTCTACTTAGTCATTCAAAGAGAGTAACTGGGAATAACCTCTTCAAGATACATACTTTTTTGGGCATCAAAGAAGCTAAAATTAATCAGGAACATACCGAGTAAGTCAATGAACACGTATTTCCTGAACAGGTAAAGATATGTAACACAAATACATCTTGGTAGATAGGCCTAATTCCCAGAAAATCTAAAACCTTTTGCCGTATGCATTTGTTGTCTAATTTCGAAATCCATGTAATTTATGTACCTAGTTGTAGGCTAGTATGCACCCTGATGTTTCGTCAATTCTACACCACCTGCACAATAGCGCATATAAATGAAAATCACCGTAGGCTATATTTATGAATTCAATTCCATTTTCTCTTTAACTTCAATATAGATTAACTTGATCTAACTTCTAGTCAGATTTATCACCAAACTATAAAGTATGAACAAACAAGAAATTTCACGAGCCGATCAAGGACTGCAAATGTGAATGGAGTGGGAAAGAATGCGTCAGTTTTCACTCCCTACCATGTGAAAAGAGGACTATCTCGATAAAGCAACTTTGCAGAGAAGATTACATAATATATCATGTTTGTAACGTGACAAACTGTTTATATTAGCAAATTATTAATTTTCATTATAATGGTCATTGGCTGCAACAAATCTATATCTCACCGCTGGGTCTATGGTTCAAATTCCGGTCACTCCATGTGAGATTTGTGCTGGACAAAGTGGAGGCAGGCATGTTTTTCTCGGGGTACTCCGGATTTCCCTGTCACAAATTTCATTCCAGCAACACTCTCCACTGTCATTTCATTTCATCTGTCATTCATTTAATCATCGTCCCAAGAGAGAGCGACAGGCTTCGGCAGCCGGCACAGTTCATATCCTCGCCGCTAGATGGGGGCTTCATTCATTACATTCCCTGACCCGGTTGGTCGACTGGAAGCAGGCTGTGGATTTTCAAATAGTATAAAGTAAAGTCAGTCCGTTTTCCCTGTCTGTTTGAAATTGCTAATCTCGAGCGTACTGAACGTATTTATTTACGTTTTCACCAATTGATTGACTGTCTATGAAGAAACATTACGTGTATAATTAAGGCCCTAATACCAACGGTTTTGGAGACATTCCCAGAAAACTACTCCCAGTCTGCGAAATTGATGAAGGAATAGCCAAACGTTACGATGACGACGTAAACTTTCTTTTTCATTATATGAGCTGTCACTGTTCACGTCAGTCCTATCGGTTTATGTCAAGTAAGTCATATAATTTTGGCGCTATAGATCAGAATGTGACCACTGGCGCTTCCAAGTAATTCCGCTACCATCCGACATTATGACATTGCTAACATATGCGTAGTGCCTCACAATCCACTATTATTCAAACTATTTGACGCTCATATAATGTCGAGCTCAGTAGCTCTGTAAGTTCTATAAAATATGTCATAAAATATATCAAACGGCAGTGATCAAGCAACATTTAGCCTACAATCACGGAATGAAATGGAGCAATTTTAGTCAGGACGTTATATTTGCAGTTCAGAAGCAGTTTGGCGTATTTCTTATTTCGACATACATGAACGGGCAGATTCTATTACTCATTTCACAATTCATTTATAAAATTGACAGAGAGTTTTCTTCACAGAAAATAACGTCAACGACATCGAGAATAATCCACGTGGCACCACATTGACAGCCTTTTTCAAATTATAGACTATGACGATGATGTAGGCCTAATTGCAAAAACTCTGACATACGAAATGGTCCCTGGATTTTATACTTGGAATTGGTCTACTAAAACATTCCAACGAGGAATTAAGGAACTACAGTCAATGGGCATCCAGGAGTAAAACACTCAGATGCTCTTAGGAGGGTATACGTAGTTCACCCGAAGAATAGCCAATGCTTTTACCTAGGGAATTTTGCTCCACATAGTCAAAGGTTCGACGTCCTTTGCAAACATCAGAACTGTCAGAAGAGTAACTCACGATACCTTTCAAGTAACGTGCAAAGCAATGGGTCTATTAGAAGATGATTTCCAATGGGAAAACATGTTATCTGAAGCTGGTGTTTCTAATACACCCCAATCACTCAGTTATTTATTTGCCATTTTGATAACATTTTGCAAAGTTATGGTCCCAGTTAGTCTGGCAAAATCATCGTGAGAATATGGATGAATACATATTGCACCGTAGACGACAGGAATGTTCTTGAGATGAGATTAATTACGATGACGATATTTTCAACAAAGCGTTGGTAAATAAATAAAGTGATATAATCTATTTGTGTAAAACCCGTAAAGGAATTTGGATTACCTCTCTCAAACAACACAAGCGTGGATGCCAACGGAGACTATTTACGAGAGACGTCCTACGATAACTTCCGTCTGTTACAAACGGTTCAAAATGGGATTCGTTCAAAATTAGACCAGATAACGGTTTATAATGCAGTAATGACCTCAATCAACAAAGGCAAAATTGTCTTTCTTGATGCCCCTGCAGCAACAGGCAAAACATGTTTAATCATTTTAATGCTCACCAAAATAAGGTTAGAGAAAAAATCGATCTCGCTGTAGTTTCGTCCGGAATTGGAGCTACGCTCTAGGAGAGGTGGTCGCACTGCACACGCTACTTTCAAGATCCCTCGTAAGTTTTGCCCTGAAGACGCATCCAACGTTTGTAACATATCAAAACAAAGCAACACAGTTAAAAACGTATTTATTATTTATTTAGCGTTCGTATGGCTTTTAGTGCCGAGAGTGTCCGAGGACATGTTCGGCTCGCCAGAGGCTGTAGCTGCTTCAATGCGGACACCCATGGGGTGAGCTACAAGTTCCATTCAATTTCAAGTAGTTCCAACTTTCGGTACCAGATGTCACTGATACCTAGTGGTGAACGTTGGAACTTTGATAGAGCGTTTCAACGAAATCTAACCTAAAATTTAGCTTCACACAAGTGTATTTAGTGGAAGGTTCTTTTACATGCCATAAATCTATGAGATGGGACCACCGCCTTTACTTCCCCTCCGAAGGAAGGCATACTGACGATTGTTTAACGCTCTTAAAAATTGCGATGACTTCGTCCGGGTTTGAACCCGCGATCTTGGGCATAGAAGCTCAGCATGCTACCGACTACGCCACCGAAGCCACTAGTTAAAAACAAATACTGATTTACAACTTGATTGTTTGGGATGAAGCTGCCATGTCACATAAAAGCTTTGTTGAGGCGTTAGATAGAACACTGCAAGTCTAACGGAATAACATCACATTAATAAGTGGTTGCACGATCTTATTTTCTGGATATTTTCGCCAGTAATATATATTGAACGAACAAATAGGTTATGTTTACAATTTTCGGTGTTAATACTTGATTAGAGTTCATTATAGCCTATGTTTTATTCAAATAGTCTAAGAAGGTTAAAATCGTTTGAAACCTATAAAGGGCTATTCCTTGAAACTAATAGGTCATTAGTACATAATGCAACGAGCCTATAATGGCAATAATTAAGACACGAGTATGTTTATAAAACGAGCGTATGCGAGTTTTATAATTTCCATATGAGTGTCTTAATTACTATTATAGGCGAGTTGCACACGACTGTTTATGTTAGACGATAATTATTATAACTTTTTCCGAAATCACTAACAAATCCTTTTTATAAAAACCTAAAATTCCAGGGCCTAGTCATATCACATCCAGACTATTAGAATGGACGTGGGTGTTGTTTGTTGGTTGGTTCCTCAGTTCAGGGCTGCGACAACGTAGTCATGTAGCCCCGTGTACTTTGGGTAGGCTATATGTAGAATATGTGTTATAACCGGTGGTAATTGTGATGGTTGTATTAGTGCTACCTCTTAACTCAGGTAAGGACTTCAGACGATCAACTTCAAGTATTTCCTACTTTTGCTACCAAATGCTACCATCAACGACACCTAGCTGTGAACTTTGCTACTAGATGCCACAACAACCGGCACTTGGCGACGAACGTTGAAACTTAATAGAGCGTTAATCAAATATAACCTACAAATTTAGCTTCACACAATTGCAGTTAGTTGAAGGTTCCTTTACATGCCATAAATCTATGATATGGGCCCGCCGGCTTTACTTTTTCTCCAAGGGAGAAAAAAATCCGACGACTTCGGCCGGTTTTGAACCCGCGATCTTAGGCATAGAAGCTCAGCATGCTACCAACTACGCCACGGAAGCCGTTCGGGACGTGAGTGTAGTGGTGTTGAAGGGTCATAAAACAAGAGGCAGGCCGTGTTATTAACCGTGCAGGAGCTGCTAATGGTGACATTAATCCACTGTAATTTATGTGACAATAGTCATTGCTAATGGCCGAGGGAATTATTAGGTCCAGCCCAGTGAAGGGAGCTGGAGGATGGATCTGCCACAAGTGGTTGCTTCGCAGAAACAACACCTCAGTTTCACTGTTTCCCTTATGGACCTATTTGGTCGCCAGTCTTTTATTGATAGAAATGCTAAGCAATCGGTAAATACGTGTGTACCCGTTTAAATTGGGCGGGGAATCCTCCCTATATTATTCTGCTAAGGTCCCATTCCGGTTTTGTACCGAAAATAAGGTCCTGTTAACACCAACCTAAACATATGGAGTACCTACAGGTTCCGTATAACCCCATGTGTGTCCAAAGCTCACTCACTTCCTCTTTAAATGCCTCACAATTAAATAAATACCTTAAAAATGTACATTTACAATGGGAGCACCGTAACCTGGGGAGCCTGCGGCGTACTGCTAGGCGAGCCTGCCGCTAGAGAGCAGGGCAGCGCGGCGGCGGGAGCCATCTGGCGGGAGCACGGCGTACTGCTAGCTACAAAGAGGTGCTGTGACAAGTACAAAACACTGTTCTACATAATTCTTTGTGCTCTTCTCATGTACATATGCCGTTTAACAACAATAAATACATTTCTTCAATATTTAAAACTTCGTTCTCCCACATTCTTCCCTACTACCCCATAAACCTACATTCATGTTTCGAAAGCTCATACGGGCCCACTTGTATCAATTAATATCTTAGCGCCAAAAACAATAGAGAGATGCTTTTCAGTCGGTCAACACGATTGAACTCAAATGAGATGGGTTATTCCCTAATCCTAAAAAAAAACATGAGATTAATAAATACACTTCGATGACCAGTTTCGATCGTCAAGGGATCATCAGATCCTTTACACTTAGGCTATGAAAATTATGTACGAAAGCATGGGTGAAAATAATTACAATATATACACGTATTTAACTTAGTTCGCCTCCGTAGCCTAGCGGTCAGCATGGTTAGCTGCCGTCCCGGAGGTCCTGGGTTCGATTCCCGGCTCTGCAACGAAATTTGAAAAGTGGTACGAGGACTGGAACGGGGTCTACTCAGCCTCGGGTGGCCCAAATGAGTAGAGGGGGTTCGATTCCCTCTCAGCCATCCTCGAAGTGGTTTTCCGTGGTTTCCCACTTTGTCTTCGGGCAAATGCCGGGATGGTACCTTCTTCAAGGCCACGGCCGCCTCCTTCCCTCTTCCTTGCCTATCCATCCTAACCATCCCTTACCTTCCCTCATGAGGCCCCTGTTCGCTTTGCAGGTGAGGCCGCCTGGGCGAGGTGCCAATCCCACCTCACCAGTTGTATCCCTTCCGATTCGATGTTCCCAGCTCTAGGACACTGCCCGTAGAGGCGGTAGTGGTGAGTTCCCTCGCTGAGTCCGTGGGTTCCACCAACCTGGAGGGTAAACGACTAATAAAAATAAAAACTTAGTTGCAGTATTAGTTGAGATAATGCAACTCGTCAATATTTGTCAGTTGTCGTTTATGTGAGGTTTTGTTGAGATACTGGAAGTGGTGATTAACCTCCGGAATTTGCTCGTTTCGAGTGAATATGTGGTTGTTGTAAATGATCAATTCAGATTGTATTGTACAGGCTACTTATCTGGTTGAGTCTTGCGTGGTCCTGTTGAGAGCAGTTAACTTGGACACTGATTGCACTCGACTGAAAAGCATCAAACTTTAGTTTACTAAGGCAACACTGAAAGATGGCTGCAAACACCGCAATATGCTAGCGCCTGAAATAAATACACTTAATAAATCACTGCTCATACAAATGAGGGCTTTATTTGGTTGACTGGTTTCGTTCGTCTGGCGAACATCATAAGATCAGCTCACTTAGGCTTATTACCAGGGCCCGGATACTGATGACATGTCATCTTTTAAATTGTTCACCACAGACATTGCTAACTTATATACAAATCCTGTTCATGGTCCCCACATCACAGAAATGCATATTTAAGTCATCTTTTCGCCACATCTCTTTTTGCTTTTAGGTCATTTTCTCGCTTTTCACATCATTATTATGCCATTTTATGGAATTTATTAGATTATTTTATACGTTTTGAGTAATTTTCTCACATTTTAATGGTTTATGATGCTTTTTTTGCGTATGGTACCAGATATTAACGGAACTGAACGTGAGGATGAATACGAAGACATGAGAATCTTCACAACTTTGTTCAACCCTTATTCTTGGAATATCCAAATTCCAAAAGACACACTAGACTGAAATAATAACCAGTATTTGTGTGCAAATAATTCGTATTTGTCAAATAATAATTAAATTATATTAGGTTGGTATTAAAATCATTTAAACATACAATGACGTAGTCTGTTTGTGTAGGGGCAGATGACCTCGTTGTTCCACTCCTTAAAACAAAAATAACTACTAACAAGTCTGTTTGCATTTTTTGTGCGATGAAATTATGTCAGTTCGATTAATTTTTTAAAATTTTCGGGTCATTTTATGGGATTTTTTCAGTCATTCTATAGGTTTTTATTTTAATTTTTAGGTCATCAAATTTTGGGCCCTGCTTATTACTCTATGGCTCTCAGCTCATGATCGTTGGTTGGTTCCTCAGTTTAGGGGCTGAATCAATGCGGCCAAATAGCCCCATGTACTTCGGGTGTGTGTAGAATCTGTCTGATAATCGGTGTTAATTATTGTGATGACTGTATTAGTGTGTGTTATCTGTATTAATTTCAAATGAGGACTGTAAACATTGAATTTTCAAGTTGTTCCTACTTTTGCCACCAAACGCCACCGTCAACGACTACTAGTTCAGAAGTTGGTTACTAGATGCCACTGCAGTCTGTTCCTGGAGCGAAGGTTGGGACCTAAGAGCGTTGGTCATATTTAACCTGTAATTTAGCTTCACACAAGTGTAATTAGTGGAAGGTTCTTCAACATGCCATAAATCTATGACATGGGACCGCCGGCTTTACTTCTCCTCCGTAGGAAGGCATACTGAGGGATTTTTAACGCTCTTAAAAAATCTGACGACTTCGGCCGGGTTTGAACCCGCGATCTTGGGCATAAAAACCCAGCATGCTACCGACTACGCCACCGAAGCCGCTGTTCGCAGAGATCATGAGCTGAGAAACGGACATTATTTCTAATATACGGGGCTAAATATCACAACGACCCTAACGAAACAACAACAACAACTCTCTTCTCCGAGAGAAGGGAATGGACTTATCAGCAAGTAACGCGAGTAACGGATGCTGCTCGGGGTTGACCCCGCCCCGCTTCGCTACTGTGTGATATCGATTAGTCTCGCCGCGATATCAGCATCGACCCGGTCCCAATCGAGCTGCCCCACCCACCCGGAACGAGCTAATGACTGCTGCCATCATCATTTGAGAACGTGGGGAGGGGAAGTGCGCGTTTAGTTAGCTTCCGGTACCACTAATGTGCACAGCAGTCTATTGAATATCATAAAGTGTCACTGATGATATATCATTATCGTTGTCCTTCTGGCCCTTGGACATTCAAAATCCTAACCCTTTCTCCATTAATCATTTATCAACTTCTCCGTCAACCAGGTGATTTGAGAACTCATTTTCACCTTATAAAATATTCGAAGAGGTTGATAACGATATTAAAATGAACTTAGTTAATGTCAGTGTTGGGTAAGTTACTTCTTAAGAGTAACTACCTCACAGTTACCGTTAAAGTTACTTTGTGTGAAGAGTAACTCAACTAGAGAACCGTTACTTAAGAAAATATTAATGAAGTTACCGTTTAAGTTACTTCGTGTGAAAAGTAACTCAATTTGAGAACCGTTACTACTCAACAAAACAAACAATAATGAAGTAACCGTTACAGTTAGTTTGAGTGAAGAGTAACTCAATTTGAGAACCGTTAAATAACCCCTGGCTCTATACAGCCCATGAAAGGCCCAGGTCTACCAAGCGACCGCCGCCCAGCCATTCGGCCTGCAGACACTGGGGTGACGCGTGGTCAGTGCGTCAGGTCCCCTCGGCCGTTAATCTTGTTTTTCGTGACCGGGGCGCTGCTTCACTGTCAGACAGCTACTCAATTGTCCTCACGAGGCTGAGTGCACCACGTTCCAGCCCTCGCGTCAGATTCTAAAATCCCTGACGGAGCCGGGAATCGAACCCCGGGGCCTCCGGGTGAGGGGCAGGCGCGCTACCCCAACACCATGGGGCCGGCTTTGAGAACCGTTACTTAACAAAAAATAATAATGAAGTTACCGTTCCAGTTATTTTGTGTGAAAGTAACTCAATTTGAGAACCATTACTCAACAAAAATAATAATGAAGTTACCGTTCCAGTTATTTTGTGTGAAAAGTAACTCAAGTTGAAAACCGTTACTACTTAACAAAACAAACAATAATGAAGTAGCCGTTACAGTTAGTTTGAGTGAAAAATAACTCAATTTGAGAACCGTTACTCAACAAAAATAATAATTAAGTTACCGTTCCAGTTATTTTATGTGCAAAGTAACTCAATTTGACAACCATTACTTAACCAAAATAAGAATGGAGTTTTCGTTACAGTTACTTCGTGTAAAAAGTAACTCAATTTGAGAAGTAACGCATCGTTACTTTTTCGTTAAGTTTGTGTAAAATAGTTGCAACAGATTTTTCCCATCCTATAACTTGCATGATTTCAACGGGTTAGATAATTCCATAAAAAGGGAAACACATAATGAATTGCAAATGTGTAAATTGTAATCAGAGCCTGGATAATTATGTGCTAAACATTTCAGAAATATGTATATACTTATGTGCTTACAAGAAGAAAATATGTAATTAAGTTTCCAAAATATGTTCTTAAATTTGTACCATATTTATGTCCCCCCAGTTACTCCAAATATAGGTGAAACGTCCAGCTGCTTGAATAATACATAATCCTGTCTACAGTACAAATTGTTCCCGCTTAACAAACCGGGGCTTGCCACAGTTTCCGAATCCTACAATAATTACTGAAGATGCGCGACACGAAATCATGTATGTGCTGTGTTCGAACTTCATTCTAAGGAGCAGAAGAAAAGGCCACTTCAAAAACTTTCATACCACTCTGTCAAACCCCACAAGTTTCTCTGACCACTGTAATTTCTAGTAAAATTTCCTGTCAAGGTAAGGACTATTGGAGGCTGAAGAGACCGTTGATGCCCCCCCCCCCCCCCCCCCCCCCCAGCTATATTTAAAGACCAGAGAATACCTGTCTTTAAATGCTACTGCAATACAGAGACAAGGGTTCATTCACGAAATAGAGAAGCAAACTGGAATTGCCAAAGGTCGAAAATGTGGGCAACAGTCATCTATGGAGTACAACATACCACCATATATAGGAAATATGTACTTATGAATAAATTCGCTAGAATATTTATTTATTTATAAAAACGGCAAAAATATGCAAATAAATATAAAATATTTAGTTAAATAAAACATATTTAAACACATAACTATCCGGGCCTAAATTATAATATACAGGGTCTTTCATATAAAGTAAGAACGGCGAGCGGCGGTTTCGTCATTCGCACCACGGCCCCCTGCTGTAATATTGAAAGCGCGCGCATAGTACAAACTTGACCTTGCAATAAGCGTGCAGGTGTTGTCAGTCGCCAGTCTGAACCACAGCTGCTAACATGTTGAGACAGTTATCATTGCAACATCGTATTTTTGTATGTAAAATTTATTTTAATTACGATTCGGCTTGGCGGGTACGTGATGCATTTGGTCAGCAATTTCCTGATGAAGTGCCACCTTCACTAGCACAGATTCACGTAATTGTAAATAACTTTGACACTACAGGTTCAGTGCTCAATAAAAAACACAAAATAAAAAATCAGAAAAAATAGAGTGGCATGACTCACTCGCGTCAGCCAAAATGTGGTTACCAGATACAATGCCTGTATAACCCAGGAAGGACGACACTTCCAGCAACTTTTATAAGGTAATATTTCATAGAAGATTGTACACACGCTTAAAGCAGTGGGCCACGGCTCGCCACAGGCTCGGTCAAGGCCACCACACTAGCGGATAACAAACCCACCGCTTGGCGTTCTTACTTTAAATGAAAGACCCTGTATATCAAATGATTATTGTGACCGTCTCATCTCTGTATACTTAGGACTCGTAAATAAATTCCTTAGGGACAAAATACAATATTGTAATACCCTGACTTTCCCAGTGACATGCTATCACATCTTTCTCAGACCCTTGTCTGACCTTATCGCACAATCTAAATTTTCCAGTGAACATTGACTCTACTGAAAGTTGAATTTTTGTTTTTCCGTAATTTTTGTTTATTTTTATATTAGTTTTATTTAATTTTTGTTTTATTATATTTCGGTCTTTTCCAATTTAAGTTTCCACCTCTAAATTTTACATTCTATTCCAAATTTGTATACTTAAATCTGTGTTATGAGGGGCAGATGACCTCGTAGTTCCGCCCCTTAAAACAACAATAACTATCTAACTGACCTTATCCCAGCGGCGTCCAGTCTTTGCACGTTCAGCGTGCTAGCTATACTGCGCCGCACGCCGGCAGGTTGCCTTCTGCCTCTCTTGGCTGGGCTGCCAGCGCTCGACAGATCTTCACCGCGTCTGACCTATTGACGGTGGGATCGCTAGCGCACCGAACGTAAATTTTAGCAAACAAACCGATCGTTCGATGCGTTGTTTGTCCGACATTTCTACTTACAAGGGGAGGATACGATGTATGGGTCACCGATTCGAACCATATTTAGTACACGTGTAGGGCATGACTAGGCGTATACCAGGTGCAAGTAGTAAGGTGCGCTTCTCTGCCGATTCCGAGAAATTAATTATTAATTATTCGTAATTGCTGTAGCGCGTTCATGTGCGCTGTACGTTAATTTGAAGCCAAGGAGCGCATGGTTCAGCGGTAAGAGCCCTGCTTCGTAAGCATGGGATCACTGGATCGAATCCCACCGTTGAGTTTTGTTTTGTTTTTGTAAACATAGGCAATTCGTACAACTGTAGGGTCGCGATTAATGTTCATTTTGCAGTCAATTGTAATAACGTGTTATGTGAGTGGGAAAGGGGAGTGGGAATAAATCGTACAGGAGATTGATGTTATCCGTATCAAATTTCAACCTTCTTTCCTCTGGATGGTACTCGTCGTCTAATGGTAATGCAGAATCGTCGACTTCTTCGAAAATACCTCTTGGTCGGGTTCTTCATACATAATAAGACCATTCTCTACAACGATGTCGCCTCCGTAGCGTAGCGATCAGCAGGGTTAGCTGCCTCCCCGGAGGTCCTGGGTTCGATTCCCGGCTCTGCCACAAAATTTGAAAAGTGGTATGAGGACTGGAACGGAGTCTACTCAGCCTCGGGTGGTCCAAATGAGTAGAGGGGGTTCGATTCCCACCTCAGCCATCCTCGAAGTGGTTTTCCGTGGTTTCCCACTTCGTCTTCGGGAAAATGCCGGGATGGTACCTACTGTAAGGCCACGGCCGCCTCCTTCCCTCTTCCTCGCCTATCCATCCCAATCTTCCATCCCTTCCCATCCCTCATGAGGCCCCTGTTCGCTTTGCAGGTGAGGCCGCCTGGGCGAAGTGCTGATCACACCTCCCCAGTTGTATCCATCCCGACCAGATGTTCCAGGCTCCAGGACACTGCCCTTAGAGGCGGTAGTGGTGAGTTCCCTCGCTGAGTCCATGGGAACCACCAACCTAGAGGGTAAATTGACTAAATAAAAATAAAAAATAAAAAACTCTACAACGATGATATTTTCTGCCAATGTTTCCATTATTGTGCTGTACAATATTTTCCCAATTTTCTTGTGTTCTTCTTTAATCACTGCAGACGGTTCCGTCGCGATTTTATTATTTTTGAGAAGGAGCTGCTCGCAATATAGCCTACTAGCGCCGTTTTTAACTGTATTTTCGCTTCTTCACTCGGCCTTCGTAGGCACCGGCACATCACTATAACGTGTAATATCCGACATCGCACAATGATTCCCACTCTTATGATGTTGCTACCTCAAGAGCCAAGGAACGAATGCGGCATTCAACGTTTCCTGGGTGAACCCTTTATCCTCCTGCCCACCGTTACCGTTAGATTGTGTGAAGGTGACCTCTCCAGGTCCGAACACTTTCCAACTGTAGCAGCAGAGTATCAGGAAGGCAGTGCGAGAACAGAGTAACAAAAAGACAGTGCGAGAGTAGAAATAACAAGTAGGCAGTGAAGAAAAAAAAAAGAGTCTTGGAATTATTATGTATTATGAGTGGGTAAAAAAATAGAAAGATTTGTGTGTTGATGAATACCAAGAATAGTAAAAACGGCAACACAACCAATACCCATAGCATGATGCACTATTTGCGGGGTACGGGGTGGTCTGATGTTTCACTGACGTGGAATGAGCGGAACAAACTGGGCCTTCGGTGTATAAACGTATACATATAATAGAGTACACCTGACCATTTATAATACCAATGTATTTGCAATGCCCCGACTGTACATATTGTAATGTCAAAAACGTTCACCCCCATACGATGATTTCAGAATCCCTTTTCCCGCTCACAGAACACGTTATTACAATTGACTGCAAAATGAACATTATTCACGACACCTACTGTTGTACGAATTGCCTATGTTTACAAAAAAAAATGAGGATTACCGGTGGGATTCGATCCGGTGACCCACGCTTACGAAGCAGGGCTCTTACCGCTTTTTTTTTCTTCTTTATTAGCTCTTTACAGAATTACAGAATTTGCAGATATGATAAATACCATACTAATACATCACAAGAAATCCAGATAGTGTCCATATTTATCGTACAATTGTCCACTTTCACTAAGCTTCCAACGCTCTTTTTGCAGGTGATACCTGAGATCCAGGAAAGAGAAATGTTGATCATTGTCCATCACGAAGTGTACATATTGGCCCATTATCCACACAATGGCAGTCTGTTTAATTTGGGGGAAGGCGGTCACCGACAAACGAACCAACTTCCTGTCATCAAGGTCATCCGAGGGCACATTTAATAGTTGCCATACTTTTCCCTTACACCACAGCCACGTGGAGGCAACTCGCTTGCATGATGTGAAGCGGTGGATCGCCGTATCAGTTTGACCACATATAGTACACCATGGGTAAGCTTCAAGATGGATGGTATATCGCCGTAGAGCGGTTGGGATGAGATCGTTGAGGAAGATAAAAACTTGGGAGTGTACAGCAGAAGAAATGGACATAGCCCCAAAATGTTTCCAAGCAGTGGGCCAATGGACATAGAGGGTGGTGGCCTCTATTCGCGGTTTGGAGTGTACCACTTGCCGCAACATGTTATAGATACTTTTCGTCGTTGGAACAATCCCTGATGGCATTTGGCGAACAGTTTCCAGAAGGTGCTGTTGATGGTCCCTAAATATCTTCGGCAAAGCTCTATCACAACCACGGGCTGTGTTTCGAATATCTTTGTATAGCGCTTTCGTAAAAGTGTCATGTTGGGAAAGAATGGTGATATCGTTCTTGCAGAGGAGTGCACGGCATTTCATGCCATGAGCTGTTAGCCCTAGCCCGCCTTGCCGGGATGGGAGATACAACTGTTCCCGTTGTACTCGGAACAAAAATCCTTGCCATATAAACCAACCTGTATATTTTGCCAATTGGCTCTCAAACATTTTGGGAAGTGGGAAAAGTTGTGCGACATACCATATTTTAGAGACCGCAAACACGTTGAGGACCATGACCCGTTGCACTATATTGAGGTTTCTTTGACCAAATTGGATCAGGACTCCCCTAACTTTGGCAATGACCTTAGTCCAGTTAACTTGCACTGTGTCCAGAAGCGATTGCTTCCAGGTAATGCCAAGAATTTTCACCTCATTTACTATCCGGAACCAGGGCTGTGGGGTAATCACTGAGTTAGTATTGAGCGGAAGCAAAGCAGTTTTCTGGGGGTTCGATTGTGCTCCAGAGGCGATATGGTAGAGCTGAAGGACGCTATCGATGTGGGAGATGTCTTCTTCATTGCGGATCAATATTGATACGTCATCAGCATAGGCGCACATTCCAAAAACATGTGTGGACAGTTTGTAACCCTGTAGCTTCACCTGGGTAGTCCGAATGAACGGTTCAAGGCCAATGACAAAAAGTAGCATAGAAAGGGGACATCCTTGCCTAACTGATCGTTGTATTGGAATCAGAGGGGAAAGAAAACCGTTAACGAGCACTCTAGACGTAGCATTACAATTTATCATACGAATGTAGTCAATAAGGATTTCAGGAAATTCGAAGTGTTGCAAGACCATGTACAAGTATTCATGACTGATGCGGTCGAAAGCTTTATCAAGATCTAAGGTGAGAAAACTCATTGGCTCAGTGGGGAGCATTTCGGCTTTTAGGTGTAGGTCCCGTAGTATCGCTAAGTTTGTTAACAGAGTTCTTCCAGGAATACTGCAACATTGTTCATCACCAATGATATCAGGTAGAACAGTCTTCAATCGGCATGCAAGTACTTTGGTAAGGACTTTATAGTCACTGCAGAGCAGAGTAACTGGTCGGAAGTCACCAACTGACATGGGAGAGGATGTTTTTGGTATGAGGACTATGGTACCCTCGTGATGTGATTGACAAAGAGCACGACGTTGGAGAATGGTACGCAGGACATGACAAAATTCTTTGCCAATGAGAGGCCATTTCATATGGCAGTCCATCAATGCCAGGTGAGCGGTTGTTTGGGAGTCGTTTAACCACAGAGTGAATCTCTTCATCCGTAATATCCGCGCTGAGCAGAGTTTTGTTGTCCGGAGATAGTTTGGTACTGCAAGATGACAGCAATAGGGTCACCTGCTGTGGATCAATGGGAGCCTTAGCGTAGAACCGTTGATAAAATAATGATATTTCACTACGTATAGCGTCAGGGGAGGTGACGACACTTCCAGTACTGGTGCGGAGGCGGTGGATATATTTACGTTGCCGCGCACGTTGTCCTTTGGCGATATGGTATACACTTGCACTTTCGTCCGGGAGCACTGTACGATCTTTTAAAGCCACGTTGATATGAGCGAGCGTTCGTTGCTGTAGAGACAGGAGCTTGGTTTTAACTTCCCGAATCTGGTCATATATACGCTCCCCAGCATCAGATCTTTGCTGGAGCTGGCGAAGAACTCGATAGTAAAATTCAACTGTATCCCGTCTTTCCCGACCTCGTTGGTAAGATATGTTCTTAAAGACGCGGCGGATCCCTGGTTTAACTAAAATATCCCACCAGTCTGTGCAGTCGCGAAATTTGCATTTTTGTTGGACCCATCGAATCCAGTGTTGTCTGAAAATATCTTGGCATTCCTCCTCCAGTAACAGCGAGCAATTCAGCTTCCAATAACCTCTTCCTATGTGAAATATAGGATGGGGGTAAGAGATTGTACATACGACAGCATGATGGTTAGTGAAACTGGCAGGAATCACTTCATATCGTCTAGGCTGGATAAGTTCCTGTGAAAAGTAGATGCGGTCAAGTCGTGATGAGGAGTTGTGACTTATACAGGTGTAATGGGGCAGGGGCACCCTTAAACTATCCACAGCATCAATGAGGTGTAGGGAGGTAAGAAGGGTCCTGAGAGCCGGGTTGACACCTCTGTATGGACTAGTGGAATCCTCTGGGCGTTGAATACAATTGAAATCCCCTGCAAGAATAAGTTTTTCCTTAACGTCGTGCAGATGAGGCAGTATACTCTGTTGAAAGAACATTTTCCGTTCCACACGTTTATTAGACCCAGATGGGGCATATACATTTATCAGGGTGGTATTGTTTATGTGTCCAGATATTATGCGTCCTGATGGATGACATAGCACACCTGCGAGTGGTATATCATGTCTTATGAGGAATCCGGTCCCTCTATTCGTATTACCGGTATTGATGTATTGTTTGTAGAAGGCAGATATGGGTAAACACGGTATAGCAACTTCTTGAATGAAAGCAATGTCAATGTCAGCATCTCGAAGGAATCTCTCCAACAGTTGAAATTTCAGAGGGCATTCTATTACATTGATATTCACAGTGGCCACAGTGAGAAATTGCGCCATAAAGAGAAGTATAAAAGCTGTGCTAGACATACTGGAAGGTGGACTCGAAAGAAGACACAGGTGAGAATTATCCTGGTGCACTATGTCAAATTAGGTTGAGATAGTTCCTTTTGACTGCCATTCATAGGCCGGCTGTCAGCGGTTGAGAGCGTTCGTGGGTCCCTAGATGACGTAGAAAGAAGATTTTGTTTCTTTTTCACAGCTGCGGAAACGTTTGTGGAGCCAGTTTTATTCTTCGGGGCTGGTACGGCAATCGAGGCATTTGTTTTAATCTTCTTAGAGACGTTCTCGGATCCCCGATCGACATTCTTAAGTGAGTCGGTAGGGACCAGCGAAGTCGGGGGCAGTGAAGACAAAATTTCTGTGGCAGCCTGTAGTAACGGCAGAGTTGGTTCTAAGGCTGCGATACAGGTTGCCGAGAGCACAGGGGCACTCTGTGTCTCGCAGCTCTGTTCAGGGCAAGGTACCAGTTCTGCGTCAGATGTATCCGAGGTCACTCCTGGTGTTGTCTCAGCTGACTGATCAATGAGCATGTTTTCATATGACGTTTGCTGCGTCACAACTTCCGAGTATTGTACACGTCGTTGTTGTGTAGGAGTTATACCGAGGGGAATCATTTTCTTTGGGCAGTTAATACGTAGGTGTGTGGTAGCATTGCAAATTAAACAGGTCTGTTTCTGTCCATTATACGTTATATAGCCAGAATGGCCACCAAAGGCCTCAGTGGAGGGGATATCTTGCTTGATTTCCATAGTTACGGCACGTATTCCATTATACACCGGGAACTGATAAGCAGAAGACCATTGTTCTTTCCTGACGTCACTCACAGTGCCATATTTCGACAGGACGGATTTGAAAATTTCAGGGGGTACTTCGAGTGGGACATTAAATATACGCACTGTGGTAAAATTGGAATCCTCTGTGGAGAGCTTAACATTGGTCATTTCGCCTGAATCATACTGAAATTTAATAGGATCTGCAAAAGTATTTAACAATTTCTGATAAATAGAGATGGTGATTACCTTGATGTACATGGTTTTTTCGTGCGCATTTAACTGGATGGCTTCTACTTGGTCGACAGTCAACCGGAGGGTATCGCCAATCCAGCGGTGAATTTCTCCTGGTGAGGGGCGAGAACTCTGCCTGTCCCATTGGCAGCGTACGGTGTTTTTTCTCTGGTATCCGGACATGATTTTCAGCGGGGTTTTCTGGGTTTCTGGTTTTGTTGTCCTATCTGGAACACTACTTAAAAAAGTATTGTCCGAATGACACACGGAAGGTCAGTACACACGTGGAACTAAGAAAGCACCGGTATTAGGAACCGTAACCTCTTCCAATGCGGTCACACAGCGCGCACACACGTACCGCACTCACCGCTGAACCATGCGCTCCTTGGCTTTATGTTAACGTACAGCGCACATGAACGCGCTACAGCAATTACGAATAATTAATAATTAATTTCTCGGAATTGGCTGAGAAGCGCACCTTACTACTTGCACCTGGTATACGCCTAGCCATGCCCTACATGTGTACTAAATATGGTTCGAATCGGTGACCCATACCTCGTATCCTCCCCTTGTTAGTATTTCGCACCTTTTTCCGCGTACCAGTGCTTGCAGATTACGTGCTTAGCATTAAGAGTCAGAAATATTGATAAGGTACCATGGAACTCATTTATGACATTACAATTTCGATCATGTTTTTTTTTTTTTTGCTTTGTTCTGTTTCATGTTTTCAATATACTGAACACCGTTCGACGTTCAACCAATCAACCACAACCCAGCAAAGGCAGTACGGGAGGGAATGAGACAGGAACGCGAGCGAGACAGACTGACAGACAGACAGACATAGCCTATCGTCCTACACCACCGTCACGTCGCTGCTAGGTCTTCCGCGCCAGAAGCACGCCAGCGCGGAGCATTCGTCTAGCGACTAGAGCTCGCGTCAGCTCGGAAGGCGGCCGGCTCTCTGGGGTTTGCGCAGAGAGAGAAAGAGATACATGTCCACTGTTGCAACAGGTCCACCATGCCGAGCCCCACACCGCAGGCTGCTGCCATGAGTTCCTGCGGTATGGCAGCACCGTCCCTTAGCTCATCGAGCCCGTCTCTTTCACGCTGCTTTCCACTTGGCTTTTCTGACAACACACTAGCTCAGATTCTCAAGACAGACTGACTGTGATTGGTGCGATGGAAGTGAGGCATGACGTAATGGTAGCGTTGTGTTCTGCGCACCGCCATCCCGGCTGGCTCGAGCTCTAGCGTCTTGGCAATCATCCTGGAGGTTCGGTTTTGATTCCCGGCTCTTGCAAGAAATTTAATTCTGGTCTGAGGGTTGGATCGGGGAAAACTTGGCCCCCTAAGGCGCGTAGCCCGCGTGCTGTATGGTCACCTCTACCTAATCCTATGAGAACCGAATATGAGTGGACCACCTCGAGCCGCAGAGGCTAGCTTTCTTACCTGTTACCAAGATATGTGATTCTGGTTTGAGGGCATGAATAGGGTACACTCAGCCTCGTGAGGCAAAATTGAGAAAAGGTGGATTTGATTCCATTTTCAGACATCCTAGAAAAGGATTCCCGTGGTTTCCTATTTATATTCCAGGCAATGCTGAAATGGTACCTATCCGAAAGTTGCATCCATCCAAATCTTAAGCCTTCATCACAAATCGCCCTACACATATACCTACTACTACTGTAATACAGCCGTCTCAATGCCCCTAAAATAAATAATTACTAACATCAACAGCAAGTAGTGTGTGTTTGTAATTGAAGCTGGGATTCTTCTTCTTTCTTCGTTTAGGCCAGCTATGGACCACGTCATTTCAACTGGTTCAGTCTTTGGGCCTTGATCTTAGTCCAGTGTTCATGCATTCGCTGCCTGTGAAACTACTTTCTTTCATCAGACCACTTCATGCCGGTTTTTAATTTCGCTTTTCCTTGGAATTGGTGGTGTGCTCCAAGCTTTTCCTTCAAAAGATCACGTTCATAACGACTGCGTGGGTGATCCCTAGTTCTTTCAAATTCTTGTCTATCTCACAAAACCAGGGGTCCTTGGTTTTCTTGTTAAGAAAATAGGTAAATATCCGATTGACGATTCTCTCGGGTTTCATACGAGTTAAGTGGCCATAGAAAGATATTCTTCTCTTCCGAATTACTTGAGATATCCTTTCTACATGATGGTACAGCTCATTGTTATGCCATCTCCTGTATTCACCATTGTCTCCAAACGGCCCTAAGATCTTCCTCAGGATCTTCCTTTCCTTGGATTCCAATTTCTCAACCAGATCCTTCCTATTCATTTCCCGGCATTCTGCTGCGTACAGCACCTCAGGTCAAATAACTCTACGATAGTGTCTTAGTTTGGCACTGCAGGACTCTGTTCGCTTGTTGCACACTCCTTTCGTTAGCTGGTAGGCCACCTCAATCATGTTCATCCCCCCCCCCCCAGGGGCTCACGTCTAGTGGGACGTGTTGGCGACCACGAGCCCCCAGCTGAGTTCGGCATTGCTTCCACTTACTTGTGCTGGGCTCCCCTCCGTCTTCTTTCCTGTCGACCTCTCTTGGTCAACTCTTGTTCTCCTTCGACCCCGACGGTATTAGGGTATCTGAGGCCTAGGGAGTCTCTTCCTTTCCCGCCTTAATTGGCCCTTGTGTCATCTTTCCTGATACCCTCCTTTTGCGAGGGGTCAGCCTTCTTTTTCCTTTTATGTTGTCTCCTGCCTTCTGCTCAAAGCCCTCAAGGAGGCAGGGTGTATGTATCTCCACCACGTCTGGTGCACCCTGGATAGCGTTACACCCTCAAGGGCTCACGGCTGGTGAGTTTGGGAGTTGGCGACCCCGAGGGGTTCCTGAGCTGGGTCCGTTTTGCCCCCTTTTTCCTCTGCCTTTGGGTCGAGCCCTCTATTCTTTCCCCTGTCCTATATGCCTTTCATGGCTCTCCGTCCTTCCAAGTGCCACAATCCTCATCCTTCGAGGGTTGAGGGCATTTCTTTTCTTCCTGTCCTTTATTTGCCTTATCCTTTACTTGTTTACCTTTTCTTCTTCTAGTATGTAAGTTTGAAGTTAGTATTAGTTTTAGTTTTGGCAAGCCTCCGTGGCTTAGGCGGCAGCACGCCGGCCTCTCACCACTGGGTCCGTGGTTCAAATCCCGGTCACTCCATGTGAGATTTGTGCTGGACAAAACGGAGGCAGACAGGTTTGTCTCCGGGTACTCTGGTTTTCCCTGTCAACAATTTCATTCCAGCAACACTCTCCACGATCATTTCATTTTACTGGTATTATTTAATCATTGCCCCAGGGGAGTGCGATAGGCTTCGGCAGCCGGCACAGTTCCTATCCCCGCCGCTAGATGGGGGCTTCATTCATTCCATTCCCTGACCCGGTCGGTCGACTGAAATCTGGCTGTGGATTTTCATTTTCATTAGTTATAGTTTTCATTCTCATCTTTCACTATCACCCAATCCATTAGGGGCCGATAACCTAGATGTTAGGCCCCTTAAAACAACAATTATCATCATCATCATCTTGTTCATTCTCGATGTGAAGGCTTCCTTCTCTGATATGATGGGGTCGATCCACTCCCCTAGGTCTTAAACTTTTCTTTTTAATGTAGCCGTGACTTTAATTTAGGTACCATTCTGGCATTGCCTGGATTAGAACCACATCTAGGGCCGCTGAGGTGAGAGTTGAACCCACCTCTTCTCAATTCTGCTTCTTGAGGCTGAGTGTACCACGTTCCAACCCTCAGACTAGAACTAACCAAGAGCTTGCAGATGTGAACATGTTGATCGTTGAGCAATGTAAGACTAATGTAGAAACAGCCATACACTGGCTAGCTTGTTTTCCCTGTCTCCCCATAATCGATTTATCTCGATAGGCATCGGTGTGGAGAACACGACCTCCAATTTATACGGCAAGCAGTGCAAGTTTATTGGCAGCGCACCCATTATGTCATTGTGACGTCACTGACTCCCTACATTGTTTTGTCAAGTTGGCAATGCCATATATTGTCCAAAGGTTTTGGGTTCCCTCCTGGTAATTGGTTTATCTACACAGGAGAATGAACGCCTGTCATCCCCATACTGTATCACTGTGTTCTAGATATGCTGGTATCGTAGTTACACCTTTTATATTGTATATTTAGCATACTATAATTGGCATCGAGCCTCAATATCCCTATTATCTTATTGGTTGGCTGAGAAGCACGTGGTGGAGTAGTATCAGAGTTATATGCTATTTTTGTTCTCTGCGATAACAAGCTTTGCAGTAAGAAGGTATTACGAGTATAAAGCGGAAATAACACTAGCCAATGCAGGGTGTTATTCGATTCATCTATAACATGAGGAATGATAAAAATAATAATATGGTATGGCCTCGGGTGACGGGTGCAAGCTTTGTTATTTGACTCCCAGAGGGCAACTTGCATGTCAAATTGTGTTGTTCCTAGAAGCACTATGAAAGTCAAGGAGGTTAGATATCTAAGTTCCTTGACACTATAGCGCTTTCTAGTAGAGAAATGAGGAACTTTGTGTAGGCGGATAAATTAATTTTGCATTATGAACACGGGCTTGAATTCAAATGGGTTCTTTGACATGCCAACATCGTATGACATGCGTGTCGTAATTTTTGCCACCTTTCAAAAAAAACACTTACCACGGCCAGGAGCGAACCTGCAAGCTGGGGGGGGGGGGGGCAGTCCGACACGATAACTACTCGCCCACCGTGGTATACAGGTTACCTGCCCCCCCCCACCTGTACATCTCCAATACATTTTAGCTGCTCTCATCTATCCATGGTAACAATACGCTTTCTTGAACCTCCCTTGCTATTCCCCTGCACGAAAATTCCTGCGTTAACAAATCATTTGTGGAATTCCCTCCCAGTCAATGTCAGGAGAGTGACCTCATTGAAGAAATTCAAAACAGTATGTCACGACCACCTGATGAGTAGGCTACTGCAGACTGATTTGTGTGAATGAGTGTGTAATTGTTTCGATATTGAAATACAGTGAGATTCTTTTGCCTGAGCGGGACCGGCGGCCGGCTGCCGGGCGTGCGTGCCTTCCGCCAGCCAACCGAGCACGGTCCTCGGGGTTGCGCGAGGCGGAGGCGAGCTAACCAGGGTCATTAAAGTCCATTAAGTCACTAAACTTTCATCAACGAGGGTGAGTAGTGTCAGCACACAGATAAGAAGGTAGCATAACCAATAGCTGCATGATTTAATTCAAGAATCACAGATATTCTTTTATTTCTTGGAAATCTGGATGTCTTTACGTCACCAGTTAAAGGTTAGAACTTATCTTTTCACAGAAGATACTAAAAATGTTCTCCTTCAGCTGACAGACTGATATCGTTACATTATGTAGCTACTTCTTGCCCCCCCTCCCCCCTCCTCCACTCCCCCCTCCCCCCCACCCCTGCGACGGACCTAAGCCCGTTTGTTGTTTAATTGTGGGTTAATTTAACATTCAAAGTGTACAGATCAATTACCCGTACTCTAGTGGAGCTGGAGAACAATATACGGCAGCAGATATCCCTCACAACAGAAGGGAATCACAACGTGTAAACGCTAATTTATTTACACGGTACAACGCCTGTCTGTCAGTTGAAGGAGAACATTTTCAGCATCTTCTGTGAAAAGGTAAGTTCTTTAGTCATAATTTGCTGGTGAATATACCATTAATTAATGCTCAGTTGGCTGGCGGAAGGTGCGCGCGCCCGGCAGCCGGTTGCCCGTCCCGCACCAGCGAAATAATCACCCTGTAGTTATTAATGTAAATTTGTGTTTTGCTAGAGCAGCAAACTCTATGTAGGGTAATTTATTTGTATATGCTTTAACGTTTCTAATTGCTAATTAGAACCACAATATGATGTTAAGTGTAAGACAGGGCCGAGACCCCTACCTAACTACACCTCTCAAAAGACAATAAATAAATGATAAATAAATAAACTCTTTGGAGTCGATAATCTAGATGTTGGCCCCTTAAAACAGTAATTATCATCATAAATAGAATTCTTTGGACCACCTCGTGATGTAGTGACTAGTTGTCGCCCTGGAGCTCAAGGTACGATTCCCGGCTCTACCAATTTGATTCTGGTCCGAGGGTTGGAACGGGGTACAGTTGGTATCGTAAGGCAAAACTGACGAGTCATGGGTTCGAGTCCCACCTCAGCCATCCTGAAAGTAGTTTTCCCTGGTTTCGCCCTACTTCTACTCCAAGGAATTGCTGGGATGGTTTCTAACTTAAAGCCACGGCTGCCTCCTTCCTAATCCTCACCTGAATTGCAAATGCACACTCTCCTACAACCACTACAGTAAAATAGGTTATCAGACAAATTCTACAGTATACGGGGATACATGACCACGATGTCGCAAGGCCTCGAAATGAAACCAACAACAACAATAACAACCGTTACACCTGATGCAGATCGAACCGGAGTGTTCGCTAACTGTCCCGATTGAGCGGTGGAAGAATTAACCCTAGGAAACTATGGAGGACATTGTTTGTATCAACCTCTAGAGTTCTTGTTTGTTGTTGTTGTTGTTGTTGTTGTTTCTTTTTAGGGCTTTTGTGACATCGTGGTTATGTAGCCCCATGTACTTGGGCGTGTGTTGAATCTGTATGATAACCTGTGCTATTATGATGGCCGTAGTAGCGCGTGTAGTTGTAATTGAGGTAGGATTTGGAAAGGAGACGGCCTTGGCCTTAAGTTAGGTACAATCCCGGCTAGAAGTGGAGAACCTACGTAAAGCCACTTCCAAGATGGCTGAGGTGGAAAACGAAACCTCCTCTCAGTTTCGCCTCGTGAAGCTGAGTATACGCCGTTACAGCCCTCTATGACCAGAGTTAAATTTCTTGGCAGAGTCGGGAATCGAACCCGGACCTCCAGAGTGACAGCTAGGAATGCCAAGAGTCGGACTCATCCACTAGAGGGCAATGTCCCTGCGATGGTCTCAAACTTCTTGTTTTGATCATACCCAGAGTGCAGTGGGGGCATTGCGTAGCAGCAACTGGCAATGAACCGTAAAAACGAGACCGGCGGTCCTTATCATAAATTTACTGAAGCTTAATTAACACATAAATTATAAATGTTATACAGTTTAAGATTCTGAGAATTCCGCTAGACTATACTACAGTATAGTCCACATCAGACACCAAAATTGTAGCCTTCCATCTATTGAGAACCTATATACCAAAATTGATTTGTTATACCTGCGAAAACTTTTTAATAATACAAACTCATCTGCTATTTTAGACAAAATTTCCCTTGGCTACCGATCAGCTCAGAAGGGCCACGGAGTTACGCTGTACGCCCCACTACCCAGGACTGAGTCGAACAAACTGGGTTTTGTAAATACTGTAGATCGGTTTGTGCATGGAACAGCCTACCGTGTTCCCTGAAGGCCAGCAACAATAATGCCGTTACGTTCAAGAGGAAGCTGCGGCATTATTTGTTCAACAAGTAGGTTGTTCTTCATAAATTATGCCCCGATTCTTCGTTCTGCTAGTGTTTTCCGTGAATCTCTATTTGCAATATTTATTTGATCTCTTCTCTTGTTGTTTCTCCCTTATCCTATGTGAATGTGCATTTACCATCCCCCTAATAGGCCTAAATACTGTAAACAATGTAATCATTGCTCGATTCTTCCTAATTGCCATCTTGTGTATATATGTAAATATAACTCAGGGCTCTGACGCATCCCGAATGCGAAGTGGGGCTTTGCCCTTTTCAGTGACTCCCTTCAGTGTACTGTAAATACTGTATAGTGTAAGGCACTGACAAATAAATATGAAATGAAAAAATGAAATTATGATTTTAGCGCCTTTTGAATCTCGCAACACGCAGTGGTCGAATAAGTTACCAGTCTGTAATAGCTAATGATGGATAAACTACCGGGAACTTTGCCAATTCCACAAAAATTCCCGGCAGTCAACGTAGTTAAGATTTTGTGGGATTTTTTGAAATTTTTTGAAACTGAAAACTCTAAATTTAATAATAATGTTATTGGCTTTACATTCCGTTTAATTACTATGGCTTTAAGAGACACTGGGGGGGGGGGGGCAGAATATGCCCCGAAGGGGATCATTCACGTGCCAGTAAATCTAATACCACGGCTCCCTCGCATTTGCACACCCTCAAATGCCAGCTGAATGCGCCAGAATTCGATCCTGCAACCTTGGGATGAGCCCCGCAGCCAGACCTAAATATTTTACATTTAAATGCTTTTCAGTTGGTCAACACAATTGCACCCAAAGTGTATTGGAAGTTATTTCCTAAACCTGATACAAAGAAATATCGGCACGAGAGATTAATAAATACACTTGGATAATAAAATAATAATATCGTATGGCCTCGGGTGTCGGGTGCAAGCTTTGTTATTTGACACCCAGAGGGTAGCTTGCATGTCGAATTTCGTTGTTCCTTGAAGCAATCGAAAGTCAAGGAGGTTAGATATCTAAGCTGCTTGAACACTATAGCGCTTTCTAGTAGAGAAATGAGGAATTTTGTGTTGACGGAAACTCCCGAGACTAATTTTGCCATTATGAACTCGGCCTACTGAATTCAAATGGGTTATTTGGCATGCCAACATCGTATGACATGCGTGTCGTAATTTTTGCCGCCTTTCAAAAATCACTTACCACGGCCAGGAGTGAACCAGCAATCTTGGGGTTAGTTGACCGACGCGTTAACCACTCACCCTCCGTGGCAAGCAATACACTTGGATGACCTGTTTTGATCGTCAAGCAATCATCATCGAATCCATTACACTCAGGCTATTAATCTACAGTACCTGATCACATTATTATAATCAAGTACTGGTACACGTTTGTGGTAGTGGTTTCTTCGTGTTCTGATTTTCTCTATCCTCTGGTATCCTAAATCGGGCCATTTCTTATTATTTTCTTGATCCATCCCACAGATACTTGATACTGTAGGCTACCTGTCTATTTGTTGGCACATTTTTTGTATGTAATGGATCGTTGTTAGTTGCACGAAGCCAGAGGCCGAATGAATTGTTAATTTTCCCATCATAATAAATGTCAAATGCGCAAATATCTACGAGCAGTATACATGATAGGATTTCTAGCAGAGAGCAACCACAAATTCAGTCTTATCTACAATACGGCTGTAATCAAAAACCTACAAAAGCAGCGGATTCAATGAAACACTTAGGCCCGTCTATAATCGCTCACCAAAACCAACTGAGTAACTCCAAGCGCACTACAAAAATGCCAAAAAAAACTTGAAAGTGAGTTAATCATCTTTCAAGAAAAATCTTTTATAGCCTACCAGGTGGCCCATTTGCGCCGTGCAATCTACTTATAAGTAAAGCTCTGCGCGGATGCGGATATCCGCGGATAAACCCGCGGATATCCGCAGCATTTTTCGCCACGTGGATATAGTTTGCATGGCTGTGCGGATAGCGGATACGCTGCGGATAATGTTAGGAGTAAATTTGCGGATAGTTTTTAGAATACGATGTGGAACTTTCGATAATATTACATATTTGATATGCCAATCTACAGCTTCATGCTTAAAAGAGGAATACTCCTATAGCCTATTGCGTACGAAATATTCGGGTACGTTTTGCAGTTATACACGAGAAGATTATTTTACTCATATGGTTTCAACTACATTTTATTAAGTAGTTATTAAGTTTGTAGTAGAAGGTCTTGACATCTCATCATCATCATTAATTTCTCACTGCCATTACCCACGAGATATAATGCTGTCAATAAGTTTGTTAGTTCATCGTGGTGACATCATTAACATTTCTTAAGTCAGCTACTTCGCTATCTAAGCTATCCTGGAAGATCTGGTTCCAGGTTTATCTGTAGATTTATTTCCATCTTGGCACTGAAACGCGTGGGCTGTGATATTGCAACGGAGACAGTTATGACATCATCTATGCTAACATTGATGGGTCAAGAGGCAGAAGTATGATGACTGACTTGGAAGTTCCGGCCAAATGTCAATCCCTTTCTCCAAGCTTAAAGAGAAGTTCACTTAGTAAATGTTACCGCGACCGGGAGTATGGACAACATTTAACCGACATTGATAAAATATATATTAAAACAAAACAAGGTGAATATTCAATAGTGCGTGAAACAAAGCTCAAGTCAAGGATAAGGTAGATATTTGGTTACGTTTTCAATGGAACCAAAGAGATGAACGATATAGTAGGATGTTTTACCTGTAAATAAGTGTATTCATACTCAGGACACAATTCAGGCACATCAAACCTACTGCGGCACAAGTGCGAAAGTAGCCAAAGAAGTATAGCCAGTTTTATGTCTAAAGCGGAGGTCAGGAAAACGGAATTGAAATATCAGCGGATTTTTATACAAGTCTTGCGGATGTGGGGCGGATACGGATAACAGTCATGCGGATGCGGGGCGGATGCGGATGCGGGGCGGATGCGGATAACAGTCGTGCGGATGCGGGGCGGATGCGGATAAGGTTTTGTTTATCCGCGCAGGGCTCTACTTATAAGTGCCCAGCATGTACTGTGATGAACGGGAGGTCTAATAACAGAATTGCTAAGGGGTAAGCTAGCATGCAAGCCGCTTACGTCAGATAACAACCTCGACGGCCACACTCTGCATGTTCCTCAGTACTCCCGTCTAATGCGCCCCATAGCGGTATGAAGCCTCGCAGAGACGTCTATCTGGAAACACCAGTGCTTACCGTCTACGAGCTTCAACGGCATTACGACCAACTTCTCCATAGATTAGTGTAATGTCCGTGTAGCCTACTCATCGATGCTGAATACACCAGCCATCGTCAATATGTTGCCGGCAGCTGTCATGTTGTTGTATCACATATGAGTTTATTGCGCTCTCACATGCGAGGCTCCAAAAGGCAATGGGGTGCATTAGACGGGTAGCGCTGGGGAACATGCAGCTAGCGGCCGTCCGGTTGTTATTCCTTCGTATTCTGACGTAATCAGCCTGCGTTCAGTGTGACCCCTGTGGAAATCAGTTAACTGACATCCCATACAGCATTAATGTATGCGGGACACCTAAAACTAGATTGCACGGGGCGAACGGGCCACCTGGTATAGAGAGCTAATAACATATAAATACAAGAAATCTAAAAATGATCATAATAATCTGGCCAGATACTGTATGTCTACGAATAAGTGGGTTAAGATATATACCTACAATAGGCTATATGCACTATTTTAGTTACAGAATTTTGTTGTAATTATGCGTAACTTTCCAAGTTTGTTAGTATTATGTGATTACAGTATTTGTTTTGATAATGTTAGTGGCTATTGACCTCCAAGTTTGATTGTTTAGTGTAATAATATGTAAAGGCTCTATCCGGTGTGGAACAGCAACAGAATATCTATAAGGTCCAAACTCTGCATTTTCCAAAGTAATGTCAAATCCGTTCTGTTATATGGGTCTGAGACTTGGAAAGTGACAGAAGTACGAGGGTTGTTTTTTTAAGTAAGGGCCGTTTTTTAAGCCCGTAGTTAGTACGCACGCCGCAACAAGCGTGCGCGCTACCTCCCGGCATCCTTTGCGAACAAGCAGGCGTCAGTTGCAGCTGTGTAGTATAACCTGTACGCTGAACTGCCTACATCTTTACAATGTTCAAGATTATTGATTCACCCGCCGCGTGTGAGGTTACGTTTTTTGAGTGCATGAAACATGTCGGCTGCAGACATTCATCGTCAGCTTTGTGAGGTGTATGGTGATAATACAATGACGGAAGGTTAAGTGCGAAAATGGGTACGCGAGTTCAAAACTGGTCGTGAAAATGTTCATGACGATGAACGCTCAGGTCTGTGATCACAGATGACTTGGTGACTGCAATTGACACGAAAATTCACGAGGACCTAAGATTCATGATAACAACTCTATCAATGGATTTTCCTCTAGTGTGGATACTTGGTTGTCAGAGCAGGCGGCGAACTTTTATGCAGAGGGATTTCAGAACTTAGTTTTAAGGTATGACAAGTGCCTAAATAAACAAGGCAACTATGTAGAAAAATAGAGGAAGGTATGTAAAACCAAAAAATAAATGTCGTTTCAAAATAAAATGTTCAGTTAATTTAAAAAAACAGCCCTCACTTAAAAACAGCCCTCGTAATCACCTCCAGGTTGTAGACCTTTGTCAACCGCTGTTTACGGAAGATTTTCAACATCTACTGGCCGGAAGTAATCACCAACCATAAACTTTGTAGAAGGTTAATTGGTGGTTGGTTCCTCAGTTTAGGGGCTGTTAACACGCGGTCATGTAGCCCCGTTTACTTTGGGTGTGTGTAGAATCTGTCTGATAACCGGTGTTAATTGTGATGACTGTATTAGTGTGTGTTATCTGTTTTTAACTCTAGTAAGGACTGTAGACATTCGATTTTCAGGTTGTTCCAACTATTGCTACCAAACGCCACCGTCAAAGACCAACTAGTTCTGAACTTGGTTACTAGATGCCATCACAGTCGGCTCCTGGCGTCGAACGTTGGAACATAAGAGCGTTAGTCAAATCTAACCTATAATTTAGCTTCACACAAGTGTAATTAGTGGAAGGTTCTTCATCATACCATAAATATATGACATGGGACCGCCGGCTTAACTTCCCATCCGAAGGAAGGCATACTGAGGGATTTTTATCGCTGTTAAAAAATCCGCCGACAATGGCCGGGTTAAACCCACGACCTTGGCCATAGAGGCTCAGCATGCTACCAACTAGGCCACTGAAGCCGCACTTTGTAGAAGGAGGGGGGAGATTGAAATGGCCACACAAATCAAAAGGCGGAAATGGATTGGGTATACACCGAGAAAGGGAAATAAATCCATTGAAGAGAGGCACTGGATTCGAACCCGCAGGGTACAAGCAAGAGAGGGAGACCCAAATAAACGTGGCGAAGATCAGTACACATGGAAACAATGGAAGAAGATAAGACTTGGAGGGAGGTGAAGAGATTGTGGCCGTCAATAGGACCAGATGGAGATGCTTTGTTGATGCCCTATGGTCCACGAGGGATAACAGGAATTAAGTCAAGTAAATAGTCAAGTTGGAGTTCTACCTTTGAGATGGATTAAATACCTTAGCTGGTTATTTGGCCGATGTGGAGTTCTTTCTCGTTCAGCTTCTTTCACAATTCACTGTACAATTTGAACTGAGGGAACTTTCCTTCTAATCTTCAGATCAAAAATACAGTAAACCTACATTTCTTACAGATTCTTTCCTTTCATTTGTATTGTGAGCAGGTAATTTTTTTGCAGTAAGAGTCGTTTAAAGTGTAACATTTACTAATGTTATTATTATTATTATCATTATTATTATTATTATTATTATTACCGGTATTATTATTATTATTATTATTATTATTATTATTATTATTATTATTATTATTATTAAAAAGCTAAGGTGTACGTTTCACAAAACTCGAGATTTTAAACCAGAGGGAGTTAAAAGGTTCTGTTTGTGGCAAAATCTTCCAAATCGTCTTATTAGTACAGGAAAGAAATCTTGCATTTCCTGATAAGTCAACGGAAATATATTTGTTTGTTTAAAATCTGCGTATGAACAAATAACCATGACGATAGCTCTTGGCAGAACTGTGTCACCTCGAACCCGTATAACAGTAACGCCAGGCGGGTGGTCTATACTCATGGGGCGCCCACAATTGACCGATCTTGCATTCAAAAGAAAAGGAATATTATTCTTAGCAGTGACGAATTGCACTTTAATTTCATAAATATCAACAATTTGTGTTTAAATAAGTAAACAAGTTGCCCGAACAGCAGTAAAGCCAGGCGGGTTGTTTATGCACATATGAGATTTTTCGCGCAGGTCCTCTAGTAATGATACTAATTATTATATGGGGGTTGCTGTGGCGTAGTAGGTAGCGTGCTGAACCACTATGCCCAAAATCGCGGGTTTAAACCCGGCCGAAGTCGTCAGATTTTTAAGAGCGTTAACATCATTCAGAATGCCTTTCTTCGGAGGGGATGTAAAGCCAGCAGGCCCATGTCATAGATTTATAGCATGTAAAAGAACCTACCACTACAATTGGTAGTGTGTAGCTAAATTTCTAGGTTATTTGGTTACAAACGTTCTATCAAGATCCAACGTTCGCTGCTAGGTGTCAGTGACAGTGGCATCTCTGGTAGCCATAAATTGGAACTACGAGGAATTGAACTTGATGGAGAACCCACGGGTGTTCTATTAAAATACCCCGCTATGGCCATTGGCTGCAATTCAAATGTAAATATAATATGATTATTATTACATGCTAATTTTGACACGTAATCGCAATCAGCAGAATAAGAATTATTATCAGGCATATATTCCCCAGCCCCAGTTAACCTAAGTGGCAATCACGAAGTCCACAGCCTCTGAAGGAAACAGTGAGATAATTATTCGGGATGCGGCGATGCAACATTTTGATAAGAGAATATAGAAATATCCAGACCAATAAACAACTACCTATCCATGGAGACATTGCTGATCTACATGTGAAACCATTACGTTCAAGACATCCACCTATCTACACAGCGGAGAATCTTGCAACCTAAAAATTCAACCTGACTGAGAGATGGTCTTCTGATTGGAATTAGTTTGCCCCTCCAGAGAGTTCAGTAATGCCATGGATAACTGAGAAGATGTCAGGGTTCACTCAGCCTAGAAAGACCTGGTCAAAATTAAATAGAATCTGGACCTATTACGGTGTATGTGGGGATCTCCTGTACAAGTGGAGGAAGAAATCTTCATGTTGTGAGTGCGGTGCTGAAAGACCGACTGTTCAGCACCTAGTTCAAGAATGCCCACAAACATCTTACAATGGTGAATTCAGCGACTTCTTCCTGAGGATACCACAGGCACTTCCTTACGTATCTAAACTCGATGTCAAATTATAAATAATTTTCATGTATGCCATACGATAAATAAATAAATAAATCTGGAACTCTATGATATAAATTAATCATAGACTAAAGGTTTCTTGACAATAGTTCTTACTAGTTTGACGTAAGATCTTTTTTCTTTTGCTACTCGTACAAGAATATCCAGCTGCGCAGGAAGTACAGTAGTGATTTGCTCACTTGTTTCATGGCCTTCTGAAGCATGTAGTGGTGATAAGCGGTAGCCCCGCCTACGGGCGGTAGCCACGCCCCTAATTACCCTCATCAATGCGCACTCTGACACGATTACCAGGAATTATTACATCCTAGCAATTAACGCTGGCCGCCATTTACATACAACAAAGATTCTTCCGAACTAATTAATCGATAATTGATACTAGCAATTTAGAGCCTTTCGTACGACCACATAAAATATCTCGAATGTATTGGTGGCCTTTAATGGAATATAATTGCATACATTTATAGCCGACACTTAACTCATGTTTTGAGGTGAGACTACACGTTTTACACAGGGAACGGAAGCCATTCCACAAAAATTAAAGTCGTAACTCGCAGACTAATCAAATAAAGAAATAAACTTACAGTAACGTATAGTATCCGCACAAATGGCTCGAATTTGATTTCTGGTTCAAACGTGGAGGAAATTAGTCTTAGTAATGTCGTAACAAGGATTACTCAAGCCATGAACATTACTGAGAAGATTTGAATCCCGTAATTGACCGTATAAATTGGTCTCCTATTTCTACTCTATGGAGGGGTTTTACCTAGATTAACCCTTATAGCGCCAGGGACGGGTATATTGGTCGAGGGAGCTATTACTAAAGATGCCATGGGCCCCGTTGCATTGATTTTAAAAGATATAGGCCTATTATTTTCAGCCACGTAGTAGACCACTATCGAATGGCTGGGATTTGTATGTAAATACCTATTCTTTCCCTTTGCTTATACATAATTAACAAGTAGTTCCGTGAATAACTATACAGCCTATTTTCATATATTCTACTTAAGTTAATTGTCTCTACCAACATACAAAAATCAGTTTGATTGCTATCTTAGATTAATAGGTATTGAGTACCGTCTAAATAGTTCGGATGGTCACCATGTTGGATTTTTATATATGTCGGCCATAGAGTTATGCACTATTAGATGATGAATTTTGCGTAGGCTCATTATTCAAACGTTCACATCGATCACATGATTAATACACAAGAAATAAAAACCTAATTTCAAAATTTCGCACAGCTGCCATCTTGAGGTTATGCATACAATTGAACTAAATTAGATGCCAGTGCATTACAACGTGTATAAACATTTACTGTACCATATTTCAAGGCGCTCAAATGGTTAAATCGCGAGAAAAGTTTATTAAAATATTCTATTTTCACTTGGCCGCCATGTTCGTTTTGTATTCTACAGGTTTTTGGAAGTCTCATAGCTGAAATTCTAGTAGTACTCTTTATAACCATACACAATTTCAGGGTGATATCAGTAATAGTTTCGGAGATATAGAATGCCGGTGAAATATTTCGCACAGCCACCATATTGAGGTTGTGTAAACAATTGAACAAAATTAGATGCCAGTGAATTACAATGTATATAAACATTTGCTGTACCAAGTTTCATTGCGATTGGATGGTTAAGGTGTGAGAAAAGTCTATTTAAAAGTTTCTACTTAGCTTGACCGCCATATTCGTTATGTAATTAACAGGTTTTTAAGGTCTAATAGATGAACTTCTATTAGTGCCCTTTATCACCGTACAAAATTTCAGGGTGATATCAGTAATAGTGTCGGAGATATAGAATGCCGGTGAAATATTTCGCACAGCCTCCATGTTGAATTGGTGAGACGAAATAATATTTGATCGGCACGGTCGGGTTTGGCCAAAATAGTACTATGATGTTACCGAGTTTTATTGAAATCGCACTAGTCGTTCAGAAGTTATAAGGGGTGGGACTCAGACACACACAAACACAAAACTTACACATACGCAAACACACACACACACACACACGGAAAAAAGGTGATCTCATAAGCCTATTTTTTTATAAAATGAAAGTTGGCTAAAAGAAATGATAATTGTCTCTTCTTCTTCTTCTTCTTCTTCTTCGTCTTCTTCTTAAGACGTCGTCTCCGATAGGAGGTTGACGTTCCACATAGCTAGCTGTGATCTTGACATTGCGACATGTAAGGCCTCTTCTGATGTTCAACAATGCCGTCTTCGGATATCCTTCAGGCATGAGTTTCTTCGTCTTCCAGTGAATTTCCATGAATTTCCATGCATTTTTCCCTTCATAATTAGTTGTAGTAACTGGTATTTTTCGCCTCTCATAACATGTCCCAAGTATCTTGTTTTCCGTTGTTTTATTATAGGCAGTAGTTCTCTTTGCTTTTCCATCCGACGAAGGACCTCGTTATTTGAAACTTTCAGTATCCATGATATACACAGAATACGTCTGGACAGATATATTTCAAATAGCTCAATTCGTTTCTCAGTAGCCTATTTGGGTCCAAAGTCCAACTTTCACACCCTTGAAGGAGGACAGAGAAAATGTAGCAACGGGCATTCTAATTCTCAGTGGTAAGCTGAGGTCTATATTATAATTGATCCTAATGCCATTGTATTAGATATTTTGACATGTTTAAATGTTAAAATATATATTCTGTCTCTTTAGTTTACATATGCTATATGATGATAATGATATTTATTTATATACTTTTACTTCTTTTAAATGTAAAATTACATATTCTGTCCCTTACTGTAATAAAAAGTATTTTTTCGCAAGCAAAATATACGGCAATTCAAAACAGTCTGTATGACAATAGACTATTTGTTCACTAGAAACTAAATATAACTAAAAGGTCACCTGTGGCCCTAACCTCCAATATTCCTGATAACAATCATCCTATAACCTATCCAGTACCCAAGAAACAACATGTCTATCACCAAATTGTCATGATCTGAGTATCTGTTTCGATGCCAATCCCAGACAAAGAAATGTAAAAGAAAACAGACCATCAGAAGCATTAGAGCCTACTTGTATACAGAAATGATAATTCTCGAGGTGCAAGGTTGCAAAGTACCACTGCCTATTCTCCCAGTGTCTGTGAATGTGCTTGTAGAAGCGTCTTGATTGCTGTGCAGCTAATATAGACAATGCGCGTTGGATGCTGGGATATTGATCTCCTCCCAGCTGACACTCAACGTGCCGGTATTTTAATTAGCGCTGATTAATTAAAAAGTTCTCTGCCATCCCATCCATCCTCTGTGGCAGAATTCCTGGCCTCCGACTAGGCTATACACAGTGGCTGAAACAGCCCAGTTGAATTTTGTGTGAATATATTCGTGATGTCGAAAACCCTGATAGCATGCCAACTGCTTACCAGGAAAAAGCACACTATGAGACATAATCACAAGTTTCTTATTCGAATGGTTTCTTACAAATTCGAACCCGGCCGAAATCGTCGGATTTTTAAGAGCGTTAAAAATCCTTCAGTATGCCTTCCTTCGGAGGGGAAGTAAAGACGGCGATCCCATATCATAGATTTATGGCATGTAAAAGATCCTTCCACAGACTAAACTTGTGTGGAGCTAAATTTCTAGGTTAGATTTCGTTGGAACGCTGTATTAAAATTCCAACGTTCACCACTAGGTAGCGAAAGTTGGAACTACTTGAAATTGAACGGAACTTGTAGCTCACCCTCTGGGTGTCCGCTGGAAGCAGCTACAGACTCTGGCGAGCCGAACATATCCTCGGACACTCCCGGCACTAAAAGCCATACGAAAAAATAAATAAATAAATAAATAAATAAATAAATAAATAAATAATAAATCTCCTAACATAATGGAAACGGTAATCTTTTTAACACCCTGTATTAGAGCAAATAGACATGACAGTTCCAAAGATAAAACAACACGCAACTTTATCTTGTGTTACTAAGATGATTGTTATGGAATAAGCAAGGACATGAGCCTCCTCCCCAACATTGTCTGGTGACATGAAAACCCTGCTTTGTGCATTGTGGACACTAATGACTGAGACATGACCTCCGTAGCGTCTGTCAGTCAGCTGCGAGCCCTGTACCAGATGGTCAGAATGGAGCCATTGTCTCAGATTGCGACTGTACTGTCATTCTCTAATTAGTATGTGGAGTAACGTGAACTCTGACCAGAGTAGCTCAGTGCACTCCGGCCATTGATCCAGTAAGCTTCCTCAGTGATAGAGCGTCTAATTCCTAGTAGTATGATCGCGGGAAGTCGGAAGTTTAAGAGACTCCAGATTATCTTATATTGCCCAAGCTAATATTTACTGTAACTTTTTTTTTTTTTTTTGCGGCTTCGGTGGCGTAGTTGGTAGCATGCTGAGCTTCTATGCCCAAGATCGTGGATTCAAACCCGGCCGAAATCGTCGGATTTATTAAGAGCGTTAAAAATCCCTCAGTATGCTTTCCATCGGAGGGGAAGTAAAGCCAGCGGTCCCACGTCATAGATTTGTGCCATGAAAAAGAACCTTTCATTAACTACACTTGTGGAAGCTAAAATTTGTAGGTTTTTTGATAACGCTATATTAGTTCCAGCCATTGCATCTAGTAAGCCTCCGTGGCTTAGGCGGCAGTACGCCGGCCTCTCACCACTGGGTCCGTGGTTCAAATCCCGGTCACTCCATGTGAGATCTGTGCTGGACAAAACGGAGGCAGACAGGTTTTTCTCCGGGTACTCCGGTTTTCCCTGTCAAAAATTTCATTCCAGCAACACTCTCCACTATCATTTCATTTCATCTGCCATTCAGTTAATCATTGCCCCAGAGGAGTGCGTCAGGCCTCGGCAGCCGGCACAGTCCATATCCTCGCCGCTAGATGGGGGCTTCATTCATTCCATTCCTGACCCGGTCGGAGACTGGAAGCAGGCTGTGGATTTTCATTGCATCTAGTAACCAAGTTCGCAGCTGGTGTCGTAGACGGTAGCATTTGGTAGCAAAAGTAGGAACTACTCGAAAAAATCATCGTCCGCAGTCCTTCTACCTGAATCACACATAACACACACTAATACAGCCATCACAATTAACTCCGGTTATCAGACACATTCTACACACACCCATAGTACACGGGGCTACATGACCACGATGTCGCAGCCCCTAAACTGAGGTGTATTGATAATGAATGCTTTTGAATAGTTAAGAATCATTTTAAAATTGCATAGTCTACTTTTAACAGCACTTTCATCAACATTTCCATTGGCAAATGTTGAAAAACGGACGTGTTAAAGCACAACACATGTATGGCACGAATTACATCTATATTTTTCAGCTTTGTATGCTTAAAAGTTCCGAAAAGAAAGGGAAGGTTTTTTTTTCTTTTTATATACATCGAGTTGAGCCTCTATGGACTGCGTGGTAACAAAAAACTTAACTTTAGTGTCTAGGTCTTGTTCTTGTTCCGGCTTTGACTTCCTGCAAGTATCTTCTGATCCCAGCGACGAGTGCCTGTTTATGTTCTTCGGACAAAGGTCCTCTCCGTCTTCCAGAAGTTCATACCATTTTAAAACATTGGTAGTTGTTCACCCATCTTCTAAATGTGTTCCTGTCAGGAATTTCTCGGTCTAGAATACCAATTTGCCTGAGATCTTTTACTCATTCTTCGAACCATCTCGGCCTTGTTGTCTTGGACTTAATGAAGGGAAGGTTTATAATTATCTAGAAAGAACATTTTAGCAAGAAATTGGAATCAAAGACTTTTCCTGTTTTTAGAATATGCCATTATTACATTTGAAGCACTAGCATCCAATTGTTTTTGTTTTTCCGTGGCCCTATGCCCTTCCTTCTAACGAAGCCTCATCCTTAAAAGTTTTTTTTGGACGAGGGCGGGTCAAAAAGTCTTTGCTCCTATTCTTTTTAACCAAATTACGGCTCTAAATGCGAAGTCAACATACCCAGTCCCAGCGTTGGAACTTTGTATGCAACAGTATCTGCAAATCGCACACTTCGTACATTAAAAAAATCATTTTTTAAAGAAATTATAGATAACTTAGCCTATTTATGAAATTAGAGTGCAATTCGTCACTGTTAATGTCCATTCGCTTTCATTGGAATGCTTATTTTTCACGATCGGTCGCTTGTGAGCGCTTCAGGGGGGATCTATACTACTGAAATAATATATATTGACACTCGGGTGGGTTTACTAATAAAACGAACCATTGTGGGAAAGTATACGGAAAGTAGGCTCAGCAATAAGATAAGAAAGAAATAGGCCTAGGCTAAATGTAGGTTACATTACCGTTAGAAAGTTGAAAGTCCTTAGATTAGCATGGCCCAAAATCAAAATTTTGAACATTTTAAAGATTTTGGGCATACCGGAACCCTCCTGTAAGGAGCTCTAAAATCAGTTGCATCACAATATGTACGCTCGCAAAAGATCTCTCGTATCACATTTGGTGATAACGAGACAAAATTAATTAAATTTCAATCATTCGTCACCCATCACCAACAGAGCTAATCATTGCTACGTAAAAGTGTAAGCAGGACGTAGAAAATATAGGGTAGGCCTATATTGCCTAATTCAGTTTCTAAACCGCCGCGCCAGGTCCTGGGGGTAATGAAAATGAAAATTCACAGCCTGCTTCCAGTCTCCGACCGGGTCAGGAATGGAATGAATGAAGCCCCCATCTAGCGGCGAGGATATGAACTGTGCCGGCTGCCGAAGGCTGTCGCACTCCTCTGGGGCAATGATTAAATGAATGACAGATGAAAGGAAATGATAGTGGAGAGTGTTAGGCTACTGGAATGCACTAAATTTTAATAAAACTGGCAACTATTAAAACAATTCAAAAATGTACTTATTTTCCAGGAGAATCTTATCGCCCTGCTATGTTTCACCCACGGACTCTACCGCCGCTACCATGGTGTCTGGGAGCTTGATCACACTTTGACAGCAGATACAACTGGGGATAACGACAGGTCAATCGCCCAGACAACCGCTAACTATGGTGTGACATTCGTCATCAGCTGCTTGTCAGAGTGTTATCTGGTATTGCTGTCTAATCCAATACAGTTCACGCCACGGCTCTTCGCCGGGGATTCTTGAAACTGAACTGAAGCTTGGAAAACGAATAACATTATTACTATCCTCCTTTCTTTCTATCGTTCTTTGATTGGCATTACAACGCAGGCTGGGTATAGCAAGTAAGCAACAAATATGAGTGGTTTGTGTCAATGTATATAGCCTACAATAGGAATAGATGAGGGGTTTTCTTTTGGTAGGGTGGGGGATCCGTTAAGTCAGTAGATTTTTAGGTTAGGATCCGTGGTATTCAGGACTTTGAGAAAATATGGTCTAGAAGACCAACGATAAGTCCTTGTCATTCCGGAAGCTGCCGCAATAGCGCCTTCGTTTCTAAGGCTTAAACATTTGCCGCGGTCGCAGCATGGCCGCATTGGAGTAAGAGGGTAAACGCTATTGCCTGGACATCAGGAGATTCGGGTTCGAATCCCGACAGTGACCACATTTTAAAGTCTTATTCCAGTCGGAGGATGCGAAACGTACAATGAATCAATAGAATGCTAGTAAAGTGTGGATGCTTCTCGAAAGATGCAATATAATCCCGATAATTGCTCTTCATTGTTCAGTCTAATACAGTGGGTGTGCAGTGACCTCGCTTTTGAAGAGGATCGTACTTCAAAATGAAGAAATCTTCTCTAAATATAGCTCGTAATGACCGGCAATCTGTTCTATTTCGAGAATAATTCAGAGAGCTGCAAGTACTTAAAGAAGTCTCATTAAGATCCTCAATAATGAACAAGTAGTCTCTTTCATTAACCATTCCCACGGTGACCGCAGCAGCTAGTCCGCCCTCGCACATTCATAATGAATCGAGCGACAGCTGGAAAATACGCACTTTCTTCTTCCCAAGGTTTAACCTCGGGACTCCAGACAGAAGTAGTTAGCATGTAATTATTCTTAAGAACAACCCGAATTTTGCCCTCAGAATAGGCTAAGTGGGAGAGCTGTTCTTCTTTTACTCGGACGGATCTGTTGTTGTTTCATTTGAGGGACTAGGTTTTAACCCCATATAGGCTACTTGTGTATGCATATAAATAATTTTATTTCTTTCTTTCTTTCTTTCTTTCTTTCTTCAGCTTTGCCTAATTAATTGGGGCCGCTGGAGCCAACCAGGATCATTTTGGTTTTGGCCGGGGATTTAAGGCCCGATGCCCTTCCTGAGGCCACGTGATTTTTTCAGTTGTAAATTCCACCCCGCTGTCACCGGGATTCAAACCCCGGCCGTCCGGGTGAAAGACTAGCAGCTAAGCAACTGCGCCATCACGCTCCCCTCATATAGATAAATAATTGAATTAATTAATTAATTCAATTTTGCTGATAACCTAGGTTATTATGTGTCTGTAGTAGCTTGTATGTGTTTGTAATTTAGGTGAGAATTGGGAAGGAAGCAGCCATGGACTTAAGTTGTGAACCATTCCGACATTTGCCAGGAGTATAAGTGGGAAACCACGGGAATCCACTTCCAGTTTGACTAAGGTGACAATCGAACCCACCTCTTCACATTTTGCCTCACGTGGAAAACAGGAACAAAAGAAGAAGGAAGGCAGAAAGAATGAAAATATAGAAGAATGGAAGGAAGAAAGAAAGGAAGAAGGGAAAGAAGGAAGAAAGGAAATAAAGAAGAAAGGAAGAAAGGATGAAAGAACGGAAGGAAGAAAGAACGGAAGGAAGAACTGAAGGAAGAAAGAACGGAAGGAAGAATGGAAGAAGGATGAAAAATAGAATGAACGAACGGAAAGAGGGAATAAAGGAAGGAAGGAAGGAATCAAGGGAGGAAGAAAGGAAGTAAGGTAGGAAGAAAGAAAGAAAGAAGAAAGAAAGAAAGAAAGAAAGAAAGAAAGAAAGAAAGACAGAAAGGAAGGAATTATCGAAGGATGGAAGGAGAGAAAAAAAGAAGAAAGAATGAATGAAAGGAATGATTGATTGGCTGATTGATTGATTGGTTGATTGATTGATTGATAATTTTCAACACGAAAATATGTTAGATTAAATTGGGTGGTAAATATGAAACCCCTGACAAAATTTATCCTACATGTGATTAGTTAAATTACATTGTATAGATTACAAGAGGGATGTAAAGCGATGACTTGTTTCGCTTGTCAAGAGAACATCATCAGATCCAGGACACTAATTGATAGATTTGTTGATAAATACTATGAAATGTAGCAGATTAACACAAAACCGCATTTTTACTTAAACACGTAAACGCTCCACTACTACTGTATGGAGACAGTCCATCCATGCAGTCACTAGGAGTCGACGCCGACTTGATGGCACCTGATCATCATCATCACTACTGTCACCATAGAAACACATATTGTCCCTTAAATTCAATACACACTCAAGTTCACGTAGCTGGTGGTCAAAGATGTCGCAAGCACCTAATACGAAATCACCCTAAAACAAACTTTCCTTGATAAATATGAAACTTCACATCTTTTTATGCTTTCTTCTGTTAGACCTTTCAAAGCACTTTGCTCGGTCTTGTTTTTAGCTCTGTAACTTTGTTGGAGAAATCCCAACTCCGTGTTATACATGCGGGCACGCTGAAGTTTTCTCAAATCACGTGTCGGTTCCAGGAAACAAAATTAATTCTCAGCTAGTTTATTTCTGCTAGACGACAGAGAAGAGGTTTGGAAATTCGTCACCTTCTAGCTGAGTCCCTCGGATTATTATTATTAATATTATTATTATTATTATTATTATTATTATTATTATTATTATTTCCTTCGAATGAGCCAACTATGGACTAAGTAGGTTAACCAAAATGGTTTTCAGCTTGATGAGTTGGGATTTGTTCCACGTTCTTAAGAGCCTTCTTCCTAGCCCATATCTCCTTCATTTTCTGACTGTAGTTGTTTAGCTGCTTCTGACCTCTTTGGTCTCTGTCCTTTCTTAAGTTAAATCTGTGGGTCTTCTTTTAACATTTTCCGGAAAGCTTGTCTATCTTGTATAACGGATTCAGAGATGTTAAAGGTTTGCAGATCTTGTTTAACTTGCTGGTACCACAGTGATATTGTTTTCTTGCAGGAGCTGGCTCTGTGGATTACACTGGTCAATCTTGACTCGTTCATTCTCTCAAGGTGCCCGTAGAATTGGAGGCGTCTCTTGATGATTGTGCCCATTAGAGGTTCTTGCTTAAGGTATAGATCATCGTTGGGCCTGTGGTACCTTTCTCCATTTATGATCCTTGGGCCTAAGATCTTCCTCAAGACATTATTATTATTATTATTATTATGTCGCCTCCATGGCGTAGCGGTCAGCATGGTTAGCTACCGCCCCGGAGGTCCTTGGTTGGATTCCCGGCTCTGCCACGAAATTTGAAAATTGGTATGAGGACTAGAACGGGGTCTACTCAGCCACGGGTGGTCCAAATGAGTAGAGGAGTTTCGATTCCCACCTCAGCCATCCTCGAAGTGGTTTTCCGTGGTTTCCCACTTCGTCTTCGTGCAAATGCCAGGATGGTCCCTACTGTAAGGCCACGGCCACCTCCTTCCCTCTTCCTTGCCTATCCATCTCAATCTTCCCTTCCCATCCCTCATGAGGCCCCTGTTCTCTTTGCAGGTGAGGCCACCTGGGCGAAGTGCTGATCACACTTCCCCAGTTGTACCCAATCCGACCAAGTGATCCCAGCTCTAGGACACCGCCTGGAAAGGCGGTAGTTGTGAGTACCCTCGCTGAGTCCGTGGGAACCACCAACCTGGAGGGTAAAATTGACTTAAAAAAAATATTATTATTATTATTATTATTATTATTATTATTATTCGTTATGGCCATTCAAAGAGCGTGTTTGAACTTGTTGTTTGGCTTCTAGATTGCTACAAATCGCTTTTGATGGCTTTTGCATTAGCTTTGGAACACCCTTATTTGTTCTTCATCTACAAATAAAATCTCCTTGAACCCTGGTTTAATAGCGTCCATCATCAGCCACACACAATGTTGGCAATGGTCGTTAAAATTTTGCTAATCACTTTTGAATGACATTAAATACTGCTCTGAACCATCAGTGGATTTAAAGTACAAAACTAGCCATTAATGTTAGTTAAATATAATTTTTCAGTTTAAATTATTCAATCAGATGCTCGAGAATTTCTAATCATTTGCAAATGATCCTTGATTACACTCAGCAGAATTGTCAATGTTAAAGTGGGTCATCTAATGTGTGTTGTCGGCATTGCAAGAACATTATATAGTCTATTTATTCTGCCATCATCATCGTAATATTATCATCATCATCGTCATCATCATCCACAATGCCGTCGTCATCGTAGTCGTCTTGCACACACCCCATTTTTAGCCTACTTTTCACATTTTTTTAAATGAGGAAAAAAGTAGACTTATGAGATCGATCCGGGCAAATGTGTGTCTGTCTGTCCTTCTGTATGTCTGTCTGTCTGTCTGGCTATCTGTCTGTCTGTCTGTCTGTCTTTCTGTCTGTGTGTGTGTGTGTCCCTATCAACTCCTAAACGGATGGAGGTATCGAAATCAAATTTGGTATCAGTAAAGAATATCTCACGGCCATATTTGAAAATGTCGTCAGTGCTACCAACTGCTGTAAATCGCAATTGAAATTTGAGCTCCATGTTGAATATCTCAGAAAGTATGCATGGGAGCTATTCCAAAATTGGCACACATAGAAGTTTTTAGTTTCATTTCTAGAAGGCCACACATGATAGTGTTGCTAACATGATTCTACGGCTCCTAATCGGTCATATCGTTATATGCACGTAACTTCCATACTCTCAATTCGATTTCAACTAAATTTCGTATGTAGTATGTGTACCACAACAGATATGACTATGCGTATTTCAATAGCAATGAGGGCTGCCAACTGATAATAAATGCTCTCTATATTATTGTATCCTAATAACAATACATCAGAAAAATTGCAAGCCAATAGCTCGAAACTTTGCGCACGAAGAGTACATGACCTTCTACATTAATTTGGAGTAACTAATATACGTCAGTGCTGCCAACATGATTCTAAGCCTGCTGATAGGTACAATTTTTAAGTACATTTGACTCCTATACTAACAAATGGATTTAATCTAAAATTGGTGCAAAAATAGATAATAATATTTCTGATTAATTCTGAGGAACACATACATGACACCGTTGCCAACATGATTTTACGTGCGCTGATAGATCCAATGTCTAACTGTATGTAACGGCATCACTATGCTTTGGACTTCAACCAAATTTTGTATGTGTATTCTGTACCTTACGAGATGGAACTAAGAATATATTCAGAGTCTCCAGGGCTGCCAACTGTAGTGCTCTATTAGACTGCTCTATTGCAGGTATATTTCGAACTAATTAGAAATGTTAGAATTACCACTTAATTTCGTCATTATTCTACATAAGTATGTGTAGATTAATCATTGGCATCTTAACTTTTAAGAAAAGTAGGCTCTTTTGTTCTTCAAGGAACTACTTGTTGTACATAAAAGTGTGTTATTTTGCAATAAATATCTTATTTTATATTTATTTCAGGTTAGGGTGATCAAATACTTATCTTTCCGCCTAATATAATTGGGTACAGTTTGTGTTGACTGACTTGAGAGCTTTCTTTAACAGTCCTATATTGTAATTTAGTTTCATTATGATATTGAGTTAGGGAGAGTAAATTTATTTTGCATATTAATAGGTATTTTAAGATTATACATGTTAATAAAAGCATCACTTAGAATCAAGTAGTCTATTAATAAAATTAGTGAAGTCATTTCGAAATCGTGAATAGAACAAATAGCTAATATAACTGTTAAGTGTTTGACTTGGCACATTCAGGAAGACCTTATTTCAATACAGCTTGCATGACTCTGAAAGTAAAAGAAAAATCAGAGGGCTGGAAGGTTTATTTAAAAAAATAAATGAAGAAATATCCCACAGTTCTTTGTAAAGGACAATCATCTGAGGAGGGGACATTTTGTCAAAGGATTAATTCAAAATAATCCAGTACTTAAAGAAGATTAAAGACTCAGTGTTGGCTTTGAATAATTCACCTGACTGATGATATTTAGAAGTAATAGGCTACGGCAGTTCGCTTTTTAAATTAGCTATTCCAACAAGGACTCACCATTAAAAGTGAATCAAGCGTGGGTTCATAATAAAAGACAAGGAAATGTCATTCCATCCCCCTTCACCCTTTCATGGACGACAAAAGACTTTTCTACTTCTTAATGTGGACAGAAAAGGGGGAAGCAAAGCAAGTAATTATTTAAAAACGACTCGTGTATTGTCGTTTGTAGTAGATGAGACAGAAAAAGTCAATAAAATATTTTTTCTTTGATGCTAGTGAATAGGGTGGAGAGTTTAGAGCAAGGGGATGGGGGATCGAGGAACTTTAAACACCTGACAGTTCGTTTAATGAAATGTTGAAACGATAATGAAGAGGATCAGTGACTCCATGCCTTATCTTTTGTCTGGTCGGCGTCTTTGAGAGTCCCATAACGAGTTGAGTTTGTGTGAAAGATGAAAGACTTGTTGCTAATAGTGTACCAATGCATAAAAAGCCGTTGATCATTAGGCTGAGAAACTTCGCAGCAAATTGAAATATTACATCAGTGTGTTAATATAATGAGTGGAACGATCGTGGAATTCACAATCTGAAGTTAGTTATTGAACAGTTTTACTTCTCTTGAGTTGAAGTAATCGCAACAATGGAATATACTAGCTATTGGGACATCTTGATGATCAGCTTCGTGTGCTTGGGTGTGTCTAATAACCTGTGTTTCTGTGGTGAATCTACAGTAAGTGATCATTTTATTTTTATGAGCTTGCCACGGTGGGTGAGTGGATATCGTGTCGGTCTACTAACCCCAAGATTGCAGGTTCGCTCCTGGCCGTGGTAAGTGATTTTTGAAAGGCGGCAAAAATACGATACGCATGTCATACGATGTTGGCATGTCAAAGAACCCATTTGAATTCAGTAGGCCGAGTTCATAATGGCAACATTAATCTCGGGAGTTTTTCCGCCAACACAAAGTTCCTCATTTCTCTACTAGAAAGCGCTATAGTGTTCAAGGAGATTAGATATCAAACATCTACGAAATTCGACATGCAAGCTATCCTCTGGGTGTCAAATAACAAAGCTTGCACCCGGCAGCCGAGGCCATACGATATTATTATTAGGTTATGTACGAATCTCCCCAGCTGTCACTCCCATACAGCAAGGTCGGTCTAAATACTGAGCGATGAAGGGAGAGTTACGTCACTACACTAACTTGTTTCTCTTAAGGGGACCTCGCCATCCCTATCTCGAAAATGTTAATTTAGCGATATCAAGGATCATTCGTCTCCTAATCTGTGATAGATGGTGATCTGAGATTTCAACAATCGTTATAAAGTGTTATTTAGATTATGCTGAATCTTAAAAATATTAAAAAACGTGTGTTGCATTGGACTCTTAGATTTTTGAGTAGAAGCTTAAGTTTAAAGAAAGAAATTGAGACTATAGTTCCTTTTTTATATATATATTTAGTTTTTTGTTATTGTTCATTTTAGGATGTTTAAACTTTAACCTATTTTAGAGGTCAGTGCATGTAAGGAAGTGCTATTAAACAGCTGTAAAAGTTTCAGAAGCTTTGGTCTTGTGGTTCCAAAGAAAAACGACGCTATGTTTTGAGAAATGCCGTTTTTTCAGGAAACCATGTTAAAGTTGGAAGTTGTTAAAATTATCTCTTACATCGAAATTTAATCTTTTACAGTCGGTCAAAACTATTGAACCCAATTGTAATGGGTGTTTCTCAAATCCTGAGAGAAAATTACATAATATTAATTATGAGATTAACTACCCATTACAGTTGGGTACAATCGTGTTGACTGACTGAAAAGCAATTAAATTTTGATAACTAAGGCAACACTGAAATAGGGCTTCCCACACGATAATCATCTCTTACATGATCTTTCAAAATACCATGGCCACCTCAATTACAAATACGCACACTAATAAAGACATCACAGTAACATCTTGTGCATTAAGGGATCTCATACACCGTCAGTGGGAATTCTCGCATACAGTTACGAATCATATCTTAGCTTCACTAATATGTAACATAGAGTTATGAGGACTGACACGTGTATAGTAAATACACAGAGATTTCATGTAATTTAGAGAGAGGAGCAGTATATAAAGTATTTCGTGATATATTGAAAGGATAATATTCGTGATATTTTAAACTCCGTGAATCAAAAAAACATGATTTATCAAGAAATACCAGTCTGAATAGAATGATTTTTTTTCATGTAAAGTAAACGCATAAATAGCGAGGATGAACCACCATGAATGTTATATTGCAAATAGTATATTTAAAAAAAATATTAAATTTGTCTTTCAAAAAATGAACAGTTTTTTGTTTAATTTTCCAAGTATATCTCAATTATTTTTTAAGATAATTTCATAAATGAGGTTCATCCTCTAGGGATCATTTGTTGGAATGTATCTACCAAGTTTCATCACATAGTTCACAAGATATTGTGTTTTCCCTCTCAAAAAAGCAACCTTTCGGGTAAACAGCTTTGAATATTAAACACTCCATTGACAGAAAGGCGCATGGTCTCACGTAATACGCTATATCTCTGCCAAAACGCTGAATTTACTTATAAAACTTAACAGATATATTGAGAAAGGCATTGTCTTTCATTTAAACGTAAAAGAAAAAAAACTTAAATTTTGACAACCGGCGGTCAAAATTTCACCTTTTCCTAAAACTGAAATATCTTGGGACGTATTTGCGCTACGACGACGTTTGTTGCCTTAAAATGTAATTTCCGTCACGCATTATCGATTGAACCCCACCTTCCTAGATTATATCATCCGTGTATTAAAATAATTGTGAATATTCATTTCTTCAAGGTCACATTTTACAAAGCCACACGAAAATAGAATCTAATAACTTGTCGGACATATTGCCGCTAGGCGATAACGACTAACACTGTCTCATGATGGAACAGCTGGCCGTGTGTGAAATCGGTCAATCGTGAATTGTGCTCAGTACTATTTCATGCCAAATGTGCAGATAAAGTAGTGTAGGCATATTGTTTTTATTAAATCATCTTGCTTAAAAGTTAGTACAAGTATACAAGTATCGGTATCTGACATTATAAATACGTAGGTATATATGCTCATATATAGTTCATTCTAGTAGGATATTAAATTAGTAATTTACTTGCATAGTTTTGAAGTGTTATATGTCAACATTTTAACTTTTTTCATGAATAAATTAAAATTTTTAAAATGAAATAGTTGTAAACGAATTCTCTTCATAAATTGGGTGTAATTTTAACCAGAAAAGCCCAAATAACTTAATCAGCCACATTTCAGAAAAAGCCGTATTTTTCAAATATATGCCAAGAAAGGTTCCCTTAAATATAATTATTAGGGTGAAAGATTGGGGTAGGTGTCGAGGTACCATCCTGGCATTTGCCTGGAAGGAGTGTGGAAAGATTCGGTCGAAAGCCAATCTCAGGAGAGTCAATGTTGCGCCTAGAATCGAAGCACTGATCTCCGGACTTGCTACAGATCTGTAGGCCTATTGCAGTCGGGGTGAGTGATTTAACGCGCATGGCTACGCTGTGGGGTATGTGGTAGTAGCAAATGGAAGCAATTCTTGACTTCGTATATATTAACACCTGGCAATTACGGTATAGTGAAGCCATCATTACTTCCGACTTGGCGTTTCAGTGCTACACAAGAGTTGTCTAGTGGTCAGAAGTGAAATCACTCTAACACTAATCAGAGACAGCCAGGATTCAATCACGAAAGATCGAGTTTCGTTGGCAATGTTACCTGCTTAATCGCGACGCCGCGAACGGAGGTCTATTTTTCATGATATATCGATTTGAATGGCTGCCTGTGATTGGCTGGTTAAAGTGATTTCACTTCTGACCACTAGATAGCTCCAGCATAGCATTGAAAAGTCAAGTCAGAGGTAACGATGGCATCACTATAAGTCATCTCGGATTTATTTCAGGGTATCCACATTTATAGGTAAATCGGGAGCACGTAGCCAACTGCATATTATAATTCTTTGGCTTGCAGGTGTTACGAATCATGGTAGTTACGATGTAGCCTACTACTAGCCGATCTTCACGACAGCTATCAGTATTAGAAACATAAATTATGTCGACTTCAAGCGTTATATTCGACGCGTTACAAACTTGACATTTGGAGCGATTTAAGGCCCTATAAATATTATTATAAGTGGCTGAAGTGCACAAGATGTGTAGCAATAACCAGGGGATATTACTCCCTGGCTTCAGAAAAAGAAACGTATGCATAGCACGTAGTTACACTTTCAGCACAGAAATTACTATGAAAAATGATTGTCATAAATACGTCTGGTAAGCAATGTACTGTCCATCAACTGCCTCAAATGGTAAGGAAATGATTTCGCACCAGGCACAGTCCAAGACCTCCTTTTAGAGCGGGCTAAAAGTCTAGTGTTCGGCCACGAGGGCAGCTGCAGCTAGTTCGGAGATCGCAGGATCGAATCCCGGGGCTGACAGCGGCTATTCTTACCGACAGCAGTGGCTACGCTGGTCATGGGGACAAGCTCTCTGCTGACTCGGTAGACGCGTGGGTTCGAGTCCCACCGTCGGCCATCCTTGAAATGGTTTTCCGTGGTTTCCCACTTTCAACACCAGGCAAATGCTGGGACGGTACCTTCTGACAGGCCACGGCTGCTTCCTTCCACATTCTTGCCCAGTTTCATTTATCTTCATCCATTCCATCTCTCATCCCGACGCGCAGGTCGCCCACGGGCGTCGACTAGAAAGACTTGCACTCAGCTTCTCAGACGGCCACACGACAAAAAAAAACGGCTATTCTGAGTATTTCTGAGTATGGTTTACCCCCGAACTTTCCCACACTGTCTCCAGGCAAATGCCGGGATAGTACCTTACTTCAAGTCCCGGGACACCTACCCCATCCCTGTCCCTAATGCAGTTACACACACTACTACAGTGTCAAATAAATACAGGTTATTAGACAATTTATTTATCTATTTATTGTATGCCGGGAGTGTCCGAGCTACAAGTTCCATTCAATTTCAAGTAGTGCCAACTTTCGCTACCAGATGTCAATGATACCTAATGGTGAACGTTGGAACTTTGATAGAGCGTTCCAACGAATCTAACCTAGAAATGTAGCTTCACACAAGTTTAGTCCGTGGATGTATCTTTTACATGCTATAAATCTATGACATGGGACCTCCGGCTTTACTTCCCCTCCGAAAGAAGGCATACTGAAGGATTTTAACGCTCAAAAAAATCCGACGACTTCGGCCGGGTTTGAACCCGCTATCTTGGGCACAGCAGTTCAGCATGCTACCAACTACCCCACCAAAGGTTATTAGACAAGTTCAACACACACCCAAATACACGGGGCAGATGACCAAGATATTCCTGCCCCCTAAAATATTTTAACAACAATGACAGTTTGTCAAGCAGTACAACATATGTATTCCCGTTTTTATGGGTTATGCCTGTTATGTGAGAGGAGTTAATGAGAGATGAGGTTTGAATGAATATACTACGGGTCAGAAAACGAAAGGAAGTGGCCGTGGTCTAAATGAAAGAAATGTACTGCTACGTCATTTGCCTGGAGTTGAAAATTGGAAATCAAGGACAACTATTTTAAGGACAGCCGACGGTAGGGCTCAAACCCACCTGTCTACCTAGTCCACTGGTAGCTTGGCCCCATAGAGGCCCGCGTGGATAAATAAAACGTTATCCTCATCCACACGTTTGTTATCCGAATCCGCTGGCATTGCAATGAAATGAAATTCCACAGCCGGCTTCCAGTCGACCGACCGGGACAGGGAATGGAATGAATGAAGTCCCATCGAGCGGCGAGGATATGAACTGTGCTGGCTGCCGAAGCCTGTCACACTCCCCTGGGCCAATGATTAAATGAGTGACAGATGAAATGAAATTATAGTGGAGAGTGTTGCTGGAATGAAATTTGTGACAGGGAAAACCGGAGTACCTGGAGAAAAACCTGCCTGCCTCCGCTTTGTCCAGCACAAATCTCTCATGGAGTGACCGGGATTTGAACCACGGACCCAGCGTTGAGTGGCCGGCCTGCTGGTATTACAATAATATTTTTAATTTAATAGATAAAGCGTAAAGTATTAAAGCAACACATTCAGACATTTGAGGAGAAATTCGTTCCCTAGGCTTTGTATGAATCGCAAGGCGATGGTGACTGAGTTTTGTCCCTCTGAGTAACGGCAAGTGAAACAGCGGGTGGCTGATTATAGCACACACTTAGCCGTCGTATATACGCATGCAGGCAAGCGCATGTTTACAGGACTATTTCTTGCATAAGTCAACACTAATTGAAAGTTTTTTTTTTAGCGTACGGTTTTTAGTGCCGGGAGTGTCCGAGAACATGTGTGGCTCGCCAGTTTTGTAGCTGCTTCGAGGCGGACACCCAATGGGTGAGCTACACGTGCCGTCGTGTGTGGAGTGTTGTCTGGGGAGGAAAGTTTGAATGTAAGGACAAGGTGTTCGAAGGTAGCGGCTGTGGCCTATAGTTAGGGACCAACCCCGGCATTTGCTTGGAAGGAAGAAAGGAAACCACAGAATACCATCTTCAAGGTTGCCGGCGGGGGGATTCGAACCCCCTCGCCTCCCGGAAGTGAGCGACTGCCAGCAGTCATGCCGTAACGACCACGGCTAACTCACCCGGTTAATATTGAGGGTAGAATATTTCCATGACTGGCTTCTCTCACTTCTCTATTATTCTCTTACAATCCAAGCGAAGGCAAATAGAGAAATAACAAGAAACGTGAAAGACGCAGATCTTAGCATAAACTAAAATTATTTTTAAATGATCCAGTTCAACATTGTATTGTAAAAACTATCCGAAAATTTACTCTAAATATTATCTGTAGCTTATCCGCTATCCGCACAGCCATGCAAACAATATTCGCAGGGCGAAAAATCCTCACAGGGCTTAACGCCATGTCCTAGCGTTGCGTCAGCGAGAGTAACTACCGCAGTCGGTTGTCATGATAGTACAAGTATTAATAGGAGAAGTAAGGTACCTCTCTATGACTCTTAGTATGCTTCGCGGTATAGTCGTTAGTGTAATAGGTGACGATAGCGATAATAATAATAATATTTCGTTTGCGTTTTTTTCGGCATCACTGACTAGAGTACGTACTGTACGTCATTGAACAATCACCTGAAATCCCATATCCCCTATAGGTTTGTTGACATTCCATGCCATTCAGTTGAGTATGTGATCCTCACGATGGTGCACCACCTCAATTATTCACTTGCGGTCCGAAATCATCTGCACCACATATTTGGGCAACAGTGGATAGGACGTGGTGGCCCGTTTGCTTGGCGTGCACGTTCACCCGACTTAACACCGCTGGACTATTACCTTTGAGGTCAAATGAAAACCTTGATTTAAGAGACCCCAGTGGAATCCGAGGAAGATCTACTGGCGCTGGTTATGGCTTCGGCGGATGTTGGAGGACCAGATATTGGTGATCGTGTGTACTAGTATGGAGATACCATGTCTGTGTTGACATCGGTGGTCGTCACATCGATCCCCACCTGTAATTGGACCCAGACGACAAGCAGCAGGAGTAGGACTGAATGCCGAAAATGTGGGAGATTTGAACGTGTGCTGTGGTGGGTTTTTGCGGTTAACGGGAAGACTACGTTTCCGGACACAATTTCCTATGCTAAACTTAACCGTATGGGTCCCCTCTTCAATGTCCGGGAGACACACTAAATTCTTCCTTTCCAGAACTCTGCATCTCTTATCCCTCGGTCCGTGGCCAACATAAGGTCTTCCTGAGCGGCTTCGGTGGCGTAGTCGGTAGCATGCTGAGCTTCTGTGCCCAAGATAGCGGGTTCAAATCCGACAGAAGCCGTCAGATTTTTTAAGAGCGTTAAAAATCCCTCAGTATGCCTTCCTTTGGAGGGGAAGTAAAGCCGGCGGCCCCATGTCATAGACTTATGGCTGAACCTTCCACTAATTGCACCTGTATGAAGCTAAATTGGATAGGTTAAGAATGTAAACAACGCTCTTAGGTTTCTACGTTCGTTGCCGAGAGCCGACTGCGGTGTCGTCTAGTAGCTATGTTCTGAATTTGGCCTAGTAGTCGTTGACGGTGGCGCTTGGTGGCAAAAGTAGGAACTATTTGAAAAATTATAAGTTGCAGTATGTACTTAAATTAAAAAACAGATAACACACACTAATACAGTCATCACAATTAACACCGGTTATCAGACAGATTGTACACACACTCAAAGTACACGGGGCTACATAACCACGTTGTCGCAGCCCCTAAACTTAAGAACCAACCAACCAGCCAACCAAGGTCTTCCTGGCTGCAGGTGTCATTCAGATCTTGGCACGTGAGCAGGTGTTATACTTGGAAAATCATACATAGGCTATACTATGAAAAATGTAAATTTCTTTAAAATGAATCTCCTGTGTTAAAGTAGTCTATGTTTATAATTAAAGTAATTAAATGGGTGTCGCCATGAGAATGCTCTGCTAGTCTCTTAAAATCAAAGGTCATCTCTGAACAAAAGATACTCAGATGAGATACTGTACTATTCACAATAATAATAATTTCGTATGGTCTCGGGTCCCGGGTGCACCCAGAGGGTAGCTTGCATGTCGAATTTCGTTGTTCCTTGAAGCACTATGAAAGTCAAGGAGCTCCTTGAACACTATAGCGCTTTCTAGTAGATAAATGAGGAACTTTGTGTTGGCGGAAACTCCCGAGATTAATTTAGCCATTATGAATACGGCCTACTAAATTCAAATGGGTTATTTGACATGCCAACATCGTATGACCTGGGAGTCGTAATTTTTGCCACCTTTCAAAAAATCACTTACCACGGCCAGGAGCGAACCTGTAAGCTTGGGGGGTTGGTAGTCCGACACGTTAACCACTCACCCACCGTGGTAAGCGTACTATTCATAAACGAGCACCAATGATGGTCAGTGGTTCTATCAGTCGTCCTTCTTCATTGATCTTTTCTTACTGAATGAACATTCCAAAAAATACGTATAATCATGGTCTTGTCCTTCACGTCTTTACGTCCACGGTGATTCAGCAGGTAGGCAATTGAAATCTAGGGTAGTTGACCTATATGCTACGCCCCTTAAAACAACAATCACCAGCACCACTGATTAAAAACTGTTTTTGTATTCATTTTACTTTGCTTTAAGAATTGTTCTACCATGGTAACATTTTGTTCTTTTCGACTTTGCTGGCAGAGAAAACACACCCACACTAAACCAAATGTAATTCAAGGAATTGAATGGCAACATGGAGCCACGTCGCCCTTTGTGCTGAGTCATTGAGTGATTGGCTTTGATGTACGGCGCGCAGCAAATTGCATGGCGTCATGCTACTTTCCACAAAATCCATTGCTTCATCAATTGTGCCGACCAAAGTGCTTCATTGGGTCTTGTTTCTTTGTTTACATTCAGTAAGGAAGGGAAGACCTCGTTGCCATGGTAACGATAATTGGGATTGATACATGCAAACAGGATGTACATACAATCCATGCGTAATTGAAATGAGATGATTCTTTTCAGGTGGTAATATTAGACCAACGAATAAGGTGTGACAGGTATCTGGCTGAATTATATCAGGCCATGCTTTGGTGCAAAATATTGACCACATTCTGCAGAAAATTTCGACAGCTGTTCGATTGTCTACCAAATATGCATTAAGAGCATGGTGAGAATTCAAAAGATGCGTATTAGACGCTATTTTCCGTCCCTCACAAACTCCCACTAATAATCTTGATTTGTGTTTTGATAACATTGGTTGACGTTTGATTTGATAAAATGAATTAAAGAAACAAGTCGTTTGAAATTAGAATATATCCTATTTCAGGCAGTATAATTTCGTAGAATTAAGGCGGTGAACTATAAACAGCATGTACGGATAGTACAATGTATCAAGTAATACTCACCAGTATGGTCCATATTATTAAAGGAGTGAGGATCGAAGTCCACTGTGCCACCTAATACACACTTACACAGTCATAACTTAAATCATTCGGTGATTTTGTGTCTAATAGAGTAAACACGAATTTACCACCTGCATGATAATTGTCATCATTGCAATGCCTATACGTAGTACGATACCGATTTTACCATGGGATGTTTCAGGATGGCAGTTGCGCGAAATTCATTTTGATGTTCTTGTGACCAACGTCCAAGTTGTCTTACATAAGACTCCCAGTTTAGTAAATTTAGTTGTTCTACTATTGCATCCTAAGGAATAGATTTTGACGTTAGAACCGTACGTTCACAGACCTTGAATTTATGGAGTCGTCGATGTTGTGCCTTTCGCAGAAAAAGGATATCATGTGTAAGTCTACCTAATTGCTACGATTCGACATTTTAAATCTAATAGATGGTATATTATCAGTATTAATTATATTTTCAAGATGATGCTATATTCTGTATTGTGCCTTATGGTCATATAGTAGGGTACAGTATACAGTTAGATACTCTGAGGAATAATACTAGAGAGGTCTTTTATACGATACCCCCTCTCTCACCAAATTTCGGTTCAATTTCGAAATTCCATCCAGAATTATTAAATAATGTTTCAAGAGCACACACAGCCACCAACTTCAATATATCGCATGGCTGTTCCTTTAACTTGGGCATACAAAGATATTTATACGGTTCTACCTTTTTAATAATTTTCGTTATTCAATATGCGTGCTATATTCAGTATGATAGTCTTGCGTCTTGTGGTACCGAAGTATTGTATTTAATATTCCTCTATTATCATCAAAGTAAAATACTAGTTCCGGACTTGGTGCTCACTCAATTTTCATCAGGAAATGGGAAATTCACGACATATTTGGAGCGATTTTATTGCGTAGGTTCAGTATTTAAACGTTGACTTCGGTCGCATGATTAGCACACAAGAAATAAAAACTTAATTTTAAAATTTCGCAGAGCTGTCATCTTGAGGTTATGCAAACAATTGAATAAAATTAGGTGTTAGTGCATTACAATGTGTAAGAACATTTGCTGTACCATGTTTCTCTGCGCTCGAATGGTTAAATCGTGGGGAAAATCTATGGTTCAACTTCGCTTGGCCGCCATGTTCGTTTTGTGTTTAACAGAAATTTGAAAGTCACATATGTAAACTTTTAGTAGTGCCCTTTATCACCATACAAAATTTCAGCGTAATATCAGTAACAGTTTCGAAGATACAGAATGCCGGTGAAATATTTCGCACAGGTGCCATGTTGGATTGGTGAGACGTAATAACATTTGAAGGGCACAGTGGGGGTCGGATGAAGTAGTACTATGTCCTTGCCGAGTTTCATTGAAATCGCTCTCCGTTTAGATTTTATTAGGGGAACACACATAGGCCCTACTCGAACACACACATGAACAAAAAGTGATCTCATAAGCCTATTTTTTTTTCATAAATGAAAATAGGCTGAAAAACATGTTGTTGTTGTTCTAATTTTCTTACATTCATCCATCACATCTTCCATAAGTTATTATACTGTAATGTAATACAAGTAGCCTAGTCAATAGTCTGTAATTGTCGAACTATAACCCTAATACTGTATGCTTGGCAAAATTGGGTTCCTTCTATGTTTTGGAAACTCAATAAATAAATATCATGTTTCATTGCAATTGCGCAGTTACATCTAGAGTTATTGATTTTAATGTTTTTAGTACGCCCAGCCGCCATCTTGAATGGATTGTGAGTCTGCTTCCCAGCCTTGGGCATACAAACCCCCTTATACAATCGAGTGCATGTAGGCTACTTCTTCGTAACATTCAGATCCTTTCTTGCTCAGCATGTCGATGATTGAATGTTTAAATCTGATACGTCTTCTGTTAATATTGTAAGCAGAGAATCAAAAATTGTTAAACAAACACGCCCCTCCCCTACAGCTAAGCTCTCAAGGTCAAGTGCAGGGCTAAGTGCCGATATCGGTATAAATGTACTTGTAAATTTCAAGGTGGTTCACTCTTTAAAATAAAACTTCTGCTTTCATGAGATGTGGAAAAAAAATCAGTTCCTGCTATGCTATTTAGGATATTAGGTTTTCTGAAAAATATGACGACAATAGTTTGAGAAGCCAACAGTAACCAATTACATTATACAAAATCGTTTGTTGTTTCTGCTATAAAAACCGATTAAGAAATAAGTTCATAAGTATCAAATTTTTAAAAAATCCCTCATATAGTAGTACAGATATTGAATACTTGCTGAGATGTGTGCTTGCTAGTGTAAGATAACAATATTTATGTTTGACCCTGACTATTATATGTCAGAAAACTGTATCATAATGATGGTCATTACAACACTATTTTTCATTATGAAACAGTTTCTCCCACCAATCAGAGCTCAAGAAACAGCTGTTTGACCAATTAGATAACGAGTTCCACGGCCTTCTAATTTACATTTCACTGCCTGGCCTAGTGTCATAGTAGGGTAATCGAGGAGACCATGGTCAAATACAAGGCATTCTCTGCGTCTCATGCGCTCTTGTAGGCAACTCGCCTATAATGTTTTTTTTTTGTCGTGTGGCCTCCTTAGAGGCCGAATGCAGGTCTTTCTATTCGACGCCCGTGGGCGACCTGCGCGTCGGGTTGAGAGATGGAATGGATGAAGATGAATGAAACTGGGCAAAGATGTGGAAGGAAGCGGCCGAGGCCTATCAGTAGGTACCGTCCCAGCATTTGCCTGGTGTTGAAAATGGGAAACCACGGAAAACCATTTCAAGGACGGCGGACGGTGGGGCTCTAAACCACGCGTCTACCGAGTCGGCAGAGCGCTTGGTCCCATGACCTAACGCTGCGCTTTAACCAGCTGAGCCACTGCTGTCGGTGTCTATAATGGTAATTAAGACACTCGTATGAAAATTATAAAACTCGCATACGCTCGTTTTATAACCATACTCGTGTCTTAATTATCGCCATTATAGGCTCGTTGCGTAATGTACTATTCCCTGTCAGTGTTTAGTGTAACATACCGGCCAGGTCTCTTGTCAGTGGAGACTTTTGACACCCACTGAGGGTGGCTATCGGAGGGAGATCTTTGAAGACGTCAGCACTTGCAGCTGGTATTGTCCTCACAAAGGATTCAGGTCAAACTAGACACCCTCCATATTATTTCCAAGATAGTGAGATAGTTTCGATAGCGGGGATGAAAGCGAAGACGGGGGGTATCAATCCCCTTCAACTCTGGGATGTTACAAACTTACCCGTCCATCAAGCGGACCACCTAAAGCTGAATATCAAGTTTGATGTTGTTGATTCATATAGGTGTTTTGTGACATCGCGTCATTCAACTTAGCGTACTGTACTTGGGTCTGTGGAATATGTCTGATAACCTATGTCATTGCTGTTCTAGTGTATCAGTAATTGGTCCCAGGATTTGGGTAGGAGGCAGCCGCGGCCTCGATTTAAACTACTATCCTGCCATTCACCTGGAATAGAAGTGGTGAATATTTCTTTTTTAACTTTTATTTTTAAGCTACTACTTTTTTGTTTTACTTTATTTTCGGCATTACAATCGTTTTTTCACTCAAAGACCTCACAAACATCCAGATTCCGAGCTAGGAGAATTAACAATAAGGGATTAACATCCCCACGCAACCACCGGAATTCGAACACAGGGCCCTTTGGGCCAAAGTCTAGCATGCTAACAGCCACCTTCTAGGATGGCTGAGGTAGGAATCAAAACGACCTCTTCTCAGTACTGCCTGACGAGGCAGACCTCAGACCGCATAGCCGGAGATCCAACCCGAACCTCCGCGGTGCCAGCCAAGAATGCTAGCCTCTACGCAGTGAGATGGATTCTCAAGTTTGTAGTCTAGCTTTTGACAGACCAATGCTATAAGATATTATTTAGGTTGCGCCCGACGGTGATATTGTTTAGATTGCGCCAGACGGTGATATTGTTTAGGTTGCGCCTGACGGTGATATTGTTTAGGTTGCGCCTCACGGTGATATTATTTAAATTGCACCCAATGGTGATATTATTTAGGTTGCGCCCGACGGTAATATTATTTAGGTTGCACCCAATGGTGACATAATTTAGGTTGCGCCCGACGGCTTGCTAACCAGAGAATACTAAAATTTCCACTACCCAGCCGAGAATCAAACCCGAGACCTTTCAGGTCAATGCTCGCCCTTCTAACCGCATTTGCTGGATAAACTCATGTATCCCATTGGCTTGGTGCAGTTATTGGAAACTGACATCACAAGGGTGACTGGCCTGTCAATGATACCAATCCAATAGCTTACCTGAAATCATGATTAATTATTTTGACCTCCGAGATGATAGTTATACTAACCAATACAGTAAAAAGGTGCAATAACATAGGTTATCTGAAGAGTTTAAAAGACGCACACACACAAATATCCCAGTGCAATTAGAGTTTAACCCGGAAATTTAGAATATCAAGTCCGGATATGAAACAAGATGTTCAGTAAAGAACATATAGCCTACTTTCTCCTAAATGCATGGGTATTGTTATAACTCTTTGTCCTTTTCAAGGAGTATGATTGAATGTTGGTTGTAGTAGCTTGTTGAAATACAACGTGCTATAGGGATATTAAACATGAATATGAGGTGCCCTTTGCTAGTGCTACCTCTGTACCAAATTTCGTTCAATTCGGTTTCACCGTGTTTGAATTGATAGGGGGAATCCATTTGCACACATACTTGGCCACCATCTGCAAACTATTGGGCTGATGTTCTTGCAGTTTGGTCAGAATATGTTTCCCACATAAAGATATGGTGTTGCAAAATTTGGTGGAGACTAGATTATTAGGTTGGTCGTAATTACATTTTAGCTTTTAACATTTGGGTGGCCGCGATTACGTTTCCGTCAAGATAGCGGTGATATAAAACATGACACTGAGGTGCCCTTTGCTAGTGCTACCTCTGTACCAAATTTCGTTCATTCGGTTCCACCGTGTTCGAATTAATAGGGGGAATCAATTTTGACATAAAGATGGCCGCCATCCGCAAACTATTAGGCTAATGACCTATTAGATTAATCAAAGGATGCTCCCTCCATAAAGGTATGTTGTTGCAAAGTTTGGTAGAGATCGGATGGTTATGTTAGTCGTAATTTGATTTAAGCTTTAAACATTTGTTTGGCCGCCATTACGATTCTGTCAATATGGCGGCGATATTAATCATGACAATGAGATGCCCTTTGCTAGTGCTATCTCTGTACCAAATTTCGTTCCATTCGGTTTCACCGTGTTTGAATTAATAGGGGGAATCGATTCTGACACAAACATGGCCGCCATCCGCAAACTATTAGGCGAATGACCTATTAGATTGGTCAAAGCATGCTCCCTCCATAAAGGTATGTAGTTGCAAAATTTGGTAGAGATCGGATGATTAGGTTAATCGTAATTTGATTTAAGCTTTGAACATTCGTGTGGCCGCCATTACGTTTCAGTCAAGATGGCGGCGATATAAAACATGACCCTGAGGTGCCCTTTGCTAGTGCTACCTCTGTACGAAATTTCGTTTGATTCGGTTCCACCGTGTTCGAATGAATAGGGGGAATCAATTTTGTCATAAAGATGGCCGCCATCCGCAAGCTATTAGGCTAATAACCCATTAGATTGGTCAAAGGATGATCCCTCCATAAAGGTATGTTGTTGCAAAGTTTGGTAGAGATCGGATGGTTATGTTAGTCGTAATTTGATTTAAGCTTTAAACATTTGTTTGGCCGCCATTACGTTTCAGTCAAGATGGCGGCGATATAAAACATGACACTGAGGTGCCCTTTGCTAGTGCTACCTCTGTACCAAATTTCGTTCCATTCGGTTCCACCGTATTCGAATTAACAGGGGGAATCAATTTTGACATAAAGATGGCCGCCATCCGCAAACTATTAGGCGAATGACCTATTAGATTGGTCAAAGGATGCTACCTCCATAAAGGTATGTTGTTGCAAAATTTGGTAGAGATCGGATGATTAGGTTAATCGTAATTTGATTTAAGCTTTGAACATTCGTGTGGCCGCCATTACGTTTCAGTCAAGATGGCGGCGATATAAAACATGACCCTGAGGTGCCCTTTGCTAGTGCTACCTCTGTACGAAATTTCGTTTGATTCGGTTCCACCGTGTTCGAATGAATAGGGGGAATCAATTTTGTCATAAAGATGGCCGCCATCCGCAAGCTATTAGGCTAATAACCCATTAGATTGGTCAAAGGATGATCCCTCCATAAAGGTATGTTGTTGCAAAGTTTGGTAGAGATCGGATGGTTATGTTAGTCGTAATTTAACGTAAGCTTTGAACATTTGTGTGGCCGCCATTACGTTTCTGTCAATATGGCGGCGATATAAAACATGACACCGAGGTGCCTTTTGTTAGTACTACCTCTGTACCAAATTTCGTTCCATTCGGTTCCACCGTGTTCGAATTAATAGGGGGAATAAATTTTGACATAAAGATGGCCGCCATCCGCAAACTATTAGGCGAATGACCTATTAGATTGGTCAAAGGATGCTACCTCCATAAAGGTATGTAGTTGCACAATTTGGTAGAGATCGGATGATCAGGTTAATCGTAATTTGATTTAAGCTTTGAACATCCGTGTGGCCGCCATTCCGTTTCATTCAAGATGGCGGCGATATTAAACATGACCCTGAGGTGCCCTTTGCTAGTGCTACCTCTGTACCAAATTTCGTTCGATTCGGTTGCACCGTGTTCGAATTAATAGGGGGAATCGATTTTCACACAAAGATGGCCGCCATCCGCAAATTATTACGCTGATGACCTATTAGTTTGGTCAAAGGATGCTCCCCCATAAAGGTATGTTGTTGCAAAATTTGGTAGAGATAGGATGATTAGGTTAGTCGTAATTTGATTTAAGCATTGAACATTTGTGTGGCCGCCATTACGTTTCCGCCAAGATGGCGGCGATATAAAACATGATACTGAGGTGCCTTTTGTTAGTACTACCTCTGTACCAAATTTAGTTCCATTCGGTTTCACCGTGTTTGAATTAATAGGGGGAATTGATTTTCACACATAGATGGCCGCCATCCGCAAACTATTAGGCTAATGACCTATTCATTTGGTCAAAGGATGCTTCCTCTATAAGGGTATGTTGTTGCAAAATTTGGTAGAGATCGGATGATTAGGTTAATCGTAATTTTATTTAAGCTTTGAACATTTGTGTGGCCGCCATTACGTTTCCGTCAAGATGACGGCGATATAAAACATGACACTGAGGTGCCTTTTGTTAGTACTACCTCTGTACCAAATTTCGTTCCATTCGGTTGCACCGTGTTTGAATTAATAGGGGGAATCGATTTTCACACAAAGATGGCCGCCATCCGCAAACTATTACGCTGATGACCTATTGGTTTGGTCAAAGGATGCTCCCCCCATAAAGGTATGTTGTTGCAAAATTTGGTAGAGATCGGATGATTAGGTTAGTCGTAATTTGATTTAAGCTTTGAACATTTGTGTGGCCGCCATTACGTTTCCGTCAAGATGGCGGCGATATAAAACATGACACTGAGGTGTCCTTTGCTAGTGCTACCTTTGTACCAAATTTCGTTCAATTCGCATTCACCGTGTTCGAATTGATAGGGGGGGACAGACATTCAGAGTACACACACTCACACACACACAGACACACACACACAGACTCACACACACACACATACACACACACACACACAGACTCACACACACACATACACATACACACACACATACAGACACACTTTTTTCGCCCTGTGTTGATCTCATAAGTCTACTTTCATTTTTTGCAAAAATCGAAAGTAGGCTAAAAATAGTTGTAAGTGCCTTTAAATAAGATCATCCTAAAAGTCTCACGGCCTCCTGGATGGGATACTTGAAATATCCTGGAAAAACCTGGAGAAGCCTAGATTTTTCCTGGAACGCTTATAAATCGCGAACGAGTGGTCAGAATCTGGTTGTTTTTGGCTTATTAATATTTATTTGTATGCAGAATAATATTTTTAGGTACCCAGGAAAAACAATTTGGTACACAGCAAATATGACAGGCTTTGTAACTAAATTCAATTCCGGAGGTAAAATAGTCCTCCATTCGGATCTCCGGCGGAGGACAATATCGAATCTAAGAATTCCAATACGACCACTCAGAATAGGAACTTGGAACGTACGATCGCTCATGATCTGCGGAAAACTAGGGAATGTAAAGTATGAAATTACTAAGCTCGAGATTGACATCTTAGGAGTGAGTGAATTACGATGGCCAGAAAGTGGGGATTTTTGGAGTGGTGATATGAGAGTTATACATTCTGGAGAAAAGGGAAGCTATGCAGGTGTAGGCATCATCCACCAACGACATATGGCTAATAAGGTAAAAAGCTATGTGCAATATAGCGGCAGAATAATAATGGTCAGGTTAGAAAATGACCCAGTAGATATAGTGTTACTTCAGGTACACATGCCAACTTCACGACATACTGATGAGGAAGTGGATCAGGTGTATCAACAAATAGAAGAGCTATTGGATCAACTAAAAGATAATGAGAACCTCATTTTATTAGGTGATTGGAACGCTGTTGTGGGCGAAGGAGAAGATGGGAAAACAGTTGGTAAATATGGACTTGGCAATAGAAATGATAGAGGTCAACACTTAGTAGACTTCTGTAAACAAAATGATCTCATAGTTGCTAATACTTTGTTTGAACATCCTGCGAGGCGACGGTATAAGTGGACTGCCCCTGGCGATACAGCACGTTACCAGTTAGATTATATAATAACAAGAAGAAGATACTGCAACCAAGTCAAACAATGTAAAAGCCAACCTGGGGCGGGTGTTGCGAGTGACCACAACCTTGTTTTAATGAAGTCTAAGTTGATCCTCAAAAATAAGAGACCGATTATTCAAGGCCGTAAAATGTTCGATGTCGGCAAGTTTAAACATGCCAGCATTAAGCTGCAATTCCAAGACCAGATACAGGAAAGAATAAAGGATATATCCGCTAGTACAGTGAATGAAAAATGGATTGGCTTCAAACAAACAATTCTTGAAGTGGCTGATAAAACAGTTGGAAAGATGAAAGCATCACCTCAGAAACCCTGGATCACTGATCAACTACTTGAGCTTATAGAGGAGAGAAGAAAGTATAAAAACGCTAGAAGTGATGAAGGAATTCGGCAATACAATAGCCTTCGAAATATCGTAAACAGGGAAGCTAAGAAGGCAAAGGAGGATTATATAATGAGACAATGCTTAGAAATTGAAGATAGTTTGAAAATGGACAAGTAGAAAAAGCTTACGACTTGATTAATAAACAATTTAAAAGGAGAAAGGGGCGTAATATTTGCATAGTGGATGAATATGGGAAAATAATGATTGAGAGCAAGGACGTAGTGATGAGGTAGAAGAATTATTTGGAAAATCTGTATGCAGACCCCACACAATTGACTGAGCTGGAAAATGGAGATACTATTTCACATGATAACTTAGGACCATCCATTCTTGAATCAGAATATTTTCATGCTGTGAATGAACTGAATTCACATGACGCTCCAGGATATGATAAAATAACAGCAGAAATGTTACAAGCATTGAATTCTAAGACACACAAATATCTGTTTGGGTTGATCAATGAAATATATAAAAATGGAGAAGTCCCAGACGACTTTACAAAGAGTCTCATGTTACCAATACCAAAGAAACAGGGAACACTGAAATGTGAGGAACATCGTACCCTTAGCATCTTATCGCATGCATCAAAAATATTGACTAAAATAATTTACAGACGATTAAAAACCAAAATAGAACAAAATCTGAATCAAGATCAATTTGGCTTTAGGCAGAACAGAGGAACAAGGGAAGCCATATTACTAATTCGAGAAATAACTGATAAAATGATGGATGTAAGGAAACCACTTTACATTGCCTTTGAGGACCTTGAAAAAGCATTCGATAACGTGAATTGGAATATTCTCATGGAAATTACGACTGATATTGTCTTGGATTACAGAGATAGACGAATAATCTATGAACTTTATAAAAACCAAAAAAGCATTGTGGACATATGTGGAGTAGTGCAAGAAGTTTGTATTCACAAAGGAGTTAGACAGGGATGCAGCTTATCGCCTGCACTTTTCAACTTATATATTGAGAAAGGCATTGAGGAATGTAAGACAGTTATGAGGGAAGTTAAGATCAACGGAGTAGCAGTCAAGACAATAAGGTTTGCAGACGACATATCAGTCCTGGTAACCAGTGAAGAGAAATTGCAACATGCACTTACGGAAATGAACAGGATTCTACATGAAAAATATAATATGAAAATCTATATTAAAAAGAACAACATAATGCAGCTATTCACATAGCTGGTGCACCACTTAAGCAAGTTAACACTTTCACCTATCTAGGGAGTAAAATTACTTCCACTGGAAAAAGTTCAACTGATATTCAAGCTAGAATCGCTCAAGCCAAAATTGCATTTAACAGCAAAACATCCCTTCTGACATCAAAGAATATATCTATTGAGGCCAGGACTAAATTTATAAAATGTTATGTGTGGAGTGTAGCCTTGTATGGCTCAGAAGCTTGGACAATGGGATGTGCTGATAAAAGAAGACTCGCAGCTTTTGAAATGTGGTGTTGGCGGCGGATGGGAAAAATTCCATGGACCACAAGAGTGACGAATGACGAAGTGCTCAAAAACATTAATGAAAAGAGAGTATTTCTCAAAACAATACGGAAACGACGAGACCAACTGATAGGACATCTCTATCGCCACAATGACTTTATGGTAACTGTGTTAGATAGCAAAATTCGGGGCAAGAGGGGAAGAGGGCGACCGAGACTGCAATAAATCAAAAAGATCATAACAGAGACATGAAAAGACTGAATGGCGACAGGGAAGAATGGAAGAGGAGGATTGCTGCCGACCAATCTACGGATTGAGAACATGAATGAATGAATAATTAATTTTATCATTGCTTATAATTATCTGCATTTTGGCATGGAAGCAGATCATATTTTCTCAAAATTCGTTTTTTTTTACCAAAAAGCGCAAAAAAATTAAAAAATTTGGGATTTTTTTAATAGTGTACCAAATTGTTTTTCCTGGGTACCTAAAAATATTATTCTGCAAACAAATAAATATTAATAAGCCAAAAACAACAAGATTCTGACCACTCGTTCGCGATTTATAAGCGTTCCAGGAAAATTCCAGGTTTCTCCAGGTTTTTTCCAGGATATTTCAGGTATCCCATCAAGGAGCCCGTGGGACTTTTAGGATGATCTTATTGAAAGGTACTTACACCTACTTTTTCATATCCGGACTTGATATTCTAAATTTCCGGGTTTGGTCTTTTGTTCGTCTAATTGCACTGGGCTAAAAAGCACGCAAGGTGGATGGCCAAAATGTGTCCAACATCTAAATAAGGCAACATGAAACACCTGCTATCTGGCACTAATTACGGCTTGATCTGTTGAAACACCCCTGTGACCTATTGGCTGATCGTGGGGACCTGAACAGCCAGCCCATAAAGAATCAATAAGGAATGAATTATTCATTCCAGTCATACTTATAAAGCCGGCGTCAAATCGTGATGAAGTATCAAGTTATTCATAAGAGGAGTCACGGAAGTTGGAATTATATTAAATTTTGAAGTCAGTCTGTTTATACTAGGAATAAGATATAACAGAAGTGAGAACCCCAACAGCTGTTGCGTTTAAAATTAATGCTCTCATTGAAGTCCATAGCCATAGCCCGTATTAGGGCTTTTTCTTAGGAAGTACTTTCACAGAAATTACTTAAACAAATAGCTCCCATTGGAGCAGTCACATCTATTAAGAAAGACTTGAAGACTTCCAAAATCCAGGAGCTGATAGCCTCACTGTTCACTCCTTAAAACGAAAATTTTAAAATACGAGAGTGGACACACTAACATTCTTCGTTGGTGTAGTTGGTAGCATACTGAGCTTCTATACCCAAGATCGTGGGTTCTAACCCGGCCGAAGTCGTCGGATTTATTAAGTGCGTTAAAAATCCCTCAGTATGCCCTCCTTCGGAGGGGAAGTAAATACGGCGGTCCCATGTCATAGATTTATGGCATGTTAAAGAACCTTCCACTAATTACACTTGTGTGAAGCTAAATTATAGGTTAAATTTGACTAACGCTCTTAGATTCCAACTTTCGTCGCCAGGAGCCGATTGCAGTGGCATCTAGTAACTCAGTTCTGAACTAGTAGTCGTTGACGGCGGCGTTCGGCTGCAAAAGTAGGAACTACTTGAAATTTCAATTTCAGCAGTCCTTACTTGAATTTAAAACAGATAACACTCACTAATACAGCCATCACAATTAACACGGGTTATCAGACAGATTCTACACACACCCAAAGTACACGGGGCTACATGACCACGTTATCGCAGCCCCTAAACTGAGGAACCAACCAACCAACTAATAATCTTAGAAAGGAATGTGTTAACTTTTGATTATAGAGAGGTAATTAAATAATTTGTAGGAATGGATGTTTAAAAATCATTGAATGTAATTCGCCAGCCTTAAACTTATCGCCATGTCTGTCCTAGTGGTTGCATGTTTTTCCGGTCTTGTGTTCCTGAGTGTGACGGTGGTGATTGGAAACAACTACAATATGTGAATATTGAGTTAGGCTATGCGTTTGCTGCACTTTAATCTTTAGCACTACAATATATGTTTTCACATCCATAAATCGCATGTTTCGAACCCCTGGTGTATTACATGCTGTTATGAAATATAGTTCTGACAAAGAATTACGGTCAGACATGACAAATTATACAAAACTATTATTCATTCAATAATCAATACACATTTATCATCAAACAAGAAGTTCCGTTAAGAACTATACAGCCTACTTTTCATGCCAATGATTATTCTACAGAATATGAACCTATCTAGAATAATGACGAAATTAAGTTGCTAATATCGAAATTTCCAATTAGTTCGAAATACTGTATACCTGGCATAATGTATCCTAATAGAGCACTACAGTTGGCAGCCCTGATGACTGAATATATTCTTAGTTCCGTCTCTTACGGTACTAAATACAAAATTTGGTTGAAGTCCACTGGATAGCATGGACGTTACATGCAGTTAAACATTGGATCTAACAGCGCGCGTAAAATCATGTTGGCAACAATGTCATGCATGTATTGGTCAGAAATAATCTGAAATAATATGATCTATTGTTGTGCCAATTTTGAATGAAATCCATTAGTTAGTATAGAAGTTACATGCATTTTAAAATTGGACCTATCAGCAGGCTTAGGATCATGTTGGCAGCACTGACGTATATTAGTTACTCCAAATTCGTCTAGAATGCCAGGTACTATACGTGTGCAAAGTTTAGAGCTATTGGCTTGCATACTTTCTGATATATTGATATTAGGGTAACAAAAATAGGGACAGCACATATTAACAGTTGGCAGCCCTGGTTGCTCCTTAGAATACGCATAGTCATATCTGTTATGGTACACATAGCACATACGAAATTTGGTTGAAATCCAAATGATAGTATGGAAGTTACATGTATTTAAAGTTGGACTTGTCAGCAGGCTTAGAATCATGTTGGTAGCACTGACGTATATAAGTTACTCCAAATTAATATAGAATGTCAGGTACTATACGTGTGCATAGTTTAAAGCTGTCGGCTTGCATACTTTCTGATATATTGGTATTTGGATAAAATAAATTAGGAGCATTTATTAACAGTTGGCAGCCCTGGTAGGTCTTAAGAATACGCTCAGTCATATCTGGTTATGTACACATACAACATACGAAATTTGGTTGAATTCCGCTTGATAGTGTAGAAGTTATATGCATTTAAAAATTGGACCTATCAGGAGGCTTATAATCATTTTGGCAACACTGCCATGTTTGGCCTTCTGGAAATTAAACTGAAATATTATGATCTGTACGTGTGCCAATTTTGAAATAGCTCCCATTCATACTTTCCATGATATCCAACATGGAGCTCAAATTTCAATTGCGATTTTTTAGCAGTTGGTAGCACTGACATCATTTTCAAATATGGCCGTGAGATATTCAGGTATAGATCTTTATTCCTACCAAATTTTGTTTCGATTGCTGCAGCCGTTTAGGAGTTGATAGGGGGGGACACACACACAGCCAGACAGACAGACAGAAGGACAGACAGACAGACAGACAGACAGACAGACGGACAGACAGACAGACAGACAGACAGACAGACACACATTTGCCCGATCTCATAAGTCTACTTTTTCCTCATTTTTGCAAAATGTGAAAAGTAGGCTAAAAATCCTTTTGATTCCAATAACTTGTAACGACTTCGTGCTCATCGGCATCTCAGCAACAGACAACGATGCTTGATCTTTTTTTTTTGAAATATATATATAGATGTATGAGTTAAAAGAATTACACCGGTACAAGCGTGCTTGTTCCCTGCTACGTGGAAGAATGTACAGATAAATCAATAATAATGAGGACGTTTTTCAAACCACGTGATAGATTAAGGCGATCTTTGTTTTGCAATTGTAAGATAAGAAGGCTCTGAATTTATTTGTCACGTGGAGCTGATGCCACAAGCGTTTAGGAAAAACTTGATGCGAGTTGAGCAAGGTTGAGTATGACAAGAAGTAGATACAGTATATCTATGTTAAAATAACTCGTACTTGTAATTATCTCAGTAATATACCAGTCACGGGCGTGTATCCTGAAATAAACCTATAGTAAATCGTTCCTAACATCTAGCATATTGAAGACGGTATTGACGTAATAGGAAAGATAAAGGGTTACCTAGTGCATCGCCGTGAGCTTGTATCCTTCGCCATTCCTTCAGACATATAAAAAATACTAAAATGTCACATTATGCTTGGGGAAAAAACAAATATATGTTAAGAGTTCTACGTCTCTGGTAAATACTGCGGACGTTTGAGGTACCCTGAAGGAGATCTTTATTGGGCCAGCAAATCAACTGACGCCGCTTTCTCGCATTCAAGCACCGTCGAATGCCAACTAACTCCACCGTAATTGAAAGCCATAGCCCTGGGCACAGCAGGCATGGAGAAGGATTGCAAATGGCGATCATTAGGCTATTTCTTCATCATATACAATATAAACTGAGTCCGACTTTTTTCTATGTGTGTGTCTCAACTTACGTCCATCACCAGACGAGCAACTGTGCCTTTCAAATTTCCATTAGTTACCAATCCAACATGGCAGACGAGAGCAATAGGCTATTTTCCCAGAAGCCTTCTAAATATCTCCAAAACCGACAGTGGTAGCTACGCTCGGTAACGGGCAGCGCTAGGCCATGGGGCCAAGCTACCTGCGGACTCAGTAGACGTGGGTTCGTACCCCACCGTCGGCCATCCTTGAAATGGTTATCCGTGGCTTCCCCCATTTTAAACTCGAAGCAAATGCTGGGATGGTCCCTTCCAATAGGTCACGGCCGCTCCCTTCCACATCCTTATCCAGTTTCATTCATGTCATATCTCACTAACTCCTCTCATGTGTTTGGCATCAGGAAGGGCATCCGGCTGTGGAAACATTCGCCACGTAGACTTTCATCGCATCTCATACCCGACTCTGTTAGAAACAGGAATAATAAGGGGTAGACATACATTCCATATCTCCAAAATAGTAGTTGCCTAATCAACCAAAAATGTTGTATGGCTATAAGACTAGATAATATACAGGGCGCCAAGAAATGTTCTCCTCAGTGCCTACATGAGTCTGCGAGAGCTAGCATCAATAGTTACGTTGGCAGCACGACTGTCGCTTGGCTTAAAACAAACAAACAAACAAACAAACAAACAGTCAACTTTGTACTCACCACAGCCATTCCTAACAGATGCTGATGACACACACGCTCGCTTATTGCAATGCACACTGACGATTTCCACAGCCTACAGCCTACACTTGTGGGATTCACCCTGTCAAGAACACCTTGCTGCCAACTAAACTGCTGATGCTAGCTCTGGCAGAAGCCCGTAGTCACTGCGGAGAACATTTCCTGGCACCCTGTATAAGTTGATATGTGTTGGTAATGTTGAGGGTTTCCGGCCGCAGTGGCCGACAACGCTAACCCGCTACCTCGTGCCTCGCTGGCATTGGGAGAGCGTGGGTTCGAATCCCACCTTGGCAGTCCTGAATATGGTTTTCTTGGTTTCCCATTTTCACCACCAGGTAAATGCAGGGACGGTTCCCTTCAATAGATCCACAGCCAGCGGCTTCGGTGGCGTAGTCGGTAGCATGCTGAGCTTCAATGCCCAAGAACGCGCCTTCAAACCCGGCCGAAGTCGTCGGATTGTTTAATAGCGTTAAAATTCCCTCAGTATGCCTTCCTTCGGAGGGGAAGTAAAGCCGGCGGTGCCATGTCATAGATTTATGGCATGTTAAAGAACCTTACACTAATTACACCTGTGTGAAGCTAAATTAGGTTAAAAATGTAAACAACGCTCAGGTTCCTACGTTCGTCGCCAGGAGCCGACTGCGGTGGCGTCTAGTAGCCACGATCTGAACTAGTAGTCGTTGACGGTGGCGTTTGGTGGCAAAAGTAGGAACTACTTGAAAAATTCAAAGCTTACTTGAATAAGAAACAGATAACACACACTAATACAGTCATTACAATTAACACCGGTTATCAGACAGATTCTACACACACACACAAAGTACACGAGGCTACATGACCGCGTTGTTGCAGCCCCTAAACTAAGGAACCAACCAACCAACAAGATTCCGGGTTTAATTTTGCCATTATGAACACGGCCCACTAAATTTAAATGGGTTCTTTAACATGCCAACATCGTATGACATGCGTGCCGTGATTTTTTCACCATTCAAAAACCACGGCCAGGAGCGAACCTGCAAGCTTGGGTGGGTTGGTAGTCCAACGCGATAACCACTCACCCACCGTGGCAAGCTGCTGGATTTTAGGTTTAGTTCCAGAACTTAACCCTGTTCATAAAAACCCCTCTAAAGGAAATTATGGGTGCGCCCCTGATTTTCAAACAATGCCGCAATTGCCACAGAAACATAGATTATATCAGGCAATTTCAAATCACACTCCCAGAATTCGGAGCTGTTGACAAAGATGCCCAAAGAAGTCAAATAAAGTAACAACAACGACGATGACTGCGAAATATCATTGTTGTTGCTTATTTTAGGAGCAGCGATATCGTGGTCATATAGCCCCGTACATTTGGGTGTATGTGTGTAATTTGTGTGATAACCTGTGTTATTGCGATAACTGTACTAGTGTGTATTTGTAAATTGGGGTTAGGATTGGGAAAGAGGTGGCCGTGGACTTAAGTTAGGTACCATCCCAGCATTTACTTGGAGCAGAAGTGGGGAAACTACGGAAAACCAGGATATCTTTGGTGAAAATCGAATCTTTCTCTTCTGAGTTTTGCCTCACGAGGCTGAGTGTACCCCGTTCAAGCCCTCACACCATAATTAAAATTTCTTGGCAGAGTCGGGAATCAAACCCAGACCTTCGGGGCGAGAGCCAAGAACGCTAGCCACTACACCACGAGATGGTCAAACGAAAGTTCAACTAACATAGAACCTACAGTATATGTTGATTTTGTGAAAAATTGGTTTTTGTAGGGAAGTACATCTTTTGAAATACTAACATTAGTTTAGCACACTTATAGTGGATCAAGGAATTTATTGATGAGATAACATTTAAGTTAATTAGAAGCACTACGCTGTCAATCCAGTCTTTCAGGTGGAAACGAAGCGTAGCCTCTGGCTGAACACGGCCTCATGAGATGAAGCGCTTGTCACATTGATGTGCCATTGTCTCCTGGACGGTCATCGCTAGCACTCACAGATCGCTTATCTCTATCCATTTAGCAGGCCTAGACAGTACATATTAATAAAGTGTGTTATCGTCTTGCTCCTGACTTCTTTGGAAATGAGGGTCTTTGAAGTCTTGGCAGTTGAAATTAATAATACGGACCAAGAACAATCGCTAGACGAACTTGTTGCAAATGGCATTTCCAAGTCAGCTCTGTCACGACGTTTGTCTCCTTCATAGACAAACCAGGAGTGCTTTCACTGATACAGATTATAGCTATTCGGAATTTACAGGTAGTCAGTGAGTTTCTCAAGAGGATGTTTATGTGGCGTCTTTGCCCCTAAAGATTACGGATGTTGATTAAACGTTACCACGTTCTATTATTCATTTCATAACATTTGAATTCGAAATCGTGTGCAGAAGGTTGACTGCGCCAGACCAGTGAATGGTAAAGAATGCTTTTGACCTTTCCAGCCAAGAATGGTGATGAATATCTACGTAATAAGCCATAAGCCTTACAAACCCCAATAAGCAATTTTTCTAGGTTTCTTGTGTGGGGTTTCACCTAGGTTGGTTGGTTGGTTCCTTAGTTAAGAGGCTGCGACAACGCGACCATGTAGCCCCGAGTACTTTGGGTGTGTGTAGGATCTGTCTGATAACCGATGTTAATTGTGATGGCTGTATTAGTGTCTGTTTTCTGTTTTAATTCAAGAAAGGACTGCAGATAATAATGTCTAAGTAGTTCCTACTTTTGCTACCAAATGCTGCCGTCCACGACACCTAGCTTGTGGACTTGGCTCCTAGATGGCATCGCAGTCAGCACCTGGCGGCAAACGTTGGAACTAATAGAGCGTAATCAATTCTAACCTACAAATTTTGACTTCACACAAGTGTTGTTAGTGGAAGGTTCTTTTTCATGCCATAAATCTATGACATGGGACCGCCAGCTATACTTCCCCACCGAAGGAAGGCATACTGAGGGTTTTTAACGCTCTAAAAATCCGACGACTTCGGCCGGATTTGAACCCGCAACCTTGGGCATAGAAGCAACCAACTACGCCACCGAAGCCAACTTCACTTAAGTTCATGCGCTTTATAAAAAGGGAGGTAGTGCACAGTTCACTACTCCTGTAGGGGTCCGGGCGTGGACACCAAGAGCCCGCTGATGAGCCAGCTTGGTGTCCTAGGCAAAACGCCACACAAGACACGGCATAATCCTAGAAAAATTGCTGAGTTTCAATTCACGGGTCGTGAAAACCAATATACAGTACTGTACCTTCTTTAAGGGTAATATAATTTCAAAGTTTAGTACAGTGTCTCCAGTCGAATCGTACGATAGGATTGTTAGTTCCACAAATTACCAACATGTAGACAGCAGGTCAATCAATTGGCACTTTTCTACAAACAATCTACATGTTAAACTGATCTCGTAATTTAAGCAAGATATAGCCTAGGCTTTAGGAGAATCCACGTAAATGAAGTTAAATTCATCATCGAATTACGGTGAATTTTACTGTTGTTGTCGATTCTTTAAGGGGTTTGTGACATCGTGGTCACGTATCCCCGTGTACTTCAGTGTGTGTGTGTGTGTGTGTGTGTGTGAAATGTTGTCTGATAACCTGTGTTATGGCGATGGCTGTATTAGTGTGTGTATTTGTAACCCAGGTGAGAATTGTGAAGGAGGTGGCCTTGGCCTTAAGTTAGGAGCCATCCGGTCGCTTGTCTGGAGTAGAAGTGGGAAACCACGGAAAACCACTTCTAGGATGGCTGAGGTAGGAATCGAACCCGCCTATTCTCAGTTTTTCCTCACGATGCTGAGTGAACTCCGTTCCAGCCCTCAGACCAAAATTTTAATTTCTTGGCAGAGCCGGGAATCGAACCCGGGCCACCGTTGTGCCAGGATTTTATTAGAGAAGTGGGCACATTGATAGACTCAACGGATTTAAAATTCACAATTTGCCATAAAAATATTTAATAATCCACTAATTAGCCTACTTACGTATTGAACCTCCAGTCACAAAAGTCTTATTCCTATATCAGCTATCCCAGGAGTGGTGTTCCGTGATTATTCACCATTACTGCAGGAAAATACTGGCATGGTTCCTAAGTGGCTGCCAGTGGGTCGGTATATTGGCCGACGGTGCTTCTGCTAAAAATAATGGAACTGTCTATAATTTTATATTTTATTATTATTATTATTATTATTATTATTATTATTATTATTATTATTATTATTATTATTATTATTATTTCCAACCACGCAGTGCTATCACTATTGTACAAGATAGCGCGGGAATCTTCCTTTTTCTGGATACATCGATGTGTTTAAGTTCTTTCAATAACTGGACTCATATTAAGTACGGTATTCTTCGAATCAGCTGCAATCAGCTGACTTCCCGGGCATGTTATCTTTTGAAGTAGGTTAGTTAGTGTTCGTTTACGTTCGTGCTCGGACCTAATTAAGATACTTGGAAATAAATATAGCCTACTGTAGCTAGCTCTTTAAAGGAAGAGGAAATATGTATCTTTTTAACGCTTAGTGAAATGCATGAGATTACATTTTCGACTAATGACTACTTCTTAGAAAAATTTCCAATTTATATAGGCCTATGAAACGAAAAATAATTTTTAAAGTATTTTTAATGAAAATAAATATCCGAATTAGGCCTATTTAGCTACTATTACGTTGACAATATATTTACCTGCTACAGGAAAAACTTGTAATTTCACTAAACTTGGCATTTTTAACATATCAACTCATCAAGAGCTTTGCTTCGAAAGGGTTAAGGACACGGCTGTCAGGCCCGCCTTGGTGAGAGGCAAGCAACTTTACCACTACGATAACCTACGCCACAACAACAACAACAACAACAACAACAACAAGAGATATTGGGCCCATTCAGCATAAAACGATTCCGAAACGTGTGAATAATCTGTTTCCCCATCAGACGGACAAACGCTATAATTTAATTTATGGAGATCACATTAGATAGAATTGTGAAGAGCCCACACAGTAGCGGGCGGAACACGCGGCGCCGGGCCATGCAGGAAGGATGTAATCGCTCTCAGCCTCTGGAGCGAGGTGTGAACAGCTGGAAATGGCCGGTGTCATCAGTTCCCACCCACATAGGCCTACACTCCACTTCCCTTCAACGTTTTTTTCTGTGTTGTTTCAATCAGTCTTACCCATGCGTAACCACATCTAGTCGAGAGGAGCCAACCAGGCGTACTGAGTAAAAGCCACGTTCTTCACTCACTTCATGGGGTTTAAACAAATCGTCTTTCAAATTGCAAAATCTTACTCTGGCCAGTATTTAAGATTCTTCTTCTAGTTCCTATCCGTTCCGGATGTCGGCAACCATCTTGGCTGTGCTTTCTCTGTTCTGAGCCGTTATGAATAACTCTTCCGATGTCATGAGAGTTCCAGTCTCTGAGGTCTTTTAGCTAGGAGATTCGTTTTCTGCTTCTGTTGTGGAAAATGTGACCGAGGTATTGCATCTTTCTCGTTTTTACAGTGAGCAGTACCTCCATATCCTTTCCCATTCTTCGAAGGATCTCGGTATTAGTGATATGATCAGTCCATGATACCCTTAGCATCCATCGATAGAGCCACATCTCAAAGGAATCTAATGTTTTATTGAGTGACTTTCTTAAAGTCCATGTTTCTACTCCGTAATAATATCAGAAAAAAACATAGCAGCGAAGAAGTCTCATTTTTGTGGTTATTTTTTTTTTATTATGTTCAGTAAACACGATCTTTCGTTGTGAGCCATACGGGGCGAAACATGAAGACAGCAAAGTTTGTAGATAAGGAAGATATTAACATATTCTTCTTCTTCTTCTTCTTCTTCTTCTTCTTTTCCCACTCAAGTGGGGGTCGACGTTCCTGGCAAGTCTTCTCCATTTCCCTCGGTCCCATACGTCCTCTTTCCTTCGACGTGTCTCCCTCAAGTCATGTCGTATACAGTCCCTCCATCTTCTTCTAGGTCTTCCCCTTCCTCTGTCACCCTCCACTACCATTACTGTCATTCTCTTGCCAACATAAGTGTCGTGCCTTCTCATGACATGTCCATACCACTGTAGTCTACTCTCTTGAACCTTCTTTGATATCTCCGTCACTTTAACACTGCCTCTTAGTCTCTCATTTCTAACCCTATTGTCTCTGATGACGCCACAAAATCTTCTTAACATTTTCATTTCAGCCACATCCATTGCCTTACAGTGTGCCTTAGTTGGTGCCCATGCCTCTGCTCCATAAATCATCGCAGATTTCACCACTGACTTATACACCATTCCTTTGGTCCTCAGGTTTATCCTTCTATCACACAATACACCTGACGTCCATTTCCAGTTCATCGATCCTACCTGCACTCTGCGGGCTATTTATTTAATCGTATGGTAAGTACAACAAGGAATTCATAAGTCCAGGTCCAAGTTCTTCAACCACACTACAGCGCTCTGAAAGATGAAACAGGTCGCTGGGGCTTCCGGAGTAGGCATGAAGAGGGCAACGCAGGATGACATGGTACATGGTCTGCTCCTCTTCACTGCATTCACACATTGGAGAATCCATCCAGCCCCACTTATGGCGCAAGAAATTATGGCTATTGCCATGTCTGAATAACACTAGACACTGTTGAACCTAAGTTCAGTTGTTAATAATAATGAACAGGATACACATAGCAGCGAAGAAGTCTCATTCTTGTGGTTAATTTTAAGATAAGGTTTACTAAACACGAATCCTTCGTTGTGAGCCATACGAGGCGAAACATAATGACAGAAACGTTTGTAAATAAAGAAAATATTAACAGATTAGAAAGTGAACATGAAAATCACGCTTTAAAAAAGAAAATAGGGAATGGAGGAAGCCAGGTAAATTAACGAAACATTTTAATGTTATCAGGGAAAGTGACAGACGAGAAACACAACGAAGATGTAGGCCTATGTGAAACAACTATAAGGGTACCGGAGACGGTACCGTAAACTATAAAACTTAGTTAAAGTCTAGGATAGCCTCCCCGAATCAATTAGAATTAGATAGACTAAGATTGAAGGGAAGGACGTTTGTAGTTATACGTGATCGTTAAACTCATGATCAAGAGTCACGAGACCTCCATTATTACGTGGAATCCAAACCACAGGACGTGATATTTCACTTCGAAAATCTCATATGGAATAAGATTAAGGCACTACATAACGAATGCTGGCCTCGTGCTGTTGGGTTAGCGTGCCTGCCTCTCATCCGGGGGCCCCGGGTTCGATTCCCGGCTCCGTGATGGATTTTAGAAACTGACGTGAGGGCTGGAACGGGGTGCACACAGTCTTGTGAGGACAATTGAGTAGATGTCTGACAGTGAGGCAGCGCCCCGATCACCAAAACCAAGATTAACAGCCGAGAGGACCCGATGCGCTGATCACGCGTCACCCCAATATCTGCAGGCCAAATGGCTGGGCAGCGGTCACTTGGTAGGCCTAGGCCCTTCACGGGCTGTAGTGCCAGGGGTTATTATTATTATTATTTATTACTACATAACGAATAGCCATTATTAGTGTTTTTATACCGGGTGAGTTAACCGAGGTCGTTGCGGCATGACTGTTGGCAGTCGCTCACATCCGGGAGGCGAGGAGGTTCGATTCCCCCCGCCGGCAACCTTGAAGATGGTCTTCTGTGGTTTCCCATCTTCCTTCCAGGCAAATGCTGGGGTTGGTCCTTAACTATAGGCCACAGCCGCTACCTTCCAACTCCTCGACCCTCCCTTCCAACTTTCCTCCCCAACGGTACTTGTAGCTCACCCATTGGGTGTCCGTCTCGAAGCAGCTACAAAACTGGCGAGCCGAATATGTCCTTGGACACTCCCGGCACTAAAAGCCATACGCTAAAAAAAGTGATTTTATATTGTGTATAACATTTAATACCATTTAAATGATTTGTAGGCGCTGTGACTTATTTCTTTAGATTCCATGTTGTGATTTATTATTCTTACTGAGCATAACTCTTTTGTTTTAGGCTATTAGGGAATCATTGTAACTAATACTCACATGTAGACTATAACAGCCTCAACACGATTTGGCCTTCGAGATAGAAATCAATGCTTGCCAGTGCACCTACTTCAAGTTGATTGACAGCTAGAATCCTTGTGAAACGCGGGTGCTTATTGTGACAAGAGTGGACAGAGAGGTACAGTCAGTAGCTTAAACCAAATCGACTCATTGCCAGTACAGATTTTTTGCAACACTTTTCTCACATTCTTGTAAGATCCCCTACCGTTCGAGCGAACGTATTTTACGGATGACCCCTTATGCTAACATTCTATGTATGTCACCGTGGAGGTCAGGATTCGATCTCGGCTCTGTCAAGAATTGTGATTCTATTTAGAAGACTGGAATGGGGTTCACTCATCCTTGTGAGGCAGACTTGAGAAGACATGGATTCGATTCCCACCTCAACCATACTGGAAGTGGTTTTCCGTGCCCCCACCAAGCACTTCTACTCTTGGCGAATGCTGGGATGGTACCTAAAATTAAGGTCACGGTCGCCTCCTAACAAATCCTAACCCCCAATACAAATGCACTTCAGGGGCCAATAACCTAGATGTTAGGCCCCTTAACACAACAATTATCATCATCATCATCATCATCATCACAAATGCACTCTCTAGTATATTCATCAAAATAACACAGGTTATTAGACAGATTTTACACATACAGTCCATACACACGGGGCTTCGTGGCACGATGTCAAAAAGAACCTAAATGAAGCAACAACAACCTATCTAAGAATCCCTACAGAACATTTCAGAAATCTTGTTGAGATGCCCTAATTTACAGAACTACTGGTCTGCAGCGGAAGTAGGCCTACTTACTTAACCTCCATGACATGAATTCCCTTGAAATGAATGTACAAAAACAAATGACTCGCTAAGGAGTGCGTGTTAACAGTAAGATTGGTATCTGCTACTCATTAACATAACTGCGCTAAAGAGAAGTTTCGGAAAACACTTTGAACTTCATAATGTAATTAATAGTCTTACAATGAAAATTAACAGCCGCAGCACATTTAATTTCCTCTCCTGTAGGCAGATATCTCAGTACCGTACCAGTACGTAAATAATAAATCGCAGACACATTTTCATGTGGTAATCTGCTATCTTAAGTAGAAGCAGTGTTTTCATTTGGAGTACTGTATTGAAACGTACTTGGTCGCCATGGCAACGGGCAGAGTAATCACAGGGTCGGGTCGGGTAATTGCTGCTTAAAACAGCTCAAAGCATCCGCTCATAGATTGGTAAAGCAACGGTAAGAATTTATCGTACATGTTAATTCCAAGTATATAATCTGCAATTTGCTAAGATCTCCAGGATTGCAGGCATGCAAAGAGCAGAACTTTCTCGAGAGTATACTTAACTAGATCTAGTCACACCATTAGTAAGGTAACCATGCTCTAAATAGCTCAAGGTATCCTACCCAATCGAGATATGTACAGAGTGTTTTGAAGATATACGCTCAAAATAATATGTATGGTAGATCCAATGATCGTTGTGGCGCGGCGGTCAAGCTCTTTGCCTCTCACCAAGGTGGGCCGGGTTCGATTCCCGGTTAAAGCATGTGATATTTTCGAAGTAAAATGCCAAGTCCTGTGGTACCTATTCCACGGAAAAAGGAGGTCCCGTGGCTAATGATCGCGAGATAAACGGTCACGTAAAACTACAATCTTCCTTTTTGATGGAAGTAACTGACGAACGCAACATGGCATTGCTTTCAGAGAATGGGCTCACCCCATCTAGAATATCCGAGGGCATCACTGTGACTATCTCTACATAGTATAGGGTCTTTATATTTGCTTGGCAAGGACATTCTCGCTCACGCGCTCCGCCAGTGACAGCTCAGTTCCCGGCTGCCGCACGCGCGTATTTACGACAGAATACGGCGCTTAAAATCAGTATTATTATTATTATTATTATTATTATTATTATTATTAGTATTATTATTATTATTATTATTATTATTATTATTATTATTATTTATTTACCAAAAATTGTGCCTACAATTTATGGACGGCAGATAGAGAAAGGGCAAGCCCCACATACACAGCAGTGTCTCCATCTCCGTTCATTAAATCTATACAAATCTGATATGTTACATATATACAATTTACAACTTTACATTGCTATATACACATAATCTGCTGAACACGACGTTTATATCATACAATTAATAAATAAAAGGGAAGATACATGCGCGCACACACACATACACACACTCACGCACGCACACATGCATACATACCTACACGCACGCACACACTCCCACTCACTCACAAAGTTACATTATATAAATTCAATTTACATGGGGTTTTAGTCCCTTTAGAGCCTTCACTTTGCGGTAAAATTGTCGTGGAGGAAGGTCTTTTATTGCATGAGGCAGGTCATTCCAAAGTCGGGCAGAGCGATTGTAGAACCCAGATTGATAATCTGTTGTCCTAGCGAATGGAGGAACGAGGGTGACTCCCTGTGCTCTACGGACTGAGCGATATGACAGTTGAAGGCGGTGAAATGGGGACAGTTTAATGGTGCCAGCTAGAGATTTTCGGAGAAAGGTGAGATCTATTTGGCTACATATGTCATTGATTGATGTTAGTGGTTTTGTCAAAACTTTGTTTCCCTGTTTGTAAATGAGTCGCTCTGCTCGACGTTGGACTGCACTTAACTTCCTCATGCATTTTTACTCACCATGCTTACAGTGAAAATGAAAATCCACAGCCTGCTTCCAGTCTCCGACCGGGTCAGGAATGGAATGAATGAAGCCCCCATCTAGCGGCGAGGATATGAACTGTGCCGGCTGCCGAGGCCTGACGCACTCCTCTGGGGAAATGATTACATGAATGACAGATGAAATGAAATGATAGTGGAGAGTGTTGCTGGAATGAAATTGTGACAGGGAAAACCGGAGTACCCGGAGAAAAACCTGTCTGCCTCCGTTTTGTCCAGCACAGATCTCACATGGAGTGACCGGGATTTGAACCACGGACCCAGCGGTGAGAGGCCGGCGTGCTGCCGCCTAAGCCACGGAGGCTCACCATGCTTACAGTAGTTGCTGAAAATGTTCCCCATCCGCTGCCAAACATAACCGGCCTCTCCTTATGAAGTTTCCGGTTACTCCGGTTAATTTAGCTTTAGTAACGAAATAACGACCTTTACGTCTATTTTTATCGTTTACTGAACCTGTACGTTTGAATCTCTTAGCCAGTTGATTTATTGTCCGATTTATAGGAATGGGTCTCCCTGGAAATGTCATTCGAAACTTTTGTCTTGTTCTAGCGCACGCTATGAACGGCACATATTGTGGAGATCTTCACTCGAACTTGGCCGCCGATCCCCGGCGTGTGGTCTCCAGCCGTATTGCCCGGGTATTCCCTCGCTCCCCGTAGACGTGTGAGCTCCGAGCTAATTGGGTGTTTCAGTCTTTCAGTGTTTTATAAAGCTACTGTGTACCGGTACTGTATATCTTATTGTGTAGAGTTTTATTGTGATTGTGTATAGTGCTGTAGTGCCTTATGTGAAATATTCGTCACGTGAACGAGTATATCTGCGCAATACGTACATAAAGTGCAGGATATCGTGCGCTAGAACAAGACAAAAGTTTCTAGTGACATTTCTAGGGAGACCCATTCCTATAAATCGAACAATAAATCAACTGGCTAAGTGATTCAAACGTACAGGTTCAGTAAACGATAAACATAGACGAAAATGCCGTTATTTCCTTACAGAAGCTAAATTAACCGGAGTAACCGGAAACTTCATAAGAAGATGCCGGTTATGTTTGGCAGCGGATGGGGAACATTTTCAGCATATACTGTAAGCATGGTAAGTAAAAATGGATGATACTTATTTTAAGCGCCGTATCCTGTCGTACAAACACGCGCGTGGTCGCCGGGAACTGAGCTGTCACTGGCGGAGCGCGTGAGCGAGAATGTCCTTGCCAAGCAAAAATAAAGACCCTATAAAACAAAGTTCAATCTAAAATACCCAGCTATGGCCAATGGCTGCAATTCATCTATATACTATGAGTATATGAATTGTTCAGCATGAAAAGTTCTACAAAAAAGTCCGCGACAGTATATCTCTATCTTTCATACATCGCCCACAATAAGTGTATTTACGTTTTCATTTCTTCCAACAATGTCCATTCAATTACTGGCTTCGGAGACAGCTATCGAGTGAGCCTATCACCCCAGTTTCATCCTTCGTTCCGCAGAATACACAGTCAAGTTTAGATTTAATAGAAAGGGGATTTGTGTTTCATGCACCTCGTCGTTCTTAAATTACGTCTGACAAGAATTTGTTGTACATGCATCTCCATGATAATATAATTAATAGTCCAGTCAGTGTTTTTAACCCATCATGCTGAGACGGGAAACGAATGTAGGTCGTAGTTCATTGAAATCGAAAAAAGATCGCATTTTAAGTTTAGGCTGGGTAAACCGTTAAAGATGCCGGGTGAAGCCGGGGCAGGTTGCTAGTCTCTACTTGGTATAAAACAAAGTCCCCGATTCTTGGATGTCACGGGTAATCTCGAGAACCACTGGATGGATTTAGATGCGGTTTTCACCATTCTGCAAAGGATATCTCGAGGAAGGTTTCTGTAGATAATAATTTATTTATGATCAAAGGGAGCCAAGCAATAACGATTTCAGCGAAAAGGTCGAAAACGACCCTGGCGTCCATGCGCTTTTTAATCTTACGCTTGACAAACCGTTAAATTTATCAATATAGTATGAGTGTAAGAATTGTTCAGCATGAAAAGTTCTACCAGAAAAATCCGCGAGAGCATATCTCTATCTTCAATACATCGCCCACACTAAGTGTCTTTACCTTTTCTTTCTTCCAATAATCTCATTCAATTACTGAGCCGACAATTTACGAGCTAGCACGTAATGCATTCTAACTGTTCCCGGGCGAAGCCGGGGTGGATTGCTAGTATAATTATAATAAAACAAAGTCCCTGATTCTTGGATGTAACGGGTAATATCGAGAACCACTAGATGGATTTTGATGTGTTTTTACTATTCTGTAAAGGATTTCTCGAGGAAGGTTTCTGTTGAAAAAACATTCCTTTATGACCAAAGGAAGCCGAGCAGTAAAGATTTCAGTGAATCGAGTCGAAGAAAATCCTGCCCTCCGTGCGCTTTTTAAGCTTACTCTGGGTAAACCGTTAAAAATATCTATATAGGCCTACTATGAGTGTAAGAATTGTTTAGTATGAAAAGGTTTACAAATGAGTCCACGACAGCATATCTCTATCTTTAATACATCGCCTACTACGAGGGCAGATCAAAAAATAAGTTCCACTTCCCAGTTATGGCCATTTATTACACCACCTATACAACAGCAACACGCCTATAACGACATACAATGTAGCGTCACTTTTCCACATAGTTTCCAAGAGACTCCAATCATTTCTGCGAACGCACAACCAACTTGTCGATGCCCGATGCATAGAAAGTTCCTCCAGCGTTCTGCAACCACACGAAGACAGCGGCCTTCACCTCCGCATCAGTCTGGGAAAGTCAATCACCGTTCTGTCTAATGATCGCATTCACACTGTTGACATTTGCACGGGTCCTGGACGTTGCGGCCCTGCCCTCGCGATATTCGTCCGTGATATCCGTGCGTCCGGCTTCGAATTGCTGACACCACTTTACGATCCCTTGCCGGGAAATGGCCCGCTCCCCATACACAGAACTAATTTTACGATGAATGTTCGTGCAATTCTTCCTTTTGGCCCATAGGAATCGGATTGTCGCACGCACCTCATAGGTCTATTTGGAGTGAACGTCCAGTCAAGGCGCCATTGCTTTTGGCCGCTAGTCACACCAAACAAGACGAGACACCACATCGACCTGCCTAACAGATGTGTGGGCAGTGTCTGTCCCTTTCTCCGCTGTGCCCACCTTTGCGACACACAGCGCACTGCTGCAGCGCGTTAGTGCAACTAACTTTTTGATCCACCTTCGTATAAGTGTTTTAACGGTTTCATTTCATCCAACAATCTCCATTCGGTGGAAATTTAAATTGCTAACTTCGGAGCTAGTTTGATATTATGTTATTTTTGTTTTAAGGGGCGGAACTACGAGGGCATGTGCCCCTTTGGAGTGAATTTACGAGCTAACAAGTTAGCCTATTACTCCAGCTTCGATCAGTATCAATCTGTCTAATCGTGTCGAGTTATGACTTCAGAGAAGAGTATACATCGAGTTTCACTGTTCACCTCAGCTTTTCTGAATTGCGACTGGGACCTGCTGTCCGTGTGCCTTTTATGATTATGCTGAGTAAACCCTTGAAGATACCGGGCGAAGCCGAGGTGGGATGCTAGTTAGACCATACGTTTTTGATCCACACAAGAAGAACAGTCATTTCATCATACTGCCACCTATTTGTACAGTACAGTCTTTGAAACAAGAAAACAAAATGCTCTTGTTGGTGTTGTTCTTAATTCATTTAGGGCTTTGCGACATGGTGTCATTTTACTATGTGTACTTGGATGAGCATGTAGGATTTTTCTATTAACCCGGGTTATTGTGGAAAATTGATGTTCAACTACATACAGCAATGAGGACAATAACAGGATGCATTAGATCTACTCCTCTACAATGCTACCACCTTTAAGTCATATTGCTCCACCAGATTTGCGAAGACAGAATGCCCTTCTCAAGGAATATGAAAAATTGATTAAAAATCCACAGCTCCCAATTCACTCTGACGTTCCAATGCATAAAAGGAGTAGATTAAAATCTAGGCGGCCATCCATAATATTGGCAGAATCGTTACAAGAAATGGGCTTTGACATGAACAAGAAGTGGTCGGAAATGTGGAGTAGAACTAATAACGTCGAACATCAGACTCTAATAAGAACCACCACAAAGCCACCAGGCATGGAACTCCCGCGAAATGCATGGAAGACAATTAACAGGATTCGAACAGGCCATGGCATCTGCGCAGAGAGTCTTCACCGCTGGGGAAAAGTCCCATCTCCCCAATGTGATTGTGGCACTGAACATCAGACCATCCAACACATTATATCAAGTTGCAGCCGTCGAGCGTACCCTGAAAATCTTAACGATTTCTATGAAGTGACAGAGGCAGCCCTTCAATGAATAGAGAATTTAGATATTAAATTATAAATTTAATGACTTAGTTAAATTAATCTTGTATATTTATTATGCTTTAATTCAGTTTTGTTATTGCCATACGCTAAATAAATAAATTGTGGTGTTTGTAGTAGAGTGTATGTAGGCCTATTTGTAATTGAGGGGCCGCCTCATTGCGAAGTAGCTAGCTGTCACCCGGCTCTGCTAAGAAATTTAATTCTTGTCTGAGCGCTGAAACGGGGTGCACCCAGCCTCATGAGGCAAACCTGGGAAGTGGTAGGTTCGATTCCCACCTCCAGTCATCCTGAAAGTGGTTTACCGTGGCATACCACTTCTACTCTTGGCAAATGCCGGGATGGTTCCTTCAGTAATTTAAAGCCACAGCTGCTTCTTTCGCAACTCAACTGAATTTCAAATACACACACTAGACTACATTACAACAGACAACACAATTGCACAGGTCATCAGACAAAAATCTACACGCCCACCCATGTACACTGGGGTAAATGACCACAATGTCGAAGCCCCTAAAATAAAACAACAACAATCTCTCTTATATCCTCGGTGGAGTGAGCCCATTCTCTGGAATATATGTCATGTTATCATTCATTAGCTTGCCACGGTGGGTGAGTGGATAGCGTGTCGGTCTACTAACCCTCAAGATTGCAGGTTCGCTCCTGGCCGTGGTAAGTGATTTGAAAGGCGGCAAAAATACGACACGCATGTCATACGATGTTGGCATGTCAAAAAACCCATTTGAATTCAGTAGGCCGTGTTCATAATGGCAAAATTAATCTCGGGAGTTTCCGCCAACACAAAGTTCCTTATTTCTCTACTAGAAAGCGCTATAGTGTTCAAGGAGCTTAGATATCTAACCTCCTTGACTTTCATAGTGATTCAAGGAACAACGAAATTCGACATGCAAGCTAGCCTCTGGGTGTCAAATTACAAAGCTTGCAATCGGCACCCGAGGCCATACGATAGTATTATTATTATTATTATTATTATTATTATTATTATTATTATTATTATTATTATTATTATTATTATTCATTCATTTATTTGCAATTGGGGGTGTGTCCCCTGGTATCAAATTGGGTTTACTTAACAAATCAACAAGTATACATAACAATTAAACTGGAGTATTTACACAAATCATCAGTCTTTTCTTGGAAGCCTCCGTGGCTTAGGCGGCAGCACGCCGGCCTCTCACCGCTGGGTCCGTGGTTCAAATCCCGGTCACTCCATGTGAGATCTGTGCTGGACAAAACGGAGGCAGACAGGTTTTTCTCCGGGTACTACGGTTTTCCCTGTCAAAATTTCATTCCAGCAACACTCTCCACTATCATTTCATTTCATCTGTCATTCATTTAATCATTGCCCCAGAGGAGTGCGTCAGGCCTCGGCAGCCGGCACAATTCATATCCTTGCCGCTAGATGGGGGCTTCATTCATTCCATTCCTGACCCGGTCGGAGACTGGAAGCAGGCTGTGGATCTTCTTCTTCATCAGTCTTTTCTTAAATACACCTATACGTTTGGAGAAAAGCTCTAAGACTGCGGCAGGTAGAGAGTTCCAGGTATCAATGGCACGGTTTACGAAATAATATTTACCATAATTGGTAGACTTCGCTGTGTCGGCCCTTAACTTCGAAAGAATGATCACTCCTACTCACATTTGATTCACTTCTATCATGCTTATTATGTAGGGTGTAGGCTACATTTTCTTAGCATCCTGTAACTGGAGGATTTACGACAAACTACTGAAATAAAATCTACATGTGAACATGTTTCTTCTTCTTATTATTATTATTTCCGTTCTTACGGAGTCGGAATGAAATGTGACGAGTTTATATGTGGGAAGAGAATTTCTGGACTGTGGCAGAGCCTGAAATCAAACCCAAACCTCCACGGACACAGCAAGGAATGTAATTCACTACGCCACGAGATGAAGTACATTAAGATATTCCAAGCTCCTAAATGACGTGACAAAAACAAGATATGAATGATTCAGAGATTTTAAACAACAGTGTGTCTAGGAAACCCAATAGTTTACGTAAAACTAATGCAACTCTCAAAAAACCTGAAAAAGAAATTACCGGCTGTTTCGGACCGATCGTGTACTGTGTTTGTATTGCACAAGAAGAGTGTTAGAAAGTGGATGAAGAACACATAGCTCGCACGGATAATGAGACCTAATCCCGCAGCAGAATATGTACAGCACTTTATAAAGCTGATTAATTACTCCCAGTGCTCCAGTAATTACTGCGATAATGGGAAAGGGGAAATGAGTTACGAGTGTGACCACTGGAATGTCCCGTTCCATCCCATCACTGAGAAGGGAGGAAAAAAGATGTGACACACTCGTAGTGGCCATGGTTACAAAGCGTCCCTACTGACCTCGCGAGTTCAGATCAGGGTTCCAGACTAGCCCCTTACAATGGACCGGTCTGGATTGGTCATTCTCAAACCACACCAAGTACAGACTGAGCCATGACAATAACATTCAGCCAGGAAAGTTCGTCCTACGCAGCTTTCACACCATTCGGTTTTCTCCGTACGAACAGTCTATACGTCAACCTGAGGATTCTGTGGAAGATGGAAGTAACTACTGTCGCGGAAAAAAAGTGTAGATACTCGAGTTTAGAGGTCAATAAATCATTAACCCATAGTCTTACGTAAAGACAACCCACACCAAAATTTTCCTTGTTTTATTTGTCGTGTAACCATATAGAGTAAATATTTGCATTGCATCTCGTTAAAATTTTATAGAAGATTGAACAAGAAAAGTGTCAGTTTTTCTTACCAAGTTCACAGAGCGCTGATTTAGAAAGATCATTACCTTAAAAGTATTTTTTTTAGCGTATGGCTTTTAGTGCCGGGAGTGTCCGAGGACATGTTCGGCTCGCCAATTTGTAGCTGCTTCTAAGCGGACACCCTTTGGGTGAGCTACAAGTACCGTCGCGTATGGAGTGTTGTCTGGGGAGGAAAGTTTGAATGTAAGGACGAGGAATTGGAAGGGAGCGGCTGTGGCCTATAGTTAGGGACTAACCCCGGCATTTGCCTGGAAGAAAAGATGGGAAACCACAGAAGACCATCTTCAGGTTACCGGCGAGGGGGATTCGAACCTCCTCACCTCCCGGATGTGAGCGACTGCCAGCAACCATGCCGTAACGACCACGGCTAACTCACCCGGTCTTAAAAGTATTGATCTGATCATAACGAAACTTAAATACCTCTTAAAGGAACTTATTGTTAAGCGTATATGAAGTTTTAATCTGATCTGACGTTTCTTAAAATAGTTGTTGTAAATTTTGTAAAACAACTTTTTCTCGGGCCTGAGTGGTCATAGCAGTATGAAATATGGCTTGTTATGAGGCTCATAGCAATGCAAGGCTAAATGAAGAACTACATTTTATCTACTTGTGAATATCGATTTTATATGGAGCACAATAGTAACTTGGGTCTATATTCACATGCATTCGGTTTCCGTGCTTGAGAGGAAAGGATCCGAATGAGTCGACTGGATGATCCGGTCATCGTACGGTATTCTATCGCTGAAGCGTGAATTCTAACAAATTATGTAGTTCTTTAAAAATAAAATAATAAAACTCATCCTAAAATAACTCTTCATTCATGAGCTCTTAAGACACTGAGTTGTGTTAATTTTACGCCACTCAATGTATACATTTTAAAATTATTTTTCTCTTACTTCCATTTGGCAGATGGTTATAAATTTAACATTAGGCAAAGAGATATCCTTCCTAAGCCTGTCTGATTTAGTACAAGATGGTCCAAAACAAAGTAAATAAAAAGCTTCTAATATGTGCGTTCCTCAAGTTAGGTAAATTTGTGTTGTACCTTTCTGGTCAAGGTCCCTTCATTTTTTCTTAGAATCTAAAGAGCATTTAGCGCGACAAAATGAATGGATTACTTTTTCCATTAAAACAATTCTGAAATGTTTAAAAATTAACGAACTCAAAATGTATTTTGCTTCAATTGTTTTCTGATTTGATTTATTTTTGAACATCTCAAAATAATTATTATGGAGAAAGTAATCCATCCATTTTATAAAAACAACATGATCTTTACTTTCTAAGAATAAATGAAGGATCGTTGACCAGAAAGGTGCTATAGAAGTGTACGTAACTTAAGAAATGTATATATTTGAATGTTTTCCAATGACTTCGTTTTTGACCACTTTTTTTTACATCCCAATTTAGCCTCCATGGACTGCGTGTTAACAACCAATTTCATTTCAGTAACGAGTAGATCTTGTTTGTTTCTCAGCTTTGACAACCTGCCAGTATTTCTTAAGCCCATCAAGCAGCGCTTTCTTTCTCTCTTCGGATAAAGGTCCTCTCTGTTTTCTGGATTCTGAATCCACTATAAAACCCAGATGTTTTTTTACAGTCCTTCTGAAACTGTCGCTGTCATTTATTTTATCATTTGCAATGCCTATCTCTCTCAGATCTTCCTCACAGTCTTGGAACCACTTAATATGATGATGAGGATGATAATTGTTGTCTTGAGGGACCTAACATCTAGGTTATCTGCCCAAGGAACCACTTTACTCTAGATGTCTTGGATTTTAGAAAATTCTTTGTGAGCCGGTCATTGTCCATACGGAAGATGTGCTTATAGAATATTAGTCATCTTTTTTGATGGTGTTGTTATTGATTCTATCTTACTGTATACTTCATTGTTGGATCTCAGTCGAACCTGCCCGTCAACCCATCTGTTGCCCAAGATATTTCGTAGTAGCCTACGTTCTCTTTTAAGTAGCTGGTCAACTTATCGTTTTCGATTCAAGCATAATGTCTAGGAAGCATACAAGCCGTCTGGTCTAACAACAGTGCTGTAATGTCTTAATTAGGCTCCTATACTCAGCATCTTATTATATTTCATATTTATTATTAATAGCTTACATAGGAAGGCCAACTCTTTGCATAATGTTAAATTCATAACCATCTACACAAATAGAAGTACAAAAAAATAATTCATGTGTGTGTATTAAAGGTGTAGAATTCTTTGGGCACATCATGAGAATGCCAGATTCACGTCTTCTAAAACAACTAGTGCAGTACAATCTTGCTTCAAAAAACACAACAACTGGATGCCGATGGTTAAAAGAAATCAGAGAGGACTTAAAAGAAATTGGCCTAACAACAGAAGATGCTGCAAATAAGAAAAGTTTAACTACAGCACTTAAAAATATGACGTTTCATTTTCCACTCACAAAGAAGAAAATTCCTACAAGAATATTTTCCGCCGAAGAACGGGCAAGACGATCAATACGCATGAAGAAGTACTGGGAGGACCGCAAGGCTCGTACAGTTCCTACAAGTCGACGAACTAATGGTTGGGTAAAGTGATCCTTTGTGGTCTCAAAAGAAGAAGAAGAAGAAAGGTGTAGAATAAGTCAGAACTCGGTATCTTTAAAGAAATGGATTCCGCAAACCACAAACTCCTTTCATTTTGCAACCATTGGATGAACCCATAGTATCCGAACACGTCTGCCCATGTCGTAAGACACTATGGGCCTTAAACCTGAACAGTTGTTCTTTTTTATTTAGGCCACTGTTATTTTTTTTATTTCTAGTTATTCCTGTGCTAGTGTTGCATTAAGTCACTTTTGATTTTCTTGAAAAGTTTGGACACAAGGTTCTTTTGTATTTATTTTATCTCAGAAGATTCCTTGCCCTTTCACCAAAGTTTCTTTAAATTATGTCATGCTAATGCAGTTTCATTGTCAAATACCTCCACTAACAAGCGTCATGCTGTCCACTCATTATAGCCCTAATTACCAACTCACAGCATCACATTTCTCAGAGCCGCCTGAATTGTCTTCACTCATTACCGGGCCTTGTTTTCTAAACCTTACAATGCAAGGCCTCTTAAATTACAAAACATTGACAACGCAATCGGTTAATGAGCTTGGATAGATTGGGTTCATCAAATAGGCTATGTGTTAAGTTATGTAGTTGGAAAATGTAGACTGAAGGTAGACAGCGTATTCAAACTCAAAGCCACGATCTGGCAGGAAGTTGACGTCACGGTCCATAGAATAGGGAATAGTAGAGCACTTCATTGCCCGAACAGGATTATTGGGCAACTTGTATGCAGTGGCGTAAGCAGGATATCTTTCTGAGGGTGGGTTCATTTATGGTATTTAAGTAGACTAGCGGACCCATCCGAGAAATCTCGCATGTTCATAAGTCACACTTTCCCCAATAGGTTTAAAATAAGTGACCTAAGGACAAAGGTTGTTATGTTTTTATTTGAACCAAATGATTATAGAACACTATTTACGTTTCAGGGGTCCCTACGGCCAACATGCGAATTGAACAGGAATGATGTCACATATTTTCCGACAGCAACAGTATTTGAAATCGCACACTTCTTAAAAAAATTGATATTTTTGAAATTAGAATGCAATTCGTCACTGCTAATGTCATCTTTGTGCTGAGTGCATTGATTGACAGCTCAGCCGTAACACTCACCGGCTATTTGATATTTATGAAATTATACGATTTGAGTACTCATTCCTTTAAATTACTGTTTCTGAAATCCATGCAAAAAGATAAAGGAAAGACCTCAGAATGTTAAAATGACATGAAACAGGCGTCTTAGCTGCCAAAATGTGAAGTGGACAGCAATTATGGAGCGTATCTTCCTGCAGCAACAGTATCTGCAAATACCACACTTAGTACAGTTTTTTAAAAGTCCTTTTTTTAAGAAATTATAGATATTTATGAAATTAGAGTGCAATGCGTCACTGGTAATGTATATTCTCTTTCATTTGAATGCTCATTTTTCACGATCGGTCGCTTGTGAGCGCCGCAGGAGGGATCTATACTACTGAAATAATATAGCCTATATATGAGTACATTACCAAAATAATATTTAGATTAATATTCATAGGAAGCATTAATTAAATTAACATTGTTTAAATGAAAACTATTTTAATTAAATTTTCCAGCTCAATAAAAACATTTTAAAAAATATATTTTTTTAAATATGGAAAACAGTACATAAATATTGGAACTGAAGTGAATGCAGTGGTATCAACATGTCCATACGTGACTGCTTTTAATATTGATATTATGTGAGAGAAAATAATACTTTGCTCTGCATGTTCTTACTGACATTAAGCTACTATTGACTCTGCCTATATTGTTAGCTTTATCTGCATCATTCATCATCATCATCATCATCTTGCACAGTTTCCAGCCACTGGCCGGGTCTGTTTGGAACACAAGCCTCTCCAACGTCTTCTGTCTTCCCACCATCTCTCAGCCTCCACCCTTGTCCAGTCTTCTCCTCTCTTCTTCACGCTTTCTTCCACCCCCTTCAGCCACCTGTCTCTCGGTCTTCCCCTCGGTCTCTTTCCTTCCCACTTCGTCTCATGTACTCTCCTGGGTATCCTCTTCTCCTCCATTCGTTTTACATGTCCATACCATCTAAGTCTAGATTTCTCTATACCATCCTGTAATGGTTCCTCCTTCATTAATTCTCTGGTCCTCTCATTTCTTATTCTGTCCATCTTTGTAGCTCCAATACTGCTTCTCAAGAACCTCATCTCACTGGCCTGTATTTTGCTCTTCTCCCTTCCTTTCATAACCCAGGTCTCCGAGGCATACGTCAGGATAGGGACATAGTACGTCCGATATATGATCTTTTTGCTGTTCTGAGGGACATCCTTGCTCCATAACATGCTTCTCACACTCCTCCGAAATGCTTCTGCCTGCCTCCCCCGCTCATTTATTTCTCTATCTCTATTTTTCTATCTGCATCATTGATAGGTATAAATTGCAGAAGCTCCTCATTTACTGAATTATCTTCATCGAAACGGACACATAGTGACACAGATATGCACATTTAAAGCTGCCCAAAGCGGTGTGAAGAAAGTTATCGATCGCACACTTTAACAGCAAAATTGTCCAGCTAGCTCCAACGCTGAAGGAGCAGTCTCGCTGCGAGTCGAGTGTAGGGCATTTACCAAGTGAAGAACGTGATGACATTTAAAATATATACAGGAGTAAAGATTTCTCACTAGCGGTAGTGTGAAATAAGTGATAGATGGAACAATATAGGGATTCAAGTACATGTGAACTAATGTCCCCCCGGAACGCCGCTGCTTGTATCCCAGGGGTATCCAAGTACAGCAGCAGAGACAATCTTACCGCTCATGATTGCTGTATTCAACCTGTCATCTGGTAGGCTATGTCTCGTAATAGATTGACGAATCATTGTGGTTCCTTGATTGTAAGGAAGTCGTTATTTCATTTAAGAGGTTTGGAAATGGTGGTCATTTCACCACCCTGTGTACTTGGGTGTGTTTTCTTTCTTCTGACAACATGTCTTATTTTGATGTCGGTATTAGAGAGTGTATTTGTAATTGTAATGCTAAAGGTGACTACATGAACGTGCATAAAAAATCAGTATGCTATTCAAAATACGGATCACATTTTTGCACTCACCAACTTCCTTCTTTTATGAAATCCATGTTTCAGAGCGAAAATATGTAACAAAACACGCGACAAACCTATTGGTTCAACTCTCCCGTAAAGACATTTCATCTTAACAACCTACCCCCATTACAGTCGTATTGGCAGAAGGTGCGCCATATCTCCTGATGCGCCATCTCTCCCGACTTTACCCTACTGTCGACCGTGTACTCGAGTTTGAAGGTTGTTTGTGAAGTAACCAATAGACCTACATAAAATCCAAAACCATCATCATTTTCGTCGTTGTGTTTTACGTTAGTTCATGTAGGTTTACAATTTTTAATATATATTTTAATATTTTTTATCGCAGTTGGAACACAAAAAGTGCACGTTTTTAAGAGTGTATCAACCATGCGTCACATTTAAGAATTATTATCTCAAAAACCCTTCATCAGATCGAATCCAAATTTTAACACAATATACATTGGAATGTTGTATAACTGGTTTATTAATTTCAAAATTGTGTATTTCCAAGAAAAAAAAAGTTGTTATCATTTTTGTAAGGTAACTTTTTCTCGGCTCGGGGTGGTTGGAAAATGTAGTTCTTGGTTGCATCGAAACGTTATGCTGTATGACTGTGAAATACGTAAATTAATTCACTTATTTTATATCTGTTTGTATTTCTACAAGGAAATAACACATGTTTCAGCAGCTAGGCGCTCCGGGAACAGCTGTACAGCGTTGCCGAAATGGTTCCCACACGCATCATGGTGCGTCTCGCTCGGAAGTGATGGGCTCCATCTCAGCAACGCTGTACAGCTTTTATGTGGATTTTATGTAGGTCTATTGGTTTCTTCACAAACAACCTTCAAACTCGAGTGCACATAATACTTTGGTCGACAGTAGTTAGTTTCATCGGCGACAATGATACGATGATGCGGGCACCGTAATGTGATTGCCAATGTCTATCATACTGTTCCATTGTTCATGCAGCAATGAAAGCTTCACATGCTCCTCTTATCCGACCAGGTCTAGTAAACGCACATTATTATGGTGGCAATTTTTAAAGCTAATTACCAAGTTCTGGGTATATTTCGCACAATAACGGTTGATTGTAATGAAGTCTGGTAAAATTTATCACATACTGCAAATGAAACAACGGATTCGTTCACAAGTTACGACCGTTAATTGTTTCCGTTCGTTAGCACCCGCCTTTTGTTCTTGAGAAACAATTGAATAGCGGAGAGTCATTAGTTTGCATGTTGAGCACCAGGTGAGGTAGTGGTTACTTTTTCAAGGGGATTTGTATTTTGTTTCTTGCAACAATGACAGAATGTTGTGTGTTCTTGCTAAGAAGAAATTAAATACAATTTTTAATGGCATATGAGAGCTATGGTCGGTGTGCGCATTCATGTACTGTATAGAGGAAGTTGATTTTTCAAGCAGAAAAGACACCTTAACCGTTCATTATAATTTTCGGAAGCAAACAGCTTACGTGCAAAACGTGTTTACGACAACATAAACAAGGAAATGAGTTATGCATTCCACGTACAGCAGTTGCAAGTGATACGGTCAGTAGCGTATCCTGACTTTCCAAGTTACGGAAGCAATAGCACAATAAAACTTTCTTCGGTTTTTCACAATTAGTTGGGGTCGCCGGAGGCAACCAGGCTCATTTTGGTTTTGGCCGGGGATTTAAGGACACCACGTACTCTTGCATGATGAAACAAGTAGTTCCGTGAAGAACTATACAGCCTATTTTCGTATAGACTATCCTACTTATGATAATTGCCTCTATCGACATACAAAATTTCAGTTTGCTGTAATAGATTCGTAGATATTGAGAACCGACTAAATATTTCGGATGGTCGCCATGTTGGATTTTATATAGGTCGGTCCTAGAGTTATGTACTGTTACGTGAAAATGATTGTGTACGTGTAGCATTCAAACTTCAATCGCATGATTAGGACACAAGAAGTAAGAAGGAGATTTTAAAATTTCGCACAGCTGCCATCTTGTGGTTATGGAAACAATTGAAATAAATTAGATGCCAGTGGATTAATATTCGTATAAGGATTTACCGTACCAAGTTTCACTCTACTCGCATGGTTAAATTGCGAGAAACGTCCATGTGAATATTTTTATTTCGCGTCGCCGTCATGTTGGATTTGTGATCACCAGGTTATTTAAAGTCCTACAGGTGAACTTAAGTTCATAGCACCTATGATCATAAAAAATTCAGTTTGATTACTATAATAGATTCGTAGATATTCAGAGCCGTCTAAATATTTCGGATGGTCGCCATGTTGGATTGTTAAATGTACAGGGCATATAGTCATGTACCATTAAAGGAAAATTATTGCGTAGGTTCATTATTCAAACTTTCACTTCGATCGCATGATTACGACACAAGAAATAAAAACTTAATATTAAAATTCCCGAAGCCGCCATCTTGAGGTTATGTAGACAATTGAACTAAATTAGATACCAGTGCATTACAATGTGTATGAACATTTCCTGTACCAGATTTCATTGCGGTTGGAACATTAAATCGCGAGAAAGGTCTATTTAAAATTTTCAAATTCGCTTGGCCGCCATGTTCGTTTTGTAGTTAACCGGTTTTTAATGCCTTATAGATTAACTTCCAGTAGTGCCCTTTATCTCGGAACAAAATTTCAGGGTGATACCGCAAATAGTTTCAGAGATATAGAATGCCGGTGAAATTTTTCGCACATCCGCCTTCTTGTGATTATGTAAACAATTGAACCAAGTTAGATGTCAGTGCATTACAATGTGTATAAACATACACTGTACCAAGTTTTATTGTGTTTGTTTGGTTAAATCGCGAAAAAAACGTCTATTTAAAAGTCGCAAATTCGCGTGGCGGCCATGTTGATTTTGTAGTTAACAGTTTTTCAAAAGTCACATACGTGAACTTCTAGTATTTCTATTTATCACTGTAGAAAAATCCAGGGTGATATCGGGAATAGTTTCGGAGATATTGAATGCTGGTGAAATATTTCGCACAGCCGCCATGTTGGATTGGTGAGACGTAACAAAATTTGAAGGGCACGGTCGGGGTCGCCCGGAATAGTGCTATGAACTTACCGAGTTTCACTGAAATCGCTCCAGCCGTTTAGAATTTATTAGGGGGACACACACACACACACTCCTCACACACACATACACGCGCACACACACACACGGACAAAAGGTGATCTCATAAGCCTATTTTTTCAAAATTGAAAATAGGCTAAAAATCGATTTTTTGATTTTGGCGCCATCAAATTCTTCATTCTTTTCTGAATCCAAATATATATAGTTTGTTGGGGTTTTGATGTCCACAACTACCTTACATTCGTTTTTATAAAATTAGCGTCCAATGCTCTGAATAATACACTTTTAACTTTGCCAGCTGTTTTCCGTTAATACTCATTTTTCATGTTTAGGTACCAATAACTAGGAAACCATTTAAGGTAGAGGGCTATTTATTTTTACATTAACTCGAATGTTAACCTATTTTCACTTCCAAAACATAGTATGCATGGATTGGGAAGAGAAAAATTGATGTATATTTTTGAATAAATTTCTTGCATTCTGTCCCAATAATAATGAAACAAAGTGGTCACGCATCTGCCATGATCCATTCCAAGTATGTGAACAAAATTTGAGAATATTTTATTGAAAAACAACTGAGAAATGTGTACCTGAAGCAACTTGGGGACTGGGTGTATGTGCCGTCTCCATCATCAATTCATCCTCATTACGACGCGCAGGTCGCCCACGGGCGTCAACTAGAAAGACCTGCACTCGGCCTCTCCGCAGCCCACACGATAAAAAAAAGATAAAAAACTTTATTTCATAATTTGATTAATAATTGTATCAAATGAACATAAATATTCACTATTTTGTCATTCATGCTGTATATGTATTGAGTATCATCGTACTTCTATTTTAAGGGGTTTTAATAAAAATATGAAAATTTATTGTTAGTGTTTTATCTTTTTAACCACTGCATATTAATAAAGAAAACTGCAACAATACTAAGAAAACTAAGGTCAGACAGCCACAAATCTCACCATATTGCACCTAAATTTCTTTTAAATTTCCATAACCCCAAACCCCCTGGAGTGTTATTGGCCCGCAAGGTCCCCCAACATTTTGCAATGTGGCCCTTAGTTAAAAAAGGTTGGGCACCCCTGCATTAATGGACGTTAGCGACCACATGATGTATCTTTTGCTTATGAACTGCGATGTGGAATAATTTATCGATGCTGAGTAATCCTGTCCATAGCGAGGTGATGAAGCGATTTTGGGAGGACAAGAAAGCAAAACTCAGCATTTTTTTCTAGGTTTGTGTCGTGTCTTGTGTGGGGTTTCGCCTAGGACACCAAGATACCACCAAGGGCTCATCAGCGGGCTCTTGGTGTCCCCATCTGGACCCCCACAGGAGTAGCGAACTGCACGCTACCTCCCTTTTTATGAAGGGCACCTGCGCCTCTTTACTGCAAGAACTAAAAGCTCAAGCAGCCATATCCTCCCTATGAATGCTTCCAAAAAGAAGGTATATTGGCTTGCACGGCCAGTGAATTAAAACTCGGCAATTTTTCTAGGATTGTATCGTATCTTGTGTGGGGTTTCGCCTAGGACACTAAGCTGGCTCATCAGCGGTCTCTTGGTGTCCCGCCCAGACACGACACAAACCTAGGAAAATTGCTGAGTTTTAATTCACTGGCCGTGAAAGCCAATAGGCTATACCACAAGAAAGCACGATCAGCAATCTAGTTTCAAGCGCGCTTCTTGGACGGGCATTACGATGCAAAGAAAATGTGGGTTTAAGAGAATGGTGAGCTGAGAAGACACCACAACCAGGAGTTGTGCACATATGTGGAGAAAATTATTGACGTCATGCGGAAAAGACCGATTACATTTTATAAGTGCGTGACCCGAATGACGTCATCATGATTAACCAACCTCATTTTCACTTTTCTCCAACAGAAAAAGACAAATAGAGCCTGTTCTTGGAGGGACAAAAAGATCTGCAGGTGACTGGGATCTCATTCTAAGATATCCAGGAGCGTGACCAGCCGAGGAAAAATCCTAGAACATCAGAGTTTCCAACCAAAGCCGACGCTGAAAACTGGAAAGGCGTGGAAGAAAGAGAGAAAGGAACAACTCTGTCTACGAATGAAGGAATACTGGTTCAACATTAAAGCTCCAGGGAAATGACGCGGTCCTTAGTTGGCCGAAACGAAACGAGAAGAAGATTATTCTATTTATTATTATTATTATTAACCAAAGATGGACGCCCACTTCGTCATCGTGCACTTGATCGCGTCCTTCATGGAATTGTCGGTCCCATCTCCTTACTATGGAATCACACATTGCATTTTCTCAGTACACCTCGCAAATCTGTCGATGAATGTCAACTGGTTTAGTGTTTTCGCATTCAGAAAACGAATGACAGATGTAATCTCAGAAACGGTGAGATTTTCAATCAACTTTGCCATTCTATGTAGTCTACTATAAAGCGTAAACAACAGACAACGATCTCAAAATAGCGTCATCCCCATCTCCTTGACTCAGAGCAACTACCAAGCCTGCGCCGAACTACGATTGCAGTGATGCCAGGACAACATACTGTATATTAGAACTAACTTTCTGGACCCATAACGTAAAATATCCATCAGTGATTTCTGACCAGTAGTGGTCGGTAATAAGGTTGCAGATTTCTCAAATAATAATAATAATAAAATAATACTCTAATAATAATATTTTAGCAATAAAAACTGTGCGTTTCCTATTACAAACATGGGAATTCGTTGTTTTGTTCTTTAATAATTCATAGCTTGAAGATGGATTCCCCATATAGATTAACGAGCAAAGGCAAGACATTAGGCCTATACACGGTGAATTAAACCTGAAGCACTCTACAGTTCAGAATTACTGTTTCTCAACAACAACCACAACAACAACAACTAGGAGAAATAAAGGAGTTAGAAAACAAAGAATGAAGAATTCTATGAAACATTTTGGGGCCAGGAAAGAGAGGATAAGGAGGAATAGTGACTTGTGCAGCCAGGCGGAGAAACTTACGGTCACAATACGCTCGGTAGGAGAAGGATAACAGTTTATGAACACCTCACCAGGTTGAACAACAGTAGGCTGGGTTGACCAAAAGAATATTCATTTACATTGCCAAGTTGAGGTCTACCACAAAATGGGTTGAAGAAACAAGAAAGGATCTCCATCAAGCTGGAATTAATCCAGAACATATACTAAACAAAACAGGGTTTCAAGGGAAGGTTGATATACGAGGCACGTCCAGAAAGTAAGTTCCGTTTGGTAATAAAATTAAATTGTGTACAGATACAGAAAAATTATTTATTGCACAACATTCTACACCTCTTAAACTACTTTTCCACATAACTGCCGAACTTTTGCAGGCATTTGTCATAGCGTGGCACAAGTTTTTGGATACCTTCTTCATATAAGTTTGCCGCCGACCGTATTTAAGACAGCTCAAACTCCAAGGTCATCAGGTTTGAAAACAGACGGAGGAGACTTAGCGACGGTGTGGAGGAAATTAGAGAGGAGAAAAAGAGATTGGCAAGCCGGCCAAGTGTTTACCGCGGTCCACAGTAGGCCAAATTTGACAGAAGAAGAATTCAGAGTATAGAAGCGCTCACCGTGTGGTCGTTGCCAGGCAGAGTAAGTCCTATCCTAACACTTAACTCGGTTGAACGTTGCACGCTAATTGCAACAAGGGAGGAGAGGGATGGACGAAGACGTCCGAGATGCTCCGTCTACTGCCGATACTATTGTCTCACTATGCAATTTGTGCGTGAGTGCGACACTTGTGGTTCTTTCTCGCCCTCGTGTATAGGCCTTCATTACGCTGCTTTCTTCTCGTCAAGTATTTTAAATACCGGTAACGAATAATCCATTTAGGCCTAATCCCGAGGGCAATGTGATATTATCTGAGCTGCGGTGTTCGTGACGAATGAGGTACGTCCATTTTACCACGTACTAGAATGTTATATGAGTTCGATGATATCAAATAGTCTTTTAACTCCCCTCTTTGGTAAAAGTACTGCAAAACTCAGAACAATTATCCGTCAGCTACAGCCACCACTGTTTCTGACGCTTGGACTAGTATAGTTGATGTACTAGATGTAGCCTATTCATTGCCACATGCCCAGCAGATCCACTGGCGGTAGTTATTTCCCGAGAAGTGAATGCTAATTCTCGGTGAATGATGTGAAGCCCGGTAATAATGGCACGAGTTGTATGTTAAGAACACATTAGGTCCATGCTCGTTAGAAGGCTGATAAACTGCGCAACACTCTCACCAGCAACTGATTAGTTTACCTCGTCTCTCTCGCTTCATCCGCCTTCAGATAACATCGAACAGAGACCAGCATATTTTGAGGTATCCAGATATTTGCAGGTAAATTACAGAAATGGAAAGTCTCTAGCAAGAATTGATAGCCGTGTTACATATCGTCGCTGCGCCTCGAAAATTCGCTATGTAAAAAATTGTTCCCTTCCATACCTTCCCCCGAGGGGCTCACATCTAGTGGGATGATGATAATTGTTCTTTTAAGGGGCCTAACATCTAGGTTATCGGCCCCTGTACACACACATCTAGTGGGACGTGGGTTGGCGACCACAGGGCCCCAGCTGAGTCCGACATTGCTTCCACTTACATGTGCCGGGCTCCTCTCCGTCTTCTTTCCTGTCGACCTCTCTTGGTCAACTCTTGTCCTTTTCCGACCCCGACGGTATTAAGGTATCCGAGGCCCAGGTAGTCTCTTCCTTTCCCGCCTTAATTGGCCCTTGTCTCATCTTTTCTGACAACCTCCTTCTGCGAGGGGTCAGCCTTCTTTTTCTTTTCCTGATACCTCCTGCCTTTTGCACAAGGCCCTCAAGGAGGCAGGGCGTACGTAGCCCCACCACTTCTGGTGCACCCTGGATATTGCTACACCCTCAGGGGCTCACGGCTGGTGAGTTCGGGAGTTGGCGACCCCGAGGGATTCCTGAGCTGGGTCCTGTTTTACCCCTTTTTTCAATTACCTCTGGGTCGGACCCTCTCCTCTATCACTTTCCTATCTGCCTTTCATGGCTCTCGTCTTCCAAGTCCCTCAATCCGCATTCTTCGAGGGTTGAGGGCATTTCCTTTCCTCCTGTCCTTTATTTGCCTTATTCTCCTTTTGTTTTCCATTTCTTCTTCTAGTACTGTATATAGGCTAAGTTAGTAGTTAGTTTTAGTTATAGTTTACATCTTCTTCACGATCACCCAAACCATTAGGGGCCGATAACCTAGATGTTAGGCCCCTTAAAACAACAATTATCATCATCATCATAATTCAATATGGCATTCCGACGAGGTTGGTACAACTGGTTTCACGCTCTGTATAGCCTACTACTTGGGTCCAAGCTCTGTGAACTTGCGGGGTGTGGGGAAGGGGCAGGGAAGGGTCAGGCGAGAAGAGAAGTGTATCTCAACAGCCCGCCGTGATATCTGATATTCATTCATATTCCAATACTACTAACAAAGGGATATTGCTCAAACCACTGTGGTGTTGTGAATGAGTGAGTGAGTCACCGACCAATGTAAGCCTATTTTGGTTCTGTTACTATAATACGCACGGACCGGGAAACCTCATCACTCGTCACCATCACTTCTCATAGTCCTCTCGGGCTCACGCAGCTTGGACCCGAGCAGTACCTTCCACCGACATTGCATTGCAACGCTAGATTCAAACAGAACCAGTTGTGAGGAAGCGGCTTGTCACCCAGATTGCGTTGAAAGTGACTGGGGTAAATATAAACCCCGCGCGACTAATCGTGTGAACAGTTTATTATAAAGCTGAAATGGATTTATCCCTACAGTGACTTATTGTTTTTTGTGTAAGCATTGCTTTTCTGATCATTTCTGGGAAACAAACATAGGCCTGTATTTCGAATTTTTAATGATATTTCTTCAATGATAAGATTATTGAAAAAATATTTAGGCGAAGAAAACAATCTTATGTTTTCCATGAATATATTAAAATATATAACATTTATTTTTGGTTTGGTTTCCGTTGACATTTGTTCTACATGGCTCGTAGTAAGCTATAGACCTACCTGAAATAAATAATATTTTTTTAAAAAATAACTAAATCTAGTAATTTTTAGAAGGAAAATATTTTGTGGTGGATTTCTCCACACGCGACCATCGGTGTGTCAGAAGAGAGGTAACTGACGCAGGGTTAAATATGCTGCATTGTAGAAGTGCATAAATACACGGAAACATACTGTTCTACAGTACAATTCATTTAAAAATCTTTTACTTTTATACTTCTACATAGGAAAATTAAACTAACGTGAATTGTTCTCATGGACGGCACATCTGCACACGTCTAAGAGGCGTGACCAATCATACGGAAACTATTGGAAAAGAAGAGTGTTGTCGGTTGGTTGGTTGGTCGGTTCCTCAGTTTAGGGGCTGCGACAACGCGGTCATGTAGCCCCGTGTACTTTGGGTGTGTGTAGAATCTGTCTGATAACCGGTGTTAATTGTGATGACTGTATTAGTGTGTGTTATCTGTTTTCAATTCAAGTAAGGACTGCAGACATTGAATTATTGCAAGTAGTTCCTACTTTTGCCGCCAAACGCCACCCTCAACTACTACTAGTTCAGAACTTGGATACCAGATGCCACCGCAGTCGGCTCCTGACGACGAACGTAGGAATCTAAGAGCGTTTGTCAAATGTTTAACCTAATTTAGCTTCACACAGGTGTAATTACTGGAAGGTTCTTTAACATGCCATAAATGTACGACATGGGACCGCCGGCTTTACTTCCCCTCCGAAGGAAGGCATACTAAGGGATTTTAACGCTCTTAAAAATCCGACGACTTCAGCCGGGTTTGAACCCGCGATCTTGGGCATAGAAGCTCAGCATGCTACCAAACACGGAGACATGTCAGATACGCGGTATTCCAAGTGCAGCGATGATATTGGAAGGTATTGGAGGTGTGACTAGCATTAGGGGAAAGAAAGGAAGTGAACGATATTGTCACATAGTAGAATTTACCGTGACGATATATCGATAATAATGATAATAATGTAGGATGTATGTAACCTATGTATCATCCCGTTTCTAAGGGGGTTGGAGATTCAGTGAGACGAGTTTCTACGATTGCGAATGTCTTTGCGGTGGAACACACTCCTGTTTCCATTTCCTACCTGCCTTTCATGGCTTCACTTCCTTCCAAGCCCTTCAATCCTCATTCATTGAAAGTTGGGGCATTTATTTACCCTCCACCCGTCCATTATTTCCGTTATTCAATTATTTCAGCCCATTAGTACTTTTAATTTGTAGGCTCAGTATGTTGTTGTTTTGGTTGAGGGACTTGTGCATCGTCGTCTTTTAACCTCGAATACTTGAGTGAATGTGGTATTTTGTCTGATAATTTGTGTTATTGTGATGGCTACATTAGTGTGTGTACATATAATTCATGTAAGCATTGGGAAGGAGGCGGCCGTGGTTTTAAGTAGGAGCCATCCCGGCATTAGCTGAGGTAGAAGTCGGGAAACTGCGTAACACCACTTCCAGGACGGCTGAGGTGGAAATCGAATCCACATCTTCTCAGTTTTACCTTACGAGGTTGAGTGTATCCCGTTCCAGACCTCAGATCAGAATTAAATGTCTTGGAAATGTCCTCCTGCGGCTTTTAGAGACAAAGTATAAGGAAAGTAGCCTCAGGAGTAAGATATGAAAAAGAAAATGTATCGTTAGAAACCTTTTTTTTTTATTTTTATTTTTTTAGTCGTTTACCCTCCAGGTTGGTGGAACCCACGGACTCAGCGAGGGAACTCACCACTACCGCCTCTACGGGCAGTGTCCTAGAGCTGGGAACATCTAATCGGAGTGGATACAACTGGTGAGGTGGGATTGGCACCTCGCCCAGGCGGCCTCACCTGCAAAGCGAACAGGGGCCTCATGAGGGAAGGTAAGGGATGGTGAGGATGGATAGGCAAGGAAGAGGGAAGGAGGCGGCCGTGGCCTTGAAGAAGGTACCATCCCGGCATTTGCCCGAAGATGAAGTGGGAAACCACGGAAAACCACTTCGAGGATGGCTGAGGCGGGAATCAAACCCCCTCTACTCATTTGGAACACCCGAGGCTGAGTAGACCCCGTTCCAGTCCTCATACCACTTTTCAAATTTCGTTGCAGAGCCGGGAATCGAACCCAGGACCTCCGGGGTGACAGCTAACCATGCTGACCGCTACGCTACGGAGGCGACTCCGTAGATAAATACGGTGCAAAAACAAAATTTTTGAAGAATTTTAATATTTTGAACAAGACCAATATAACTTTCAGGTATGAACTTTAAAATAGGGTTGTGACCTCTATTATGACGTCACTGTAAGATCAATTGTCATTGTACTAATCAGCAGGCTGCGGGGTCTTAGTACGTGTGCAATGAAGTTAGAACGCACCGTACTATACGGCACGTGGAAGCTCCTCCTGTGACCGTCGGGTGTACCAATGAACACATGTGACGTAGGCTACAGCGGATAAATGGACTGATCGCATGGTTCGTCATCTGTTGTGGACGGGCTGACAGTTCATAGGGCGTGCGTCATCTCCTGGTAAGCGGCTTCAGTGGCGTAGTTGGCAGCATGCTGAACTGCTGTTCCCAAGATATCGGGTTCAAACCCGGCCAAAGTAGTAGCATTTTTAAGAGCGTTAAAATCCTTCAGTATGCCTTCCTTCGGAGGGGAAGTAAAGCCGCCAATCCTATGTCATAGATTTATGGCATGTAAAAGATCCTTCCACAGACTAAACTTGTGTGAAGCTAAATTTCTAGGTTAGATTTCGTTGGAACGCTCTCTCAAAGTTCCAACGTTCACCACTAGGTAGACTATCATTGACATCTGGTAGCGAAAGTTGGAACTACTTGAAATTGAACGGAACTTGTAGCTCACCCTCTGGGTGTCCTCTAGAAGCAGCTACAGCCTCTGGCGAGCCGAATATTTCCTCGGACACTCCCGGCACTAAAAGCCATACGCTAAATAAATAATAAATAAATAAATAAATCTCCTGGCATTACCCTTTCGCGAATTGATTGCTGGCGGGCGAGATGTGAACTATTCTTTGTTTACTTGTGTCACACGTCTGCCTGCTTCGTTGACAGGTACAGTTGCGTGAGTAGGATATGACTCAGCTCAAGTAGCCTCTGTCATCGTTTAACTGTCCGTGGTAACATGAGCTCCTGTGACGCTTATCTGACGCAATGCTGCTTGACTTATGTGCAGACTGCACTCTGTCATCGCTGTTTCCTCCGCTTCGCCCCGCGGGGCTCCTGCTACGCTGGCGCAGCCACGCTCAGCGGCAATCAAATGTTTAATGGGTTAATAATTCATAGGGTGTGCGTCATCTCAAATCGGTGCGATTCTATTCTGATAGCACTGTTTACGTACTCCCGCACCCTGCTAATCAGAGAAGCTAAGCAGACAAAATAGGTTCACTTTTTGTTCTTGTATTTCTGCGTGGTTGTTCGTTACAAAGTGAATAAAACTGTGGTGGCATTAATGAGGTTCATAGTGTTGTCGATTTCTGTAATGACGTTGTTAGTTTCTAGCCACCGACTGTAGTGGCTACGCGGGCTAAAGCACTGCGTTAGGTCAAGGGGCCAAGCTCTCTGCTGACTCGGTAGACGCGTGGGTTCGAGCCCCACCGTCGGCTGTCCTTGAAATGGTTTTCCGTGGTTTCCCATTTTCAACACCAGGCAAATGCTGGGACAGTACCTTCTTACAGGCCACGGCCGGTTCCTTCCACATCCTTGCCCAGTTTCATTCCTCTTCATACATTCCATCTCTCATCCCGACGCGCAGGTCGCCCACGGGCGTCAATTAGGAAGACCTGCACTCGGCCTCTCAGGAGGCTACACGAAAAAAAAAAAGTTTCTAGCCGGGGTCAACAGCTTGTGCAGCGCCATCTATTGGTGTGAAAGTGGGTGGCTGGTAATCACGAGCGTCTACTTTATCTATGTGCTTATGGCACACACCATTGTGTCCACCACACAGACCGTACACTTCTAAGCACAGTAGATATAGGAACAGCCTGGCGTTTAAACTGCCTTTCATGTACCAATTTTAGCTCATATAAATCACTTTATTTATTTTGACAGTCTGTTGATGATGAAGTTGATGAGATCATGCTTATGATTGGAAAAAGAAGTGTAGGTCTTTGGATTTGATGTCTGTGAGCGACTTTCGCTTTGTGATGACGATGAAATGATGAAGACGCCACAAATACTTGAACCCCGATAGCCATTCATCCGATTACGATAGAACTTTGGTGAGTAATTGTGTACACTCCTGCAAATGTTTATGAATTAGTACATCTATTTTGCAATAGGTGGCGCAAGAAACAACATATACGGTACCTAGCAGTGTTCCAAGTAGGCCTATCTAAAAAAAAAGTTTCTGATGTCATCAGCTTAGGTAGGGCCTACTGTGCTATTTGAAGCACAAATTATGTTTATTTTAATAAATAGTCAATTCGTTTGCACTTTGCTGTGTAATTATTAATATATAGCCCATGTGATATTTAACGCTTTACTTTTCAAATACCCCCCCCCCCCCCCAAGGGGTCACATCTAGTGAGACGTGGATTGGCGACCACGGGGCCCCAGCTGAGTCCGGCATTGCTTCCTCTTACTTGTGCCGGGCTCCCCTCCGTCTTCTTTCCTGTCGACCTCACTTGGTCAACTCTTGTTCTCTTCCAACCCCGACGGTATTAGGGTATCCGAGGCCTGGGGAGTCTCTTCCTTTCCCGCCTTAATTGGCCCTTGTCACATCTTTTCTGATACCCTCCTTCTGCGAGGGGTCAGCCTTCTTTTTATTTTCATATTGTCTCCTGCCTTCTGCTCAAGGCCCTTAAGGAGGCAGGGTGTGTGTAGCCCCACCACTTCTGGTGCACCCTGGATATTGCTACACCCTCAGGGGCTCACGGCTGGTGAGTTCGGGAGTTGGCGACCCCGAGGAATTCCTGAGCTGGGTCCAGTTTTCCCCCTTTTAACCTTTTCTCTCTGGGGCGGACCCTCTCCTCTTTCACCTTCCTATCTGCCATTCATGGCTCTCCTTCCTTCCAGGTCCCTCAATCCGCCTTCTTCGAGGGTTGAGGGCATTTCTTTCCCTCCAGTCCTTTATTTGCCTTATTCTCCTTGTGTTTTCCATTTCTTCTTCTAGTATATAAGTTCGTAGTTATAGTTATAGTTTTTCATTTTCACGATCACCCAAACCATTAGGGGCCGATAACCTAGATGTTAGGCCCCTTAAAACAACAATTATCATCATCATCATACTTTTCAAACGTCCTAAATAAAGCACAATTACCTTCTGAATCATCCCGTATAACAGAGTTGTCAAGTCCTTAATAACGTAAATAAAGTAAATCTTTCTCTTAACCCATGAAAACATGCACGTACCGTATTTATGACACTGTCTAGCAATACAGCACTCAGAGTCTATCCTCTAATGATGTTCTTGAAAGTTTTGTGTTTTACAGTACTTGTAAATGGACGCTATGTAATCTGTGCGGTTTGCTGTTCGTCTGCCTTAAATAATGACCACCAATGGTTTCAGAAGGCTTTGCGTCTGGTCATTCACCTTTACCCCATAAGTCACAGTGAACGTTCATTGCTTGATCGCTTCACTTAACAAGTTGCCTATATACTATCCGAAGGCTGCTAGGACTCTCCACAACATGGCCTTCTGTAGTAAGGAATGACAATGCTTCACAACAGGACAGTTGCCACAATAAAGCTACGCTTCTTCACATTTACCTACAGCAGCCATATTGCATTATCTCGTCTGAGAGGGCGCTCTGGGAGGCCATCGATCCCCCCACCCAGGGCACAATGTGTGTGTGTGGTGTGGTGCGGTGTATTATAGCACAACGATAAATCTCTTTCATTCTCTGCTGTGTGGACGTTGCGCTGTCTTCCCCTGTGTTTTCTTTACCTGAAGAGTGGGAGCTGAATAGGAAGGGCGAACAGATTCGCACGACCCTTCCTCTCTATGGTTGGAGGATAATGAGGAGATCTTTTGATACATAGATATGATCGGTACCTCTGCTGGGATTACCGCCATTGTATAATCTAACGCTAGATACACAGTCTTATTACGATGTAGCCTATAAGCTACGCCAATCCCATCATATTTCGAAATTGTTCAGTGCCCAGCATAAAATATTTATTTTCTTCTTGAATCTTCCAATAAAAATTACCATCGATAATCATCTATATAGCCTAAGCTTGCCACGGTGGGTGAGTGGTTAACGTGACGGTCTACTAACCCCAAGCTTGCACGTTCGCTCCTGGCCGTGTTAAGTGAATTTTGAAAGGGGGCAAAAATTTACGACACGCATGTCATACGATGTTGGCATATCAAAGAACCCATTGAATTCAGTAGGCCGTATTCATAATGGCAAAATTAATCTCGGGATTTTCCGCCAACACAAAGTTCCTCATTTCTCTACTAGAAAGCGCTATAGTGTTCAAGGAGCTTAGTTATATAGCCTAATCTCCTTGACTTTCATAGTGCTTCAAGGAACAATGAAATTCGACATGCAAGCTACCTTCTGGGTGTCAAATAACAAAGCTTGCACCCGGCACCCGAGCCCATACGATATTATTATTATTATTATTATTATTATTATTATTATTATTATTAGCTATAGCCTACATAAAAATGAATGTTACGCGATAATTTGTATGTGTGTGTGTGTATGTCTCCTATGCGTTCATATAGACTACCATTCATCCGATTGCGATGAAACTAGAGTGAGTTGTTGTGTACTCTCCTGGGAAGGTTTCTGGCTTAGTAAATCCATTTTACAATAGGTAGCGTACGAGTAGATTAAACAAATGACGGACGGCGCGTGCATCGTTTCAACAAAGCCCCGTATGCGTTCATATAGCCTACCATTCATCCGATTGCGATGACACTTTGGTGAATTGTTGTGTACACTCTAGAGAAGGTTTATGGCTTAGTAAATGCATTTTACAATAGGTAGCACACGTGTAGATTCAACAAAAGAGTGACGGCGCGCGAATCTTTTTTATAAAGTCCTATATGCGTTCATATACCATTCATCCGATTGCGATGGAACTTTGGTGAGTAGTTGTGTACTCTCCTGCAATGGTTTATGAATTGGTAAATCTATTTTTCAATATGTGGCGCACGAGTAGATTCAACAAATGAGTTACGGTTCACGAATCGTTTCAAACAAGTCCCGTATTTGTTCATATACCATTCATTCGATTGCGATGAAACTTTGGTGAGTTGTTGTGTACACTGCTGCGAATGTTTCTGATCGCCGTTGCCTGGCGGTTGAAAGTAACGGTGATGTGGATGTTACATATTCATGAATAGAAATTTAGAGGTTGGGATTGATATGATCATGTGTTTACGTGAGAATAAATATATTTATGGTGATGTTGCTGTAAAAAAATATAATCCAGGAAAATTGATTATTCAAATGGCAATGTTCTTTCCTTTGACTTTGAGGTGGACCCTCTCATTTTTCCCTTCCCTATCCGCTTTCCATGGCTCACTTCTTTCTGAGTATCTCAGTCTTTATTCTTCGAGGCTTGAGGGCATTTATTTTCCTTGTCTTCAATTTCGCTCATTATTTTTTTTTTTAGTACGTAAGTTAGTTGTAACTTAAGTCAGTTGTTATTTAATTTTGTAATTTACTTTTCCTCAGTTTCACTATCACCCTTAAGTTACCATTAGGAGCCGATAACCTAGATGTAAAATCCCTTGAGATAACAATGAACATCATCATCATTAATTACTGCAGCATTGTTTTACGACGGTTGTAAAATAAAATATTTCCGTTGGCAGCTCAAAATCAGCCGGGAAATTTTTCTCAAAAGAATAAACAACTAATAATTCCGAGTTTAATAATAAATACTTTATTGCGCACAATGTAGCCTACATGAACGTGGTTCTTACGATCCATCATTAGTACAAACTTTTGTGAGGGATTCTACTCTCAGTTTATATGATAGTACGTGATATCGTTCACATGGGCTGTCACATCTTATGCACTTATACTCAGGACTAGGTTCACGAATTTTCTTCGTCCTACATATACGGTGGTGAAAACCATGCACCGATATTCGAATCATAACGTGCCTCAACTGATAACCCCCATGCATCCATGCACGGTTAGTCATCGCATCACACAGGTGGAAATCCTCCCATATGCTAATCTTCTTCTGATGAAAGTTAGTTAGTTATTGGGGTTTTAAGGAGCGGAACAACTAGGCCATCTGCCCCTTAATGAAAGCTGACTGTTAATAAAAATAATAATTTCATTAAAGCAGTCAATCACGATTTATCATATTTTCAGGACGGTTCAGTGAAGGCATTTTGGAAGGAAATTGGCTGTGGACCTGTTGAAAGGAACTATCCCAGCATTTTCCCCGTGGTGAAAATGGGAAACCACGCGACTTGTTGCTGAAAGTTTTCGGACCAAGTCGTAAAACTTCAATAAATTACCTTGTTTCTTGTTGAAAATCATCATGCATCGAATCTAAAATGAAACAAAGATTGGATATACGATCGTATTTTCCAACTACCTGAATGTAAATGTTACTTTGCAGTCAGTGGCGGATCCAGGCCTTGCGGGGCCCTGGGCGATATGATAAGGTGGGGCCCACAACAATAGGAAATTAAAAAAAATATCAAATCAAATGGAAAATAGTTAAGTAATGATAATAAAATAAAGAATAGTTACAATATTTTGAATACATTACAGTACATTTTCTTAATAATATGAAAGAAACCTTTAAGTTGCCTTGAAGAAGATTATGTAAAACTAGCATTACTCGTCGCGGCTTCGCCCGCGAATATTCTAGTTGTAAAGAGTACACTCAGCAAAATCTCAATCATGAATGCTATGACTGATTTATCCTTGGTATGCATAATCGGTCTTTATCAATTCAGCTACTGGTGCAGTGGTTAGGGGTTTGTCATTCCTTCTTAGGTATATCAGAGCGAAGTTAGTTTTGTGGGAATATCACAGACACTGTTAATTTAAGGGGCTTAACATGTGGTTTTCGGAGACCCTTTATAGTCGGGTGAAAAAGACCTTTCGTACCACACTCACACGTGATAATTGCGTGAAAAAATTCTAGAGTGCCCCTTAATCCCCTTAAGCGCATTATACTGTATGTATTGATGAATTTTACAGCTTAATTTGGTTCAGTGATAACCTTATAACCGTCTGGAAACTTTCACAGTAATGTAATAATTGGAATTGCATTGCGTCTTACAGAAATAGATGGACCAGTGAGATTCTGTTACCATGGTTACCGTGTTGCATTCCTTCATTATTTCATTGTAAATATACATGTTTTAAGGTGTTTATTTAATTGTGATGCATTTAAGGAGTAAGTAAGTGCGTTTCGCTTACGCATTGGGTTATGCTGAACCTGTATGTACCCCATAAGTGTAGGTGGAAACACAAGAATGTAAGAGATGAGAAGGGGAAAGCAGAATACAGACGTCTGAGAAATGAGGTTAACAAGAAGTGCAAGGAAGCGAAAGAAGAATGGTTGAAAGAGAAATGTGCAGGTATAGAAAATTGTCTGAAATTAGGTAAAGTAGACACAGCTTATCGAAGGATTAAGAATACTTTTGGGAAAAGAAGACTAAGTGCTGTAATATTAAGGACACAAATGGAAAGCCTCTAACAGATAGGGAAGAAAAGGTTGAGAGATGGAAAGCTTACATAGAGAGTTTGTATAAGGGAAAGGAGATTGAGAATCATGTAATGGAAAGGGAGGAGGAAATTGATGAGGATGCGAAAGGAGATTTAATATTGAGATCAGAATTTGATAGAGCTTTGGAAGACTTAAGCAGGAATAAAGCACCAGGCATAGATGATATACCGATTGAGTTGCTACGCTGCATAGAAGATGAAGGTCTGATCAGGTTATTTCACTTGGTGTGTAGGATTTATGAGACAGGTGAGGTACCCCCTGATTTCAAGAAGAATGTAATCATCCCTATACCAAAGAAAGTGGGAGCTGTCAGATGTGAAGATTACCGTACAATCAGCTTGATTACTCATGCTTCAAAGATCCTGTCTAGGATAATTTACAAGAGGATTGAAAGCCAGATAGAAACGGAGTTGGGTGAAGACCAGTTTGGTTTCAGGAGAAATGTAGGAACAAGGGAAGCTGTACTAAGTCTTAGGCTGATTTTGGAAGGTAGAATAAGGAAAGATAAGAGAACGTTCATGGCTTTTGTAGACTTAGAAAAGGCTTTTGATAACGTTGATTGGACTAAATTGTTTGACATTTTGAAATCGATTGGAATAAAGTACAGAGATAGGAGGGTGATATACAATCTATACAGAAACCAGACAGCAGTCATTCGAGTTGAAGGACATGAGAGAGAAGCTGGTATTCAGAAAGGTGTAAGGCAAGGCTGCAACTTATCACCCATACTTTTCAATCTTTACATTGAACAAGCAATGAAGGAAATTAGAGAAAAATTTAAAGTGGGAGTGAAGATTCAAGGAGAAATAATTTCAACTCTGAGATTTGCTGATGACATAGTCATCTTGGCCGACAAGCCTGAGGATTTGAATGAGTTTTTGAATGGTATGGACTCCGTCTTACAGAAAGAATTCATGATGAAAATTAATAAATGTAAAACAAAAATACTGGAATGCAGCCGAAATAAATCAGAAACCTCTATGGAGATCAAATTGGCAGGTGAAAAGCTGAAGGAAGTAGAAGACTTCTGTTACTTAGGAAGTAGAATAACCAGTGATGGACGAAGCAAAGAGGATATAAAAAGTAGGTTGGCTCAGGCAAAGAAAGCTTTTCTACAAAAAAGGAATCTGCTGACATCGAATATAGATTTAGGTATTAGGAAGTCATTTTTGAAAGCCTTTGTCTGGAGCGTGGCGCTCTATGGAAGTGAAACTTGGACTATTGGTGCAGCAGAAAAGAGGAGAATAGAAGCATTTGAAATGTGGTGTTACAGGAGAATGATGAAGATCAGATGGGTAGATAGGGTTACAAACATAGAGGTATTAAGACGAGTGGGAGAGGAGAGATGTTTCTGGCGACTGCTAATGAAGAGAAGAGATAGGTTGGTAGGACACATACTAAGACACCCAGGAATAGCAAGCTTAGTTATGGAAGGAAGGGTCGAGGACAAGAACTGTAGGGGTAGACCAAGGTTAGAATATGTTAAACAGATTGCCTCAGATGTAGGGTGTGGTAGTTATGTAGAGATGAAACGATTAGCTCAGGACAGGGAGGCATGGAGAACTGCATCAAACCAGTCAAAAGACTGAAGACTCAAACAACAACAACAAGTGTAGGTTGGTGTTAATGGGACCTTATTTTCGGTACAAAACTGGAATGGGACCTTAGCAAAATAATATAGGGAGGGATATGAAATATTAGCATAAAATATTACTTTGTGACATTTTTTCAGGCTGAAGTCTTCTATTATTTCACTGAAATCTAAACTTGCTAAACGGTTACGGGAGGTCATAGCTGCACTGAAAAAAGAAATATAAATTATAAATTAGTTGAAAAGTATAATTAATTAATTTATTCAATTTTAAAAATCCATGGCGTAGGGACCTCCAGACCGCGGGGCCCTGGGCGACAACCCTCCTCGCCCTCCCCTAGACCCGCCCCTGTTTGCAGTTGCAAATAAGGTAATTTAACACTGACTCTCCTAGCCCTGGAAGCTGGGTGCCCGGGGCTGCAAGGTGTGGTAGATATTGATATCAACTCGATAATCAATGACGTGTCGCGTGTCGATGGAGATATCGTGCCTTATTGATTCATCACGCTAGCCTTGTATTAGCATAGCTCTCAAATTATCGCACCGAGTTGACTGACAAGACTTTTTTCTTCTCATACTCGAGCAAACGAAATTAGCATACCTTCATATGTACAAGTAGTTTGCCGCTAACGTCACGACTAAAAATAATTATTGTATATCAATTATTACTTTAGACATTCTCGATCGAGGTTACGTTGAGTTTGCTCTTATTTACTGAAACCTGACCTCAAATTCTACTCAGTATATTCGCCGTGTTTTGTATCACGCCATTGCGCACTTGTGAGAATAATCATGGTTAAAATATTGATTGCGATTATACAGTGTCATAATTAATAACCACATGTCCTTGTGCAGTTGGTAAATAAGGAGTTAAGTGCAGCGTAGGGAAGACAGGAGTGCAGTAGTTTATTTGAATATTATTATTAATAAGATCAAGATGAACACGACTCGTGTGTGCTTCACCACGATGGTATTACCATACATTAATGTACATGTCCAATGGATTCATTATGTATGGCATAATAAGTATGGAGACCACAGCATGTGGGCTACCATCCACGTGTCATTAGTTTGATCAGCACCTTAACTGGGAATGTTATGTCGCGTTTACCAGACCGTGTATTGTAGTGAAGAACATCTATAAATTTGTAAAAGACTTGCTATTATTCAGGCCACAGAGGTTAGGTTATTTATTATTATAACCCTGACTGAGTTGAGATATACTACAACTATAATCACCCCTCATAATTACATTTTCTTTTTCATACAGCGAGATATCTAAATAATTAGTTCGTACGTGAATTTGTATATTTATTTATTTATTTATTTCTTTATTCGTTTATTTATATATTAGATATTTATTTATTTAATCGAATATCACTATTACAGAGCACGTAAAATCAATACTTCTTCAAATCTTGCCACATGTCTTTTTTCTATCTGCCCACATTCGCTTCATCTTCTCTGATCTCTGCTTTCGGAGCTGTTCAATCTTCCGTGGCTGCTTTCGTTGTCTTTCTTGTTCCTCCCTGAAGATCACTTTTTGAATTTCGTCCCGAAATAAATTATTATCATATGTATCCGTAATTTCAATGTCGGCTTCCTTAAGATCCTTTAATGTCTGTGTAAACAACGCTGGTTGAACTTTAAGTTTTAAAATTTTATTAAAAATGTGTTTTGTTAGCCTGTCATTATTCACTCTATTTAAATGCCCAGAAAAGAACATTCATCATTTGCGCATGGTGTGAATTATGTTCTCCACATGGGTGTATATTTCCTTGTTAGGTCGTGGTCTGTTACAGTCTGTTTCTGTTTTCCTTGGGCCAAGGATGCATCGAACCAATCTTCTTTCCATGAGCATGAATTTGTTTATGTCATCTTTCCGCATTAACTTTAATGTTTCAGGTCCAAAGAGTGCTTCAGATCTCACCACAGAATTTTAATGTTTAATTTTAGTGTCCCATGATAATGCCTTCTTCTTGTACACATTTCTGGTGATCTGAAATGCTACATTCATTTTCTTTGCTCGTGTGTTCAATTTTCAACCAACGGAAAAACGTCCAAGAGGTCGACCAAGAACAAGATGGAAAGATCGAGTTATGTTGGCACTGAACCAGATGGATCCAGATGCAAGTATGGAAGATGCCAGGGATAGAAATCGTTGGTCTAATATATGCAACCATTATTTGAGAAGCTGAAATCATTCTTCCTGTTATGAAGTACAATGTTATATATTATGTTATGCTTGCTATTTATATTGTAATCAAGAATTGTATACCCTTGTTTTTCTTCTATGGGTCTTAATAGCCTGTCACATGCAATAAATGAAGATGATGATGATGATGATGATGATGATGATTGATAGTTATCCATTCACCTAAATACTTAAATGAGTTAACTTTGTGTATTTTGTTTTAGTTTATGATTATTTATTGAAGAAATAATAGTTTTCTTGAATCGGTATTGTTAATATCAAAGCAGAAGACCACAGCCAATATTTATGTACGGTATGTTTATTAGCCTACTTTCGATTTTTGCAAAAAATGAAAGTTGACTTATGAGATCAACACAGGGCGAAAAATTGTGTGTCTGTCTGTGTGTATGTATGTGTGTGTGTGAGTCTGTGTGTGTGTGTGTGTGTGTGTGCGTGTGTGAGAGAGAGTGTGTGTACTCTGAATGTCTGTCCCCCCCCCTATCAATTCGAACACGATGAAACCGAATTGAACGAAATTTGGTACAGAGGTAGCATTAGCAAAGGGCACCTCAGTGTCATACTTTATATTGCCGCCATCTTTACCAAAACAGAATGGCGGCCACTCAAACGTTCAAAACCTAAAATCAAATTACGGCTAAACTAATCATCCGATCTCTACCAAATTTGGTAACAACATACCTTTATATAGGACGCGTCTTTCATCCAACATTCAAGGTCATCGGCCATACCATTTCAGGATGGCGGCCGTGTGAATTATTTAACCATTTTAATCAATGGCTTAAGACCCACCAATTCCGATTATCAAGCCTAGGGTGGTTTAAGCTATCCTGAAGGTCGTGATCCGTTATTTATTATAATTTAATATTATAATATTATACTGTATGAGTGGCTTAAAAGAGCTGAGCTGTCTGTGTCACACGACAAGATGGCAGCTGTCCTCATGTGCCTGTCTTATATTTCAATAGTTTTAGTATGTTGTATGTGATATACCCTACTGATACAATAATATAAACTTTGTATGAAATTATCTTTAATGAAGATGTACTGCTGTGAAGAAATCGTTTATTTAAAGTCATTATTTGCCAACAGGTTGTATCTAATGTCAGTTAAGAACACCATGATGATAAGGATAGGATTAGCTCTGGGCTAGCGTGTTAGTCTGTCACGCAGTTGACTGGGGAACGAGTACTGCTGCAGTTAACTTTTTTTTTTCTTGAATTCTTTTACAAATGATGTGCACGAGCTCTTTCCACAGATACTGAATAAGATGTCATTTAGCTCAAAGGAGAGGCTATATACACTCGTTTATTAATAAAATCACAGCCCCAGCATCGCACATAAACAGAAGACATTAGTAAAAGGAGAATAGAAGAACTAGATACACGTTGTCATTAACCACAGCCTTCTTAATGCCTCTGTACGGTGCTGTCCTCTTGTGGGTTATGTGGGTAATATTGTTCCAAACTTACCGCTTTGTAAATACCTGGCCTCCTGAAGTATGGCAATTTTGTAATAGGCTACTGGTAGTTCAACTATTAGCCACGATCGCGCTCCGATTACCTATAACACTGCCAGCTGGATCGCCTCCCTCTTGGCTACTTTAAACAGTCTACTCATTCAACACCCTTAGGCCACTGCCATCGTAGTACATTACGATGGCAGTGCATAGGCGTACAACATAAAGATTAATTCACTGATAGGTCGCAGCACCAACCTACTGTGATCGGCGTGGATGTTTAAAGGGGAAGATATCCAAAACGGAAGATCCTTAACTTAGCAGGCCGGCTTAATATAGAGATTAACGGACGTGAATGCATTACAATAAGTTAGTAGTTTTGTTATTCAATCATCATAAAGTATACAAGATTTTGACACTTACTGGCTAATTATCAATATAAAAGAAAACAAACAATACATTGTGGTAGAGGTGATTGTGTTAGGGATGAGGACAAAGAGTCATAAATATACCCATACATTTAGGAGAAAGTAGGCTATATGTTCTTTGCTGAACATCTTGTTTTTTATTTTAAATGAGCACCGTCCGAGGTAAGATTTCAATGATATTCGGATTTATTCCAAATCAAAATGTCTTAGAGCAAGTCTTCCAAAAATGTGTATTTCGGAATTTAAAAATCATTTATATATATACAGTATATATATCTCGTTCCGATTAGATTTCTCTAAATAGTCTACATGCATTTTTCAACAGTAGCCTATTGTATTTATATCTTCCCAGCCTAAAAAAATAATAACAGTAACAGACGTGAAGTCTCAAAATCACCATATGTTTCATTTTTAGCCTACATTTCTGTACATGAAAAATCCGGCGCAAGTGTTTATGTGTAATAATAATAGACAGAAGAAGAAGAGTATTATTACTAATAATAATATAATGTTATTATTAGTATTAGTATTATTACTTCAGTAAATATGCTTTTTCTGTTCTTGGGGTCTCAACAAAATTAGGCTTTTTGGACTACTACAGCCATACAGTAGTAGTGCGATAAAGTAAGCTAACCTAGACTTCATCGCCACGCAATGCAATTAGTCCTTCCAGGATTATTTTATAGCTAAACTCCTTCCCCACCAAACTTCCTGTGTAATTCAGAGAAGTGGCCAATTTTGATAGAACAATATACGAAATATATTTTTCAATATATTTTCATTATTGAATTGGATTTTTGCGCCTGTATTTTACGGTTATAATAATGAATCCCATATCTGAGTGATAAACGGAAAGTTTGCCTAGAAAGTTTGTTCGTGATGGCTCGGAACCTTAGGCAGCGCGCAATAGTTGTTCTCAACCATTAACAGACCGCGACCCGTTAATTTCGTTTCGAAGCATTCAGCAGCCCGTTGAAAATATAGGCTACATTATTTAGTTCTGCAATATGTTAATACATAGGCCTACTTGCCACATAGTAGTCAGATATAACATGTTTTTATATTTAAGTGCTATGAAATTTTGTACAATAGGGTCGAATATCATTTTATATTGAATGCTGAACAAACAGTCTGATTAGAGGCAGATGTCCTCGCTGTTTTTCCTTTAACAACAAAAACTAAATAACTAATTAACTAAACAGCATGTCTGTTAATATTTAGTACCAATCAGTTTAATTTTTTTTTGAATAAATCGGCTACAACTCGTTCTCGTGTAAATTAGTATGACATTTTTATTTAGCCAATATTTCAATAGTCTAAGCATCCACTGGGAAACTAAATACACTGCTAGATTCCTCAATGTATGGGGTATTATACCTGCGTTCTGTGTACCTCGTCCATTATCTAGATATTAACGGATTAGTGAAGATAGCTGTTTTGGTAAAACAGCGTAAGCATCCTAATTCTTCGTAAATTGTATTTGCCAATGTTATTATATTTTACTAGATCAACTCCCAGCGCGATAGAATCCGTCCCATGGCCCCGCACTGGGCCGTTACCTGGCGGTTGAGAACTACTGGCTTACCCTACTAAATCATATTAAAAAAGACTTGGGATGCAACACAGAACAGTAGGAAAATTTCAATGAATATTATTAAAGATTCAGTAGGCCCATCAGTTTGATATCATCATCTCTTCTACTCCTAAGTGCTAATCAGTTAGTATTTTCTTAAATATCGTGTGGGAAGCCATTTTTCAGTGTTGCCTTAGTAGGCCAAAATGAATTTAAATGCTTTTCGGTCGGTCAACAGGATTGTATTCAAATTGTAATGGTCGTTATTCCCTTCGCCGGAAAAGAAATACATGAGGATAATTAACATACTTGGATGAGTATAAGCTATAATAATAAAGTATAATATTAATTACTGTCATGTTATTTTTTCAGGTGAACGGAATAACACCCATCACAATTTAGGAACAATCGTGTTGACCGACTGCAAAGCATTATCTGTCTTATAAAAGAAAAATATTTTGTGTTTTTTGGTTATCATTGTCAAGTTATACAATTCAAAATCCTTGTGGTCATTCAAGATTTGTGAACTGATGTCGTTTTAAATATATAGGCCTACATGCTTATTTTTGAAGTTGAATTTCTGCTGCGTGCCATGCAACGAGATAAAGGTGATCTGCTTGATAAAGCCACTCCTCCGTTGTACATCTTCAAGATGGCTGACAGGGCCTGCTGGAACTGGTAGGGAAATGATTTATCTTCCCATAGCCGGCTGACAAGACAATCGACCCATAAACAGCTCCTTCTTATTGAGACTTGTCAATGCAAGTGCTCACCGAACAGACATAATGGACAGCCTCCAGATGAGCAGATAGGTATGTATATCTCTGTGCCTGTCAGCAACTGACTCCATGGCTCTATGAAGACCCTTCCTTCCTTACCTCTCTATCAGACTATTCCACTTACACAGGGTGTCTCAAATTTAACATTACACAGAATGACTACAGAGGTGTGCAAATTATTACTCAAATAAAGAATTTAATTCGTCACAATTTTTATTAAAAATAATTTTATTTTATTTTATGTTCGACCCTGGCGAAATGTAAATATTATATGTCAGAAAACTTTATTATAATGAGGCTCATTATAGTACAAATTTTCATTATGATACAATTTCCCCCAATAATCAGAGCTCAAGAAACAGTTGTGTGACCAATTAGGTGGGGATAGCATCGCACCTGCGCCCACTTCCATGGTCCCCTATTTTAAATTTCACTGCGTGTCATAGTGAGGTATTCCAGGAGGCCATGGTCAAATACAAGGTATTCTCTGCGTCCCATGCGCTCTGTTCAGTACATGAAACTGGTGAAATCTCGACAGATATTTATGAATATTTATGTTCGAACATAAAATAGTTATAATTATCGTCGAACATAAACAGTGGTATGCAACTCGCCTATAATGGTAATTAAGACTTAATTATTGCCATTATAGGCTCGTTGCATAATGTACTATTATTGTCCTACTTAGTAATGTTTTCTCCCCTGTAGACTTACAACGTTTCCCATACGGAATTGCATCAGGAATTTTTCGAAATTGGCGTACATCCTCCCTTTTTAGGATTCTTGCCGAAATGATTAATTATTCAAGCAATAGCTGAGCTGGGTCCGTTTTTTTCTGCTTTTAATTGACGCTGGAATGTATCCCCTAAATCGAGTGATTTCAATCCATTGTCCACGAATCTTTGAACAGTTCAAGAGTGGACAATTAGTAATAAAAGACTTCCAATCCCTCTGGTCTGAATTCACATGAACACTAGAATAAAGAAATCAAAACAACACGTGTGTCATTCTGCATTGACAATGCTCCTCTTTAAGTAGAAACTGTAAAATATTACTTTACTCTCAAAATATTTAAAAAATGTTATTAAGACTATTGATTAAACATTTGAAATAATTTCAGAGCTTAGCAAAACATTTCTACTGTATTAAGTCACAAACCGTACAAAGTAAATGATATAAAACTGCCATCGAGTCTAATAATATGCACACCTCTGAAATTGAAGTATTAGAAGCCATTTTTCAGAGTTGACTAGTTCTATCATAGAAAGCTGTTACATCTAGGTCTGGCAGTTATTTCAAATGTTATAGAGAGTTTAAACCAAGCCTCATTACGTAAATTAATAGCATATTCATCTAATAATTAATCATTTAAGTTGAATAATTGCTGCCATAATTTCAGGAGAAAACTTATGAGAATTATTATTTCTAATTTATTCTTTTCTTAGTGCTTCAATTATTTTTATATTCAATTATTTTCAAATTTTTCATATTATTCAAAACTTCCTTATAATTAATAATGACCAAAAAATCAAGTTTTGTTTTTTCTCTTTACTTTTGTCCTCCCTTTTTAGGATTCCTGCCAAAATGATTAATTATTCAAGCAATAGCTGAATTAAATGGATTATTAATTATTATTTTGATGGTAATTACAATACTAATTACCTTATTTTACTACGTTCGAATTACTTCTACAGCACTTATTTTTCTTATATAAATGAAACTATACACAATTTTATAATAATCATTTTTTATTCTTATAATAACATCCATTACAGGGTGATGGTATATCCAGTATGTGCATTTATTTACTTACAGCAGTTATTATAAACTTGCGCAACTTGTGAAGATTTGTTAGTTAATGGCCTAAGTGTAAATGATCTGATGAAGATCGCTTGACGATCAAAACTGGTCAACCAAGTGAATTCATTCATTAATATTATGTAGGCCTAATGTTTTATCATGTTTAGGGAAACACCCATCGCAATTGGGTAGAATCGTGTTGACCGACTGAAAACAATTAATTTCGATCACTAAGGTAACACTGAAAACTGCCTTCCAACATGATGATATTGTTCCTTTCTTGGCATTAAAAACAAACTCTCAGTAGTTCTGTGATCGTTCAGATTCGGAATACAGTGATTTGATCACACGACCTACTAGTGTTACTGGATACAATTTGCCACTATTAAATGACAACGAAGTTCAAATCTCCACAACAGTACTGAATCCTGCCAACGTTTAGTAAAATTACCAGTTTTCACTCGCATATAACAGTATTTCTTTCAATCTTTGTCTTAGCTGGCTATTATTCATCCACCTTTCACTTTCTGCCTTAATAATCTTCTACCCAATATAGCGATCAGAAATGTCAACATTGAAAAACATAAAATATACATTTAAACTGGCCTTTTAAATGGTAAAGATATAGGCTACACTAAAATTATGCCTTTGGTAGAGTAATAATTATATACTTCACCAAAAATCAAAACATCGCATTTTCAAAGTGTTATTAGAATTATATCATTCAAAGAAATGATTGGATTACTTCATTCTTAGTGCAAAATGTTATGTCAAAGGTATTGTATAAAAATCAATACGGCACTATACCACAGTTGTAAAACCTGAGGGATTATATGCGTCTGAAACTTTGACGATGAATAGTAAACGTCAAGCTGGCCAACTGGAAAAACGAGAGCGCAGGGTATTAAGAGAAATCCTAGGTAATAGATGGGTTGATGGACAATGGCGAATGAGAGCAAATGAGGACTTGTACAACAAAATAGACCCTATCACAGCATCAATTAAGAAGAGACGGCTACTATTTTACGGTCACCTCTTGAGGATGACTGACGATCGATTGACGAAAAGAATATGGAGTTTCGTTAAGCCTAAGGCAACAAGGCCAAGATGGCTCGAGGAATGCGAAAAATATCTCAGGCAAATTGGTATTACAGACCGAGAAATTCCTGACACATTTATAAGATTGGTGAACAACTAGCCTACCAAGGTTTTAAAATGGTATCAACTTGATTGTTTTTTGTAGTGGGTGGACCTTAGAGGTCATCATCCAAAATAAAATTGTAATGAAAGAATTCTTTACTGTAGAAACATATTTTCTTTAACTTATCATAAAATAAAAATATGGTTAATAATTTATTTAATGGGCGTGAGATATCTTGGTTATCACCTCTATGCACATGGGTGCGTGTTGAATTTGTCTGATAACCTGTATTTCCGCGGCGATTGTGGTAGTGTCTGTATCTATAATTATTAGAATAGGGGATGGGATAGGTGCCCCAGGGGGTGAATTAAGGTACTATCCCGGCATTTGCCTGGAGAACGTTTGGAGATATCTGGAGAAAAACCACACTCATGATAACCGCAGTCAGCACCGGGATTCCAACCTCTTGCTGCAGCTCCCCATCGACATCATGTTGAGGGCTTTAACACTCACGGCTATGTCATGGGGTCAAATACAAGATATCCTCAATTACATTGTTCTTTGTGTAATAACTAGGGCTCGGATTTGTAGGTAAATAAATATTTTTATATAAATACATATTTTAAGCATTTTGTCTATAAATACATAGGCCTACATTTCTGCTTTTCACTCATTAGCACATAAAAATACATAATATTTACATTTTCTTAAATCAGTATATTGCATATCAGTTTACTGCCTTTTTTTCTGTGTTACTTCAACGGGGAAGAACCTGTGAGCTATCTAATCTTCATGCAGAGCGTATGTCAGCTTGCAACTGTGTTATTCTTAACTTGTCGCCCCGTGCCACTCACTGTGGAAGCCAGGGATTTCCTTGTCCATAGCCATATTGCACCACGTGCTAGACCTCCCTCCCCCAGCTACCTGGAACAAGTGTCACTCAAATGCAGTTCATTTCGAGCACGGTCAATTGTAGAGCAGTTATACGATGCCTAAAGTAAAAGCAACTACAAGTTATCGTCTTCAGCAGTATGTTGCAGAATTAAAAGATAATTTTGCTTCTGATGGGGGCGTTCTGTTCTTTCAACAATGTGGGAAAGCAATCAAGGCTGAACAGCGATCTCAAGTTACACAACACCTCAAGGGCAAGAAACTTATTGAAGATGTATCTCGTTCTGTATTGTAATGCTTCAGCAGTCAGTGAGACATACCATAAATTGCTTTCGTGAGTACTGCATATCGTTTATATTCACATTAATAAACTAAATTATAATTAGATATTTTTACTTTTTTGTCACATATTTCAGGTATTTTTAATACATAAAAATAAATATTTTCCCGATTTTTAGCACCTAAAAATCCGAGCCCTAGTAATGACCATTAGGCTATATTGTTGAAAACGTCGACTTGTATGTTGCACGTTTGTACTAGCAGCCTCAGTATAGCGCGAGCTTCGATACAATCGTGGAACAAGCCATGCATTTTATTCATTCCCTCACCTCTGTCTTTCGCACATCTGCTGGTTGCTATGGTAACATGGAAATGAAACGGCCACCTTGCCTCAAGCTGTAGCAAGAGGAACCATGGAAGTCGCTTAACAATTCGGCAAAGCACTCGTGTGTTTCCGACCTGGAACAACCTGACGATTTTAACAAGAAGTGAAACAAGCGATGGGCCGGGAGAAAAAAAACTTCCCATGCAACAGTCAGCAGTATACTCGGCTAAACGTGATATTAATTTTTGAACTAGAAATTAAATAACTGTGTAAAAAGGACGGTAAAATATATCTTCCGTTTACCAGTCTTTTAGGATTTAGTCGGCAAAATCCTTAAATATCTACCACAACTGCCTTTTCTTTGCAGCATGATGACATCTTTTCTTTTAACTTTGTTGTTGGGTTTCTTATTGATCTGAAATAATGAACTCGCTCCTTTGTCTAGCCGACTGTCCTATTATCAGTTGGATATAACTGGATCGCTACGTCAGAGCATCCGTGATAGGAATATGTCCTCCCGTGTTGCTGAATTAATAGGCCTACCTGAGTTCCATCAGGAATCCTTCATTGATATCAAGAGAAAGGAAACCGCGATAAATTGGCTACTAATTGCTTGCACACATTTGTACAGGCACTAAAAGAACACAGATCATCAAGCAACACTCTCACAGTCGGAGCAGTTCCACACTTTAGATTTGCGTGGGCAGATCAATCACGCCGATGGGCTATCAGTAGAGTTCCGGATTTTTGGTTTTAACGATATGCGTTACATATTTCAGCAAGCATATATAAGTTATCATAACGATACATTTACCCCAAATGTAGCGGCTTCGGTGGCGTAGTTGGTAGCATGCTAAACTGCTGTGCCCAAGATAGAGGGTTCAAACCCGGCCGAAGTCGAAGGATTTTTTAAGAGCGTTAAAGATCTTTCAGTATGTATTCCTTCGGAGGGGAAGTAAAGCCGGCGGTCCCATGTCATAGAATTATGGCATGTAAAATATCCTTTCACAGACTAAACATGTGTAAAGCTAAATTGTTAGGTTAGATTTCGTCGGAACGCTCTATCAAAGTTCCAACGTCCACCACTAGGTATCATTGATATCTGGTGGCGAAAGTTGGAACTACTTGAAATTGAACGGAACTTGTAGCTCACCCTAGTAAGGGTGTCCGCTGGAAGCAGCTACAGACTCAGGCGAGCCGAACATGTCCCCGGACACTCCCGGCACTAAAAGCCATACGATAAATAAATGAAACCCCCAAATGTGCAATTGTTTTCGATATTAAAGCCTAGAAATATCGCGAAATAAAGTTATTTTGCGAAATGTGTTAATTTCACCCTAAAATGCTTTATACCAACAAAATGCTCGTAATACGATTTCTATAAGAAAATACTAGTATTACTTGTTCTCATACACAACTGTCGCTTACAGTAATATCGGACAAGAGTGTAAACTCTCAAAGATTGATCGCCACTTAAGGGGAAAAGGCAGCGCATCAATGCGGTTCTCATCAGGAGGAATAATTAATTGAAATAGTTCCACTATCTGTAGTTTCATGGAAAATAGGACATATTGTGCTGTTTGAAGACATTTGATGTTTTTCAGTCCGTTTTTCAGTGGGTTATTCCCTAATCCTGAAAAAACATTACATGAGTTTAATAAAAGAAACGGCGGAAAAAGCAGGCTTACAGATTTCGTTGGTAAAAACAGAGATGATGACAAGTGATCAGAAATACACTAAGAAAATGATAAAATCAAATTATGGGAGCGTCAGGGTCACTGACCGATTTAAATATCTTGGAGAAATAATTAGTAGCAATGGGACGGATAAATTGGCAATTGAGAACAAAAAGGTAAATTGGAAAGATTAAATTTTTGTACAAAAAATATATACAATAAAAAGAACCTATCAATGCAAAATTACGACATTTTAATACAGTTGTTAGACCAGTCATCTTGTACGGCATGGAAACTACAAATATAACCGGAATGGAGAATTTGCTCAAGATAGAAAGAAGAATTTTAAGGAGGATTTATGGTCCTAGGAAAACACAGGAAGGTTATAGACTGAGATCCAATGTAGAAATTTATAGTAAAATCGACAACCTTGAAGTGATGATCAGATAACGGCGACTTCAGTTCTCGGACATATGGTCCGTATGGATAGCTAGGTTAAACAAACAAATTTTTGATAAAATCTGGAACTATAAAGGGCAAGGAGGCTATGTAAAACAAATGAAAGAAGAACTTCAAAAATTCAAAATTACTGAAGAAGATTGTCTAAATCAAATACAGTTGAGAAAAAAAAATTGGCCTCAAAATTCTTGTCGGGGAGAAGAAGAATCTCAACAGAGGAGAATGGACTGCTGATAGAAGAGCTGCGCAGTCGGCCAGGATGAAAGACTTCTGGAAGAGAAAGAAGGAAACTAGACCTATAAAGAAGTGTTATTTGCATGGTCCTTGTTGGCCTGTCCGCGGTGTATATATAGGTACGGTATATATATAAATGTCAAGTCAATATTACTCTATGGGTGTGAAACTAGAAGACCAACAAACAACTGATTATAAGACTCCAAATATTTGTGAATAGATGCTTGAGGAATATCCTGAAGATATGTTGGCCACAAGTTATCTCCAACGAAGAGCTATGGAGAAGAACACAGCAAACACCCATTTATATTGAGATGCGTCGTAGGAAATGGAAATGGATTGGGCATACATTACGACGAGATGGAGACAACATAGCAAGGCAAGCCCTGGAATGGAATCCACAAGGTAGTAGGCGAGGAGGCAGACCAAGGAACACCTGGAGGAGAGAAATAACAGAAGGAATGGAGAAAGGAGGGAAGACATGGAACGAGATAAGGAGGATGGCGCAGAACAGAGTCCGATGGCAAAAATTCATTGATGCCCTATGCTCCACTTAGGAGATAAAGGAATTAAGTCAAGTAAGTTAATAAATACACTCGGAAAACCAGTTTCGATCATTAAGCGATGATCATAAGATCCATTACACTTAGGCTATTAAATTTATGTCTAAAAGTATGGGTGATGGTATTTACAATATTGTTATGGCTGTGAGTTTGTTTCGTCGCCTCGCCGCGTGAGTCACAGCCGCCCCCGGGCTATGCTCTGCCTCTGTGTGTTACCTGCGCCTTACCCAACAGGGTTACTAGGACAAAGGGATGGTCCAGAAGATTCGCGACCCATCTAGTGATGGAAATCTCGAGAAGCCGTGAATCCTGGACGGGTCTAGAAGCATTCATTGAGTCACCAGCCTGCTATATAAGAGCGACCTGGCCAGCGAGGGGGACTGTGATTTTGAGCGAGTGCGACAATAATTGGTGACGTGACGTGCGAAACCCAAGCGAGGCTATTGCATGCGGTGAAGTGGTGTGTGGATTGCGAAACCTAGTGAGATTCTTTCCGAGCCTGCGGAGCAGTGTGTAACAGACTCGTAAGTAGCCTAACGGTAGTTTGTGTACTCAAGGAAGTGTACAGGTATTTCGGTGAGTGACACACTGGCTGGACACAGGTCTGCCTAATTAGTGAACGGACAGCTGCTCGAGAGAGTGAAAGGGTGAGACGAGCTCCATAGAGGCAACTTCTGTAAGACAGCTAATTGCTTGTATCTGTTTATTGTGTGGTGAACTGTAACTTGCTAAGACCTGCAATAAAACTACTATTTCTTTAAAAGGACCACTCTGTTGTGCTTCTACCCACCGTAATCCAGTTAACGAAAGTGCCACAAGGGGTGGCACGTTACAATATGTACACTTGAGGCAGTTGAGAGCAGACAGTGGCGAAGTTAACTGCTCTCATCCGGACCGCGTACGACTGCCGGTTTGAACAACATGCAAAAACGACTGCTCATATTACGGCAAATGAGTGAAAGAAGAGTGGATAAGATTGGCCTATTGTTAAGTGCATATTTTAAATTTTTTAATTTTTAATTTTTCTACATTTTTAAAGCATAATTTCATGCATTTTTAATCGCTTTTAGTGCATTAATGTCCGGTCCCTAGTTATCAGACACATTGCACGCACACACCCAAGTACACTGGCCCACATTACCACGATATCGCAAAGCCTAGAAATGAATCAACAACAACAGGAACTAGCAGAAGTGAAACGCCAAATACTTGAGTGTTCCAAGTCATGTCGTCAAGAACCATTGTTCTAAAGTGTCGGTTAACAAAGAGATGTCTACCAGACGTCAGCAAGTGATTGTAAGTTACGACGTGTATCCTGTAACACATGGCAGACCAAACAGTTAATTTAAACTAGGATATATTAAATGCTACTGTGTCTGTACCAGTCCCCCCACCCCTTCGTCTTATTTATGTCATAGGCTCAATGTTGGGGAGTGGCTTAATTTATACAACAATTACAGCTTTGATATTTATATACGAATAACAACAATAATTTATAACGAATAATTATATCATATATTTATTACAACATAGTATTTCCTTTTTCTTTTTTGATGTAATTGACTTCTCTGCATCGTCTCAGAGAACCGGTGCTCGTTTGTTTTCGTGACGTCACAACCTACCTGTCCACTAATAATCATGTGGAGCTAATTTTCTAATTATGGAAATGAGATTTCGTGCTCGGGGATAAGTCGAAAGAGGGGCACAAGACTCATAATTCCTCAATAATATGAATAACAAAAATTTCTGGGTATATTCCCTCTTTACATAAATCACTTGCTTTTAGATCTGAGATATCGATAAGATGTCTCGGGTAAAAATCTCGGAAATAGGCTAAGTGCGATATTTGGTTCAATCATTAGCCCTGCTGATTGAAGATAACGGGGTTGTTACTTGTTATAGCCTATCCTATGAAACGGTTGGACAGGGACTCGGAGGTAAGCTGTTTATTTATTAGCCTGTTCATTTGTTTATTCATTGATTCGTTCATTTATAAATTTATTTATTCATTCATTCATTTATACATAGCCTACATTTTAATTTTTTATTTATTTACTAATTTATTCATTCATTCATTCATTTATATATAGTCTATATTTTTTATTATTTTTTACATATTCATTTATGTATTCCTTTATTCATTTAAATATAGCCTATATTTATTTATTTAGTTATTTATCCATTCATTTATTTATTCATTCATTCATTCATTCATTCATTTATATAACCTATATTTATTTATTTATCCATTCATTTATTTATTCATTCATTCATTCATTTATATATAACCTATATTTATCTAAGTTATTTCTTTATTTGTTCATTCATTCATTTATATACATCCTATACTTATTTATTGATTTTTTCATTCATTCATTCATTCATTCATTCATTCATCCACATTTATTTATTTATTTATACTGTATATTTATTTTTTATTTATTTTATTTATTTATTTATTTATAATACTTGCGAACAGAAGGAAGGAAAGGAACTGTTTGGTTTCGGTTTAATTTTCATCTTAATTGAAACACACCAATTGCATGGAATTTGGTATTTCTAAGAAAAGAAACAGTGACATTGATTGAATGTTCGAAAATCGTAACCGGATTGTGTTCCATGACTGAAATAAGTCCACAACTCCGAGTTACGAATCCCAGTGCCAATAGTGGCTATCCTGAGTATGGTTTTTATCTGTTTTCTTTTTCACACTCCATCCAGACAAATACCTAGATAGTAGTCTACCTTATTTCAATTCTAGGGACCTCTACCATAGCCTACTTTCTCCTAAATATATGGGTATAGTTATAACAACAGCTTTAGTATAACTGCCTTGCATTTTTCTTTTGTGTCTTGGAATGAACGATTTCATTAGCATTTTCTGCCGTTTTTTATAAACCATTTGATACTAGATTTGTATTATTTTGTTCAGGTTTCTGAAAGAATATCAAGCTACTAAAATATGGACTAGTGAGCAAACGATAGCCTCCATTTTGACCCAACGGGACGGCACGGCCCAGCGCGATACGGCACGGTCGACCTGAACTGTTAGTCACTTGTATGGTATAGTATTCTATTAAAAGATGTCAATATCCAACGGATCTCCGCCTTGAGAACAGTTTAAACCACCCTCTGTACGATAAACGGATATGGGGAAGCCGGGCCTTGTTGAATCATAAGTAACGGTTAGGCTATAATACTTGCATGATTCATACGTCCGTCATATCGAAACTATTTCACCGATGACCTTGTAGTTTGGGAAAAAGATACTTCCCACATTATGGTACATTGTTGTAAAATTTGGTAGAGATTGGATGATTAGTCGTAATTTGATTTAAGCATATAATATTTGGGTGGACGCCATTTCTCTTTTGTTTTAATGGCGGCAATATACAACATGACACTCAATTGTCCCTTGCTTGTGCTATCTCTGTACCAAAGGTGGTTCGATTTGGTCTTGTATTTGAATTGATAGGGGGGGGGGGGTCGATTTTCACACTTACACGGCCGCCATCTTCAAACTATTTGGCTGATAACCTTGTAGTTTAGTCAAAAGACGCTTCCTACATGAAGGTATGTTGTTGCAAAATTTGGTAGTGATCAGTTGATTAGGTTAGTCGTAATTTGATTTAAGCTTTGAACATTTTGGTGGCCGCCATTACGTTTCCGTCAACATGGCGGCGATATAAAACATGACACTGAGGTGTCCTTTTCTAGTGCTGCTTCTGTACCAAATTTCGTTCAATTCTGTTTCGTCGTGTTTGAATTAAAATGGGGGGAATGGGGAATGGAATTATGAGAGTGGTGCTGAAACCCATCTTTTCCTTGAGCCTGAGTGCACCTAGTTTCGACCTTAGTAGCAGGATTTTAATTCTCACGCAGGGCCAGTAATTGAACCCAGGACATCTGGCTTACTTATTTACTTATTTACTTCCTTATTAACTTATTTACTTACCCTTGGAACATCGCAGCGGCTATGATAATGCATAAAAGTTTTGCATTTAGAACGAGAGAAATGCTTTCATCGATGATTTATCTTCAGTGTCTATTTTGGTTATGAATGGTTAAAACTTACCAGTTTGTTAATTTCACAGTCACTTCCAAGAGTGAACTTTCTAGACCACCCCGTGGTGTAGCGGCTAGTGTTCTTGGCTGTCGCCCCGTAGGTCCGGGTTTGATTCCCGGATCTGCCAAGAAATGTTAAATCTGTTAAGAGGGCTGGAAAGGGGCACACTCAACCTCGTGAGGGAAAACTGATAAGCGAAGGGTTCGATCCCCAGCCATCTTGGAAGAGGTTATCCGTGGTTTCCCCACTTTTACTCCAGGAAAATGCTGGGATGGTTCCTAACTTAAGGTCATGACCCCCTTCTTCCCAATCCTATCCCCAATTCTCAACTCCTCACACTGGTAGGCCAGCTATCGCAAAAACATAGGTTATCACATAAATTCTACACATGCCCAAATACACGAGATTTTTGATCACGATATCGCACCCCCTGAAACAGACAACAATAACAAATGAAATTTCTGACATCTCTGGTACCTCGAGCCTCCCTTGTCATAGGTGCAGAGTGAAGACATTCTTTCTGGCCGTTGCAAATTAGGAGGGATTAGATGCTTTAATTCAACAGTAGGGGAAGGACGTTGTTCCAAGGTCCAAGTTGAGGAACATTCTATTTCGTCTTATTGTCTACTTTGTTTCTCAACCATTGTTTTATTACAATGACGGACGTTTGCTTTAGTCCTAAATTATACAACATTAAGTTGTGGGTGGGTGGAGTAGGCAACTGTGCAACAGCTTTCTATACCAAAGCAAATAACATGATTAACTTGTCGTGCGTGATGCCATTCACCTTCTAATCCAGTGCATCTGGGTGAAGTTTTATATAAAAAAAAGTACATGATTCAGTTAGGTAATGGCAAGTTTCGTTCATCAAACTCATCTTCGAATCCAAATTAATAGAACTATCTTAAATCATGTGTATAGGCCTACTTATTTTTTTTTTTTATTTATCGTATGGCTTTTAGTGCCGGGAATGTCCGAGGACATGTTCGGCTCGCCTGAGTCTGTAGCTGCTTCCAGCGGACACCCTAAAGGGTGAGCTACATGTTCCGTTCAATTTCAAGGAGTTCCAACTTTCGCCACCAGATATCAATGATACCTAGTGGTGAACGTTGGAACTTTGATAGAGCGTTCTGACGAAATCTAACCTAACAAATTTTGCTTTACACAAGTTTAGTCTGTGAAAGGATCTTTTACATGCCATAAATCTATGACATGGGACCGCCGGCTTTACTTCCCCTCCGAAGGAAGGCATACTGAAGGATTTTTAACGCTCTTAAAAAATCCGACGACTTCGGCCGGGTTTGAACCCGCTATCTTGGGCACAGCAGTTCAGCATGCTACCGACTAGGCCACCGAAGCCGCTTATAGGCCTACTGTTATGTCATTAGTATTTAATAACAAATGTAATATTTTATGTTACTTATGTATGCAAGTCTACCAAACCAACCAAATGCAATTATTAAAGCAAAAATAAAAATAAAATGGAAAACCTTCTTTCCAAAACAGAGATCAACTTGTATTTATAGAAAATAATATTTGATATGATTAAATACCAACAGAAAATCTTTATTAAGGTAAATTATGTTCGGCATCTAAATAATGAAGATCTCAAGGTTGATTTACGATCGAAGCGTGTAACCTATGCTATTCATACTTGTGAATATTTAATTATCACTGAAATGCGTATCATTTATGGGTGTTTTGTATGAACTGTCATTTTGAAAATGTCGGGCAGGCTGCGTGGCTCAGCGGTAACGTTCTCACCTGCTGTTCCCAAGGTCGCAGGATCGAATCCTGGCGCAGTCAGTTGGCATTTGAGAGTGAGCAAATGCGAGGGAGCCGTGTCAGTAGATTTACCGGCACGTTAATGATCCCCTTTGGGGCCAAATTCTGGTACCCCGGCGTCTCTAAAAGCCGCAGTAGTTAAAAGGGACGTATAACCGATAACATTTTTTTTTTTTTTGCATCGTTATGCCCTACTCAGGAGCTTAGCTGATGTGTTGGCCTTCTTTCCCTCCCAAAATCTCTTCATCCCCTCGCTAAGCTTCTTCCTTCGTTCTCCTGTCCAAGTTATAGCGGCTCTGATATTGGGGTTGTCTCCAAATTGGTGACTGTCGATTTTGGTTCTGAAATTACATCTGTCCTGTACAATGTCTTCTGAGATGTTGATTTGCCAGAGATCTGTTTCAATTTCACGAAGTTCTTGTTTTTTAATGAAAGGGTAAGGTGAGAATTCTTTCAGTTAGTCTGTGTATTGTCCATTCTAATAATGTTTCCATAAAATTTCAATCGTCTTTTCCGGAAAAGTGTGAGAGATTTTTTCAGATTGACTATTCCTGGGTTGATTTTTTTCCTCCATATTCTCTCTATACAAACTGGGCAAAAAAAATCGTAAAATTTTCCTTTTTTCTATCTCTATGTCTTTGGTTAAAGATCCACCACCAATGATTAAAAGTCTCCAATGCATATAACGCTTCGGGTTTGATTACTCTATTATAGTGTCTAAGTTTTGCTTTCCGAGATATTGCTTTTTTAATATACCTGTTCCAAGTGATCCTGTAAGCTTTCTGTAATTTGAAAATTATTATTATTATTATTATTATTATTATTATTATTATTATTATTGAAAAAATGAAAATCCACAGCCTGCTTCCAGTCTCCGACCGGGTCAGGAATGGAATGAATGAAGCCCCCATCTAGCGGCGAGGATATGAACTGTGCCGGCTGCCGAGGCCTGACGCACTCCTCTGGGGCAATGATTAAATGAATGACAGATGAAATGAAATGATAGTGGAGAATGATGCTGGAATGAAATGTTGACAGGGAAAACCGGAGTACCCGGAGAAAAACCTGTGTGCCTCCGTTTTGTCCAGCACAGATCTCACATGGAGTGACCGGGATTTGAACCACGGACCCAGCGGTGAGAGGCCGGCGTGCTGCCGCCTAAGCCACGGAGGCTTCATTATTATTATTATTATTATTATCATTATTATTATTATATGAAAATGGCAAGTGCTCGTTCATTATCCACGGTTTTAACTGCAGAAATTTGTCAGTTTATAAATTAAATCTCGCTAAATCTCGTAGTACTTCTATGAATGCTGAATATATTATTGGGCAGTTGACTACAGATCTAAAGCTCCAGTTGCCATGAAATTTATAGTTTGAGTCGCAATCTCAAGTAATAAATAGCCATTATACCTACATGTGCTATGTAGGGCGTGCACTAGGTCTGTCCACTGCAATCCATTTCAGTCATCAATCAATACAATATCCGTGTTAGTGCATGCTCCCACGACCCTAGTGTTGCGATATGAGCTATAATAGATAGTTCTTGGTAATACTGAGCATAATACTGCGATTTCTTGCTATGAAGTTTCCACTTTGCAGGATGAAATGATCAATAGGTCTATAAAAGAATTGACTAGTGATGGTCCTCGTTTCTCGCTTCGGAGTTATTTCTACCGTAAATAAGTTTATTTATTTATTTGTTGACGGTACACAACAGGACTCAGTGTGCGCCCCAATAACAGTGCGCCTACAAAGTAAAATACACTTCCTGATATTTCTATATTAAGTATTAATATCAAAATGTAATTATTAAAACTAGTAAGTTCACACATATTGAAATACATAGTAGTAAAAAGCTTAATCTAAAGATAATATAAAAACTAGATCTAAATTTGACCTAATGTCAAATATATAAAAAACGGGGTTTGAAATTATTACATCGTTAACTAAAAGGTAACATTGATAACTAGGGAACAGGCCTATCCACATATATACATTGTTGATACTGTTTTGTGTGATAATTTTATCTCAAGTATGAATTAGAGTGACTGGATTATAATTTCCAAGAACGGTCTAATTGAGAAAGAGGAATCTAGTTTCCAATTTACACGAACCGCATCGTTTCAAATACTGCAAAGCCTCCATACAGGTGAATTATTATGTGAAGTAGTATTGGTTATATCAGTTTTGAATGTTATACAGTAGTTGATCTTGTAGTTAAGCGAGGGATGTTGAAATTTAGGAGCGATAGGAAAAATGAGTTATCAATTTGACCGTTAATAACTTTATAAAGGAATTTCATATCATTCACTTGCCATCGAGACTCCAAACTAGTCATGCCGAAATTCGACAAAAGTTCACCGTAGGGTACCATGTGTGGGTAATTGCCTGTTATTTTGAGGTGTAAATATCTGAGGAATTTCTTTTGAACTTGCTCAATGGATTTAATGCATGTTTTCTGCCAGGGACTCCATGCCTGGCTGGCGTACTCAAGCTTGGATCTCACCATGGCATTATAAAGGTTTATGTATGTACTGTTAATAACAATGTAACCTAACCATTTATTCCCCTATGAATACAAACACGGTGATTTATAGTGTAACTTCCTACTGTTGGGTTGAATCAGGGTTGTCATTACTGTTGCTACTTACGTTTCAAATTCACTATAATTGCAGACGACTTAAGGTACTGAAAGTGACCCTTGTAACGCAATTGAAAGTTGGCAGTATCTGACGATCGTAGTCTGTCGCTGTGACGTCATTCCCAGTTCGCCAATATAGGCTATACATCGTGAGCCAGATAGCAACTCAATAACATTATAATGCATCCCTAACATTGACAAATATTTTTAGTATATTTTCACTTAAGCAAAAATAGGCTTATGGGATCACCTTATGTCCGTGTGCGTGTGTGTGTGTGTGTGTCCCTAATAAAATCTTAACCGCAGGAACGATTTCAATGAAACTCAGTAAGGCCATAGTACAATATTGTCCGACCCCGACCATGCCCTCAAATTGTATTATGTCTCACCAATCTAACGTAGCGGCTGTGTGAAATATTTAACCGATATTCTATATCTCCAAACATATTACTGATATCACCCTGAAATTGTGTACGCTGATAAAGGGAACTCTAGACGTTCGGCTATGTGACTTTCAAGAACTTCTTAAGTACAAAACAAGCATGGTGGCCAAGCGAATTTGAAACATTTAAATAGACTTTTGCCGCGATTTAACAATCCGAGCGCACTTAAACATGGTACAGCTAATGTTTCCTACACATTGCAATGCACTGATATCTAATTTAATTCAATTGTTTACATAACCTCAAGATGGCAGCTGTGCGAAATTTTAAAATTAAGTTTCTATTTCCTGTGTCCTAATCATGCAATTGAAGTCAACGTTTTAATAATGAACCTACGCAATAATCCTCATCTAATAGTAGGGTAAAGTTAAGTAACTCCGTGATACTAAGCTTTTTTTGTTACTATTTCTGAAATTTTAGATTTCAGTTATTTCGATTCATTTCATGTTAAAGAGGAATACCCTACAGAATATTTCTGGCTTATATCTCACAAACATTCGTAAGTTATTTCAAGGTATTAACTGACAAAATCCGGTGGTAGAAATAGGTAACGCCGTGATATTCAAGTTACTCCGTGATAGCATGGTGTTCACCATTCAGTGTACTTTTTAAGCGTGAAAACTAATGTCTAATGTAATAAAAGTGGTCAAATCGTATACAGACTATAAGTTTCTAATACCCCGTATTGCCCATATTGAAACATTTCACTTCACAGTTTTTTTTAGGATAAAAAAAGACATTCTATTAAAAATATTCCATTAAACATATTTTAAGTCTTCTTAGCCACTATCAGATTCCTCACAACTATCACACATAAAAAAGACATTATAGGTACCAGACATTACAAAACTGATAATCAATCTTTATTCCATTTTGGCGCCATTTCAGCTTGAAACCATAGAAAAACGTACTTATTGCTAAGCTCACACACCTTGCATGCGTAACACTACATGCATGTAAGTTTTGTATGCGAATGGTCTGCATCTTACCTCTGACTGGTGTTAAAATGAAACTTATACAATGAAACAGCTGTTTATAAGAAATTAAATACTTCACAACATATTTCACTGGATGTGGACCACTTGTTGAGACGTCAACTCTCTGTTAATATATTTTTTAAACCTCATTGAGTTGGTCAAAGATAGAACGCAAGGGCTTTCTAGATTCCTGGTTTCTACTGCCATCTGTTGGTAAAAACTTAGAACTTTCGGAATTGAACCTACGTAGTGATAGAGGAAATACGCTTTATCACGGTGTTACTTGACATCACGGAGTAACTTGATTCTATCCTACCTAACTCTATGGCCTATATATGTTAAAATCCTACATGGCGACCATCCAAAATATTTAGACGGATCTCAATAACTATTAATCTATGACAGCAATTAAACTGAAATTTTGTATGTTGATAAACGTTATTAACATAAGTTCACCTATGGGACTTATAATAACCTGGTGAGCACAATTCCAACATGGAGGTGACGCAAAATGTAAATATTTAAATGGCCGTTTCTCGCGATTTAACCATCCGAATGCAGTTGAACTTGGTACGGTAAATGCTTATACAAATTTTAATGTACTGCCATCTAATATATTTCAATTGTTTTCATTACCACAAGAGGGCAGCCGTTCGAAATGTTAAGATCTCGTTTTTATTTCTTGTGTACTGATCATGCGATTAAAGTTTGAATACAACAATGCACCAAGGTTACACAATAATCTTCTTGTAATAGTACATAATTCTAAGGCCCACATATATAAAAATCCAACATAGCGACCATCCGAAATATTTAGACGGTTCTGAACATCTACGAATCTACTGCAGAAATCAAACTGAAATTTTGTATTTTGATAGGACAATTATCAAAAGTCGGATATATGAAAATAGGATATTAATTCTTCACGGAACTACTTGCTTTAATTCATGTAGACTGCGTATTCCATCTACTAGATATAAGTCCATGGTATATTATTAGGAAAGGATTATTCTATGCCATCTAAAATTAACCTTCTGTTATTTTTATGCAAAACTAGCAGAAGTACCCGTTCTTCGAACGGTGTTCGGTGCTAACACCATACATTATCAATTGAGCTACTGTTGCAATGGTTAGCGGTTTGTCTATCCTTCATAAGTTTATCAGAACGAAGTTAGTTTTCTGGGAATATCACACACACTGTTAATTTAAGGGCCTTAAAATGTGGTTTTCGGAGACCCTTTATAGACTCGCAAATTTTGGGTCTCACATTGAGAAGTGCAACATATGCTTTGGTCGTCCTTCTAGGACAATTTTTAAATACTTCGCCTATTTTAGCATGTATTTTGAGAAGTTCTTCCCTATATCCACCCTTCTACTGTATGAAAAGTACGGTGAAGAGTTTTATAAATGATTGGTGTATTGACTCATGTTTACCATACCTAATTTTACGATGCACCAAGCATCCGAACATGAGTTAGAGGCGTACAGTACATAAAGATACACAGAAAGACAGACAGACAGACAATTCTATTGTCTACAACATATCACCCAGAAATCCAAATATGGGTATATCTACCACACAGTATCGAACAAAATCATCCTTACGATGAACACGTATGTCGACAAAAAAGAGAAAAGAAAAAAGATTAGTTGTAATGTGCTCTCAAACTAAATTCACCTAACGTGTACTTCCTGACATGAAATAGAATTGAAAGCCTTGTAGATGAAACGCAATACACGTCACATAAAAACTGACCCTCTGCGTTGTGTTAGGTCCCCATACACAGGAAGACCTCTATCATAAATTATAAAAGCTTGGGGTGCATGAAAATTCAGGTTCTTTAGCCTCAAATGGCCCAAATTCCTAAAAGCCGCAAAAAATGCTGATTCAATTCAGGAATTTTTGAAAATAATGTTGCTATTTGGAGATATATTATACCTTCTGTACTATATGTCGCACGTGAAAATTGCATGAAAAAATTCTAGGTTACCCCTTGACCCCCTTAATTGCATTGATGAATTATACAGTCTACGTTGGTTCCCTGATAACCTTATATTTGCAAACTTTCACAGAAACGAAATAAATGTAATAAATGTAATAAATGTAATAAATTGCTTCTTACCGAAATAGATGGAAAGTTGGATGCCACCCCTTGAGATAATGTTGTCATGGTTACCGATTTGCATTCCTTCAATAGTTTATTAAATTAAATTAAATTAGTTTTCTGGGAATATTTCAGAAACTGTTGGTTTTAGAGCCTTATAATGTAGTTTTCGAGGACCCTCGAGTTTTGTTTCTGCAACCGAGGGCCTTTGTCTCGTCGTTGTACGCCATAATATAATACTAATAATAATATTATAATATAGGGATAGGAATATAATAGACCTGCCATACCACACCCACAGGTGTAAATCGCGTGAAAAAATTCTAGACTACCCCTTGACCCCCTTAAGCGCATTTTACGTATTGATGCAATGTACAGCTTAATTTGGTTCCGTAATAACCATCTAGCCGTTTGCAAACTTTCACACTAATGTAATTAATGTAATTGCATTGCGTCTTACAGCAATAGATGGGCCTCTGAGAATCTGTTGCCATGGTTATCGGCTTGCATTCGTTCATTAGTTTATTAAATGAAATTAGTTTTCTGGGAATATCTCAAAAACGGTTGGACTTAGGACCTTAAAATGTGGTTTTAGGGCCCCCGAGTTTTGTCTCTCACATTGAGGGGCTGAAAATGAGCTTTCTCTCGTCTTTCTACTCCTATTTCAGCATGTATTTTAAGGGGGTATGCCCCCTTTTATGAGAGGTACAGAGAATAGTTACATCAATGATTAGTGTCGTGCCTCTGATGTATATCTCTACCAAATTTTACGTTGATACACCCAGCCATTCTCGAGTTATAAGGGAACAAAGTTGTCCTCAGAAAAAAACAATACATTTTCATTGTGTAAATAATAAATTATTATTTATAAATATTTAAAAAAACAAACAGACAGACACAAAAATATTTTCGCGCGCAACCGTCATAAAACAGTATGAAAAGCGTAAATAACTCAAATTTCTGTAGAAATTCAGAAAAAAACAGACAAACTTTCATTTTAATGTATGTAGAGATATACTGCACCGCTCGGTGTTGACCGTGTTTTATTGCACAAATTTAGGTTTTACTCGCTAACCGTCGGAGATACACGAAAAGTGATAAGGACCTTTTGGATAGAAAATTGAATGTTAATGCTCATGTATGCCATCAAAAGGTTGCTATTTCTTCGCGTTCTATTTTTATTTGAAATGGAAATATGAAATTTTATGAAGTTTTGATTAAACTAAAATGGTCGCCATTTTTTAATAGTGCAAAATATCGAAATAAAATGTATCCTATATGTAAACCTGGTAAATCAGCTACATCCATGCAAAATTTAATTTAGATCGGACCAGTGGTTCTTGCGTTATTGAGTAGCACACAGACAGACAGAAAGACAGACACACACCATCTCATTTTTTATATATTAGTATAACAGAAGTACCCGTTCTTCGAACGGTGTTATATATTAACACCAGACATTATCAATTGAGCTACTGTTGCAATGGTTAGCGGTTTGTCATTCCTTCATAAGTTTATCAGAACGAAGTTAGTTTTCTGGGAATATCATACACACTGTTAATTTAAGGGCCTTAAAATGTGGTTTTCGGAGGCGCCTTATAGACTCGCGAATTTTGTGTCTCACATTGAGAAGCGCAACATATGCTTTGATCGTCCGTCTAAGATAATTTTTATATTTCGCCTATTTTAGCATGTATTTTGAGACGTTTTTCCCTATATCCACCCTTTTACTGTATGGAAAATACGGTGAGGAGTTTTATAAATGATTGGTGTATTGACTCATGTTTACCATACCTAATTTTACGATGCACCAAGCATCTGAACACGATTTATAGGCGTACATAAAGATACACTGAAAGACAGACAATTCTATTGTCTACAACATATCACCCAGATATCCAAATATGGTTATATCTATCATACAGTATCAAAAATTCATCCTTACGATGAACCCGTATGTCGACAAAAAATAAAAAAGATTAGTTGAAATGTGCTTTTAAACTAAATTCACCTAACGTGTACTTCCTGACGTGAAATAGAACTGAAAGCCTTGTAGACGAAACGCAATACACCTCACATAAAAGCTGACCCTCTACGTTGTGTTAGGTCCCCATACACAGGAAGACTCCTTTCATAAATTATAAAGGCTTGTGGTGTATGAAAAATCAGGTTCTGTAGCCTCAACTGGCCCAAATTCCTAAAAGCCGCAAAAAATGCTGATTCGATTCATGAATTTTTGAAAATAATGTTGCTGTTTGGAGATATAATAGACCTTCTGTACTATATGTCGCACGTGAAAATTGCATGAAAAAAATCTAGGATACCCCTTGACCCCCTTAATTGCATTGATGAATTATACAGTCTACGTTGGTTCCCTGATAACCTTATAGCCATTTGCAAACTTTCACAGAAATGTAATAAATGGAGTGGCATTGCTTCTTACAGAAATAGATGGACGCCTTATGATAATGTTGTCATGGTTACCGATTTGCATTCCTTCATTAGTTTGTTAAATTAAATTAAATTAGTTTTCTGGGAATATTTCAGAAACTTTTGGATTTAGAGCCTTATAATGTAGTTTTCGAGGACCCTTTAGGGCCCCCGAGTTTTGTTTTTGGCACCGAGGGGCTTTGTCGCTTCGTTGTACGCCATAATATAATACTAATAATAGACTAATAATATAATATAGGGATAGGAATATAATAGACCTGCCGTACCACACCCCCTTAAGCACATTATACGTATTGATGAATTTCACGTGATAACCTTCTAGCCGTTTGCAAACTTTCACACCAATGTAATTAATGGAATTTCATTGCGTCTTACAGCAATAGATGGACCTCTGAGAATCTGTTGCCATGGTTACCGGCTTGTATTCGTTCATTAGGTTATTAAATTAAATTAGTTTTCTGGTGATATCTAAAAAACTGTTGGTTTTAGGGCCCTAAAATGTGGATTTCGGGGACCCCCGAGTTTTGTCTCTCATATTGAGGGGCTGAAATTGATCTTTGTCTCGTCCTTCTACTCCTGTTTCAGCTTGTATTTTAAGGGGGTAGGCCCCCTTTTATGAGAGGTACGAAGAAGGGTTACATCAATGATTAGTGTCGTGCCTCTGATGGATATCTGTACCAAATTTTACGTTGATACACCCAGCCATTCTCGAGTTATAAGGGAACCAAGTTGTCCACAGACAATCAAACAAACAGACAGACGGACCAAAACATTATTTTCGCGCGCATCTATCATAAAACAGTTTGAAACGTGTAAATAACTCAAATTTCCGTAGAAATTCAGAAAAAAAAAAAACAGACAAATTTTCTTTTTAGCCTACTTTCGATTTTTGCAAAAAATGAAAGTAGACTTATGTGATCAACACAGGACGAAAAAAAGTGTGTCTGTCTGTGTGTGTGTATGTGTGTGTGTGAGTCTGTGTGTGTGTGTGTGAGTGTGTGTACTCTGAATGTCTGTCCCCCCCTATCAATTCGAACACGGTGAATGCGAATTGAACGAAATTTGGTACAAAGGTAGCACTAGAAAAGGACACCTCAGTGTCATGTTTTATATCGCCGCCATCTTTACTAAAACTGAATGGCGGCCACTCAAACGTTCAAAACGTAAAATCAAATAACGACTAACCAAATCATCCGATCTCTACCAAATTTGGTAACAACATACCTTCGTATAGGATGCGTCTTGTGACCAAACTACAAGGTCGTCCGCCATACCATTTCAGGATGGCGGCCGTGCGAATTATGCAAACTTTATAATCCATATCATGGGACCCACCAGTTCCGATTATCGAGCCGAGAATCGTTTTAACTGTTCTAAAGGAAGAGGCACGTTCGAAATTAAAAGTTTATTTTGTAATACTATAGTGCAGACGTGATTTTAAAAAGCTGAGCTGATTTAGTAATAAGACAAGATGGCAGCGGATATCTTGTGCCTGACTTATATTTCACTAATTTGAGTATTGCATGCAATGTAGCGTACTGATATCAAATAAATAAACTTTGTATGAAATGCTTTATATATAAATAATATACTCCAGTGATGAAATCGTTTAGTATAAATCACTATTTGCTAACAAGTTCTATGTAAGTCATTTTATATAGAACGATATTCGTTGACACAATTAGCTCAGTGGTAGAGCGTTAGCCTATCGCTCAAATGCCAATGGTTCAAACCCGATCAGAGCTAGTTTTTTTGCTTGAAATTTTATATGTTTATTGTTTTGTAATGACTCAGATGTTTTAAAATTAAGCGTTATATTGTGCATATTATGGTGTAAAATATATATTTAATTAAAACATAATTCGCCAGCAGATTTACTCGAGACATCTAGCTGCCAAAAAGGTAACTGCACGCCGACCAGATTTTATTGAAAAGTTTCTTCTTCTGGCCGCTAGAATGCACTCGCTCTGTTAGGATTATATTGTTAGATATTTCACCACTAGATATCACGACTAGTCTACGTGGGGCTCCATTGATTACTATACCATTTGCATTCTATGCGCATCGAATTTGAAGAATGACAAGATGATACTACGATACATTTTTACTTTCTATTTTAAAGGGTTTGTAACAGCCTATTGTGCGTTATTTGAAAATGTTAATTGAAGTAAAGAACAAAACGATTTCACATAGTATCTGAACTCTACCGTTGGTGCTAGTTCAGGATATTAATTAATACTTCTATTTCAGCCAAATAGCAATCGAAAATATCCACATAGTTGGTATACACACGTCTCTGTATGGTCATGGAAAGATTTGTTAATTCAATTAGGGTTGTGAAAGTCATACGCAGCCAGACGTGTAAAGACATGCCTCAACTCAAAGTTGGATGTTGCCCGCGTCAGGCCGATTATGTAATAATAATAATAATAATAATAATAATAATAATGTTACTGGTTTTACGTCCCTTTTAACTACTGTTGCTTTTAGAGACGCCGGGGTGCCAGAATTTTGTCCCGAAGGGGATCTTTAACGTGCCAGTAAATCTACTAACACGGCTCCCTCGCATTTGTGCACCCTCAAATGCCAGCTGACTGTGCCAGGATACGAACCTGAAACATACGGTCCAGCAAGCGAGAACGTTACCGCTGAGCCACGCCGCCAGTCCGGTCGATTATGTCTCCAGATCCATAACATTCTTTAGATACTTCTTATCTTTCTTTCTTCAATGATGGTAGCAGTTTTTATCTAGGTTGTGGCGTTTGGTAGAGGTAAATCGTTTCTAAGGTCTTCAACAAAGAATAGTTCTATTATACTCTTTGATAATAACAACGAGTTATAACTATACTCATACATTTAGGAGAAAGTAGGCTATATGTTCTTTACTGAACATCTTGTTTATATATGTAGAGATATACTGCACCGCTCGGTGTTGACCGTGTTTTATTGCACAAATTTACTCGCTAACCGTTGGAGATACACGAAAAGTGATAAGAACGTTTGGGATAGAAAATTAAATGCTAAAGCTCGTGTATACCATCAAAAGTTTGCTATTTCTTAGCGTTCTCTTTTTATTTGAAATGGAAATATGAAATTTTGAAACAAAAGGGTGTAGTGACGTCACATAAGTAGGTTTTACTCGCTAACCGTTGGAGATACACGAAAAGTGATAAGGACCTTTCGGATAGGAAATTAAATTTCTTAGCACGAATGTGCCATCAAAAGTTTGCTATTTCTTAGCGTTCTCTTTTTATTTGATATGGAAATATGAAATTTTAAAATCACAATATGTAGTGACGTCACTAAAAAGGTCGCCAGTTCTTAATAGTACAAAATATCGAAATTAAAAGTATCCTATATGTAAACACGGTGATTCGTGTGTGTGTGTGTCCCCCTAATAAAATCTAAACGGCAGGAGCGATTTCAATGAAACTCGGAAAGTTCATAGCACTATTCCCGGCGACCTCGACCGTGCCCTTCAAATTTTGTTACGACTCACCAATCCAACATGGCGGCTGTGCGAAATATTTCACCAGCATTCAATATCTCCGAAACTATTACCGATATTACCCTGACATTTTCTATGGTGATAGAGGGAACTACTATAAGTTCACTTATGTGACTTTTGAAAACCTGGTAACTACAAAACCAACATGGCGGCCAAGCGAATTTGCGACTTTTAATAGACGTTTCTCGCGATTTGACCAACCAAACGCAATGAAACTTGGTACAGTATATGTTTATATACATTGTAATGCACCGACATCTAACTTCGTTCAATTGTTTACATAATCACAAGATGGCGGATGTGCGAAATATTTCACCGGCATTCTATATCTCTGAAACTATTAGCGGTATCTCCCTAAAATTTTGTACGGAGTTAAAGGGCACTACTGGAAGTCCATCTATAAGATTTTCAAAAACCGGTTAACTACAAAACGAACATGGCGGCCAAGCGAATTTGAACATTTTAAATAGACCTTTCTCGCGAATTAATATTCCAAGCGCACTGAAACCTGGTACAGGAAATATTTATACACATTGTAATCCACTGGTATCTAATTAAGTTTAATTGTTTACATAACCTCAAGATGGCGGCAGTGCGAATTTTAAAATTAAGTTTTTATTTCTTGTGATGTAGTCATGCGATCGAAGTGAAAGTTTGAATAATGAACCTACGCAATAATTTTCCTTTAATGGTACATGACTCTATGGCCTATACATTTAACAATCCAACATGGCGACCATTCGAAATATTTAGACGATACTGAGTATCTACGAATCTATTTAAGCAATAAAACTGCATTTTTTAATGTTCATAGGGGCTATGAACTTAAGTTCACCTATAGGACTTTAAATAACCTGGTGATCACAAATCCAACATGGCGGTGACGCGAATTATAAATATTCACATGGACGTTTCTCGCAATTTAACCATCCGCGTGCAGTGAAACTTGGTACAGTAAATCTTTATCCGAATGTGAATCCACTGGCATCTAATTTATTTCAATTGTTTCCATAACCTCAAGATGGCAGCTGTGAAAAAAAAATTAAATCTCCTTGTTTTTTCTTGTGTCCTAATTGTGCGATTGAAGTTTGAATACTACACGTTCACAATAATCTGCATGTAACAGTACATAACTCTAGGACCTACATATATAAAATCCAACATGGCGACCATCCGAAATATTTAGTCGGTTCTCAATATCTACGAATCTATTACAGCAATCAAACTGAAATTGTGTATGTTGATAGTGGCAATTAACATAAGTAGGATATATGAAAATAGGCTGTATAGTTCTTCACGGAACTACTTGTTATATATTAGTGTGATGATTTTACGATGGAAGTTTCGAAAGTAAAATTCGTCATTTTATTGCACGAGCAGATGGAACACCAGGAGACACAAACACTCGCCATAAGAATCCACACCCGCAGCAGGTTCATCAACGGAAGGAGCATGAGCTGAGGGGGAATGACGCATGCACAGAGCGCTGACGAAGAGAGAGGAGCAGCAGACCGGCGTACCCGATATTATTCGAGTACAACTCACGATGGCAGACAGACGTGTACTGATAACGTGGAAGAGCGTGCTGTTATCCGGTATGAATGGGCACGTGGGACTAGTGTATCAGGCATCCATGAACATCTACAGACCGTGTATGGTGAAGCGGCCATGTCTCGTCAAATGGTTGGTCGCTGGTGTTGCTTGTTCAGTGAAGGACGGCAGAGTGTGGAGGATGGCGTCCCTCCACATCCACGAATGAATACAACATTGCTTGAGTACTGGTCATGGTGTTAGCGGACAGGCGCAGAACTGTAGCAGACCTGGCGTCCACACTGCGTATTGGTCATGCCCGGGCCCATCACATGCGCCATGATGTGTTGGGTTACCGAAAAGTGTCCGCAAGATGGGTACCGAAAAACCTGACCTCAGAACTGGCTGTGCGACAATTCTTTACATCGCAGGGCACCGAGTTTTACCAGAGAGGTTTCTTCAAACTGATTGTACGCTACAACAAGTGTCTCAATGTCGGTGGTGACTATGTCGAAAAATAGTGCTTGGTGTATAGTTTATGATGCCATGGTGTATGTTCATGAGCCACATAGATTACAACAAAATAAGAAATATTATGGAATAGAATATGAAAACGAGTGATAGTTTATTGTAGGCTACTAAAATCTTTTTGACTCTAACGTTATGAACCCTACGATTCAACAAAAGATTGTTCTTGGTCAGTGAAACCATGGCTCATTAAATTGGGGCTAAAAGAGGTAATTTCCACTTTTTTGACGAGCTGTCGTGTAGGTATTAGATTGCTCTTGTTAGAGCCAAATTTTGTTCTTTTCCTAAGTAATGAAATTTAGAAGAGAAGGCGAACAACCAAAACAGACCAGGACCAAACTTCGACATATCTACACAAGATTCACCACCCACGGCTTTCACTAGTAGGTCTGCATGACTGATCACACACCGGATGACAATATTGCAAATGCCAACTGTGTGGAATGAAATGGAGGCAGTACCACCTGAGGAACTGCTCTGTTACACTCACCCATTACGTCAAAGACCTGTAAACCAGGTCAACACGCTTTGTGTGTGCACATTGTACTTGATATATCTATAATAAATTGTGGTTTTGATACTACTTTTGATTAGTCTACTCATGTATATTGGTTTTAGTTACTTCATCTCTGCAATTCAAAGGAAAATTCGTTTTAATGGTACAATACAAAACATGCAGTACTATGCGCATTATCGTTGATGTGAAATGTGACGGGTGTCTCTCCTGAAGTGGTTGAGTGCCTCAAGTGATTGTATTGCTTCTAATTTAGCAGCGCATTAAACGGACGCTCGATATTCTCACATAAACAAGTTTATTTCTGAAATGCATGGATCCTCAGATGAGACCTGCGTTAATTTAGAACTAACAATCAACACAATAAATAATTATATATATATATATATATATATATATATATATATATATATATGTATATATCTTTAAGGTAGTACTATATCTAAAGTTCACATACTAAAATGTTCAAAAAAAAAAACAGATCGGCTACAATAAATTTTGTAAATTAATCATAAAAAAAATTGTCTTGAAAAATAGCGTAGAAATTAGAAATGTGTATGTAAAAAAAATGTAGCCTACTGTTAGTTGAAAATATATATAAGGTGCGTTCAAAAAGTAACGAGTCGGAGGCTGTAATGCGCAAACCGGTGACGACATCGGCTAATCGTGGCGTGTGTAACGAGGTGTGGTTCCAACCAGAGCGTGGAAGGTCACAGCCCGTCGCTAGAGGGCACGCGTGCATGTCACGTGACGATACAAAACGAGCAGCAGCATGCATCAATCGTCCAACCAAGACCAAGACAGTAGGCCATTCGACATGCTTCCTGGTGTGGTTGAAGACTGTTGGGCACCCATTGAGCACAGACTTTCGCAAGTTCAGTCGTTCCTTCATGATGGTGTGCACACTTCCGACGCTCAATCCGACCACGGCGGCTATGGCGTTCACTGTCACTCGGCAGTCCTGGGTAATGAGTGCATCAACAAGCTGGACGTTGTCATCGGTAATGCTGGGGGGTGCCCCAGACCGGGCATCATCGGCTAACGACACCCGTCCTTCCCTGAAGCGCTTGTGCCACGCCTTGACCCTTGCAAGGGACATGCAGTGTTCGCCATACACTTGTGACATTCGGCGATGAATGTCCGTTCCCCCTACTCCTTTCGCTGTCAGAAACCGAACAACACCTCTTTGCTCTTCGTTTCACGCCTCCATGTCACTGTTTGCAATGCGACTGGCAACGTTGGACGATTGATGCATGCTACTGGTCGCTTTTTATCGTCACGTGACGTGCACGCGTGCCCTCTAGCGACGGGCTGAGACTTTCCACGCTCTGGTAGGAACCACACCTCGTTACACACGCCACGATTAGCCGATGTCGTCACCGGTTTGCGCATTACAGCCTCCGGCTCGTTACTTTTTGAACGCACCTGATAGTTTATAAATAATAATAATATTTTCAACATAACTTCGCCACATATTCCAATGTTTTTCTATACTATACCTAGCTAATACTCATCAAGAATTTTTATAACCTAACTGTTTTCTGACATATAATATTTACATTTCGCCAGGGTCAAACATAAAAGCTAGTATATTTCTGAATATATTTCAAACGGAGTTTCCCTGTGTCATATTAATAATGATGTTGGTTTAACGTCACTTTCAAAAGCTGTGGCTTTTAGAGACGTCGGGGTTTCGGAATTTTGCCTTGATGGGAATCATAAGCTCGCATTTAAGCACCCTCAAATACGAATTAACTGTACCAGAATTTGATCCTGCAATTTTGGGAAAAGCAGGTGCAGCCAGTTTCCTTCTGTTATTGTGGGTGCTCCAAGGGTGGCAGAAGTAACCGAAGGTGGTGAGTCAGCATCTCTTTACACCTCCCTTCGCGTGTTGCTGTTAAGGAGTAACTAAACCTGTAGTCACCTCAAAACCTAAGCGGTGCCTTTGATGTTTGTTCTGTGAAGAGGCCAACGTGCCAGGAAATAGTTCCCACTTTTAGTGCTTTTTTATGGCTCACAGAATTTTCCAGCACATGTTGCTATGTTTCCATAAGCTCGCTATTTTTCATAATTTGTTTTGTAAAAATCTATGAATACATTTTTTCATTTTTGCGTTCATTGGGAGCTTAAAAAACTTTGCTAAGCCTCTGTGGCTTAGGCGCAGCACGCCGGCCTCTCAACACTGGGTCCGTGGTTCAAATCCCGGTCACTCCATGTGAGATCTGTGCTGGACAAAACGGAGGCAGACAGGTTTTTCTCCGGGTACTCCGGTTCTCCGTGTCAAAATTTCATTCAAGCAACACTCTATACTATCATTTTATTTCACCTGTCATTCATTTAATCATTGCCCCAGAGGAGTGCGTCAGGCCTCGGCAGCCGGCACAGTTCATGTCCTCGCCGCTAGATAGGGGCTCCATTCATTCCATTCCTGACCCGGTCGGAGACTGGAAGCAGGCTGTGGATCTTCATTTTTCACCAACTTTGCTTTTCATGTTATGAATTATGTGTTTGAATATAATTTTTAGTGGTAGGCCTATTTGGAACTATAGGCAGAGTAATTCAGTACGAATTTGATATTATGTTACCTTTTGTTCTGTATAAACCTTGTTTGAGAAGCAAAGGAGCACCCGAGGAATTCGATTTTATGGCGAATCAGGCTCAAAGGTTTGCAACACTATTACGAATGTACAAAGTTCAACATGATTTCCTCAAGTGGACAACGGGTTCAAACTGGAGATGTAAAGCTTGAATCATCTAAAATACTTCAAAGGTAATAAAAGTGGAGAGAAGTTGAGTAAAAGGAGCAAACAAATTATTTTAGTTAGTTAGTTATTGTTGATTTAAGGGGCGGAACTACGAGGTCATCTGCCCCTAACAAATGAGTTTAAATGTAGGCCCATATAGTAGGTTGAGTGAGGGAGCGGCTTCGGTGGCGTAGTTGGTAGCATGCTGAGCTTCTATGCCCAAGATCGCGGGTTCAAACCCGGCCGAAGCCGTCGGATTTTTTAAGAACGCTAAAAATCCCTCAGTATGCCTTCCTTCGGAGGGGAAGTAAAGCCGGCGGTCCCATGTCATAGATTTATGGCATGTTTAAGAACCTTCCACTAACGTTCTTAGATTCCCACGATCATCGTCAAGAGCCGACAGCGGTGGCGTCTGGTAACTAAGTTCTGAACTAGTTGGTCGTTGACGGTGGCGTTTGGCGGCAAAAGTTGGAACTACTTGAAAAATTCAATGTATGCAGTCCTTACTTGAATTAAAACAGATACACACACTAATTCAGTCATCACAATTAACACCGGTTATCAGACAGATTCTACACACACCCAAAGTACACGGGGCTACATGACCGCGTTGTCGCAGCCCCTAAACTGAGGAACCAACCAACCAACCTAGGTTGAGGGATGAAAATCTAGAGTTTCAATGCCGGATACACAAGAAAGGAGAGAGAGAGATGAGATGCGCGGAGGGATATTTTGCTCAGGACTTGACCTGATGCTTGGTATAGTCGTTGCAATCAGTGAGTAGCCTCATTCCGACTGTGACTCCCGGTACGCTTGCTTACATCTGTAATTAGCGTTGAAGTGTTAAGCATCAACACGAGCGCATCTGCTGAGAGCAGCTGTTGTCTCTCACTAAATATCTCATGTTTAGCCTCTATGAAAAATATGTTGTCTGAAATTAATATTTAACTCAGATGCTAGATATTTAAAACTCGTTCGATCAACTTAACGGCATTGAAAATATCGATTAATTGATTATCTAATTGACTGCACTTAATCAGAATGTCAGCAATTATCACCTTCCAGATGTTTCTTAATGTATATGATTAACATGTCTAGTGATGGAAAGTATGAATTAGCATCTTAATTTTTCAAGCACTATGAATATCGTCAAGGAAAATGATTTCCTGCCGGCAATGAGTAATTCTTTGTTTTTCTTTCTTGTCCACTTCTAGTAGCGTAGGCCGATTGAAACGTTTTAAGGAGTAGGCTACTTGATAGTTATTGGGGTTAATAAAAGTATGCCAGCTGTGCAAGCTTTAACAATTTGCACATCCTATCATTGATTGGCCGATTTTTAACGAGAATCGTTTTTTTTTTTAGCGTATGGCTTTTAGTGCCGGGAGTGTCCGAGGCCATGTTCGGCTCGCCAGTTTTGTAGCTGCTTCGAGGCGGACACCCAATGGGTGAGCTACACGTACCGTCGCGTGTGGAGTGTTGTCTGGGGAGGAAAGTTTGAATGTAAGGACAAGGAGTTGGAAGGTAGCGGCTGTGGCCTATAGTTAGGAACCAACCCCGGCATTTGCCTGGAAGGAAGGTGGGAAACTACAGAAGACCATCTTCAAGGTTGCCGGCGGGGGGATTCGAACCTCCTCACCTCCCGGATGTGAGCGACTGCCAGCAGTCTTGCCGTAACGACCACGGCTAACTCCCCTGGTGAGAATCATGATGATAATTTGTGACCCGAAAAGTGTTTTTTTTTTGCCGAATACCAAAGATGGAAAGAGCGTATGGTATAACTAGGAATACCTATAACAAAGAGTGTTTGTCTAAAGATCTTAAAATACAGCATTACAACACCGTAGTCAAACCGGAATGCCTGTATGCGAGTGAATGTCTCATACTGAACTACAAATTCGATAAATTAGAAGTAGCAGAAAGAAGAATTATACGCAAAATACTCGGTCCTTTAAAAACTGCAGAATTCTGGAAATTAAGAAATAATGATGAAATATATCGAAACATAGAAAACTTATTTGGAACAATACAGAAGAGGAGATTGCTATTTATTGGGCATTTGTACAGGATGGATGACAGTAGGTTAACCAAGCAGATCCTCACGTCCCTGTGGAACAAGAAGTCAACAACAACCTGGGTACAAGAAGTAAAAAAGGATTTGGAAAGAAATAATATCAGAGAAGAAGATACACCACAGAGAGATATTTTTAGGCAAATGTGCTAAAAATGGAAGGATTCCAAGGAAGGAAGGGGAAGAAAACCGGCTCGAAATGGTCCGAGGAAATGAAGAGGAAACATAGTGAGATGATGAAGGAATACTGGAGGAAGAAGAAGGAACAGCGAAAGACAAAGCATTGAAATAGGCTCGTGGTCCCTGGACGACCGAAACGAAAATAATAATAATAATAATAATAATAATAATGTTATTGGTTTTACGTCCTTTTAACTACCACGACTTTTATGTATGATATACCCTGTGTCCACCCAGCTCTCACTTCTATACAGCAACGTCGGTCTAATACTGAGCAATGTAGAGAGAGTTTCGTCGCTCCTCTAACTTCTTACTTACAGAATACAGTAAACTCCCGATTATCCGCAGAATTGACTGGCGCGGATACGACGGATAATCGAATTTCGCGGATAAGCCACAAAATTGCTGGTAATGGTTAAACAAAGGTCGAAGGCACTAAAAAACAACACAAAAGTGCTTCAAATAAGTTTATTATAGGCTACAATAAAAGGACGTACATGATAACAAAACTCAATCGATGTTATGTGTGTTATTAAAAAGTCTTGTTTACTGTTTAACAAACAAAAAAACGGTCATTTGCTTTTGCTTTTTCGTAGTGAAACACTTTTTCTTTATTTGTGATTTGAGTTTTCTCAACACCATCTTGTTACAAACTGATGCGTCGTCTTGCTCTTCAAGGTATTGAAGAATCCTGTCAATGTGTCCCAATGCTGCATCATGAGTAACGGTCCTCAGCATCAGCGTTTCCTCATTGTCTTCCGATTCAACCGATTCAATCCTTCGTACTTGATTTATGATGTTTTCATCTGTGAGGTGCTCAAAGCCCGTTTCATTGGCATCACATTCGATCCACTCAACGATATTTTCTTCATTTACATCAACACTTCCGGCAACAAAACCTTCCTTTTTTATATAAAAAATGTTCTCCTACAGGCACCGCGGATAATCCGCAATTCGGATAAACCGCCCGCGGATAATCGAGAGTTTACTGTACTGTAGATCGCATCTGGCAACTTACTACCTTGGCTTTCTGCAACTCGACTCTATTTCCTTCTTTCCCCATAAGCCTACTGAGAGAATGCACAGTCCAAGTAGGCTACTTAAAATGGACCACCTACTCAATAGTCACACTTAGTGAAAATGTTTTCAGTAGGGCCTACCATATACAATCTAAGAAAGTAGGCCTACAGGTGTTTAAAAAATAAAAGCACAGATTACAAATAACTTTTAATCACACGTAAGTGGCTTCGGTGGCGTAGTTGGACACATGCTGAACTGTTACGATCGCGGGTTCAAACCCGGCCGAAGTCGTCGGATTTTTAAGAGTGTTATAATACATTACGCGACGAGGCTATAAGGGAAATAATTAAGACACGAGTCTGTTTATAAATTACCATTATAGGCGAGTTGCATTCGACTGTTTATGTTCGACGATAATTATAACTATTTTATGTTCGAATATAAATATTCATAAATATCTGTCGGGATTTCGCAGGTTTATGTACTGAACAGAGTGCATTGGGATGCAGAGAATACCTTGTATTTGACCATTGCCTCCTCGAATACCCCGCTATGACACTCGCCACGCAGTGAAATTTAAAATAGGAGGCCGTGGAAATCAGCGCAGGTGTGATGCTGTCCTTACCTAATTGGTCACACAACTGTTTCTTGAGCTCTCAATGGTGGGAGAAACTGTTTCATAATGAAAAATAGTACTATAATGACCCTCATTATGAAACAGTTTTTGACATATAATAGACTACTGTATTTACATTTCGACATCGTCGAACATAAACTCCTTAATAACATAACTGCTGTACATTATTCACTTCTTGTTAAGCTAACGTATTCTTAATTGAGCAATACTTTTTCTCACATTGTCCGGCTCGTAGCATAGAGGCTAGCATTCTTGGCTGTCACCGGGGGGCCCGGGTTTGATTCCCGGCTCTGCCAAGAAATTTAATTCTGATCTGAGGGCTGGAACAGCGTCCACTTTGCCTTGTGATGCAAAACTGAAAAGAGGTGGGTTCGATTCCTACCTCAGCCTTCCTGGAAGGGTTTTTGATGTGTAACATCTTTCCGCTCGGTTGCTGGATAGTTTTGTGGGAGTGATTTTGAAAATTGGGGACGGAAGTGAATCGGGCGGAAGTGGTTCGAACGGAAGTGGATCGGACGGAAGTGAAGACTCACTGCCAGAAAAATGAGACGGAAGTGAAAAGGGGCGGAAGAGGATCGAACGGAAGTGGATCTGACGGAAGTGATGACGCACTGCCAGCTGGATGTACAATTGAAAATGTGTGTATTGGAAATAAGGCAGTGTGTGCTCTGTAGCGCGAGAATGTTATGGCAATACAGTAGGCAGTGCATTTAGCAGGCACTGGTTTGACGAGCACAGTGGCAAATGTTTCACCGACTTTCATTTGTCATTGATCAGTTTATGAAGCTTCACGTTCAAGGTTGAATATCACATGGGGTAGGACAAAGACGACAAATGGCATTTAAGTAAGCGGCATTATTGTCAAGCTGTGAGTGAGTAGTCAAATATTAAATGCATAACAGAATGTTGTTATATGAGTGGAATAAAAGCTGTATTTTCATCATATGTGAGACTAGGTCATTTCATGATTGTAGGAAGCCATGTTTTGATTGTTTACGACAAACTCTACGAGAGCCTTGAGAATAATGAATGTTATAGTTACTGAGGAATGTGCTCACAGTACTTGAGAGTACTGTCGACGTTGTGTGTCACTTTGTTATTATGAATTATTAATGTAAAAGGAAGGAAGCTTGTAGTTTTGCGTGTCCGTTAATCTCACGATCATGATCCACGGTACCTCCCTTTTACTTGGAATGCGAACCACAGGACATGGCATTTCAATTCGAAAATCTCACATGTATTGACCGGGAATCAAACCCGGTCTACCTTGGTGAGAGACTAACAGCTTGACCGCTGCGCCACAAATGTGACAGTAGCATATCTCCAATTCAATCTATACATTCATCATAGTACCAGTATGAAAATGGAGTGTAAATTAACATTTTAAGAATGTCCAAGCTGTGTAGTTTACGAGTAGGAAAACATGTCAGATGTTACACATCATATGCGACTGCTGTAAGGCTCGTCTTTTTTTTTCATGGTTTCCCACTTCTACTCCAGGCAAATGCCACAGCCGCTTCCTACCCAAATCCTACCTCAATTACAAATATACACACTAGTACAGATATCACAGTGAGACAGGTTATCAGACAGCTTCTACATACACCCAAGTACATGGGGCTACATGACCACGATGTCGCAAAGCCTCTAAATAATCAGCAATATTTCTTTCTCACGCATCCGACAATGTACGGTATTTAGATCGTAGGCTTTCGCGGTCGGTGTCTAGTTTATCATCTAGGCATACAGGATAGAGCCACGTCGTATATCGGTGATTTTTTCCCGACGTTTCGGCTGTCATTGCAGTAGCCTTAATCATTAATCATTAAGGCTGCTGCAATGACAGCCGAAACGTCGGGAAACAATCACTGATATACGACGCGGCTTGATCCTTTAAGCCTAGATGATAAAATGTAGGGTATTAATATTTGTACTAGCATTAGGCCCGTCGCGGCTTCGCCCGCGAATATTCTAGTTGTAAAGAGTACACTTAGCAAAATCTCAATCATGAATGCTATAACTGATTTATCCTTGGTATGAATAATCAGACTATCAATTCAGCTACTGGTGCAGTGGTTAGGGGTTTGTCATTCCTTCATAGGTATATCAGAGCGAAGTTAGTTTTCTGGGAATATCACAGACACTGTTGATTTAAGGGCCTTTAAATGTAGTTTTCGGAGACCCTTTATAGTCGGGTGAAAAATACCTTTCGTACCACACTCACACGTGAAAATTGCGTGAAATAATTCTAGAGTGCCCCTTGACCACCTTAAGCGCATTATACTGTATGTATTGTTGAATTTTACAGCTTAATTTGGTTCATAATAATAATGTTATTTGTTTTACGTCCCTTTTAACTACACTGGCTTTTAGAGACGCCTAATTTGGTTCAGTGATAACCTTATAACCGTCTGGAAACTTTCAGAGTAATGTAATAATTGGAATTGCATTGCGTCTTACAGAAGTAGATGGACCTGTGAGATTCTGTTACCATGATTACCGTGTTGCATTCTTTCATTATATCATTGTAAATATACAAGTTTTATGGTATTTATTTAATTGTGAGGCATTTAAAGAGTAATTGAGTGCGTTTCGCTTACGCATTGGGTTATGCTGAACCTGCAGGTACCCCATATGTGTAGGTTGGTGTTAATGGGGCCTTATTTTCGGAACAAAACTGGAATGGGTCCTTAGGGAGGGATATGAAAGGAATATTATTTATTCAAAGACAGAAATTACAAATGGCATCTCATTACATAGAACCAAAGGATACACACCGCTGCTTTCTGTAGCGCGTTCTCATTACTTATGAGGACATAACGTTAATACAGCGAATAGCGAAACTAATAGAACTCCTCAGGTTCAGGAAGAACATATGCTAATTTATGTGTGTTAGGATACGCAAATATAGCCCAATCCTCTGCAGTTTAATCCATCCTGTAATTAACTACCAGGATGTCACTATGACCTCGTGCTCTGTACACAAATGAAGTAAATTATATTTAAGTACACGAATTAATAAATCAACGAGTGTATGTTTTTCTTAAAAAAAACAAATGACACTGTTCTTATTTCTTGTTGACATCATTTAATATTACATTACTATTGCAGTAATAAGAGGTCTGCCGAAGACAACGGAAGAGGATGACAATAGCGTTTTAATGACAGTTCTCGTTCCGCATGTGTTGTCGGTATTCTTCCCAACAGATGGAGATGCCTTACAAAAGAAGGGGGATAACCAGAAATCACAGCCCCCTATTGTGGACAGAGAGACACGACCCGCTTGGTGCCTGCAATCGCAGGGGGCGTAGACTTCTTCCTACGGTTGCTTAGCTACTGTACAGTTTCAACTAGCGTCGTTACGTAATGCGGGTTCATTAAGGACGCTTTATAGATCATGAGGGACCATTACGAAGAACTTGCTCTCAATTACTGCATATTCAATCCGTTTCCTTGCTAGCAAAATAAGGTACACTTATGGCGGCATAATAAAATAGACTTGAATGGTTTTCTTTTGCTGTTACGCAGTGCTAGACAAATGTACTTAACTCATAAATAAATGAGGACATCATGGAGTTACATCATGATTGCTCGGATGAAGCAATGTCCTTTCTTGTCTCTGACCATTTTTCAATTGTTGAAAGAAAATCTTAAAAGAGGACCTTCTAAAAATGGATTGGAACGCAGCCAGATGTGATACCTCGCAGAAGGGAATGCAGTCTATAATGACCCTTGATAAATTTAATTGCACATCTCTGTCAATCACTAATTAGAGGAACAGTACCTTCTATAATTAGTTTCTAATTAATGCTTTGTAAACAAATATAATTATACAAACCTCATTCCTATGATGGAATACCGTTTTATCTCACAGTTTCTGGATGAAAAGCCCTTGATTGATGGAATGTAGCTCGTTCGACAGATAAAAGTGCAAGTAGTCTGTTATGTGAGAGGACACTGGTTTTATATCAGCTGTAATACTAGGAACTATACAATTATAGTTAGATAACGTCGTAGGTAACTTATAGGTCTATTGTTCTACAATATAAACATTGTAATATTTCAAAACCTTTGTCTTTATGTTGGCTTCTATTTGTAGGCCTATTAATATTGTGAGTACTCATAAGGTACTTATCCTTCTGATTGGGATTTAATGGAGAGTAATTTCTAACTTTTGAGACATTGTTGATATTCTTCTTCTTCTTTTCTTCCTTCTTTCTTTCTTTCTTTCTTTCTTTCTTTCTCGACGATTGAGCAAATTATGGACTACATAGGTCAACCAAAATGGTTTTCAGCTTGAAGATTTTATTATTATTATTATTATTATTATTATTGAGAGCCTCCGTGGCTTAGGTGGTAGCACTTCGGCCTCTCACCGCTGGGTCCGTGGTTCAAATCCCGGTCACTCCATGTGAGATCTGTGCTGGACAAAACGAAGGTAGACAGGTTTTTCTCCGGGTATTCCGGTTTTTCCAGTCAAAAATTTCATTCCAGCAACACTCTCCACTATCATCTGTCATTCATTTAATCATTGCCTCAGGGGAGTGCGACAAGCTTCGGCAGCCGGCACAGTTCATATCCTCGCCGTTAGTTGGGGGGCTTCATTCATTCCATCCCTGACCTGGTCGGTCGACTGGAAGTAGGATGTGGAGTTTCATTATTATTATTGTTCTTGTTGTAACTGCGTTTCAGGGCTTGCGAAATCGTGGTCATTTAGTCACGTGTACTTGTGTGAGTGTAAGATTTTGTCTGATAGCTTGCATTACTGTGATGTCTCTAATAGTGTGTGTATTTGTAATTGGTGCTAGGATTCGGAAGGAGGCGGCCGAGGCTTCTAGTTAGGAACCATCCTAGCATTTGCCTGAAGTACAGTAGAAGTGAGAAACCACTTCTAAGATGACTGAGGTAAGAATCGAACCCACCTCTTCTGATTTCTACCTAACAAGACTGAGTGAACCCCGTTCCAACCGCAGACCGGAATTTAATATTTTGGCACTGTTGGAATCGAACCTTATGAGTTCGATTCGGGGATGACTGCCAACAATGCTAGCCACTACACCACGAGGTAGATACTTTTGAGACTAACCTAACTAGTAGCACCTCACAATGAATTTTAACATAGACTGGGGTTCCCTGTGTTCCTTCTTAAGACAGCCAATAATTAGTAATTTTTTTCTTTATAGCCTTTTCTGAAGAAAAGCCTGGACATGAGATAAATTTCATCGCAATGAGTTTTGAGTAGTTTGGCGCATATCTTAAAAAGACTACAATACAATGTTTCTCAAACATACTTGGAGATATATGAGAGAGAAGGAGAGATGAGACAGGAGCCATATCGTAAAACCATAACTCAAACGCCAATCGAACAAATGGCATCATTGCGGTTGACCACGAAAACCACCACAGCTATTTGAAAGTTTTGGTGAATCTCGCTTCCGACTGCGATGGCATAAATTAGTGTATAATCGCATGCCAAGAACAGCAGCATTTGTGATCTAGCGACTTTTCCGAAAATTTGGCGCCAAAATATTTAAAATTTGGTATTGTTACAATATAAGGATTTAGCAACTGTTCGAACTTCCGCTAGCGGCGAAAATGAAATCTCGATTGATACCATTGGAATATAGTGACTTCTGACGATTCTTTTTAAAAGAGAGTTTGCAATACTGAGCTACATTAGGCTACTGTTCAGATTTTGGAACAAAACCTACCACTAGCATTGTGAAAAACGCGACGATACTTTCTGCAGAAACTGTTATCATATTATGTGTGGCTGATTTGTAAGCTGTGTGGGAGTGGGAAGATGTATCCAGCATACCAGGTGCTTAACCTGCATTTCGTGTTAGGAGGGGTGCAAGGAAAGAGGGTTCCCAAAGTAAAAGGAAACGAATCGAATCCAGGTTACAGCGGGGTGGAATTTTCACCTGAAAAATCACGTAGCGTCAGGAAGGGCATCCGGCCTTAAGTCCCCGGCCAAAACCAAAATGAGCCTGATTGGCTCCGGCGACCCCAATTAATTGGGAAAAGCCGAAGAAAGTTAAAAGGAATCGAACAGTAATAAATTATTGATTTTCGTTAATTCAATCAAAAATATAAAAATACTGCACTTATTTCCTTCTTTACTTCTTCCCTAATTTTGTTTTGTTTATTTATTTGTGTATTTATTTATTTATTTATGTATTTATTTATTTATTTATTTATTTTTCTTCTTCTTTTCGAATCACCCACTTTGGGGTAGCCTACGCCAGATCAATCACTTCTTAGATACTTGTGCTCTTCTTTTTTCCCAATACTTCTTCATTCTATCTGTTCTCCTCTTCCTTTCTTCTTGTGATATCTGCATCGGTTTTCTGGTGTCGAATCTGGCTTGGAACTTCTTAGTGTTGTCTTTGGTCATGGTTTTGGTTATTTATTTACATATGTATTTTTAACCTCATTTCTGTGAGAAAAAATTGCAAACCAATTCTAAAGGATGCCAAGGTGATTGGAGAGTTGATGTTACCAGATATGAATATAGTAGAGAAATGAGGATAGAGAGTTTTATCAGCTCTTTCTGACCACAAGGCGTTTCTGAGTCGGAGTCTACTTGAGATAGCTGGCTTTTCTTCCTCGGTGATAGTCATCCCACCGAGTAGGCCTGCTAACAATTCTAGACAATACTACGCTTCGTTAATCTTGCAGATTCCGTAGTTCCAACACGGATAAACCTTGAATTATGCCCATGGAATTATAGACAACTGATTAGTAAACTATTAACATTATTACGTTCAGTAAGCCTAAACTACGTGCACTTTAATATAACAATGTATAATTTGACCTCATAAAGGAGGGTTTCTGGAAGGGTCCGGACCCGATTTATCCTCTCCATCAGTGCACCATTGCACCATACACTGCTGTAACAATCCCTTGAATAAAGGAACCAATTTTTAGCCTTATTTCATTTATGGAAAAATAGGTTTATGAGATCACCTTTTGCCCGTGTGTGTCTTTGTGCGCATGTGTGTCGGTCTCCCCCTGATAAGATCTAAACGACTGGAGTGATTTGAATGAAACTCGGTAAGGAATAAGTGCTATTTTGTCCAACCCCGACCGTGCCCTACAAATTTTATTACGTCTCACGAATCCAACATGGCGGCTGTGCGAAATATTTCACCAGCATTCAATATCTCGGAAACTATTACTGATATCACCCTGAAATCCTGTATGGTGATAAAGGGCACTACTAGAAGTTTGTCAATGTGACTTTCAAAATCCTGTTAACTACCAAACTAACATGGCGGCCAAGCGAATTTGAAACATTTAGATAGACTTTTCTCGAGATTTAACCTACTGAACGCAGTGAAACTTGTTTCTACACATTGCAATGCACTGACATCTAATTTAGTTCAATAGGGATGTATAGAACTAGCACCGATAGAGCGCACTGCTGTTGTACTGGGTAGGCGCAAGGCGCTCTTCATTTGTCTCCTGTGTTCTCATGCCGCTAATATCCACGAATTTAAGTTGTTTAAATGGCTATTTTCGTGACTATGCCGAGCTATTGCAGTGTTCCGCTTTGCAAAAATCAGGGAAATCCGATTTCGTGTCACCAATTTTCACAAAATAAAGAAATGAGGAAGAAATGGTTACATGCTATTAGAAGGAAACATTTCGGTGAAGAAAATCTGACCGAAAATATTGAAGTGTGTTCCCATCGTTTTCAACTCGATGACTTCACGAAAACTGTGTTGGGCAAGTGTGATTTACAAAGGGAAATAATTCCTACCTATAAACTGAATAGACATATCGATAACAACCACTGAATTTATGCGTTTGTATTTGAAGGTGAGAGAGCAAGATTAAAACCGGGCACTGTTCCATCGCTTTATCTGCGGACCACGAACACAACAAAAATAAGGAAGAGGCCATACACAAGAAAATTGCCAGTTTACCACGATAAGCCTACAATATCGGAATCTGCATAAATTATCTCCATTGAAGTACGGTACGGGAAGAAATCGTCAATATACAGGAAGAAGTGAATGTAACATTTGTGACTCCCATTTTCAAAGGCATCAATACTCGGACAAATACTTCAAGAATAAATGTCACCACATTAACAGTCAAAAACGTATTATGGTTGGTTTCTTGTAATCAGAATTAATCGTCAACTTACATCTGCCCGACGGAGAATGTGGTACCGGTAGTGACTGACTTCTACATTCTTGAGTCATAGGCCTAAGTTAGCCAGATGAATGGAAACAGTTCATGGCCTTAAAACAGTGATTCTCAAACTTTTTAAATACTGTACCCCTAAGTCGTTTCCAAGGGGTACGGAAACGATTTGTATTAAGAAATTGACAAATTACAAAAGAACCAAACGTTGCGATGCATTTTGAGGTAAACATTACCGGTATCAATTTTCTTTGATTATGTTTACCTTAAAACAAGACCGTTTCATGTACGCTATCAACCAAAAAACAACACGAATCGAAGTCTATAAGCAAGGGGAGCCAGTGAATATTTAAATCTCTATTTATAAAAGGAAGATTATAGTTTTACGTGACCATTAATCATAAGGCACAGAGGACTTCCTCTTTACGTGGAATCCGAACAGGACAAGGCATTTCACTTTGAAAATCTCACATGCATTGACCGGGAAATCTCTATTTATGATTTAAGTCTTATGCAGATATAGGCTATTTATCAATATAGGCCTACAATACTCAAGCATGCTGACTCCTATTCATAATTTGAATAATAAAGCGTGTTAGAATTTTGTTATTACCGCTGTAGCCTACTAATTCTTCCCTCCTCCCACTAGTTTTAGCGCCTCTAGTCCGTAGCTCATTTTACAGCTGTTTAACGCTTAAACGCTGAAAATCGTTCATAATATATTAGATGATATACCTTTGGAATTAATTAACATAGTCTTGGAGTAAAATTAGAGAAGATATAATTTACTTTAGCTTAGAAAACTCGGTCACAATCTTTACATTCCTCGTAGCTGACTGGGGGAAACATAGGACGATCGCCTTGCGCTTACCCAGTACTACACGAGCGCTATCTGGCGCGAACTTTCTCAGGCTACATCCCTATTGTTTACATACCCTCATGATGGCGGCTGTGCGAAATTTTAAAATTACGTTTTTATTTCTTGTGTCCTAATCATGCTATCGAATTCAACATTAGAATAACGAACCTACGCAATAATCCTCATCTAATAGTACATAACTCTAACATATACTAAAACCTAACAAGGCGACCATCCGAAATTTTTAGACGGTTTTCAATATCTATTAATCTATGACAGCAATCAAACTGAAATTTTGTATGTTGGTTGAGGTAATTAACATAAGTAGGATATATTAAAATAGGCTATACAGTTCTTCACGGACGTACTTGTTGGTATTCTTGTATCAGTTTTTAAATACATGGCTACCACCATTTAAGTTCCAGAGCATACATTTCGTTCACGGGTTGGCAATGCGAAATAAAAATAAATTAATTTTTGTAGGCATGTAGCATATAAAAACAAGGTAACCGCCATGGGCGAGGAAAGGTGCCATAGCTGAGGCTAGCCAGGCCCATTTAATTATACCGTGACCAAGTCCGGAGTCATTACTGAGATATTAATTCATCGTCTTGCTCCCATTGTTGATATTTATTAATATAACTGGAGGTGGATGCACAAACTACTCGCACGTGCACTCACAATGTAACAACCACGAACGATGGCTCAATAATAAATCAGTGCATTATTAATACACCTGGTGGTGGATGCGTGAACTGCTCGCGTTTGCATTCTTATGTGAACTATGGCTCAATAATCACCGCATAATTAATACAACTGGTGGTGAGTGCGTGATCTGCTTGCTTGTGCATTCACAATGTAACATATGTGATCTGTGGCTCAATAATCAGCGCATAATAGGTGATGGGTGCGCGATCTGCTCGTGTGTGCATTCACAATGTAACATGTGTGATCTGTGGCTCACTAATCAGCGCATAATAGGTGATGGGTGCGCGATCTGCTCGTGTGTGCATTCACAATGTAACATGTGTGATCTGTGGCTCACTAATCAGCGCATAATAGGTGATGGGTGCGCGATCTGCTCGTGTGTGCATTCACAATGTAACATGTGTGATCTGTGGCTCAATAATCAGCGCATAATAGGTGAAGGGTGTGCGATCTGCTCGTGTGTGCATTCACAATGTAACATGTGTGATCTGTGGCTCACTAATCAGCGTATAATAGGTGGTGGGTGCGCGATCTGCTCGTGTGTGCATTCACAATGTAACATGTGTGATCTGTGGCTCAATAATCAGCGCATAATAGGTGATGGGTGCGCGATCTGCTCGTGTGTGCATTCACAATGTAACATGTGTGATCTGTGGCTCACTAATCAGCGCATAATACGTGGTGGGTGTGCGATTTGCTCGTGTGTGCATTCACAATGTAACATGTGTGATCTGTGGCTCAATAATCAGCGCATAATAGGTGAAGGGTGTGCGATCTGTCCGTGTGTGCATTCACAATGTAACATGTGTGATCTGTGGCTCACTAATCAGCACATAATAGGTGATGGGTGCGCGATCTGCTCGTGTGTGCATTCACAATGTAACATGTGTGATCTGTGGCTCACTAATCAGCGCATAATAGGTGATGGGTACGCGATCTGCTCGTGTGTGCATTCACAATGTAACATGTGTGATCTGTGGCTCACTAATCAGCGCATAATAGGTGATGGGTGTGCGATCTGCTCGTGTGTGCATTCACAATGTAACATGTGTGATCTGTGGCTCACTAATCAGCGCATAATAGGTGATGGGTGTGCGATCTGCTCGTGTGTGCATTCACAATGTAACATGTGTGATCTGTGGCTCACTAATCAGCGCATAATAGGTGATGGGTACGTGATCTGCTCGTGTGTGCATTCACAATGTAACATGTGTGATCTGTGGCTCACTAATCAGCGCATAATAGGTGATGGGTGCGCGATCTGCTCGTGTGTGCATTCACAATGTAACATGTGTGATCTGTGGCTCACTAATCAGCGCATAATAGGTGATGGGTGTGCGATCTGCTCGTGTGTGCATTCACAATGTATCATGTGTGATCTGTGGCTCACTAATCAGCGCATAATAGGTGATGGGTGCGCGATCTGCTCGTGTGTGCATTCACAATGTAACATGTGTGATCTGTGGCTCACTAATCAGCGCATAATAGGTGATGGGTGCGCGATCTGCTCGTGTGTGCATTCACAATGTAACATGTGTGATCTGTGGCTCAATAATCAGCGCATAATAGGTGAAGGGTGCGCGATCTGCTCGTGTGTGCATTCACAATGTAACATGTGTGATCTGTGGCTCACTAATCAGCGCATAATAGGTGATGGGTGTGCGATCTGCTCGTGTGTGCATTCACAATGTATCATGTGTGATCTGTGGCTCACTAATCAGCGCATAATAGGTGATGGGTGCGCGATCTGCTCGTGTGTGCATTCACAATGTAACATGTGTGATCTGTGGCTCACTAATCAGCGCATAATAGGTGATGGGTGCGCGATCTGCTCGTGTGTGCATTCACAATGTAACATGTGTGATCTGTGGCTCACTAATCAGCGCATAATAGGTGATGGGTGTGCGATCTGCTCGTGTGTGCATTCACAATGTAACATGTGTGATCTGTGGCTCACTAATCAGCGCATAATAGGTGATGGGTGTGCGATCTGCTCGTGTGTGCATTCACAATGTAACATGTGTGATCTGTGGCTCACTAATCAGCGCATAATAGGTGATGGGTGTGCGATCTGCTCGTGTGTGCATTCACAATGTAACATGTGTGATCTGTGGCTCACTAATCAGCGCATAATAGGTGATGGGTACGTGATCTGCTCGTGTGTGCATTCACAATGTAACATGTGTGATCTGTGGCTCACTAATCAGCGCATAATAGGTGATGGGTGCGCGATCTGCTCGTGTGTGCATTCACAATGTAACATGTGTGATCTGTGGCTCACTAATCAGCGCATAATAGGTGATGGGTGTGCGATCTGCTCGTGTGTGCATTCACAATGTATCATGTGTGATCTGTGGCTCACTAATCAGCGCATAATAGGTGATGGGTGCGCGATCTGCTCGTGTGTGCATTCACAATGTAACATGTGTGATCTGTGGCTCACTAATCAGCGCATAATAGGTGATGGGTGCGCGATCTGCTCGTGTGTGCATTCACAATGTAACATGTGTGATCTGTGGCTCAATAATCAGCGCATAATAGGTGAAGGGTGCGCGATCTGCTCGTGTGTGCATTCACAATGTAACATGTGTGATCTGTGGCTCACTAATCAGCGCATAATAGGTGATGGGTGTGCGATCTGCTCGTGTGTGCATTCACAATGTATCATGTGTGATCTGTGGCTCACTAATCAGCGCATAATAGGTGATGGGTGCGCGATCTGCTCGTGTGTGCATTCACAATGTAACATGTGTGATCTGTGGCTCACTAATCAGCGCATAATAGGTGATGGGTGCGCGATCTGCTCGTGTGTGCATTCACAATGTAACATGTGTGATCTGTGGCTCACTAATCAGCGCATAATAGGTGATGGGTGTGCGATCTGCTCGTGTGTGCATTCACAATGTAACATGTGTGATCTGTGGCTCACTAATCAGCGCATAATAAGTGATGGGTACGCGATCTGCTCGTGTGTGCATTCACAATGTAACATGTGTGATCTGTGGCTCACTAATCAGCGCATAATAGGTGATGGGTGTGCGATCTGCTCGTGTGTGCATTCACAATGTAACATGTGTGATCTGTGGCTCACTAATCAGCGCATAATAGGTGATGGGTACGTGATCTGCTCGTGTGTGCATTCACAATGTAACATGTGTGATCTGTGGCTCACTAATCAGCGCATAATAGGTGATGGGTGCGCGATCTGCTCGTGTGTGCATTCACAATGTAACATGTGTGATCTGTGGCTCACTAATCAGCGCATAATAGGTGATGGGTGTGCGATCTGCTCGTGTGTGCATTCACAATGTATCATGTGTGATCTGTGGCTCACTAATCAGCGCATAATAGGTGATGGGTGCGCGATCTGCTCGTGTGTGCATTCACAATGTAACATGTGTGATCTGTGGCTCACTAATCAGCGCATAATAGGTGATGGGTGCGCGATCTGCTCGTGTGTGCATTCACAATGTAACATGTGTGATCTGTGGCTCAATAATCAGCGCATAATAGCTGAAGGGTGCGCGATCTGCTCGTGTGTGCATTCACAATGTAACATGTGTGATCTGTGGCTCACTAATCAGCGTATAACAGGTGGTGGGTGCGCGATCTGCTCGTGTGTGCATTCACAATGTAACATGCGTGATCTGTGGCTCAATAATCAGCGCATAATAGGTAATGGGTGCGCGATCTGCTCGTGTGTGCATTCACAATGTAACATGTGTGATCTGTGGCTCACTAATCAGCGCATAATAGGTGGTGGGTGTGCGATCTGCTCGTGTGTGCATTCACAGTGTAACATATGTGATATGTGGCTCAATAATCAGCGCATAATAGGTGATGGGTGCGTGATCTGCACGCGTGTGATTTCACAATGTAACATATGTGATATGTGGCTCAACAATCAGCGCATAATAGGTGATGGGTGCGCCATCTGCACGCGTGTGCATTCACAATGTAACATATGTGATCTGTGGCTCACTAATCAGCGCATAATAGGTGATGGGTACGTGATCTGCTCGTGTGTGCATTCACAATGTAACATGTGTGATCTGTGGCTCACTAATCAGCGCATAATAGGTGATGGGTGCGCGATCTGCTCGTGTGTGCATTCACAATGTAACATGTGTGATCTGTGGCTCACTAATCAGCGCATAATAGGTGATGGGTGTGCGATCTGCTCGTGTGTGCATTCACAATGTATCATGTGTGATCTGTGGCTCACTAATCAGCGCATAATAGGTGATGGGTGCGCGATCTGCTCGTGTGTGCATTCACAATGTAACATGTGTGATCTGTGGCTCACTAATCAGCGCATAATAGGTGATGGGTGCGCGATCTGCTCGTGTGTGCATTCACAATGTAACATGTGTGATCTGTGGCTCAATAATCAGCGCATAATAGCTGAAGGGTGCGCGATCTGCTCGTGTGTGCATTCACAATGTAACATGTGTGATCTGTGGCTCACTAATCAGCGTATAACAGGTGGTGGGTGCGCGATCTGCTCGTGTGTGCATTCACAATGTAACATGCGTGATCTGTGGCTCAATAATCAGCGCATAATAGGTAATGGGTGCGCGATCTGCTCGTGTGTGCATTCACAATGTAACATGTGTGATCTGTGGCTCACTAATCAGCGCATAATAGGTGGTGGGTGTGCGATCTGCTCGTGTGTGCATTCACAGTGTAACATATGTGATATGTGGCTCAATAATCAGCGCATAATAGGTGATGGGTGCGTGATCTGCACGCGTGTGATTTCACAATGTAACATATGTGATATGTGGCTCAACAATCAGCGCATAATAGGTGATGGGTGCGCCATCTGCACGCGTGTGCATTCACAATGTAACATATGTGATCTGTGGCTCAATAATTTGCGCATAATTAATACACCTGGTGATGAGTGCGCGAACTATTCGCGGACGACTGTGTAATATTTAGAAAAGTCAATAATCAAGTTGACACTGCGCTCCTCCAACAAGACTTGGAACGTATTGAATGCTGGGTTATCCGAAATAACATGAGGATAAGTGCAGAAAAAAGTAAATGCCTGTCTTTTACTATCAGCAGAAAAGGGCCAATAGCTGATTATAAATTAGGAAACAAAATTATTCCTCGATGGAGTCATGCAGCTATCTCGGGATTGCCATAAATAAAAAGTTACACTGGGGTGAGCACGTTGAGAGCGTTGCTAATAAGGCACAAAAGTCGTTATACTTCGTTATGAGAAACATGAAGGGTAGCAGTATTCAGGCCAAAGAATTGGCTTACAAATGTCTTGTGAGACCAATTTTGGAATACGCCACGAGTGTGTGGGAGCCCTACCAATCAACTCTAACGAACAAATTGGAGATGGTGCAAAGGAAAGCTGCAAGATTCGTACTTGGCAAATTCTCCCTAACTGATAGTGTCTCTGACATGTTAAAGTAATTGAGTTGGGAATTCCTGCACAGTAGAAGACATAAAAGAAGACTCCAGGAGATGTACAAAGCATACACAGGGGAGCCGGCCTGGAATGAGTTGCGAAACAGAATGCATGATCCAGATTATATGGGTAGGAGAGATCACGAATACAAAATTAGGCCCATCATTCAAAAAACAAACTTAGCTAAGTATTATTTTATAAACAGGGGTATTCAAACATGGAATGAGTTACCTGAAGAAGTCTTAGAACCTTTTCCTAACAGTTTAAAAGTTTTCAAGAAGAAATTAAATGTTGCATTCAGGATATCCAGAGACAATATGGAGAGAAATTGAGATATAGGCAGCATGTACATATCTTGTTACCATCAGGTTTTGCCTAACTGTAACAGTACCTATTAATAAATGAAGTAACATATGTGAACTGTGGCTCAACAATCAGCGCCTTTATTATACAAGAGAAGTCTTTATTTTGATTTCACAAAATAAGGATAGCCTTCTCAATGTAATTCCATTGCTTGTACTAATAGAATGTAATATTAGGAGTCACAGTCCAAACATGCAGCAGACGGCATAAATCACACTCATGCAATGCGCAGAATGGAGACGATGAGCGGCCTGTCTGGTATGTGTCTCCATTGTAAACTAATATCACAAATACTGCTTCTTCCAGCATAAAACACTTGCACTTTTCAAATATTACAAATTACACTAGGCAGGTGAGATATCACAGTTATTGTTCTTGTCGTTTTATTTGAGGGGCTTGGAAATCGTGGTCATTAAACCACTTCCAGGATGGCTGACGTGGAAATCGAACCCAGATCTTCTTAGTTTTGTCTCACAAGGCTGAGAGTGCCCCATTCCAGCCCTCAGACCAGAATTATATTTCTTCACAGAGCCGGGAATCAAGCCCGGATATCCTGGGCGACAGGTAGCCACTATGTGTTATATACACTGTATAGGCTAGTTACTCCATCTAATCTAATTGGGCAAACGCGTGTTGACCGACTGAAAAACATACATTGGTGTTTTAAATTCTCTCTTAGAGTTAATAATACTGTGCACACCTCTCTATATGATTTTAATATTTCTTCTGAATTATCCAAATAAATACTCTATTTTGGAATAGAAATAACCTATGCTATAAACCGAAAAAAGAAAACCTTGGCACTACAGCCCATGAAGGGCCTAGGCCTACCAAGCGACCACTGCCCATCCATTTGGCCTGCAGATATTGGGGTGACGCGTGATCCGCGCATCATGTCCCCTCGGCCGTTACCCTTGGTTTTCGTGATCGGGGCGCTACTTCACTGTCAGACAGCTACCCAATTGTCCTCACGAGGCTGAATGCACCCCGTTCCAGCCCTCACGTCAGTTTCTAAAATCCCTGACGGAGCCGGGAATCGAACCTGGGGCCTCCGAGTGAGAGGCAGGTGCGCTACCCCAACACCACGGGGCCGGCATGCTATAAACCGAGAATGATGTCTAAAGTGAAGTGTCGTCTCACGCACGGAGCATTATCCTAATAAGACTTAAAGTACCAATCACACCACGATTTCTTTGCTAAACCCGATGCTTGTTCTACGAACTTCAACAATGTGCAATTAATAAGCAGTGCACAGACATATTCTTGCTCTCAAGTCAGGACGCAAGTTTTTATACCTCATCAGTAATTGTTATTATAGATCGTGGGACTGCGACACGTCTATTCTTGGAGTAGTCAACTGGAGTGTCGTTGGGAACAGTAAGCTAAATGTCTTACTTTATGAAGAATATGCATTACATTTAGTCACGTAGAGACTATTAAATTACAAAAGCAGGGATACATCGACAGACGATGGGAACGGCAACTTTATCTATAAATATGGAAACTTCATGACTGGAATAACTTTATGGCAGAAGATCCCAGTATTCTTGAGTTGACCAAAAGTGGGCATTGGCGAATTCTGTATTCATCTTCCTAATTTGGTAAGTATTACGCCAGCCTCTGTTATACAGACAATCACGTGGTGGATGTTTGTCCCTAGAAGTTCTCCAACTCAAAAGATCCACGCCATTATGGCAGAGGACATGCGATTGTCATTATTATTATTATTATTATTATTATTATTATTATTATTATTATTATTATGACACATTCATTTCCAATCAAAGAAAATGGTGAGTTCACAAGACGACACAATTATGAACTCGACTCTCATGTAGAAAAGATCATGGACACCTTTCGTAAGAGAAGGATAGTTTTCTATGGCCACATTGCTCGTATGACTTCTACAAGGTTGAGCAATAGGATCTTCATTTTTCTTCTTGACAAGAAAACCAAGGCGGCGTTGGTCACCTAAGTAGAAAAAGATCTGCGTGAAGTGAGAATAACCCAGGAGGATATCCAGAAACGTGTTCCACTAAAGTCGAAACTCCAAGATCATCATGGATTCCAAGAAAAGCCAAAACTAATAAAAACTGGCAAGACTGAAGCGAGGAAGGAACAGCATAGGAAACGAATGCGGGAATACTGGGCGAACGTTAAGGCCCAAGCGCAAAGACATGGAAAAGGGCTGTTGAAATAGCGTGGTCGGTAGATGCCGAAACTACAGCAAGAAGATGACACATTCATTACACCACATCAGTAGGTACAAATCAACATATCGTCGGCTTGTTTGCAAGACAGTATGGCAATTTCTCTTAGGGTGGCACATTAAGAAACGAGCGAACTACGGAACAGGTTTCCAAGATGACGGCCTTCTGCATGATGAGATATAGAACAGGATGTATTCCCAATTTTCCTAGGATGTGAGCCAATGATTTAGGGATGATGCCGGTAGAAGAGATGATTATGGGTGGAACCACAATACTTTCCTGTCACCACATTTGTCGTATTTCCTCAGCCAAGGGCAGATACTTGGTGATTTTCTCACTGCAGGTTTGTTGCAGATTAGGGGAATCGGTCACTGCGATATCAATGAAAAAGGTTCTCATCCGCACCTCGTCCACAAGAATGACATCTGGCCGATTCGCTGGTATGGTTTTATCAGTAATAATAATTGATCTGTCCTATATCAACTTGTGAGTAGGATATTCCAAAACGGCTTCAGGAATATAGCCTATTTTGGGCGGCTTCGGTAGCGTAGTTGGTAGTATGCTGAGCTTCTATGCCCAAGGTCGCGGGTTCAAACCGGGCCGAAGTCGTCGGATTTTTAAGAGTGTTAAAAATCCCTCAGTATGCGTTCCTTCAGAGGGAAAGTAAAGCCGGTGGGCACATGTCATAGATTTTTGGCATTTAAAAGAACCTTCCACTAATTAAACTTGTGTGAAGATTATATTTAACTGACGCTCTAAGGATCCAACGTTCGTCGCCAGGAGCCGTCTGTGGTGGCATCTAGTAACCAAGTTCAGAACTAATTGGTCGTTGACGGGGGCGTTTGGTAGCAAAAGTTGGAACTACTTGAAAATCTAATGTCTACAGTCCTTACTTGAATTAAAAACAGATACACACTAATACAGCCATCACAATTAACACCGGTTATCAGGCAGATTCTACACACACCCAAAGTACACGGGGCTACATGACCGTGTTGTCACAGCACCTAAACTGAGGAACCAACCAAACATACTTATAATAAGGCAAATTATTTTTAGATAATAAGTACTTTTGAGGAAGGTGTAAATGCACTATTTTGACGACTTGGTTGTGCCTTTTCATGTAATCAGTACAGGAGTTTTCTTGGCAGCCTCCTGTTATATGTTGGATTGTTTCTGCTTCTAGTTGGCATTTTCAGCATTTATCATCCTGTATATTTGCCCTAACTATATATATAAGGTAGTTTTTGGCAGCCACAATCTGACCCTGGATTGCAACCATGAATCCTTTGGTCTCGGTGAATAGCTCCGCATGAGTCAACCAGCTGTTCTACGCAACACTGTCAACATGCTTCTGGTTGCTTCCTACGTCCACTGCTGAAGCTTGATGGCTGTATATTCCTCATTGGTGGCTACCTGTAGCCTATATCCCTTACGTGAAGAAGATCCACTTGTCATCTGCCTTGACAGCAGCTTGATGTATGAAAGAGTCATGTCTGTTTAGAAAGTATTATTATTACTAGCGGACCCGTGCGAGAACTCTCGCATGTGTATAAATCACCCGCCTGACTTTAGTGTTATGCGGGCTTCTATAAATATGTTTAATTGATTAAACACCTGGTGAGTTAGCCGTGGTCGTTACGGCATGACTGCTGGCAGTCGCTCACATTCGGGAGGCGAGGAGGTTCGAATCCCCCCGCCGGCAACCTTGAAGATGGTCTTCTGAGGTTTCCCATCTTCCTTCCAGGCAAATGCCGGGGTGGTCCCTAACTATAGGCCACAGCCGCTACCTTCCAACTCCTCGTCCTTACATTCCAACTTTCCTCGCCAACGGTACTTGTAGCTCACCCATTGGGTGTTCATCTCAAAGCAGCTACAAAAACTGGCGAGCCGAACATGTCCTCGGACACTCCCGGCACCAAAAGCCATACGCTAAAAAAAATTGTTTAAACGCACTTTTTAAACAAATTGCCTATAGCCTATTTATGAAATCAGAGTGCAATTCATCACTGCTGCTGGTTTGTGTGCGCCCCATGTGTACATACTACCTGCCTGGCCCTAGTGCTATCCGGGATGTACGCGACACAGTTCTGCCAGAGGCTATCGTCGTGTTTATTTGTTTAAAAGTACTTTTTAAACAAATACATATATTTCCGTTGACTTTTCAAGAAATGCAAGAATTTTCCTGTACTATTGAGACGATTTGGAAGATTTTGGTACAAACCACGCCTTCTAACTCCCTCTGGTTTATGAGCCTGAGTTTTGTGAAACATACAACTTAGCGTATTATATATATATATACAGAGTGGTCCACCAGCCCCTTATTATTTAGTTTTATGAAACCCAACTAACATTGCATTTCTCCCGATGGTCGATATTACTTTGCACTCGACTGTGTGACAGCAATGGAATTGGGTCATGGGTCTAGCAAAGAAAAACCGACCGTAAACCTTTCCCCACCAATTACTATGGCCCATTCTACTAACATATGACTTATTGCTTCGTATCCTGGCGCAGTCAGCTGGCATTTGAGGGTGCACAAATGCGAGGGAGCCGTGTTAGTAGATTTACTGGCACGTTGAAGATCCCCTTCGGAGCAAAATTCCGGCTCCCCGACGTATCTAAAAGCCAGAGTAGTTAAAACGGACGTAAAACCAATAACGCTTTAATTATCTGTATTTACTGTATGTTTGGGGCAGATGAACTCGTAGTTCCGCCCCTTAAAACCGCACTAACTAACTATTACTGTATGTGTATAGCAAGCGCTTTTCGCACAGACGCCGTTGAAAGAAATTATAGTTTCGGTCTGATGTATTTATTCGTGAGCCTACCCACATAGGCCTAACAAATCTATTTGTTATGTGGGTCGTCTGAGTGAGTCGGAGTTTTCCTTTAAACAAAGGTGGTCAAAATTTCGAACACTTGCTACCTTGAATAGGCTATACAGGATACCTTGCTTTCGTTCTACAGATCATTATGTCGTCGTCCAATCTGGCTGCGTACCATCGGATAAGTACGGTCCTTTTCAGGACCAAATAAAAAATCACTCGTTGGAACAGATAGATATGCGTCCATAATACATCCACAATAAACGACATTAAGCAAAAAAAAAATTGTACTAGTTCAAGGTTCGAACCTACTGCAATGCGACTTCATTGACGCTACTCTAGCAATTCTTGATTTAGCCACCATAGATTCCGAGAACCATGGTGTATTGCTGGCACGTATTGAAACTATTCGTAGACACTTCCTGTCCAAACGTAAGAATGTGTTAATCGGAGCTCTGATCGTTTCAATCATGCATTATATTTGAGATCATTGAAATAACACTGCCACTATTGATTTCTACTAGGCTATATTCGCGAGCATGTACTCAACGGTAAAGTTGTACTATGGACGTATAGGAGCATGTACTAATGTTTTTAGGATGACTGTGATATACGCGTTAGTTGGGTTGCCTTAAAAAAAATACGGGGCTGGTGGACCACACTGTACAGTATTGAACCCTTATTGATCTTCGATAAATAAGTATTCATATTTATTATTATTATTACTACGGCCCAGGCAGCACATAAGGAAGTCGACTTGGATATTAGGGAGGCCAGCATTTCGTAATGGTTGCAACAGAAGCTGAGTTGGTAGCTATTCCTGGGGACGGCCAGAATTAGTCGAGTTCAAGGCCAAATTGTGCAACTACTGTACCAAAATTGGAGACATAAAGGGAGAATCACGAGGTCCTCTCAACGAACATACGATTGAATCAGCCAATCGCAAGAGACCAAGCCGTGACCACGAGGTGGACGGCGTCAGTAGTAAAAAGCGCGCGGAAGTGTGTATCTAAGGAACCGCCGAACGGATTAATCTCCGCTCGAGTAATTTGAGACGTTGGATTGATTTGGAGAAGAATGACACTAGCCCCATCTTTGTGAGACAAAAACTCTGGAAGTTTTTATCCGACTCCGCCCCACTCCACCGCCCTTGTCAGTTTCTCATAAATAGTCTGGCCTGACGCCTATCTAAGTACTTATTTTGTGGAGCCTTCAGAGGCATACTCCACGCCAGTTTGAAGTGTGATTTTGACGCTCGAATTTATCGAAGTACTATTCTTGTGGAGCCTTCAGAGGTATACTCCACGCCAGTTCGAAATGTGATTTTGACGCTCGAATTTATCGAAGTACATATTGTGTGGAGCCTTCAGAGGCATACTCCACGCCAGTTCGAAATATGATTTTTACGCTCAAAAATCAGTGAAGCTAATTTATTTTCTGAGCTCTGGGAAGCTAAAGTCGCAGCGTTTGCAATATCGAATTTTAAACGCTATAATACATTTTGTTCTAAAATCAACTAAATTGTGTGATCTAAATATTTCACGCCAGCGCGTGATAAACTGTAACATTCTTTTAAAGACGACGAGTTCAACTTTAAGGGGGAAGTATCGTATCACCCTAATTAGCGCTTACCAGAACCGAAGTCCACAAGACGGGACGGGAATACCGGACGAGATAGCGACTGCGAGTGCAGCCAGGATTTTGAACTTGTTAACGAGCCAGTGGCGCGGACTCGAGATGTATATTTTATGTATAAATTGTGTGTATTGTATGTGTTTTTATAGTGCGTATGTGCGATATAATTAGGGCCAGTCTTCGCTATTAATCGCAGTAGGACAATTGTGGGTGAACTGAGTAGCCTGCAAGCGATTATAGATAGGAAAATATTTAACATTGAACTTTTCTGCCAAGGAGTCGAGACCAAGATGATCAGCACGTGGTTTGAAGTTGGGATGAGCTTCAAGAAATCAACGCAGACGACTACTATGGAGTGCTAAATTGTCCATAGGGCAATGGGTTGAGGAGGATGTCCTTAGTCCTACATGCAGAAGCGGTGATGTACTAAAATTGGATTATTTCAATTATGTAGTTAGATTTGGCCGGGGAACTTTGTAAATAGTCATGTTTGTCTTTCTTGTTTTTAGCTGTTTTTCTTGTACCGACACTATATGTTTAAATGTCCGTTGGCGCGTGGCCAATGTGTTTGTTGATATTTTGATTTTTTTTCTTGAGTCATATGTAATGTACGCGGCGTGCGTGCGTGATTTTTATCCTTGCAATTGCGGAACCCGTTACATTCGATAAATGGTGCTTTATTAACGTTAATATTTGAAATAGGAATGGGAGGAAATGATTGTAAAACTTTTTTGCTGAACAGGTTATTATTCATGTTAGGGTAGCCGAGTGCACCAACTTAAAAGTAATTGTAGAACACCTTCGTTCTAATTTTGATAGATTTTTTTTGAGTCCTTTTCAGGTGACTAGTCACGGCATAGAACGATGGCGCCAGCATGTGGATATTATTTGTGTCTTTTATTTCAGGGTCTGTCACAACCCATACGTGTGATTAAGTGTGTGTTGATGTGTCCAGTGTGTGTTGAGTCTACGTGAGGAGGGGGTAGTTGTCCTACCGCCCTTATATATTTTTGCTGCTGTTGTATTTTAGATGGAAAGACAGAGTGCTCTTGGGAGACTGCTGATTCTTGTCCATATGTTTTTCTGACACACACGTATTATTGTGCTTTAGGGGAACATTTCTTCGAGGTTCGACCCCATGTTCTGGGAGGTCGAGGTTATTGACACGTGGGTTGACAGACATGCAGAGTTCCACAACCGCCCGTTTTGCCTGTGACTTATTTTGATAGGCAGTCCTTTTTGTCCGACTGAACCCTGTAAGCTTTCATGTAGCAAACCTGTTCATTGTGATGGCTAATTTTAAGCCATAATTAATTGGGGAGTTCGCCATGTGTGTAACGGATTGTTGTACCTTGTATGGATAAGAATATTGTGATTAACGTAAATGTTGGCTGTTTGCCTATTGCTTTGTTGATGACTCGATTTCATGTAATTTTTGTTTGTCACACCCGTTTGGTGTAGTGGTAGAGTATTTGTAAATTTTGACAGCGGTCATTTGAGTATTTTTCTATTGGTCACGTGTTAATGTACTTGTGTTGATTTGTGCGAGAAGTCCTAAGTTTTTAGGCAGTAAATGTTGCTACGGCAATTTAAGTCCAATTTCACACGGAAATTTTTGTGTTTGTTTATAGTAGATTTAGGAAGTGTCGGTTTAATTTAAGTATTGTAGGTGTGTTCCCTTGTGTCGGTCTAGCTCTAGGAAATGCGGATTCGTTGTCTGAAGGGTCATTCTGGATGATAACGAATCACGCATTCAAAGTACACATCGTGGTGCATGTAGAACGGCGTACGCACTTATATGGTCATTTTTGTATCTTTTATTTAAGGACACTTGGTCCAGGTAATTAATCTCTCCAGAGATATCGCCTCAGTTTTTGGCATTTTTATTAAGCGGGAGTCAGTTGGGAGTTTTTGTTGTTAATTGTTTATGTGTAAATATGGTGATTTGTTATTAAATTCAGTTGTTTTAACCCTGGCTTCACTCTTTCCTGCATGTTATTTTGTTATATGTTACCCTGCAAGTTAGTGAAGCGCCCTGACAGCAACTTACGAATATGACCTGTTACGCCCCGAATCTGAGTCTCATATGCTTCTTTGCAAGGGTTCATAAAACAAAAATGGCTGCCCAAGTGGGGATTGTTGTTGTTGTTGCTTCGCTGATCTCATATTTATTTCGTTGAGAAATGATGCCAGGTCAAGCGGACATGTAAATTCAGTAAATGGAGGCGATGTTGTACCGCCATGTGCATTAGTAAAATCACTGAGTTCCTAAAGTTAGAAATATTGAACAAGGTTAGAATTTGATTTGGTATTTGTTATAAACTTGTTCTGGCGCCCACACTAAAATTAGAAATTTGCATTATTAATGAACTCAGTCAAAGCAGGAAGATGTTGCCTTATATTTGACATTTAATTGACTTCGGTTAATTGGTGTTTCGTAAATTCTGTTGGTTAGGAATTTAAAAGCAGATCACTAGGGGTTATTTTGTTGTTTGGGAATAAGTGTCTTTGTATTCAGTAAATTTTGTTACTGAAATTTTCATTAAATTAGAGCCAGTAATATTTAAATGTGTGACATGTATGTGCGTATAGGGCTGAAACCTTAGCCCATAACCCTGTTTTTCTCTGAATATATTTGTGTGTGATATGGCGAGTGTTGATGAGATAAAGGCATTGTTAGAACAGATGTCGATCCAAATGTCCGCGAAAACGGAAGAACAATTAGTGCAGATGTCCGTAAAGACGGAAGAACAATTAAAAGAACAATTAGAAGCTCAGCGTGAGCATAGTGAAAAACAATTACTTGATATTAGCGGTAACATTTCGGTCCAGTTAGAAGTCCAGAAATTAGACACGGACAAACAATTCAATGAACTAAACCACAAATTGTCACAACAGGCGGTAACACAAACCGAACAGTTAGGAAAAATCACAAATGATATTAATCAGAGCGTTCAAAAAGTAGAGAAACTGGCAGGCGAGGTTGCGGAAAACAACATCAGACAGTTAGGCGAAATGAAGAAATTGGAGGCGAAATTTGATAACAAATTAGTACAATTTGACGAGATGGTGGCAGATAAACTCAAGCAGATAGAGGCAGCATGTGTCAGTAACACCGCGTGAGTGAAGAAAACCCAAGAGAAACTACAACAGCAAATTAATTCGGTAGATAACAACGTGCTGGAATTAATAAAGGAAATAGATAAAGTCGAAGTTAAGGCTGAAACCGAGCGGATACACTAGCGGGAAAATTTAGAGGAGCAATTAGGCAGAACACAAGAGATCATAAGAAAAGAGATGGAAGGCCAGCTAATAAACACACAAGAGGTCATAAGACAAGAAGTAGGGGAGCAGCTCGTCAAAACTCAGGATAATTTGGAAGGTCAGCTAATAAAAACGCAAGAGGCTATAAGAGAAGAGGTGGGAGAACAACTAGTGAAAACGCAGGAACGGATACGTGAAGAGCTAGAGAAAAATCAGGAGAGGAACGAGGAGAAAATAAATAGCTTAAAAAGTAGGATCCGGCGAGATTGGGACCAGCAGGCTCATGCGAATAAGGAAGACAGGCTGGCAGTTTTAAAGCGAATGCAGGCACTGGAGGAAAATATGAAGTCGAAATTACAGGAACACTCAGAATTAATCATAAAGAACGAGATTAGATCGTTAGAGAATGCGACATTATTTTCAAACGAAAATATTCCGGAAAAGCAAACAAGTATTGGAAGTCCGGCAGGTTCGAAGTTGGCTGAGGACACGAGTCGGGGTCAATGTCCCAGACTAACGACTAATGCATTCCAGCAGTACAGGGGGGAGACTTCAACTCCGCAACCGAACTTGGCACCAGCCCAAGTCATCCAAGTCATTCGGGGTAATGATTTTAAGCCCGATAAGTTTAAAGAACATTCAGGAACCACTCCCAAAGCATTTCTACGGCAATTAACTGACTACTTTAATGACCAACACATCGGCCCGGAGAAACAATTAAGACTGGTGGAGAAATTTTTAGAAGGACCTAGCCTGACCTGGTTTTTAAGTTTCAAGTACACGTTTACAGACATGGCTCAATTCCGCGAGGCGTTTTTGAAGAAGTTTTGGAGTCCTTCGTTACAGCAAGGGTTAAGAATGGACCTGTACACGCGCAAATACCACAGTACACATCCAACCCGTTTTTCAGAATTCTTCAGTCAGCAATTGGTAAAATTCAGGGATTTTGATGACCCGCCTAGCGAGCCGAATATGGTTCTAACCATCGGAAAACAACTCCCAATGCATATCCAACAATTATTAGTAGCAGGAAATATTCAGACCGCAGTCCAAGCCGAAGAATTACTCAGACACTTAGATGAGACGAGTATGGTAAGCCCACAGACAGGAAGAAGGAATTTGGAATGTGTCAACACGGCAGAGGTAGTTCAGGGACTCCAAAATAACCACGGCCAGGGGAACCAAAGTAAGACACAGTCCACAGGGACACAGTTCGCGCCAAGAAGACAAGATTTTGACGGCCGAAACCAGTTCCATAACAACAATCAGAATTATCAGAATAACCGCGGGAGATATTATCAGAATAACCAAAATCAAAATAATCAGTGGACGTACCAGCGGGAATACACGAATTGGAGGGGAAACCAGAGACAAGGTAGACCTTACCAAAGAAATGGAGATGGTAGATGGAGTAACGGCAGGGACTATCGCCAAGAAAACAGAGGGGATTATAGGAATAACTGGGACGAACGATATATTGAATCCCGTAAATACTTGGGTCAATTAAGTAATGAAGAAGCGGAGAAGGAGAAGTGGGGGCGTGCCATGGCGAACAGACAGAGCCCAGACAACCATCAAGGAGAAGGAGCAGAGAGTTTACTGAGGCAACAGGAGCGACAGAATGATAACCGGCGAAACACATCTAATGGGGCCTGGGATAAAAAAAAAACCCAAATGAACTGAAAGGAGACAGGCTAGAAACGGAGATCGCCAGGGAGCAAGAAGAGATGATAGTGGCCAATATAGAAGAGTGGGTAGCATTCCCAGACGACTGCCTGGAGGAAGTGGTGAAGAACCGTGAAAATGTTATCAGACAGCTACCAATTATTTACGCGCATATTGGAGGTATGAGGGTGAGATGTTTGATTGATACAGGTAGCCAGGTGAGCTTAGTCACTGAAATTTTGATTAAAGAAATAGCAAGAAAACAGACTGTTCCTATTATGCCGGTACCGCTAATGAAAGTCAGAGGTGTCATTCCTGACAAAACTATGAATTGTAAACAGCAAGCATTTCTAGATCTGGAAATATTGAACCATACTTTTTCGCAAACATTCATTGTTATTCCAAAGATGAACTACAATATAATTTTAGGAGCCAACTTCATCTGCGATTTTCATGCTGTAATTGATTTACATAACAACACTGTAAGCTTCAAACAAGTAGAAGGATTGGATCATGTGGGTTTAAATATGGAAGAGAATCCGCTGGAGAGAGAGGCCAATACTTGGGTTGTTGAGGAATGCACTAATGAGGCCGGAGATAAGATCTTGAGGGGAGAGCAAGTCAACCAGACAGCAGTGCTAGAAATGGACAGCCGAGATATTTCGCAGGAACTTTGGGTGCATTTGGCGGAAGAAGAAATTAGCGGAACCAAATTCGAAATTCTACTTCAGGAGCGACTTAAGGAAGCCATCGTAGGGGAATCTGATAGAAGAAGATTGGAAGAAATTTTAAGATTACATAAAGGAGCTTTTGACACCGTACCTGGGAAAGTTTTAAATTTTCAATATGCGATGCAGGTAACAGATTGGACCCCATTTAAAAGTAAATTGTACCCGATCCCAGAGAAGCATTTTTCTCAGGTGAGGGATATCATTACTAACTTATTAGATTCTGGCATGATAAGGAAAGCTGCAACTCCTTATCTGAACGCAATATTGGCTGTGACCAAGCCAAACGGATCAATTAGGCTGTGCCTAGACGCGCGAGTTTTAAATAGCAAACTGCTAGTTGAGCACGACCAAGCACCGAGGATCAAAGATGTTTTGAAAGGCTTCCGTGGGAAGAAGATATACTCAAGTGTTGATATGACGAATAGTTTCCACCATCTTGAACTTGAAGAAAAATCCCAACTGTTGACGGGATTTTTATTCGATAATCAAAGTTATATCTGGTGTCGAATGCCCTTTGGCGTGAAAACTGCGGGATGTGCACTCATTAGAGCACTCGATAGAAATCTGACTGAGGAGGTCAAGAACTTCACCACGAGATATGTTGATGACATATTAATCGCTTCTGAGACAATGGAAGAACACTTGGTAAATTTAAATAAACTGCTGGACAACCTGAGAACCATGAACTTCAAGATCAACTTAAAAAAGTCACATTTTTGCCAGAGCGAAATTTTATATTTGGGACATATAATTGATGTTGAGGGCGTGCGGCCTAATCCAGCCAAGATTGATGCTATTAAGAAATTTCCCACACCTACCAAAGTCAAACATGTTAGAGCATTTTTGGGAGTGACAGGTTTCTTCAAAGAAAATTGCCCTGGTTACACAGAAACAGTAGCGCCTATGCAGGAGATGTTGAAGAAAGCGAATCGATGGTCGTGGAACGAGGAGTGCGACAGGTCTTTTAAAGCAACGAAGGATTTATTGGAAAACTGTGTGAAACTTGGATATCCGGATTTTGAGAAACAATTTATCATTCAAGCAGATGCTTCGTTAATTGGGATTGGTGCTATGCTGTACCAAGAGGACGCTGAAGAACCCAAGAAGAAATCCTATTTGGCATTCACGAGTCGTAAATTACGGAAACATGAGAGGAACTACACAGTTACGGAACTTGAGCTACTAGCAATTCTATATTCTCTCCAACAGTGGCGCAAGATGATCTATGGTTATTCCATCATTGTTAGAACCGACCACCATGCACTGACATTTTTATTTAAGACAACAATAGCAAGTGAGAGAGTTACGCGCTGGTCCATCTACATACAGCAGTTTGACATCACAATAGAGCATTGTCCTGGGAAATTGAACGTCATACCAGATGCCTTGAGTAGAAACCCTGAGGACGGAAACGAAGTAACAGCGGAAGTTCACAATATTACCTTGACACTTAAGGCTCGTGACTTTTTGGCAAGATTGAAGGATATTCGGAAGGAGCAAGAAGCTGACCCATGGATGATGATGATGATAAAATTCTATAGGAAGGAGTTACAACCAAATTCACCGGAGTACCGGGAAGCCAGTGCTAAACAAGCGAGATTTCACTACTTGAATAACTTGTTACATAAGTACGTGGATGAGCATCATACTAAACTGCGGATCTTAGTTCCAGCATCACTACAGAGGGGATTAACTTGGCATGTTCACGAGAGCCTAGCACATATCGGCACGGATAAGACTGAAGCTACGATAGGGGAGACCTTTACTTGGCCCAAGATGAGATTCACCATTGTTGAAGTAATTAGAACGTGTGACGCTTGTCAGCGCACAAAGCCGAACAACTTTATTCTGAAACAACCTCCAAGACCACTATTACCGCAGAAACCATGCGAGATGCTCGCGATCGATTGCTTTGGTCCTTTAGTAAAAGGAAAGCGTGGATGCCGACACCTCTTGGTATGTGTCGATGTATTTTCGAAGATGGTCGTGCTATGTCCTATTCAGAAGACGACATCAAGACAAGTCCTTAGTCGAATTAAGAACAAAGTCATTCCGATGCTTGGGAAGCCGGAATCCATTCTATCAGATCACGGTACCTATTTCACAAGCAATGTTTTTAGGCAAGGTTTGGAGAGCCTAGGAATCAAACACATATTTTCAAGTATTCGTCATCCTTGTGGAAATCCGAGCGAAAGAACAATTCGCTGTGTCGCTAAATACTACAGAGTAATGATTCCTAACGAACACAATAAATGGGTAGACAAAGTAGGGGAAATTGAGATGTGCATGAACACTACTAAGCACGAGTCGACGGGTCAAGTCCCACTGATTGTACACCACAACAGATTGCCGGAAAGAACTTGGGACAAGATCATTCCTTGCCCAAGGGATCCATTATTAGCTCATGATTTGCGAATCCAGCGAACGAGAGAGCACATGAGGAACCAAGCGATCCGAAGGCTGAGACGGTACCGAGGAAAGAAGTTTCACCGAGAGTTACAAGAACAAGAATTAGTGCTGGTTCGTAGACCACCGATATCCGACCCTAAGAACAAAGTCTTCGCCAAGTTCTGTCCGAAATTCATTGGCCCGTTCCGGGTAATTAAGAATCTGGGTAACAATGCCTACAGATTAGAAGAAGTGAGCACTGGTGCAAAATCTGTTTTTAATAGCGCCAATTTGAAACCGTACTACAGAAGGGAACCATTTGATGATTAGGAAAGATGATTATGCAGAATCTGTATTGCCAGAAATTTATTTTTTTTGTAAGCAAACACTCAAATCCACGGGGAGCGCGTGAGTACGCACTTTGTTTGTAAACAACGAGCAGCTGAGACGACGGGAGTGGCAACTACTTGAGGAGAAGGGGGAGACCTAATGAAAATATGAATGACATTCCAGCGAGAAGGGAGCACACTAAGTGAGTCAGAGGGGCATACACTCGAGCAGCTGAGTGAGATTTAAAGAGATGTGTTGTTACTACAGTGGATTTTGTTTTTGAAATCCAAACCAATAAATTGTTTCGAATTTCAAAACCTTGCTGAGGATAAATGAACCCTTATTGATCTTCGATAAATAAGTATTCATATTTATTATTATTATTACTACGGCCCAGGCAGCACATAAGGAAGTCGACTTGGATATTAGGGAGGCCAGCATTTCGTAATGGTTGCAACAGAAGCTGAGTTGGTAGCTATTCCTGGGGACGGCCAGAATTAGTCGAGTTCAAGGCCAAATTGTGCAACTACTGTACCAAAATTGGAGACATAAAGGGAGAATCACGAGGTCCTCTCAACGAACATACGATTGAATCAGCCAATCGCAAGAGACCAAGCCGTGACCACGAGGTGGACGGCGTCAGTAGTAAAAAGCGCGCGGAAGTGTGTATCTAAGGAACCGCCGAACGGATTAATCTCCGCTCGAGTAATTTGAGACGTTGGATTGATTTGGAGAAGAATGACCCTAGCCCCATCTTTGTGAGACAAAAACTCTGGAAGTTTTTATCCGACTCCGCCCCACTCCACCGCCCTTGTCAGTTTCTCATAAATAGTCTGGCCTGACGCCTATCTAAGTACTTATCTTGTGGAGCCTTCAGAGGCATACTCCACGCCAGTTTGAAGTGTGATTTTGACGCTCGAATTTATCGAAGTACTATTCTTGTGGAGCCTTCAGAGGTATACTCCACGCCAGTTCGAGATGTGATTTTGACGCTCGAATTTATCGAAGTACATATTGTATGGAGCCTTCAGAGGCATACTCCACGCCAGTTCGAAATATGATTTTTACGCTCAAAAATCAGTGAAGCTAATTTATTTTCTGAGCTCTGGGAAGCTAAAGTCGCAGCGTTTGCAATATCGAATTTTAAACGCTATAATACATTTTGTTCTAAAATCAACTAAATTGTGTGATCTAAATATTTCACGCCAGCGCGTGATAAACTGTAACATTCTTTTAAAGACGACGAGTTCAACTTTAAGGGGGAAGTATCGTATCACCCTAATTAGCGCTTACCAGAACCGAAGTCCACAAGACGGGACGGGAATACCGGACGAGATAGCGACTGCGAGTGCAGCCAGGATTTTGAACTTGTTAACGAGCCAGTGGCGCGGACTCGAGATGTATATTTTATGTATAAATTGTGTGTATTGTATGTGTTTTTATAGTGCGTATGTGCGATATAATTAGGGCCAGTCTTCGCTATTAATCGCAGTAGGACAATTGTGGGTGAACTGAGTAGCCTGCAAGCGATTATAGATAGGAAAATATTTAACATTGCACTTTTCTGCCAAGGAGTCGAGACCAAGATGATCAGCACGTGGTTTGAAGTTGGGATGAGCTTCAAGAAATCAACGCAGACGACTACTATGGAGTGCTAAATTGTCCATAGGGCAATGGGTTGAGGAGGATGTCCTTAGTCCTACATGCAGAAGCGGTGATGTACTAAAATTGGATTATTTCAATTATGTAGTTAGATTTGGCCGGGGAACTTTGTAAATAGTCATGTTTGTCTTTCTTGTTTTTAGCTGTTTTTCTTGTACCGACACTATATGTTTAAATGTCCGTTGGCGCGTGGCCAATGTGTTTGTTGATATTTTGATTTTTTTTCTTGAGTCATATGTAATGTACGCGGCGTGCGTGCGTGATTTTTATCCTTGCAATTGCGGAACCCGTTACATTCGATAAATGGTGCTTTATTAACGTTAATATTTGAAATAGGAATGGGAGGAAATGATTGTAAAACTTTTTTGCTGAACAGGTTATTATTCATGTTAGGGTAGCCGAGTGCACCAACTTAAAAGTAATTGTAGAACACCTTCGTTCTAATTTTGATAGATTTTTCTTGAGTCCTTTTCAGGTGACTAGTCACGGCATAGAACGATGGCGCCAGCATGTGGATATTATTTGTGTCTTTTATTTCAGGGTCTGTCACAACCCATACGTGTGATTAAGTGTGTGTTGATGTGTCCAGTGTGTGTTGAGTCTACGTGAGGAGGGGGTAGTTGTCCTACCGCCCTTATATATTTTTGCTGATGTTGTATTTTAGATGGAAAGACAGAGTGCTCTTGGGAGACTGCTGATTCTTGTCCATATGTTTTTCTGACACACACGTATTATTGTGCTTTAGGGGCACATTTCTTCGAGGTTCGACCCCATGTTCTGGGAGGTCGAGGTTATTGACACGTGGGTTGACAGACATGCAGAGTTCCACAACCGCCCGTTTTGCCTGTGACTTATTTTGATAGGCAGTCCTTTTTGTCCGACTGAACCCTGTAAGCTTTCATGTAGCAAACCTGTTCATTGTGATGGCTAATTTTAAGCCATAATTAATTGGGGAGTTCGCCATGTGTGTAACGGATTGTTGTACCTTGTATGGATAAGAATATTGTGATTAACGTAAATGTTGGCTGTTTGCCTATTGCTTTGTTGATGACTCGATTTCATGTAATTTTTGTTTGTCACACCCGTTTGGTGTAGTGGTAGAGTATTTGTAAATTTTGACAGCGGTCATTTGAGTATTTTTCTATTGGTCACGTGTTAATGTACTTGTGTTGATTTGTGCGAGAAGTCCTAAGCTTTTAGGCAGTAAATGTTGCTACGGCAATTTAAGTCCAATTTCACACGGAAATTTTTGTGTTTGTTTATAGTAGATTTAGGAAGTGTCGGTTTAATTTAAGTATTGTAGGTGTGTTCCCTTGTGTCGGTCTAGCTCTAGGAAATGCGGATTCGTTGTCTGAAGGGTCATTCTGGATGATAACGAATCACGCATTCAAAGTACACATCGTGGTGCATGTAGAACGGCGTACGCACTTATATGGTCATTTTTGTATCTTTTATTTAAGGACACTTGGTCCAGGTAATTAATCTCTCCAGAGATATCGCCTCAGTTTTTGGCATTTTTATTAAGCGGGAGTCAGTTGGGAGTTTTTGTTGTTAATTGTTTATGTGTAAATATGGTGATTTGTTATTAAATTCAGTTGTTTTAACCCTGGCTTCACTCTTTCCTGCATGTTATTTTGTTATATGTTACCCTGCAAGTTAGTGAAGCGCCCTGACAGCAACTTACGAATATGACCTGTTACGCCCCGAATCTGAGTCTCATATGCTTCTTTGCAAGGGTTCAGTATATATAGATACTTTTCAAGTGACGAAATTTTGACATACGCATTATGAAGCAATTCCTAACTTGTACTCTACTGGAGTATTTGCTAAAACTGTATAGGTCTACCTTCAGTGATTGAACATGGTGAAGCCGTGGGATGAAAGAGACGCCGAAGCGCTTCTTTTATTTCTTACTCCCTGGCTTTATCAACTGCGACTACATGGACGTGAGAAGTAGCTCCCATCCATCACTATCCAACGTCTCTCGCGTGGTGTGATATATACCTCATTGTTCCTCCCCGTCTGTTTACAGATCGATATATATTGATGCAATAAAGTATAATCGAAACCTCTAATAGCAATAGCCCACACAAGGTCAGAGATATCGGATCGGATCCGATCACCCCGCGGCTTCACTCATAAACACCTCATTGGCCAAGAGACGTGCGAAAGGCAACTTCACGTTTCAAAATAAGACCAATACATTGTAGATAGCGAAATGTGATATTGGTGTTAAAAGAACAAAAACAACAGGTTGGTACTTGAAATTCAATCCTAAAAGAGGCTGTATGCAAACTGATCGCACATTATTATTCATTCCCCATCTGGCTACTTACCCTAGAGCAGCTGCGAGGGAGGTACAGTAGAACGTGTTTGTCGGGGTGCGAGCGTAATAAGATGACCGTTTTAAAGGGGGTGCGACATGAAGGTCATCAGCACTATACAGTAACCCCGCAGTGTAGCTATATGCGCTCACAAGGGGAGGATACGATGCATGGGTCACCGATTAGAACCATCTTTAGTACACGTGTAGGACATGGCCAGGCGTATATCAGGTGCAAGTAGTAAGGTGCGCTTCTCAGCCGTTTCCTAGAAATTAATTAATTGTTATTACAGAGCAGCGTCTATGTGCGTTGTACGCCAGCGAGCAGCGAACGAGCGCTTGGTGCAGCGGTAAGACCCCTGCTTCGTAAGAGCGGGATCGCTAGATCGAATCCCACTGTTGATCTTTTGCAGTGTGTTGTTGTTGTTGTCTTTTCTTAACATTGGCAATTCTTACAACTGTAGGTGTCGTGAATAATGTTTATTTTGCAGTCAATTGTAATAACGTGTTATGTAAGCGGGAAAAGGGATTCTGAAATCATATGGGGGTCAACGTTTGTGACATTACATAATGTAGACTTCAGTATCGGCATTGCAAGTACATTGGTATTATACTCAGTCAGGTGTATTCCATTATACAATGGTAAAAAAAAACGCAACACACTGTAAGGGCCCACCAGTGGGATTCGATCCAACAGTCCTACGCTTATGAAGCTGCACTGTAATTGCAATTAATTAATTTCTCGGAAACGGCTGAGAAGCGCACCTAACTACTTACACCTGATATACGCCTGGTTATGCCCTACACGTGTACTAAAGATGGTTCGAATCGGTGACCCATGCATCGTATCCTCCCCTTGTAAGTCACGTACCACGACTGTAAAGGGGAACTTATTTATATAGCGTTTGGCAACAAGTTAGATACATATATACAAGTACAAATATACACAGACAAGAAACATGTTACCCGGGAGCAAGATTTAATTTTATTGCAATGTCCAGTTGGGTGATCCACTGTATGGCTTCCTCTGTTGGTTCCAGAAAGTCATTTGAGCTACCTGTATAGGAACATCGCACACATTCACTTACAATATGGGGGATTGCTTGTTGAGAGGCACCACAGTCGCACTCCGGTGATGTAATATATTTCCACTTATAAAGGGCGTCCCTACATCGTCGATGATTTGTTCTCACCCGATTCAATGTGGTCCAGAGCTTACGCGGTAGATGATGTCCACTAGGAAGATGTTTACCAGAAATGATGTTGTGTAGGGAATTGTCTGTGGCAACTTTCCAGCGACTTCTCCATTCTTCTAAAGGGTAGAAATTCCCATCGGCCAAAGCGACAGCACAACGCAAAGATGGATGGCATGACTTGAGCCTCGGTATCTTGAGAGCGGGGATATCATCCAGAACAGGCAATTGAGGGTTCATTTCAATCTTCCTGTACTCTCGTATGAGAGCATTATTGATATTCTTAAATCAGGCGGCATTATACCTGACAGAATTGGAAGCCAATACACTAAAGAGTGTGGATACAAATTGCTCGGTTTCCGGATATCTTGAGAGTAGACTAGTTTATTGTCAGTATTTTCAACACAACCTCCAAGAAAAAGATGAGATCTTATTTCAAGTCCCGGTACACCTATCTTAATCCAGCGCGGATCCAGAGTTTGGCTTTGGGGGGGTCACAGAATCGAAATTGTTAAGAAAAATGGTATCACAAACAACCCAATCACAAAATAACCAAACGTACAAAACCAGACCAATTTTTTTGCAAGCTACGTGGATAGAAATTTGATGCGTTTAGCGCACCAAAAATATTCGTACAAATTGCAACGACGTGTTTTGCGACTTTTACATCGAGCTTCCAGAAAAGTATCAAGGTACATTACAGTTTCGGCAAGTCGAGTTGGTACCGACAAAGGGAGAACGTCACAGCTTAAATTGCCAACCATGCTTGCAGTTTGGACTTCGGCAAAATATTTTGGTGCGAAAAAAGCACCAAATTCCTATCCGTGCATTGCTGCACATTCATCGTGACATCACTATAGACATCGATTCGGTAATCACAAGGTTTGCTAAACAAAATAGACTAGTTGATTTTGTTATGTAAATAATAGTTTTTAAATAACAGGTATGAAGTTGTAAATATGTACAGTTGTAACATAACATAATAATTGCAATAAAGATATTTTCAGTATTGAATAAAATGAATAAAAAACTGTTTTTCAGTTAAAATTCATTAAGTTTTATTTGTCTGGTTATTGTGTTTTCGTTTTTTAAGTTTGCAAAAAAATTTGGTCTCCGTTTGGGGGGGGGGGGGTCCGTGACCCCCGTGACTCCCCCCCCCCCTTGAATCCGCGCCTGTCCTAATCCAATAATCACAGTAATTAAGTCAACAAGATGAATATCACCCCACGGCGTTACCGAGCTTAACAAGTCGTGCACCACGGTCCCGAGGGCAGCTGCAGCATGTCTTGATATCATAGGTTAGAATACCTGCACTCACAGTGGCTATCCTAAGTGTGTTTTAAGCATGCTACACACTATCAGACCAGACCAGACCAGACCAGCAGACGTGGACGGGCAAGTTGCTAGGTCGGGGGACGGCTTTGCATACACAGCAACATACCAGACCTCCAGACCTCAGTCAAATCATTTTCTTTTCTTTTTTATTGCCCTACTTAGTAGTGTTTTCTTCCCTGTCGTCATACAACTATTCCCATAAGGAATTGCATCTGGAAATGTTCGAAATTTGAGATTCTGATGGACACCTGAACTGGGTTCTTTTTTTCTTCTTTTCATTGACTTTGGAATATATCCTCTAATTCAGGTGATTTCAATCCCTGGTCCATGAATCTTTGAATAGTTCAAGAGTGGACAATTAGTAGCCTACTAAAAGACTTCCAATCTCTCTGGTGTAAATTCACGGGTAAACTAGAATAAAGTAATCAATCAACTGCATTAACATGGCTCCTCTTTTAGTGAAAACTGTAAAAAATTAGTGTACTGTCAGATTCTTTTAAAAATGTTATTAATACAGTCTAGAAACATTAAGATTAAACATTTGAAATAATTTCATCGTCTTGCAAAACAGTCACAAAGCGTAGAAAGTAAATGTTTGAAAATTGACGTCGAGTCTAATAATTTGCATACCTCTGCACAATGATACCTTCTACATTAATAAAATTGATACCCTTACAATAATTTTAGTTAAAATCAAAAGTTACAAATACTTAAATAACAAATTTTCAAACACTTAGAAGATGTTGTTTCTGGACTGTGTCATTGGAGTTGCGATGGACTGTAGAGAAATATAAACATCGACAAAGGGAATTGAGATATCTACCTTCGACATCTGCCAAAATCATAACATAAGTTATTGAATTTGGAAACAAACTACCAACAAACATTTAAAACGCTAATTTTTATCTATTACGTCTTGCTCTGTACATGAAGTGTAAGCAGTCAAGAGTTAAAATATCTGTGATAACCTGAACTCAAACATGCTCATCAACTGAGCTGTAGTGACAACAGGATCTAATGGCTGAAAAGCCGCAATTTGCAAACTATCGAGAAAATAAAAAAATACCTAAAAATGTTTGCAATCTGACCAGCGTGTAAGCAAAATATTAACAAGATCAGGAGATTCACATAGGTGATTTTCCATTGTGAGACAGAGAACCGAAGAAAGGATCGCCGCATGACGTTTCGCTGGTATGAAATACGATAGTACGCTTCATTTGGCAGAAGTTATACAGTCCTAAACCTTTCTTCCTTAACTTATACTACAATATAAAGTTATGTACGACCATGCTCAAGTGCATCACTAATCATTTCATATTCAACACCGTTTCTTTACAAGTGAAATTCCTTTGAGGGCACGTAATACTTTGTGTACAGACAAATAAAACCATTCTACTGATAAAGTGAAGCCAACATGTTTATGATCTTCTTCTTAGCAGTAAAGTTTTAGATGTGTTACTAGCACTGGGGCTATTGCAGATGTGTGCTCCATAAAGAAATATCCACAACAGAGGATCAGGCTTGCTTGTATTCATATTTTACAATGGGAGAGGGGGTGGAGATAATTCAGTTCTGTTTCGGGTGTATATGTATGAGGCGCGGCGCGCTATGTCATAAACTCTTCCACCATATTTGATGGCGTGCTTATATGACCCCTAACATGTAAGGGCTGCGCTGCGCTGTGTTGGAATAATTGTTGCTTTCTTCCTTTCAATGAGATTCTGAGAAGGATACTTACGTGAAATATAAAATGGTTCGTACGGAATAACATTTAACTCATGTTGGTGACGCTGAAAGTGATACCGTCTCTCGTGTTGGAAAATCTGCAGCTGTGATCAACCACCTCGAAACACTTCTGGCGACAGCTTCCACAGTCGGAGTCACCTTACATTAAGGACACCGGGGAGTGCTTTCTGATGAAAATGGCATTATAATATGTTTGCAATTAAATTTGATTTAGTCCTCCCCGTTACAATTTTTTTTAAATTGACTTTACCCTCCAGGGTGGTGGCTCCCAGGGACTCAGCGAGGGAACTCACCCCTACCGCCCTTTCAGGCAGTGTCCTAGAGCTGGGAACATCTAATCGGAGTGGATACAACTGGTGAGGTGGGATCAGCACCTCGCCCAGGTGGCCTCACCTGCAAAGCGAACAGGGGCCTCATGAGGGAAGGGAGTGGAAGGTTAGGATGGATAGGCAATGAAGTGGGAAGGAGGCGGCCGTGCCTTACAGTAGGCACCATCCCGGCATTTGCCCGAAGACGAAGTGGGAAACCACGGAAAACCACTTCGAGGATGGCTGAGGTGGGAATCGAACCCCCTCTACTCATTTGGGCTACCCGAGGCTGAGTATACCCCGTTCCAGTCCTCATGCCACTTTTCAAATTTCGTGACAGAGCCGGGAATCGAACCCAGGACCTCCGGGGCGGCAGCTAACCATGCTGACTGCTACGCTACGGAGGCGACTATCTCAATGAAATACAGTATCATTATCAGAACGGAGAAACGTTAATAAACAAGGTTCTGTAACTAATACACCATATCTAGTTTGCAAGACGGGAGCGTGATAGTGCAGTGGCTTTGCTGTTCGTCTTTCACCCGGACGGCCGGGGTTCGAAACCCGGTGACAGCGGGGTGGAATTTTCAAATGAAAAATCACGTGGCGTCAGGAAGAGCATCGGGCCATAAATCCCCGGCCAAAACCAAAATGAGCCTGGTTGGCTCCGGCGACCCCAATTAATTGGGAAAAACCGAAGAAAGTTTTTATCTAGTTTGCAGGAGCGAATCCTGGTGCAGTCAGCTGGCATTTGAGGATGTGCAAAAGCGGATGAGCCGTATCGGTAGAATTACTGGCATGTTAAAGATCTCCTTCGGGGAAATATTCCAGCAACCCGACGTCTCTAAAAGCCGTAGTAGTAAAAAGGAACATAAAACCAAACATTAATTATATTCTTAATAACCATAGCCTATAATTTAAAGAACTTCACAAAAAATAACTATTTTTCACTTCCTTACGTAATCATCCAAAAGATTGTGGTTTTATTTCAGCCGCTTGGACAATATGGCCTTTTAGCCCCGTGTACGAGGGTGTGAAAAAAAAGTTTAATGTCGTGTGTATTAGTGTGTATGTGAAATTCAGATGAGGACTGGGAAGGAAGCGGCCGTGGTCTTAAGCTGGGAATCGAACCCAGCTCTTCTCAATTGTGCCCCCCCCCCCTCCCCCGAGGCTCTGGGTGTATCCCGCTCTAGCTCTCGGACCAGAATGAAGTTTATTGGCAGAGCTGGGAATCGAGCCCGGACCTCCGAGGCGACAGCCAACAATTCTAGCCACTAAACCACGAGGTGGTCGTACCGTGATTATTAAGACATTTTGTCAGATCTGTGCATAGTTCAGACTAACGCAAAAATGACATTGAAAACTGCTCTATAAGCCTACATCCGTGACGATAGGTGTCAACTCATTTAGCTTGTAGAAAATATATACACTACATACAGGTACGTTAACTCATCGTATGTTTCACTTCTATTGCGTGTCGATGTGTTGAAAACTATTGAATACTCGTGTTATGAATCCTTCATTCTCGTACAGTAACCAAGGCTTGGAATGTTGCTGAACATCCGGTTCGGATGTTGGCGATCATGATAACTATTCTTGTCTTGTTGTTGGCTACGCGGAATAATTCAGTGGAAGATATATTGAACCAGAATCTAAGATTGACGAACCAAGATATTCCTCTTTGTCCATGACCTCTTTTGCTGTTGATCTTCCCTTGGAATATTTTTTGCAACAGGTCGCATCAATTTGTATTAGCCGGCGCATGATATGACCTAGATATCGCAATTTTCGGCATTTCACTACCTAGACCAGTTTTAGGATGTTTATACACACATTTTTTCTTCACATTTAAGCGCCTCCTTCTAGTGATATTAAATAAATCTAGAAAATATTTCAAAATTCCAAGTCATCATTCCTACTAGGTAGCTTCGTAATCTTAACCCATTTTCCCCCTGGGGCTCACATCTAGTGGGACGAGGGTTGTCGACCACGGGGCCCCAGCTGAGTCCGGCATTGCTTCCACTCACTTGTTCCGGGCTCCTCTCCGTCTTCTTTCCTGTCGATCTCTCTTGGTCAACTCTTGTCCTCTTCCGACCCCGACGGTATTAGGGTATCAGAGGCCTAGGGAGTCTCTTCTTTTCCCGCCTTAATTGGACCCTGTCTCATCTTTCCTGATACCCACCATCTGCGAGGGGTCAGCCTTCTTTTCTTTTCATGTTATCTCCTGCTTTCTGCTCAAGGTCCTCAAGGAGGCAGGGTGTATGTAGCCCCACCTCTTCTGGTGCACCCTGGATATTGCTACACCCTCAGGGTCTCACGGCTGGTGAGTTCCTGAGTTGGCGATCCCGGGGATTCCTGAGCTGGGTCCGTTTATTCCCCTTTTTCCACTGACTTTGGGGTGGGCCCTCTCCTCTTCCGCTTTCCTATCCACCTTTCATGGCTCTCCTTCATTCCAAGTCCCTCAATCCTCATCCTTCGAGGGTTGAGGGCTTATATTGTCTTCCTGTTCTTTATTTTCCTTATCCTTTATATGTTTACCATTTCTTCTTCTAGTATGTAAGTGTGTTTTTAGTAGGCTTCATTCTCATGTCATCTTTCACTATCACCCAAACCATTAGGAGCCAATAACCTAGATGTTAGGCCCTTTAAACAACAATTATCATCATCATCTTAACCCATTTATTCTAGATGCTCTTTTGGTTGACGAAGATTAGTGCAATCGTTTGACTACCACCGTATTTATAGGCCTCCAAACACTCCTGACCTCAATCTAGCAGGTCACTTGTGGAATTAATGGTAAAGCACATTAGATGTATAATTCACCCGAATGCTGTATTACCAACGGAGTTTCCAATATTCACTGGGTATAATTTTATTGAACATTTCTTCAATGAGATCACAATATGAAAATCGTAATGTGTTGCCAACGCACTGTAGTGCTAAGCCAGCCACCTTCTGGGGAGTTTTGGAAGCAACCAGAACTAGAACCAGTGAACTTTGGGCCACAGGCCCTTTCGCGCACTCTGTTATTAAGACAAGTAATCGCGTAGTTCCCAGCTGTTTTCAATTGATGTTACGGTCAAAATAACATTTTTATAGATGGCATTCATTGATAAAATCGGATAAGCTGATGTTTTATTAATATGTGTGCTTTCATCGCCACAATGCCCCCTTGAGGACAAAATTCCGCTGTGCAGTTATTACCACTTCGATGTACTTTTCTGCTGAATACCTTAGGCTCACAACCATAGCTGATATTGATATACTCTGTAATCGGTATTTGCCGAACTATGAAGAGGCGTTCTCGAGTGACCTCATCTTGCTGTCAATGTGCGGGTGTACAGATAACAAGAGGAACAAGAGTGTTGTGCCCGCGGTGCAGTTGTTTAACCTGTTTGTGGGTACCGCACTATGCCGACCAAACATCTATCAGCACGCATTTCACGCGCATCCTCTCTTGTGTCACAGCCATATATAAAGCCCTACGCGGATGCAGATAATGTTTGGAGTAAATTTGCGGATAGTTTTTGGATTACAATCCAAACTTGTTGAATATGATTACTAGGACACGTTTGTTAAGACACTTATGTTTCCGTTATGTTTTTTTTTTTCATGACAAATGTAAGGTGATAATAATAATAATAATAATAATAATAATAATAATAATAATAATAATAATAATAATATCGCTATATGCATCTGAATGCCTTATCCTATCCGAGAAATGTTTGCACGCGAAGTTAGAGAGAAAAGAACGAAAGATCCTACACATCATACTTGGCCCGGACTACAAAAAAGGCATCTACTGTACATTAGAAAATCCAGGCATGAAATATACTCGAAGATAGAACAGATCACAGACACTATGCGAAAACGCAGAGTTTGCTTCTACGGACATATACGACGGATGATCGACTCCCGATGGACGAAACGTATCTTCAGTATATTCGACTCAAAACCAAAAACGAAAATGCCATGGTATGTTAACGTCCAGAAAGATCTGAAATAAATGGGGATACGAGCAGAAGATGCACAAGACCGAAATCTTTATAGAGGAGCCATCAAGACGTTCAGGACTTTCCGCGACGAAAAACGGACAACTGGTGCGAAATGGACAGAAGAACGTCCTGCTAAACACAGTGAGCTCATGAAGACAATGTGGATCAAGCGAAAAATGAACAAATGCCAGAATGTAAAATGAGTCTTATCGTGGTCCCTAGTTGGCCGATTAGCGAAATTGAATGAATGAATAATACTATCGTATGGCCTCGGGTGCCGGGTGCAAGCTTTGCCAATTGACACCCAGAAGGTAGCTTGCATGTCGAATTTTATCGCTCCTTGAAGCACTATGAAAGTCAAGGAGGTTAGATATATAAGCTCCTTGACAGTATAGCGCTTTCTAGTTGAGAAATGAGGAACTTTGTGTTGGCGGAAACTCCCGAGATTAATTTTGCCCTTAAAAACACGGCCTACTGAATTCAAATGGGTTCTTTGACATGCCAACATCAAATGACATGCGTGTCGTAAATTTTTTTCGCCTTTCAAAAATCACTTACCACGGCCAGGAGCGTACCTGCAAGCTTGGGGTTAGTAGCCTGACACGTTATCCACTCACCCACCGTGGCAAGCATGTAAAGTGATGCTTTAAGCTTATATCATTCAAATTATGCCTTTAGGCATATTTAACACTCCGAAATGGAAAGGGTTGCAATTCTGGCTATAATAATATTCATTCGAAATATAGCGCTTGACATACGTAGCCTATGGGAACGACTTTCTCCTCAAATGTCTAAATTTGTTGCTTTATGATTTACCTCATTAAAAATATTATTAGAATATATTGCCGGTAGATTTGGATAACAAACTTGTGGATGCAGATAAAAGTCGTGCGGATGCAGATAAGGCTTTGTTTATCCACTCAGGGCTCTAGCCATATCCGCTAACACTGGATTGTTGTGTTACGGTAATGGATACAAATCACGGCTCTACATCATTCTTCGAATCCTCAAACAGTAATCACGTGTCCAATCAATTTTTTAAGTCGCTTACCCTCCCCACGCGGCTTCGCCCACTGACTCTGCGACTGATCATTTCTCTACTGTCGTAAGAACGGTGTCTGGGAAATGGGGATGGTGATAGGTAGGCGACCGCTAACTTGTGTCTAATTAAGGAAGGGTTAGGAAGGGTTGGGAAGGGATTTTGGGAGGAAGTCAGCCGTGGACCTGTTAAAAGGAACCATCTCGGCATTTGCCTGGTGGGAAAACCACGAAAACCATTTTCAAGTTTCTAACCCACGCTTTCCCGATGCCAAAGAAGCATGAGCTGGCGCGTTAACGCTCACAACCGCCGTGGCCGGTAAGTTAAGGACATAAAGGTACAATATTTGACTAGCGGACCCGTGCGAGAAATCTCGCATGTTCATAAACCACACTTTCCCCAATAGGTTTATAATGAGAACTTAAGGAAAAGGGTTGTACTCATTCCATTGATTTACTGTTTCTGAAATCCATGCAAAATGATAAAGGAAATACCTCAGAATACTAAAAGGACATGAAATAGGCGTCACAGCGGCCAAAATGTGAAGTGGACAGCAATTATGGAGCGTATTTTCCTACAGCAACAGTGTCTGCAAATCGCACACTTCGTACTGAACCCTTTATCCACAGGCTGTATAAAGGATTCTAATAAATTATTCATCATCATTTGGTACATTTCTACAGACAGCAGATATGAGAGCCAGACGGAGTTGGGAAATGTTGAGAAATCAGTGGCAGAGAGAACACAATGGTTTAAGCTCCTGTGGTATTTTTGAAAGTAGCATGATATTCATGACACATAGGACAGGTGCAACTTTTAGCGCAAAGAGAGGCTTGGGTACGCACAATATGGCTTGTTGCTATGAGTGTTGGCGCCAAGAAGAAAATTGAATGCTACGATGTAATTGGTCAATCTTCATGTTAACCATTCCCTGTGGCCGAAATACAAGTAAGAGCGCGCAAAGATCTACAAGAGTCCGAACCAATAATATCAAGACGCCCTGTTTAAGCGACAACTCGGCGTTATAACGCACCCTGGTGAATTAACGCGGGAGTTATCTACGGATTAATTCCACGATCGATTCGAGCCAGCTACAGTATAATCGTAACCTCCACATTGCTACGAACTCAATGATACCGATCGCATGCTAGTCTGATAATTATTATGGAATATTTTTTCATAAATCCCCTTCCATGCCTACTCTAGCCAGTTTCATTTATAAATGGTCCAGGAAGCTTCGAGAGATGACTTTCATTTGAGCATTTGAGGACGTGAGGCCTTTATTCAGGTGTCTGAGGACACGAGGCATAACTTCATATTTTTCATGTATTTGAACATGGAACATTTTCGTCAAGTTATAAGTGTAACTTCAGTGATTTATTTGTAGTCCCAGTACTACCAGATAGGGGAGTTCATCGAAATAATTCACCAAATAGACGGTCAAGGAATTTAGTACTTGATCGGTGAATTTAATAGGAAATATATCGTGTGTGTATCTGACAAACTTTATTTAATTCAGCACGAGATGACGTCTAGGAACGAGGACGGATCTTGGAACCAGCAGGACATTTGCCAGAAGATGTCGATGGCGATCTAAGCATTTTAAAGGAGTGATGGCTGCAGATGTTTTCCTGACGCTGTTCCATAGGAATGAGTACAAATGAATTTATTTATTTATTAAATCAGCTATGGTTTGATGGGACATATTTTTGTAGATATTTGTTTGCTTGTTTGGTAATGTAGATTCTTAGTTCTTGTTTACTGACACATTAAGTATGGGACAAGCTGAGCGCTTTGTATTTTGTAAATATTGTGATTTTGTTTGGTTCAACTATACGGGGCTATGCGCAGCTCGTGCTCGCAGTCGCTTGCGTAAATCGCGGTCAAGCATTTTAAATTCGGAAGTATGCCTTATAACAAAAATGGAACTGAATTAATTTGAGATTAAAAATAGAATTTGGAGGGTAAAGATTATTTGTGAACAGAATTTATGATGGATCAGGATTATTTTGATAGCTGCTTTTCTAGCAGGTCTGTACGGGATGGCACTCTTGCACCCGAGTTTTTGTTGTTTATTTTGTTTAATGTGTCTATGGACGCAATGTAGGTTGATCTGTTTTGAGCCGACCCAGATGGTATGTTTGTGAGTGAGTCAGTCCAAGCTTTATGGTGCATAGTGTGATTTTATGATGTGTTCGCGGGAATATATCATTGAGATTATTCTGACTTGCTGCATAATCAGCCCAGTTCATAACCTTGTGAGGCTGAGCTCGTGGTATATATTTGTGGTCTTGCCATCCAAGGGGATGAGTGAGATATGTCGTTAAGCGTTTCCAGATGGATATCGGGATCAGTGTGGTCTCATGTATAATTAGCACCAAGCTTGAAGGACTGAGCGAGTGAGTCGAGGCAGCGATGACTCATACAAGGAGGGGAGCGCTCAAATCAGATAACAACTGCGTGTCATTAGTAGCAGGCCAGGATCCTGTATTTCAATTTAAGATGTTATTTAAATTCACAAAACCCTGATCGGTTGTAAAGAGTATTTGATTGATTAAATGGGTGCTGTCCATGGTTTTAAGGTATCTCCCGAAATATCTCTTTGTCTGGCGTTTATAAAATGTAAATATAATTTTCAGCCGATAGGCTTGTATTTTGTTGTTGTTGCTTGACTTGTTGTGTGTTTATTTTACGCGTTCAATGACCCCGTGTGGCATTAGGATGCGCGAGGCTGTGTTCCCAATTTGTGATGCGAGCTTTTTGGCCTATTTTCGGCATGCTCTTTATTTTGCGTGCTTTGGCACTGGCTTGAATCTCAGGGAGGTTCTTCTCCTTTTTGTATTATTAAATCTTGCATGTGTCAGTAGTAATTATAGTGTGTTAATTAAGGGTGGGTCCCATAGCCGTAGTGTGATTTAAAAGATGCAACTCCGTGAGCAAGGTGACTGTTTCAGTTGTAAACGGACTCGCATCAGTACTCATTTCCTTATTAAAAAGCAGTACACCACGCATTATATAACTTCTTGACCAGGAAAAATTGACTTGCATCCATATGTTGTGAGGAGCGAGTTCTTACCGCTCAGTAATATATTTATTTCTTATGGGAGTGAAAGTCAGGGAGGACTTCCTTTTATTATTATTATTATTATTATTATTATTATTATGCACATAATATTCAGTCATTAAATATCTTTTATTCTACTTGTTATTCATTTTATTTCTAGTATAGCCTCTGTTATGGACCATTCTATTCATTAGAGCATGTTGTTTTCGCGAACTTTGCTGTGAAGAGCAACCAGGACTGAGCACGACCCCGTAGAAAGAATCTTGATAAAACAATGCTTTATTGAAGGGTGCAGTACCTTTTTTAAAAGTCATTTTTTAAAGAATTTTTTAAAGAAAACTTTAACGAAATTATAGATATTTATGAAATTACAATGCAATTCGTCACTACTAATGTCTATTTTCTTTCATTTGAATGCTCATTTGTCACGATCGGTCGCTTGTGAGCGCTGCATGATGGATCTATACTACTGAAATAATATGTATGATGATTTTTCCGAAATCACAACATAGTTTGTTGAAGTTAGGTTAAAAGCTCCAACCATCAGCATCTTTGATAGCGTAAATAGTCCTTTAGATTTTTGTTTGGTAGGCCTATACTGACCACTATCCCAGAAAGATTTAAAGCCTTATTTCTTAACGAAGGATCATTTGCAGAAAATGCGCAGTGGTCGATGTGACTGTTCCTTTCCTACCTACGATATGTGTGAACTATCTCCACTCCACACAACAGTGTAAGGGAGCCGCGAGAAAGACGTGAGAGGTTGGAGTTCAATACCCGTTCAGTGGCGCATTAAATTAAGTTGTTACCACTTATTTCATCACTTTACAGCTTTCAACTTCCATTGTCATGAGTTATGGGACTAGGTGGTGAAGATCTTCCTTATTATGCTAACGGAACGGATCAGAGACCAATTTATTATGTACTGCCTCCGCATTCTTGTAGTCTGAGCGAGAGGGCAATAAATTAGCCTATCGCCAGTTGGTAAATAGGCTACTAAATAATAATAATAATAAGAAGAAGAAGAGTAATTAACAACCATCACTTTTCTTAGAAAATTACTACTAGGACCAAGACAATTGACAATTTCGACTTCCGTGAACTTATCCATGATCAATTAGTCTAATAACAAGGTTTTTCTTTATCTCAGGCAATGTCCATGTTTCCCTCTAATAGATTATTATTGAGGATAAACACTGCACGTGCTGACAAACTGGAAAATTATCAATTAATTGTTAAATAAACAGCACTGAAAATAGATTCAGAGCTCTCTATGAAATAGCCTAGTCCAGGGGTGTCCAACCTTTTTTTAACTAAGGGCCATATCGAAAATAGTTGGGGGACCTTGCAGGCCAATGACACTCCACGGGGTTTAGGGGGTATGGATTTTTTAAAATATATGTGTAATATGGTGAGTTTTGTGGCTGTCTGAGCTTAGTTTTCTTAGTATTGTTGCCATTTTCAATATTTATTTGTTGTGGATAAAAAAATAAACGCTACAAATAAATTTAAATATTTTTAATAAATCCCTTTAAAATAGAAATTCAATACACAAACAGCATGCATGACAAAGATTTCATTTGACACAATCAATAATCAAATTATGAAATAAAGTTCATGATAATTTAGTTTAGTCCGACGACTGGAACTTGTTACAAAGTTTTGGCGACACGGCGCTGGCCGGACCAAATAGTCTTAGGGGCCGATAACATAGATGTTAGGCGCCTTAAAACAACAATTATTATGATCATCAACCGAATAGTCTCGAGGGCCGTAGGTTGGGCAGTCCTGGCCTAGTCTATATAAACACCAGAATTGGATATTCACAACGCAGGCTTCGACAAGAAGACTTTCAGCTGTTAGGTCGTGTCGTGTGGAAGTTGTTGTTGAATTGTAAAGTTTTAAAGCTGTTATGTCAGTGTTGCTTGTACAAGCTGCTAGTTGTAACTCTTCAGTCGGTCAACACGAATTTGCTCAAAGGACTGGAAGGTAAAATGTAGGCCTATATAAAATGAAATAATTAAATTAATTAAGTAATAAATAAATAAATTAATTAATTAATTAATTAATAAGTAAATAAGCTATAGATTGCAGCACGCCGGTCTCTCACCGCTGGGTCAGTGGTTCAAATCCCGGTCACTCCGTGTGAGATCTGTGCTGGGCAAAGCGGAGGCAGACAGAATTTTATCCGGGTACACCGGTTTTCCCTGTCACTATTTTATTCCGGCAACACTTTCCATCATCATTTTATTTCATCTGTCATTCATTTAACCATTACCCCCAGGGGAGTGCGACAGGCTTCGGCAGCTGGCACAGTTCATATCCTCGCCACTAGATAGGGTCTTAATTCATTCCATCCCTGATCCGGTCGGTCGACTGGAAGCAGGCGGTGGAATTTCAAGTATATAAGCCAATAACAAAACGGAGTTCATCACCAACATCAGAGACGCACCGAACTCAATCCCACACTGGGATACAGTAATAAAGGAGAATAACTCCTACAAATACCTTGGAGAATGGATAACGCCGAATGTTTGTGAGGATGTACTAAACTGGACAGAGCTTACCATCTTTGTAAGAACATTTACAAGTCCAAATCGCTTTACCTTCGCCTCAAACTTAGACACAATGAAACCGTAGTAAGACTTTCAGTACTGTATGCCTCAGAATGCATGAACATGGTCAAACTGGGACAACTCAGGAATTTGGAACTGAAAGAACGAATGATCTTGAGAAAAATCATGGGTCCCATTTATGTATTAATCGTATGGTGAGTACAACAAGGAATTCATAAGTCCAGGTCCAAGTTATTCAACCACACAACAGCACTTTCTCAAAGATGAACCAGGTCGCTGTGGCTTCCAGAGTAGGCATGAAGAGGGCAGCACAGGATGACATGATCCATGGTCTGCTCCTCTTCGCTGCATTCACACATTGGAGAATCCGTCCAGCCCCACTTATGGCGTAAGAAATTACAGCGCCCATGCCAAGTTCTCAGTCTGTTGAGGCGACACCATAGTTTTCTTGGGAGGTCAAATCCATTCATTTTCCGAGTTGGATTTATCTCATGAGCAGTAGTGCCAGATGTTGAATTTGACCACTCTTCCTGCCAGCTCCGGTTTAGGTTAAAATTGTCTCTCAAGAGTCGGCCGGCCAATACACTTGCTGGTCTCCTAGATCGAAGTCGTTGTGGCGATGGGTAACAAAATTCCTGGTGAACTGGTAATGAGGGAGATGACCGGATCTTCTTTGCATCTCTCAGCAGAACTTCCTTTCTCCTCCGGTGGGATGGTGGGATATGGCTAAGAACGGGTAACCAGAGCAGTGGCGTGGTGTAGACTTTACAGTACCAGTTATGCAGCGCATGGTTTCATTCAACTTCGTATCCACTTTATGCACTTGTGCATTTTCCAGCCAAACAGGGGCACAGTATTCCGCTGCAGAGTAGACAAGACTAACACCCGTTAATCGTAATCAGTCAGCCGAGGCTCCTCATGAACTACCACAAAGCTTGAGTAGGATGTTATTCCTTGTAGTGATTTTGTGAGAGAGCTTGGTGAGATGTTATTTGTAGCTTAAAGTTCCATTAAAGAGGGAGGTGAATACAGAATCAGGTAGAACAATGAGTTTTACCAACATTTAGAGAGTAGGCTATAACTCAGCCACGAGAAAGATAAAACCTATCTTCTACGGTCACATAGTCAGAATGGGCAACAAGAGACTGACCGCAAGAATCTTCAACATCATTTCTGGAGGGAAGGGGTAAAATGTCAATTGTTCGAAAAGACCTCGAAATTTTAGAAATTGATCCCAAGGATATATCCAGCAGGGATACATTTAGAATGCTGATGTATAGGAAAACTCGAAGAAGGTTTCTGTAGAAAGTAATTTATTTGTGATCTACGGAAGCCAAGCTGTAACGATTTCAGTGAAAAAGTCGAAAAAAAAACCTGGCGTCCGTGCGCTTTTTAAGATGACGCTGGGCAAACCATTAAAATATCAATACAGGCTACTGTGAGTGTAAGAATTGTTCAGCATGAAAAGTTCTACAAAAAAGTCCAGGAGAGCATATCTCTATCTTCAATACATCGCCCACTATAGTCTAAGTGTTTTAGCCTACTTTCGATTTTTGCAAAAAATGAAAGTAGACTTATGAGATCAACACAGGGCGAAAAAAGTGTGTCTGTCTGTGTGTGTGTATGTGTGTGTGTGAGTCTGTGTGTGTGTGTGTCTGTGTGTCTGTGTGTGTGTGTGTGTGAGTGTGTGTACTCTGAATGTCTGTCCCCCCCTATCAATTCAAACACGGTGAATGCGAATTGAACGAAATTTGGTACAAAGGTAGCACTAGCAAAGGACACCTCAGTGTCATGTTTTATATCGCCGCCATCTTTACTAAAACTGAATGGCGGCCACTCAAACGTTCAAAACGTAAAATCAAATAACGACTAACCAAATCATCCGATCTCTACCAAATTTGGTAACAACATACCTTCGTATAGGATGCGTCTTGTGACCAAACTACAAGGTCGTCCGCCATACCATTTCAGGATGGCGGCCGTGCGAATTATGCAAACTTTATAATCCATATCATGGGACCCACCAGTTCCGATTATCGAGCCGAGAATCGTTTTAACTGTGCTAAAGGAAGAGGCACGTTCGAAATTAAAAGTTTATTTTGTAATACTATAGTGCAGACGTGATTTTAAAAAGCTGAGCTGATTTAGTAATAAGACAAGATGGCAGCGGATATCTTGTGCCTGACTTATATTTCACTAATTTGAGTATTGCATGCAATATAGCGTACTGATATAAAATAAATAAACTTTGTATGAAATGCTTTATATATAAATAATATACTCCAGTGATGAAATCGTTTAGTATAAATCATTATTTGCTAACAAGTTCTATGTAAGTCATTTTAAATAGAACGATATTCGTTGACACAATTAGCTCAGTGGTTGAGCGTTAGCCTATCGCTCAAATGCCTATGGTTCAAACCCGATCAGAGCTAGTTTTTTTGCTTGAAATTTTATATGTTTATTGTTTTGTAATGACTCAGATGTTTTAAAATTAAGCGTTATATTGTGCATATTATGGTGTAAAATATATATTTAATTAAAACATAATTCGCCAGCAGATTTACTCGAGACATCTAGCTGCCAAAAAGGTAACTGCACGCCGACCAGATTTTATTGAAAAGTTTCTTCTTCTGGCCGCTAGAATGCACTCGCTCTGTTAGGATTATATTGTTAGATATTTCACCACTAGATATCACGACTAGTCTACGTGGGGCTCCATTGATTACTATACCATTTGCATTCTATGCGCATCGAATTTGAAGAATGACAAGATGATACTACGATACAGTTTTACTTTCTATTTTAAAGGGTTTGTAACAGCCTATTGTGCGTTATTTGAAAATGTTAATTGAAGTAAAGAACAAAACGATTGCACATAGTATCTGAACTCTACCGTTGGTGCTAGTTCAGGATATTAATTAATACTTCTATTTCAGCCAAATAGCAATCGAAAATATCCACATAGTTGGTATACACACGTCTCTGTAGGGTCATGGAAAGATTTGTTAATTCAATTAGGGTTGTGAAAGTCATACGCAGCCAGACGTGTAAAGACATGCCTCAACTCAAAGTTGGATGTTGCCCGCGTCAGGCCGATTATGTAATAATAATAATAATAATAATAATAATAATAATAATAATAATAATAATAATAATTTAATTTAATTTAATTTAATTTATTTATTAAATACTATTTATGTTACATTATTGTGATATGTCTCACGAATCTGATGACAGTACAGATTATCTGTGAGACATATTAATTATTATTTACAACATATATATAGATTATATTTCAGTACAAGAGTGCATGCATTTTTTTTTGTAATGTTAATGATAAAATATTAATGTAAATAATTAAAGATACAAAAAATTACACTATGGTAGTTATATTAATAAATTTATGTTATGAGTTAATGTTTGGTTAAGTAATATTTTTTAATGCGACTTATAGCTAGTTGTTTGCTGTTAATGTTTGTCAGTCCAGGTGGTAGTTCATTAAGTAGTGATGGTATAATATAATTTAGTCTCTTGAAACCATAGCTATTTATACATAAAGGTTTAACATGTTTAGTACTTGTTATGGCTCTTGTTTGTATGTTGTGAGAGACCTTATGCCTGAATCTTGGATCATGGTAGTAGAGATTCAGTACAGTAATTTGAAACAACTCTTTAATATTAAAATAAGGGATATCAGTGAAATATTTAAAGAACCTGTTTTGGCTATCTTGAAGATTATTAATTAAAGTTGTGTTTTGATTTCCCCAAGCTGCTATAGCATATCTTAATTTGCTTTCCATCAGAGCATTGTAAATTGTTTTGTAAGTTTTCCTATCTACATAAAATCGGAGATTGTAGAAGATGTAGAGGTTTGCTCTTAGGTTTTTTATTATGTTTACTGTGTGTGTGTTCATTTTAAAGTGTTCATCAAGGGTAATTCCTAGGTATTTTTGTGTCGAAGTACTATTTATGAAGGTGTTACATTTGCAACCTGCCAGGATGTTTTGGTGTATGCATGATAAGCTGTGGTGCGTTAGTTTATATTTTTCTTGTGTGAAGTGATCAACTCTGATGTGCATTATTTTAGATTTGGTTGTATTTATATACAAATTATTGTCATGACACCATCTTGTGATGTTATTGAAGTCTTCTTGAAGTCTCTCAAAAGCTGTTTTAGAGTAATAATAATAATAATAATGTTATTGGTTTTACGTCCCTTTTAACTACTGTTGCTTTTAGAGACGCCGGGGTGCCAGAATTTTGTCCCGAAGGGGATCTTAAAACGTGCCAGTAAATCTACTAACACGGCTCCCTCGCATTTGTGCACCCTCAAATGCCAGCTGACTGCGCCAGGATACGAACCTGAAACATACGGTCCAGCAAGCGAGAACGTTACCGCTGAGCCACGCCGCCAGTCCGGTTGATTATGTCTCCAGATCCATAACATTCTTTAGATACTTCTTATCTTTCTTTCTTCAATGATGGTAGCAGTTTTTATCTAGGTTGTGGCGTTTGGTAGAGGTAAATCGTTTCTAAGGTCTTCAACAAAGAATAGTTCTATTATACTCTTTGATAATAACAACGAGTTATAACTATACTCATACATTTAGGAGAAAGTAGGCTATATGTTCTTTACTGAACATCTTGTTTCTTTTTAATTTCTTTCAACAATCTCCATTCAATTACTGAGGCGACAGTTTACGAGCTAGCTAGGGGCGAGCCTATCACCCCAGTTACAGCCTAGCTAGCGGCCGAGCCTATTACCACAGATACAGCCACCAGCAAAACTGTCGAGTCGTGTTGAGTTAAGACTTCAGTGAAGAGTGGTTGTGTTTGGAGTTTCCCTGGAAGGGCAACTCGGCTTTTCTTCATTTCGCCTGTGAACTTTTCGTTCCGCAAAATACACAGTCAAGTTAAGATTCGACGTAAGAGGGATTTGTGTTTCATGCACCTCGCCATTCTTAAATTACGTCTGACAAGAATTCGTTGCACATGCATCTCCATGATAATTGGAACCCATCATGCGGATATGGGTCGTAGTTCATTGACATTGATAATAAGTGCTTATCACGTAATACATTCCAAACTGTCATCACAATAAGACAGGTTATCAGACAAATTCTTCACTCACCTAAATACATGGGGCTGCATGACCAGGATACCACAAAGCCCCTAAGTAAATCAACAGCAACATAAAGTACTAACGCACACACTTGGTTACTCAAAGGCATATATTTATTTTACTCAACTTGTGGAAACATGTTTGAGCAGAATACAAGTTGAAGGATGACTGAAGGTCCTGGGGGCGAATTAATCATCTAAAATTACTGTGAATGGTTTCACAATAGCCTCTAGATTCCTGACATATTTATCACTCCATTGGCAAGCTGCACGTATGAGTAGTTTACAATATTAATGTTCATACTCTCATTAATACCCACATAAGACTGACTTTGTTCTAGCGGGCGTGACACTTCAGCTGTCTTATTACTACTTGTAATTGCTGAGGTAATTTGTATTGCTATTTCAGTAAGGGAGTTAATTGTCCTAGGCATACGTAAATTTTAATATAATCGTATTGATTTGTGTTCTCTTGGTCTTTGTCAAACTGGCATAAAGTAGGTTAGTAGAATAAACATCAAGAACTTTTGCTATCAATATTCCAGTAAGTTACACATTTAAAGACAGTTTCGTTTTGTGGTACACTGTTTCTGTATCATAGGGAGAAATCCAAGGAAGGTTTATTTGTTGGGGGATCTGGGATTTCGAGAATAAGAAGGCATGTCAGTTGACTTCGTAGGTGTCCATATCATGAGAATTAATTCTTATTGTAGGCCTAACTGTAATGTGAGAAGATGCTTTCAGGTATCCAAGTGTTTTCTAAACATTTATAGAACGTTACTTAAAACTATGAATCTGTTTTTTTAATATTGAACTCTGATAGTCTTGTTAGAATCTGTAAAATAGACTACCCCAATTTGCAAACAATTGCTGCCTAAATAAATCCCTCATTCTACAACAATGTCTATATTTTCTTGACCATTAAGGGGGCGCTAACTGAATTGTAGAACAAATCAGTTTAGTTTCTTAGTGGGCCTATGCTCGTACCACACAAACTACAGAAACAATGGAATAAAAAATTATCAAAATAGTTAAGCTACTGAAATGGGAATATCATTCACTGATACCAACATTACAATTAATGATATTTTTAAAACAAAATATAATTAATAATAATAATATCGACCCGGCAACCTTGCGCACTGTAGGCGAGAACGCTACCACTGCGCCACGCAGCCAGTCCATTCTTAACAGAGCCAGGCATCGAACCAAGGGGTGCTAGCCACTACTTCATGAAGAATTTTACATTCAGTACAATAGACTACCTCTCTCTGAAACCACAGCCGAAACGGATGTAAAACTCCTGCAACCTAAGAACTGATTTATGTGAGAATTCTGCTCAGTTGCTGCTTTCTGACTGGTCCTGCTGCAGAAGACTGAAGTTAAGTGAAGATAGTTTCCATAAAAATAAAAGAAAGAAAACGCTGTAGTTTACTGGTCTGTTGAACATCACGTAATTTACCCAATACACGAGTTAATGAGAAATTTAAGGCTAATTATGTCTATTTTATGTGATGGCTATTTAAAACTACTTTTATACTGTGTAATAAAATGAGCTCTGTGTATCTGTTAATGTACCATATGAACAATTAGTTAGGAATCCTCAGGATGAATACGGTAATCCTTCACGGATAACCACCGGCTAAATAACAGTTATTACCTAAATAATAACCGTCTCCTAAGTAGCATAATCTTCTCCGGGGGGAACGCGACGGCTGGCTGTACGCCGAGAAATATTGGATAATGAAATTCTCCGCTTGTTTGAGGAGATGGTTACTGTCTGCCCTGGACACAGGTGACAACCGGGAATGCTCATATAAACAGTTTCCGTGGTTCTCTTGAGAACTTACTGTCCATCTGATAGTAGGCTATCTGTCAGGCAAGTCATAGCAGTAGAGAAACTATTTGTACTGCAGTCATTATTCGTGGACATTAGTCTCACAGGGCATACTTCTACTACTGTGTATGTCTCCCACCTATGGGCACCTGGGAGGGAGTGAGAAAGAGGGCACCTGCCACCCCTTGAGCTTTGCAAGAAATATAATCTACGCGTGTGTGAAATATTGTCCACAACAATAATAAATAATAAATAACCCCTGGTACTACAGCCCATGAAGGTCCTAGGCCTACCATGCGACCGCTGCCCAGCCATTTGGCCTGCAGATATTGGGGTGACGCATGGTCAGCGCGTCGGGTCCCCTCGGCCGTTAATCTTGTTTTTCGTGACCGGGGCGCTGCCTCACTGTCAGCCAGCTACTCAATTTTCCTCACGAGGCTCAGTGTGCCCCGTTCCAGCCCTCACGTCAGATTTTAAAATCCCTGACGGAGCCGGGAATCGAACCCGGGGCCTCCGGGTGAGAGTCAGGCGCGCTACCCCAACACCACGGGACCGGCTCCCACAATAGGATACGTTAATTGTTAACAGGATCAAATTCCAGTCTGATGACAAGAAGCAGGTGTAGCGTCAATTCTCAATCCCAGTCGCTTGGATTGTGTGCAGGGCGAAGGATTCATCCGGAGTTAGGAGAGAAATATGTTCCAACACCGCCTCGGCCGTCCTTTAAAGGGTTTTCCCATTGTGTCCCATTTTCAGTTCCGGATGAAAGCTGTCGTGGAATATTCTTATAGGGCATGGATGCTTCCAACTTCTTGTCCACTCCATTAACTCCTGTGATGAGATTGGCAACCGGCCGTAAAAATGATTCGCCACAAAGTGACTCATATCACCTTACCCCGACTACAAATAAATAATGATAATATAATGTTTTTTTTTTTTTAGCGTATGACTTTTAGTGCCGGGAGTGTCCGAGGACATGTTCGGCTCGCCAGTTTTGTAGCTGCTTCGAGACGGACACCCAATGGGTGAGCTACAAGTACCGTTGGGGAGGGCAGTTGGAATGTAAGGACGAGGCGTTGGAAGGTAGCGACTGTGGCCTATAGTTAGGGACCAACCCCGGCATTTGCCTGGAAGGAAGATGGGAAACCACAGAAGACCATCTTCAAGGTTGCCGGCGGGGGGATTCGAACCTCCTCGCCTCCCAGATGTGAGCGACTGCCAGCAGTCATGCCGTAACGACCACGGCTAACTCACCCGGTATAATAATAATAATAATACACAGATACAATGCGAAAATCCAGAGTTTGCTTCTACGGTCCTATACGACGGATGATCGACTCCCGATGGACCAAACGCATCTTCAGTATCTTTTGACTCAAAACCAAATCCGACAATGCCATGGTACGTTAACGTCCAGAAAGATCTTAAGGAAATGGGTATACGAGAAGAAGATGCACAACACCGAAATCTTTATAAAGCAGCCATCAAGACGTTTGGGACTTTCCGGGACGAAAAACGGACAACTGGTGCGAAATGGACAGAAGAACGTCGCGTCGTGCTAAACACAGTGAGCTCATGAAGACAATGTGGATCAAGCGAAAAATGAACAAATGCCAGAATGTAAAATGAGGCTTATCGTGGACACTAGTTGGCCGATTAGCGAAATTGAATGAATGAATGAATGAATAATAATAATAATAGTCTCAAAAAGTCAACCCCTGGCACTATACAGCCCATGTCTTCCTGGAATGTCATCTTCCACGTCTCCTTTTCACAACAGGGTCCAGGAAAACTCTAGTGTAATAGTTTGGGTGTATATTACAAAATTTATTATTATTATTAGACGTGGTCCTCAGTTAGTCTAAACGACAGAAGAAGAAGAACATGAGACTGAAAGTTTTTGGTCTTATATACAGAATGGATGGCAATAGGTAACAAAGAACGTTTTAAACCAAGCATTAGCTCTGAAGAATCACAACAATTGGTAGCAAGAACACAACACATACAAGCAATTGGTATCAATGAAGAAATCACTCATAATAGACCAAAATTTAGAACTAAAATATCAGACACAAATTTACCGGCAAACCAACACGGAAGAATACATGATGGACAAAAGAACGCACAAGAGAGCAGGGTTAACGGGAAGAAAAGAGGGAACATTGTGCAAAATAAGTTCTAACGTGATTCGTGGTTGGGCGTGACGAATCAGAGAAATTAGAATATTTGTATGGAACGTACTGGAATCAATTGTTAGGATATGTTACTTAAGAAGCAAAATAACTGATGATGGACGAAGCGAAGAGGATATACAAATTAGGTTAGCACAGGCAAGGAAAGCATTTCTACAGCAAAGGAATCTGTTGACATCGAATATAGATTTTGGTATTAGGAAGTCATTTTTGAAAGCTTTTGTCTGGAGCGTGGCGCTCTGTGGAAGTGAAACTTGACTGTTGTTGCAGCAGAAAAGAGGAGAATTGAGGCGTTTGAAATGTGGTGTTACAGGAGAATGATGCAGATCAGATGGGTAGAGTTACGAATGAAGTGGTACTAAGACAAATGGGAGAGGAGAGATGTTTCTGGCGACAGCTAATGAAGAGAAGAGATAGGTTGGTAGGTCACATACTAAGACACCCAGGAATAGCAAACTTAGTTATAGAAGGAAGGGTCGAGGATAAGAACAGTAGGGGTAGACCAAGGTTAGAATATGTTAAACAGATTGCCTTGGATGTAGGGTGTGGTAGCTATGTACAGATGAAAGGATTTGCTCAGAACAGGGAAGCATGGAGAGCTAAGGACTCAAACAACAACATGTTAGCAAAGGCACATGAAAGTACAGTCCAGGAAACGTCGTCAACGAAGTCTTAACGTAAGACAATCAACGTCGAATAAAGCAAAGCGTTCTTTAATTATTATCGTATAAATTTAGACATTTTATTTCTGGTAATTTCTGTTATTTAACCAAATTTGTTTGCGAAATGTTCGAGATCAGTGCTTTTGTGCATAAATGTTTCAATTTCAATTTTTAAGGGATATGTCTAAGCCTATTGCTAAGGTAGTTTATTGTTATGCCTAATACTGTAGTTAAGTGCAGTTTTCGTATGTTGAGGAGGGCATAATTACGACGGCTGTTTTTTTCTTTTCAACGGCCGATGGGCTAACTGATTGACATACCAACCAGATTTTATTACTAAATGTTTGCTTGTTTTGTAGTTATGTTTCAAGATAATCGCCAAAACGATTCAAATATTTGTCGTATCGTTACACCAGCTTTCCAGCTTGCCACGGTGGGTGAGTGGATAGCGTGTCGGTCTACTAACCCCAAGATTGTTAAAGCAGAAATTTTCGTGCAGGGGAATAGCAAGGGAGGATCAAGAAAGCGTATTGTTACCATAGATAGATGAGAGCAGCTAAAATGCATGGGGGATGTACAGTGGTGGATTCTTTGGAGGGGGGGGGGGGGGCAGGTAACCTGTATTAAGAATTAGAATATGATAGATTCTGCGTTTCCGGGTTTTAACCATTTGAGTGTCTGATAATGGGGAGTAATATGCTCATGATACCACGGTGGATGAGTGCAGGTTCGCTCCTGGCCGTGGTAAGTGATTTTTTAAAGGCCGCAAAAATTACGACACGGATGTCATACGATGTTGGCATGTCAAAGAACCCATTTGAATTCAGTAGGCCGTGTTCATAATGGCAAAATTAATCTCGGAATTTTCCGCCAACATAAAGTTCCTCATTTCTCTACTAGAAAGCGCTGTAGTGTCAAGGAGCTTAGATATCTAACCTCCTCGACTTTCATAGTGCTTCTAGGAACAACAAAATTCGACATGCAAGCTACCCTCTGGGTGTCAAATTACAAAGCTTGCACCCGCCACCCGAGGCCGTGCGATATTATTATTTATTTACCAACTTTCCAATGGCCTCTGCAAAGCATTCTGCCGCCACTGAGGTTGGTACGTCTGGAGAGTCTCCTGAAGTTTTTCCTTTTTGGCGAGGTGTTGCCGCCCAACCTTCAATTCTCGAAAAAGGTGAAAATCATTCACGACCACACTGTGCCAACGTTACGATAGACTTTCTCCAAGAATTCAAGTGGGAAGCTTTCGACCATCCACCGTTTAGTCCAAACCAGCACTGAATGATTTTCACCTTTTTCGAGAATTCTAGGTATGGTTGGGCGGCAACACCTCGCCAAAAAGGAAACACTTCAGGAGACTCTCCAGACGTATCCACCTCAGTGGTGACAGAATTTTTTGCAGAGGACATTGGAAAGCTGGTGTAACTATACGACAAATGTTTCAATCGTTTTGGCGATTATGTTGAAAAATAACTACAAAAACGCCAACATTTTGAAATAAAATCAGTTTCGTATGTCAAACTGTATTTTTATACAGTCCATCGGACGTTGAAAAAAAACAACCTCGTATTTGAACACGTGATTATAAAATGGTGCTCAATTCCTTTTTGCGTTAACTATTCCATTGATGTACAACACTAGCATCTAAAAAAAATGGGGCAAAATATGAAACTGTGCATAGTTATTCGTTCCCTCTCATAATTTTGTGGCGCAACGGACAGTAGCCTAACTCGTCTTAACGAGTGGGATGTGGATACAGAGCAGCTTTCAACAGATATATTCTAGTCTTTTATTTGGCCATAAATTTAAACATGTAAGTTACTGCAATAAATAATATGAAGCCTTACTTCCGTTCACCGGCTCATCCCGTGTAATTATCGAACTGCAATGCAGTTCAGCAAATCGTTGAAACACCATCACCGCTTTCATCTCTGAAACCGCAAACTGCGACATTACTCATCGCGCATCGGGCAAAAAACACAGGAAATGTTTTCACTAACTAAACCGTAAGAGCCAAGACACATGAAGTAGGTCTATGTAGCCTACTCTTTATAATTACGTATAGACTGTGAAATAAAAATTTGATTGATTCTTCGGTCAGTTTGTGAGTGGGTGAGTGAATAGCGTGTCGGTCTACTATCCCCGAGAATGCAGGTTCGCTCCTGACCGTGGTAAGTGATTTTCGAAAGGCGGCAAAAATACGACACGCATGTCATACGATGTTGGCATTTCAAATAACCCATTTGAATTCAGTAGGCCGTGTTCATAATGGCAAAATTAATCTCGGGAGTTTCCGCCAACACAAAGTTCCTCATTTCTCTACTAGAAAGCGCTATGGTGTTCAAGGAGCTTAGATATCTAACCTCCTTGACTTTCATAGTGATTCAAGGAACAACGAAATTCGACATGCAAGCTACCCTCTGGGTGTCAAATTACAAAGCTTGCACCCGGCACCGAGGCCATACGATAATAAAAATAAAAAATAAATAAAAAAAGAACAAATCCAAATTGTTAGTCCTGACATGCATAGGCTAGGCTTGTATTGACAAAGTATTCAGTGTTACAAAAATTACATGTAGGCTAATACTTAATCGGTAGCATTTCAGTTGCTCAACGTGTAGGCCTATTTATGCCCAATTTTGTCGTTTAGTTTCAAAACCTTCTAAGTGCATCTGTATAAATAAATGATCGTATGGCCTCTGGAGATGCCGAGTGCAGGTCTTTCGAGTTGACGCCCGTGGACGACCTACGCGTCGTAGTGCATCTGTGAATAAGGGTAAATTCTATTCTTAATTCCTATATTTTGAAGCACTAAAAGCTATTTGTCGTACAGTAGTCTATATTTGATTCATAATATGTTACTTCAACTATGTCTAACGTAACGTTTTATTAAGCAAATCGGTTGCTGAGCTTGCTTCAATAATGTCTCAAAACAGAAACTAAACGACTCAATTATATTACGTAGGAAGTTTAAGACTATCTGAAAAAATTGCATGTGATTACTAATTAATTAAACAGATTACAAGAGGGGGCAGTGTTTACCCGAAAAAAATAATGCATTTGATTACTAATTAATTGCACAGATTACAAGACGGGGCAGTGTTTACAATGAGGACATGTTTCGTTTGCCAAGCGGACATCATCAGATTGAACTTAATTAAATCAATCAAGTCATTCTTTTATATACAAGACAACAAACTAGCACAACCAAGCACTACAAAAAACGACAAACAGTCGTGACCCTCCTCCACTAATTCACGAAGTAATGTAATATACTTTAGTGATAGTCTAAACTCCTGAAATAGACACGAATAATCAGTATTTGTCTACGAACACTCTGTCAAAAAGGTTGTGATATGTTGACGAAATGAATAATGCATAACGAGAAGAAAATGGTGGGCACGCACATATACCACACCCTGTATCCGATTTTTATGGTCGCTGGAGTTGTAAATTTCTTTTGGATCCTCATATTCACCAGACTTAAATCCCTCTGATTACGACTTGATCCCAATAATGAAAGATATTTGAACTTTGTATGAAAGAATGGTCAGGGTATACCTAGGTAGATAGTTTTGAAGCCATTTTACAGTGTTGCCTTGCTGACTATTAGGCTAATATTGTAAATTATCAGCCACACCTTTATTGTGTTGACCGACTGAAAAGTCAATGATCGGGGTCCCCTTAAAACAATAATCACTATTATCAGAAGTATATTTTTGTTGTTAAATAATATTTTGCAGTGCTCAGGGAACGTATAGCAGGAAGTGGCGTTAGTTTTAAATTTCAAGAAAGAAGCAAGCACTATTTTTTGTTATTATTATTATTATTATTATACAGCTAGTTTAAACCCACCTGCCATTTTCACACAGTGATTCTTTGCTCCCTTAACTTTTGACAGGATCGACCTGAATTATTTTTAAAGCACATAGGCTACAGCACGTCATATTTTGACATCGAAAACATTGGAATAGGCTAACTCAATTCTTTGCCAAGTTACCAAGTTATGATTTCAAAAGGAATATGGCAATGACAAAAAATATACAATTTTTCACATATTAGTGGTTTTACAAGGAATATTATTTGTTTGTTTGACTTTGCTGCTGATACATAGGCTTAATAGTTAGCCTAAAATATTTCTTGTCTATACGTTCAAGTAGACAATCGAGGAAACCGTATAAGGTTCATTTCTAACAAACGGTATTATCCTATTCTTTTTCCCTCTTAGAAGAAAAAAAAAACCCACTGAAATGAGTAGTTTTCTTTTTGTTATAATTCTTACACCAAGCGATCCGGCGAAGCCATTAGTGAAGGTGTGTGTATAGTAGTCCTCAAGTAGCTCGGTAGACAGCATGACAATACTACTTTGCCACCTTGCTTGGTGTGAGAATTATATCAGGACGTAAAGCACTCACTTGAATGGTATTTTCTCATCAAATGAAAAAATGGTGGTAAAAACAACCACACTGGGCTATACGGTTTGTTCGGGACTTAAACCTTGGGTGAAATATTCCTTCATATGTAAGCAACAAAATCGTTCTGTAAGGTAAGTAATATTTTTGTAGAGCCTTCTTCAAGTGATAAATCGTTTGTAATAGTTATATCCATTTTCCTTTTAAAACCATAATCAAAATATGTTAAAATATATTGTGTTATAACTTATATGCTTTCTATAAATTAGAAATAGTTCACAACTATTCACTCCAAAGTTAAATACCACGGAAAGTGGCCTTCAACGTTAGATAGAAGCTGTAAAAACATTGTTTTAAGTTGCCCATCTTGTTGATGTATTCTGAGTAAGACGCTGAGTTTTAAGGCAATTAGCAACGCCACAATAATCTTAATTTAATAATCAACCTAATGTGCTGGAGGCCTAGCCTATATTAGTGCATTGATCTTGCAAAATATTTCTTAAGAGATCCGAGTCACGCGATGCCAATAATTTGAATAATGTTTCCCACTTACTGGATTGTAGAAAAGCACAAGAATTTTAGTGAAATCTGATATTCTAAACACGAGGAATTACTCCCACAAAGCATAATAGGTTAACTACATGGTAGAGCTGAACAGGCCATGCGAGGTAAGGACCCTCAATTAAACTGCATAAGATTCTATCAGTACAACTTCTCGCTAGTTTTCTATGTAAATCATATAGGCCTAAATAAAAGATTTTGAATGTATTCACCCTGCTGGTGGATTGCTTTTAACCGCTCTTGCATACGATGCTAAATAATTGTGCTTAGGCTACTGAAGAGCAGATCTGGCCAATTAAAAGGATACATTCCTGTGTGTGCATCAATATATTCCTTTGAATCAAATACAGAGAAGTTGTTAGTTCATTTTAGGGCCTTGGGACATATGAATCGACAACTCCGTGTACTTGGGTTTGAGATGGATTAGTCTGATAACCAGGCTGCGGGGTCTTAGTACGTGTGCAATGAAGTTAGCACGCACCATTCTATAGTCTAGTGCACGTGGAAGCTCCTCCTGTGACCTTCGGGTGTACCATTGAACACATGTGACGTACAGCGAATAACTGGACTGATCGCATGGATCGTACTCCGTTGTGGACGGGCTGGCAGTTCATAGGTAAAGCCCTGCGCGGATGCGGATATCTGCGGATAAACCCGTGGATGTCCGCAAAATATTTCGCCTTGCGGATATCGTTTGCATGACTGTGCGGATAGCGGATACGCTGCGGATAATTTTTAGAGTAAATTTGCGGATAGTTTTTAGAATACAATGTTGAACTGGGTTTTTTTTTAAATAATTTTAGATTTTACTAAGATCTGCGTCTTTCACGTTTCTTTCTATTTCCCTATTTGCTTTCGCTTGGATTGTATGAGGATACTGGAGAAGTGAGAGAAGTCAGTATGGAAACACCTTCAATTAGTGTTGACTTTTGCCACAATAAGAAAATCCTTTATACCTGCGCTTGCCTGCGTGGTTATATTCTACGACTAAGTAAGTGCTATAATCAGCTACCCGCTGTTTCACTTACCGTTACTCAGAGGGACAAAACTCAGTCCACATTGTCTTGCGATTCACACAGTCTAGGGAAATGAATTTTTCCACAAATGTCTAAATGTGTTACTTTAATACTTTATCTAATAATTAAGAATAGAATTGTAATGTAAGCGGATTTGGATAACAGTCGTGTGGATACGGATATATAGCGTGCGGTTGCGGGGCGGATGCGGGCTCTATTAATAGGACGTGCGTCATATCAACTCCGTGCAATACCAATCTGATGGCACTGTTGACGTAGGAAGACCCCGTGGCCTGCTGATATAGTTATAATAATAATAATAATAATAATAATAATAATAATTGACTAATAATAATAATAATAATTGACAGCAGAGGATGAACTACAGTGAGATTAAGAGCTATTTATCTAATAGCCTACCGATGTTACAAAAACGAACATTTCAGTATTTTAATATAGAAATTATTTTGGTGATTCTTGGCTATAACCCCATCATTTTTCACTAACTGCAGACCTGATGAGAAGGAGGGGCAAACGGGTCTGTAGCCCTGGGGCCTGAAGTTGCTGAGGGATCCGGGGAGCTAGAAGAGCCCAATTCACTCAATTATTTCCAAACACATTTTGAAATATCCTGATGGGCCTATATTTATTGCAACAGAAACAGACTAAGAAACATTATCAAGAGAACAATGATCTAACATACATTATGTAAATAACCATAGCCACAGATAGAGCAAAGTTTTCAAAGCTGTAAATGGCGGTAAATTTCTAGATAGGCTAACCACAGAAAAATCCGACTTTCATTTCATATGGTTGTGAAAGGCGTTTGACTTATTCTTGTGATAATAAGTTAGTAAACGTTTCAGTCAGACAAAACCAAAGTGACTTTCAAAATCTACATTGAAAAAATGTAAAAAACAAAACCCGAAAAAGAATCCATAGGCCTATAGGTATTTTTAGGAAGGGGGTGCAAGCCTAGTTTAAAATATCAATGCAAATTTAATACTTCCGGGATATCACGGGACGAACGAAAATACCGCAGAAGGTAGTGAAAATTCTAATCACAGGGCCCTTGGTTGCTCTCCACAGTGATGATAATGTAATCATTGAGGTTCATCCTAGAGAATAATAAATATCGAAAGAATTCTGCCAAATTCTAAGTGAATCGTCCAATAAGGTAATGAAATATCATGTTTTTTTTTAGCAATGGGAAATACAAATTTCTGGAAGACAACATTAAAAGTTCAACATACTCATGTATCCGTATGTCTTCTTCTACACTCTCAAGCACGTTCTCATTAAACCCCAAATATCTTACAAACTCCCGGAGCTATTACCTTGAAAATTTGTGCGGAAACAGAGGAAGATGTGTCATATCACCTGAACTTAAAAAAGATGTCACGTTTGAAGATTATTTTGTGAATAAAGCCCCTTAATCTGAGCCCAATCAGATGCTAGGTCAGGCAAGATGCCGCATCTAGCGCTGAGAATTAGAAACGTGTCTACCTACTCTACCAAACCAGTCACACTGATCCGGGGTGTTGATAAATTAATGAGGATGGAACATTATTGGAACCAAATGAACAGGAGAGAACGGAGATCACAGAAAAACGTATCCCTCATCTGCTTTGTCCAGCACAAATTTCTCATATAGGCCTACTGACTGATGTTTGAATCAGGATGGAGCACTGACGACGAACGTCTATCCTTCTAAGGCGTACAGAGGAAATCTAACTTATGTTACTCTTGCCAGGAATTGCAGGCAATGTTTCTTCCAGTGAATATTCCCCGGTGTGTGTGTGTGTGTGCAAGTTAGTTGGTGGTGGTAGGGAATAATACGAGGAAAGTTATGTTACCCCCTCAATTTTACTGATGAATTATGTGGAGAGAAATAACTTAGAAAGAACTGGACGGAAAAATAGTTTCCATTATGTTGATCTTCTTTTGTTGTTAATTTTTGATCTGTTCGTCCCATTTGAGTGTAGTCGGTACTGACGGTGGAGCATTACTCGAGTTAAAGGCCAGAAGAAAAATGAGATCCCAGAGAAATCCCACCTTCGCTTTGTCCAGCACAGATATCTCATGAATCGACTGAGTATTTGCCTGGAGCAGAAGTGGGAAACCACGGAAAATATCTTATAGGATGACAGGTGTGGAAATCCAATCCACCCTTTTCTCAGTTAACCACAGGCAAGGAAAATGTATTCATTTCCAGCATCGACTTCTGCATCCGTGTACCTTGGTAATATAAATACCAAGACACTTGCTTTCTCATTATAGGAGATACATTCCAGTGAAGGGTAGTATGAAACAGACAAGGGAAAATCAGGCCCCCCGTGGTCCCTGGGAGCAATGAGGTGGGGGAATGCCACAAGGTCTATAGGCTATATGTGGGTGGTATCGGATAAGCTGCCAATCTAGGCTCAATATTAAGAGCTAAAATATAATTATTATTAATTACGACCAACGGTTCTTAGTGGAATGATAATAGGCTAATAATAATAATAATAATAATAATAATAATAATAATAAATGCAAATTGTTTACCAATTTCCATCAAATTTCCAAACCTGTCATCTTATAGGGCCTAAGTTAGTTTCCGTGCTTTCCTACGTACGTCAGGTAAATGCCGGGATGGTAAGGCTACCTCCTGTGCAATCATCGATTACCAGTAGACCATAGGCATATAGGAGGCTACACTATCATAGCACCTCAGCTACGCTGTGCAGCCCTCCCGGTATCGGCTAGCTGCGGAACCATGTCTTGTTTTCCCGTACAAATACAAACCGATATAAAATAAGTGCATTAATATACCGGTACGTATTTAACAGTCATACAGCATAACCTTTTGATCTATAAGTATTACAACGCGACCAAGAACTACATTTTCCAACCACCCCGAGCCTAGAAAAAGTTACCTTACAAAAATGATAACAACTTTGTTTTTTGGACACACAACATTTTTAAATTAATAAATCAGTTACACAACATTTCAATGTAGCCTATACTGTATTAAAATTTGGATTCGATCTGATGATGGGTTTGTGAGATAATAATTCTTAAATGTGACGCATGGTTGAAACACGCTTAAAAACAGCCACTTTTTGTGTTCCAACTGCGATAAAAAATATTAAAATATAAATTAAAAATTCCAAACCTACAAGAGTTAACGTAACTTAAATCGAACGATAAAAATGATGATGTTATTGAAATCAATGTAGGTCTATTGATTACTTCACAAACAACCTTCTGAAAACTCGAGTGCACATGGTCGACAGTAGTAGGCTAAGTTACGCTGTACTGTATAGGCCTAAGACAGACTTCAAACACTTGAATACAATGGGCTGATGTCCACAATGTTCAAAAGCCTCTAAATTACTCAACAGCAACAAATACAACAACAACAACAAAGCCCACAGCATTAATAAATGATAGCCTACATTGAACTAGGCTATACATTACATTAGGCTATATTGTTTTAGAGTTGGGAAGCCTGATGGCATAGAAATAAATCCGCTTGCTTTTCAATCGGGTGATCGGGATTGGAACTGCAGTAACAGTGTGGTAGAATATTCACTTGAAAAATGACGTGACGTCAAGAGGATCATCCAGCCTTAAATCCCCGGTCAAGATGATGCCAAATGATTGATAGGCTGCAGAAGGTTCTTTAGCCTATTTGTTTAAGAATTAATCTAAGTGACATTCCTCACTCTGTATAATTATATTGTACCGTAGGTTAAAACATCATTATTATTGCTCCTTTTCTTTCAACAAGAAAAACTACATTTACAACAGGAGGTTGAACGAATAGATCTACACTACTTACAAACCAAAATGAGTCTGTGAATATAAGAACAGTTAGACTCAAATGAATCAACACCAGCTTATATCTATCAATTTGTTATGAGTCATGAGGAAATGGGCACACAAATACTCTTGTCCCTGGCCAGAGCCTCACATTCTACGCCTACCAGCTTGTATGGATTTACAATACATTAGGGCAGACAGAGATTCCCAAACTCTACTCGATGGATCACTTGGCGCTCCAAGAAACATACCCTAGCATTTCGTGAAGAGATTGAAAATAAAAGTCATTTTTAGTGTCAGTTAAAAGACGATTTTAAAGTTTTGTTTGATAATACCGCCCTTTTGCCCTTATTTGGGCCTATGTTCACTACTTATGCCAGCACTAACCTAAACCGAAATGCATATCTCGCCTCGTAACTCTGTTCTAATTGTCCCAAATTCAACCAGATAGGACTAGGCTATAGCTTATTAGCCTATTTTCAATTTTGAAAAAATAGGCTTATGAGATCACCTTTTGTCCGTGTGTGTGTGTGTGCATGTGTGTGTGTGTGTGTGTGAGAGGTGTGTGTGTGTGTGTGTCCCCTAATAAAATCTAAACGGCTAGAGCGATTTCAGTGAAACTCGGTAAGTTCATAGCACTATTCCCGGCGACCTCGACCGTGCCCTTCAAATTTTGTTACGTCTCACCAATCCAACATGGCGGCTGTGCGAAATATTTCACTAGCATTCAATATCTCCGAAACTATTACTGATATCGCCCTGAATTTGTGTATGGTATTAAAGGGCACTACTAGAAGTTCACCTATGAGACTTACAAAAACCTGGTGACTACAAAACCAACATGGCGGCCAAGCGAAGTGGAGACTTTTAAATAGACTTGTTTTGCGTTTTAACTATCTAAACGTAATGAAACTTGGTACAGCAAATGTTTATACACATTGCAATGCACTGGAGTCTAATTTAGTTCAATTGTTTACATAACCTCAAAATGGCGGCTGTGCGAAATATTTCACTGACATTCTATATCTCAGCAACTATTACAGATATCACCCTGCAATTTTGTACGGTGATAAAGGGTACTGATGCAAGTTTACCTATGTATATTTCATAAACCTGTTAAGTACAAAACGAACATGGCGGCCAAGCAAATTTGAAATATTTTAATAGACTTTTCTCGTGAGTTAACTCTCTGAGCGCAGTGAAATGTGGTACAGTAAATGATTTTGCAGATTGTAATGTACTGCCATCTAATTTAATTCAATTGTTTACATAACCTCAAGACGGCGGCAGTGCGAAATTTTAAAATTAAGTTTTTATTTCTTGTGTCGTAATCATGCGATCGAAGTGAAAGTTTGAATAATGAACCTAGGCAATAAGTGTCCTTGAATGGTACATAACTCTAAGGCCTATACATATAACAATCCTAAATGGCGAGCTTCCGAAATATTTAGACGGTTCTCAATAACTATGAATCTTTTATAGCAACCAAACTGATTTGTTTATGTTCAGACTATGAACATATTTTCACCTATAGGACGTTCAGTAACCTGGTGAGCACGAATCCAACATGGCGGCGACGCGAAGTATAAATATTTAAATGGACGTTTCTCGCGAATTAACTATCCGAGTGCCGTGAATTAAATGCTTACGCAAATGTTGATCCACTGGCTTCTAATTTATTTCAATTGTTTGCATAATCACAAGATGGCTGCTGTGCGTAATTTTAAAATCTCGTTTTTACTTCTTGTGTTCTAATCATGCGATTGAAGTTTGAATACCACACGTACACAATGATCTTAATATAATAGTACAAAAATAAAAATCCAACCTGGCGACCATCTGAAATATTTAGACGGTTCTCAATATCTACGAATCTGTTACAGCAATTAAACTGACATTCTGTATGTTGATAGAGGCAATTGACATGAGCAGGATATATGAAAATAGGCTGTATAGTTCTTCACGGAACTACTTGTTATCAATGTAGTTTCACAGTCGCAAGTGGTATTTTTGGTTTTGTAACAATGAAATTGTAAAGATAGCTTTGAAGCCTCAGTATTACCTTATTGACAATTAATACTTTAGCTTGCAGTCGGTCGACAAATAATAATTGCAATTACTGGAATATGTGAAATAACCTGAAATAAATTACATGTGATTAAGAATTATTGTTACGGACTATTGAAGAAGAAGAAGAAGGATAAACTAAGGGATTATATGTTTCGCTCGTCAAGCGAGACTATCTTTGGGTGTCACTGAAGGTTTGGTAGTGTTTTGTAGAGCTATTTGTCTTGCATATTTGGAACTGATGATGCTCACTTGACGAGTGAAATATGTAATCCCTTAGTTTTCTTCTTCTTCTTCTTCTTCTTCTTCTTCAATAGTCCGTAACAATCTCTACATAGTTCAAAACAAAGTCCCCGATTCTTGGATGTAACGGGTAATAGGCCTATCGAGAACCACTCAATGGATTTTGATGCGGGTTTCACCATTCTATGAAGAATTTCTCGAGGAAGGTTTCTGTAGAAAAACATTCATATATGACCAAAGGAAGCCGAGCAGTAGTGATTTCAGTGAATTGAGTCGAAGAAAAACCTGCCGTCCGTGCGCCTTTTAAGCTTACGCTGGGTAAACCGTTAAAAATATCTGTAGGCCTATAGGACTACTATTAATGTAATTATTGTTCAGCATGAAAAGTTATACTAAAAAGTCCGCGACAGCATATCTCTATCTCGAAATTCATCGCCCACTACAAGTGTTTTACGTTTACATTTCTTAAAACATATTCCATTCAGTGGAAATTTAAATTACTAGCTCCGGAGCGAGTTTACAAGCTAGCGAGCGAGCCTATCACCCCATATTCGGCCAGCATTAAACTGTCGAGACGTGTCGAGTAAAGACTTCAGAGAAAAGTGTAGTAAGTGGCACTTCGCTGTTCACCTTGGCTTTACTGAATTGCGTCTGGGACCTGGCTTCCGTGCGTCTTTAAAGCTTACGCTGGGCAAACCGATTAAGATACTGGGCGGGTTGCTAGTAGGCCTAGTATACAGTATATATATAAATCTTAATCACATTTAATTTATTTCAGGTTCTTTCACATATAGGCCTACCAGTAATTTGACTTAATTTGTGTTGGCCGTCTGAAAGCTACAATATTAATTGTTAAACATAAAAATTGGTTCATATAAACCAAACCTGTGACGATATAGGTCTATTTATTTATTTTTGTCTTAAAATGAGTTTCTTTACTAGCCTATGCTTTTCCTTTTAATTTTCATAAAATTAATGTAGGCTATGTAGTGAAGCAAGAGCTGAAAATAAACATTAAGGGCAGATGACCTCGTAGTTCCGCCCCTTAAAATAACAATTACTAACTATATAGAATAAATATGTTAATAATTAAATAACAGTAGGCCTACATTATGCAACGAGCCTATAATGGCAATAATTAAGACACGAGTAGCCTATGTTTATAAAACGAGCGAAGCGAGTTTCATAATTTCCATACGAGTGTCTTAGCCTAATTACCATTATAGGCGAGTTGCATACGACTGTTTATGTTCGACGATAATTATAAATATTTTATCATCGAACATAAATATTCATAAATATCTGTCGAGATTTCGCCAGTTTTATGTAGGCCTACAGAACAGAGCGCATGGGACGCAGAGAATACCTTGTATTTGACCATGGCCTTCTCAAATACCCCACTATGACACTAGTCACGTAGTGAATTTTAAAATAGGAGGCCGTGAAAGTCAGAGCAGATGCGATGCTATCCTTACCTAATTGGCCACACAACTGTTTCTTGAGCTCTGATTGGTGGGAGAAACTGTTTCATAATGAAAAACAGTGTTATAATGACCCTCATTATGATACAGTTTTCTGACATAGGCCTAGGCAATAATATTTACATTTCGACATCGTCGAACATACAGTAAACAAATAATGGACACATGTCTAACTGAATTGTAAATGTTTACATTCTATCGTCAAACTTAGTGTAACTTAGACATAAAAGTGTTAGTTGATAATCAGTAACTTAATGACATTCAGGGCACAGTCAGTGCCTGTGGATGCTGTGAAAGGTTCTACTCATAGGGTTAGTACTGCTATACTGACTCAGTGAGGAAAGGAATGACAAACTACCTGACTCCTCTTCTTGCCTAGTAGGCCTACGCCTCAATATAGCGTTGCCTTGGGTGTTTGCGGGTATCCACCCACATAACCTAACGGCGGTGCTTTTTGAGGATCCAACCAACCTTTGGGCTGACTACCTAACAGACAGATAATCAGTGCTCTGTGATGAACTTATTAACTGAAACGTGTTCCATAATCTAAAATGTTAAGGAACCACTGCACTACGGTTTAATATTAAGTCTGGCGAAAAAATTGAGAAACCAATCTTACCTGAGGAAGGTCGGTCGGAGTAGCGAGTGCAGTAAACCCAGGCGGGCCACACCTGCGACCCCTTAGCGCCGCCATCGGTCTTGTCGTCCGAACTGCCCGAGACGGTGCTGCTGGCTGGAGACAGGGGAGGACTCGCCGGCGGGATGCCACCTCCAGTCCTTAGCGGAGACGGTGTAACCACTTCATGCGGCCTGAACAGTTTGTGTGGTATCTGTTGTGGCGGAGGATACTCGCAGATCGGCGTCACAAGTCTCTTAAACGGGGGTGGAAACGGCGGTGGTATCGACTGTTTGCAAGTTATCACCGCACGGCGCCCGAAATCAGGCTTCAAAATGTTCGCCACTGAGAAAGGTAGGGCAGTTTCTACCGCTTGTGGGGGTTCTTCTTGCCTCGCGGGTGGGCTTCCGATTGTGAAACAATCACACTGTTCTGCTTGCTGTTGTAGTTGTTGTTGTTGTTGTAGCTGCTGATGTTGCTGTTGAGATGGCGAGCAGGGAATATTAGCACAAACGGAACATGAATCAGGAGTGCCAGTTCGACTGGAACAACTTCCAGGTCTTTGATTTGAAGTTGGGCCAGGACTTGAAGCGTTACTTGGGCTACTACGATCCGTTTCAAGAGCCATGGTTCTCAATGTATTATTTCTTAATAATAAACAAGATAGCCTAATTGGCCTTTTCTACTATCATTCACTATCAAAATCCCCAGTCCACAAGTTTCATTATTCGAAGAACCAGCCTGAATATTAGTCACTTTCGCTAATAGACTATAGTCTATCTTAAAGGATTAAAAACAAACATCGTAGTTCATCATAGTATTATCTCTACAAGATGATAGCGTAGGCTAATATTACAATATACTTTATATTCCAACTTATTATTGCACTATATTATAGGAAGTTTGGTTGGTCACAGGGTCTTTGAACTTTTCTTTATAATACACTTTCAAGATTCAGAACCATCTGAAATAGTTCAAAGCGTTCATGGTAGACGGGAAAGTAACCGACAGAGGAAGATATGTATTTATAATGTGTCGGATATTACAGCGTATATTTTATTTGTCAGACTAGATTCATTTTCAACTCATCAAAAACTGAATTTCGTTACTGTCCATCACAAATTCCTCTCATTTTATAAACGTTCTCTTTATTAAACAACAAAACAAATTATAGAAGTAGAATTATAGCCTATACTTTTTCCGTAACGCTTTCAAGATAAGTACTGTACTTTAAAAAAAGAAAGATCTATAGTTTTCATTCTTGACACACCTATTTATATGTTACATGTAATTTTATGTAGTTTTTTATGTTAATTTCTTGTACTGTCGGCTGTTGACAGGAAGTAAAGAATGTTGTTCTTTTTTTTGCTTCTATTTTAAAGCAGATTGAAAAGGAGTATGAATAAAAAGAACAACAAATGACTATCTCGTCTCCAATTCTCGAGCTCACCGCCAAACGGCAGCACTCGTCAATGTCACTAGTGTGAAAGAAAGTCGTGTGTATGTTACTATCATCACTTCTTGTACACTCTGACAATTGGGTATGATACCGAGAAAGGACTTCTAGATGAAATAATACGAGAAAATCATTCAATGGTAGTGTTGATGGTTGATAATGAAGGTTACGTTTGTAGCCTATAAGCTGCTTTTCAACTATCTTCTCTGCGTCTCTAGCTTATAATACAGTGGTAATTGAGAAATAGTTTAGCTGCGAAGTGAGTCATAAGCTCGAACGTTCAATCGAGCCTTCTTCTTCTTCTTCTTCTTCTTCTTCTTCTTCTCCTTCTCCTCTTCTCCTGTCCTCTCTTTCTCCTCTTTGAGCTTAGGCGGGGGAGGGGCTATTGCAGGCACAACCTCCCCCCACCACCACGGCTTACCACCCACGAAGTCTCTTCACAAAGATCGCCCGGTCTAAAAAGCTGGCAACAGGAAACAAAATACCATACCAGCGTTCGATCGATCGGCTATTTGTCACCTCTTTACTATATTAAATTACAGGATAAACCTTCACCGCCCAACGCTTTGAATGATGTTCTCCGTGACAGCGAACTGAGAGCTCATACCGTTGATACTGTCAGCTGTATTTCATTACAGCTAAAATCACGAATTTGAATCGAATACAGTAATTACATCAGCATGTTGCGATAAACTAACACTTGTATCTAATCCCTTGAATTCAAACTGTCCTGCTAGAAGCCGTAAATAGTAAAATACCACATTTGTTTCTTCTAAAATACTACGCTGCACGTGCGATTTCCTAGTGGAACATAAGAGAACTTGCTTGCTGGGAAATTTTATTCCACTAACTGTTGAACTACTTTTCAAATCAACATGTTTCGAGAAAAATTGTTCAAGTGCAGTATTATTCAATTATCGATTTGCAAATGAGCAGATTAAAATGTATTTGATGAAACTTTTCGGTAAAATATATTTGATGAAACTCTTCGATAGTTTTCTTAAGTAAATTTCACACCACCTTAATGCTTTCACAAAAAAAAAATGTGTACTTTCTTCCTTATTTAGTCCACTTTAAAAAATCACTGACAAAGTTGTCTTGGTCTTCTTTTTTTTTTCTGCGTCTTGTTCCTCTTTGAAATGTTGACTAATTAAATGTCTGTCCGCTTCATATTCTACTCCAAGCACTAACAAAACTGAAAACACCTTATCTTGATGTAGGCCTACTAAACTGTTTACTGGTTGTCAACACTCAAAAGCACTCGAACTAGTATTGAACAACAAAAACGATTTGTGTGTGTGGTTTTTTTTTTCCTGCCATGCAGCACTGAGCCAGATCATCGGTGACGTGCTGTCAAGAAAATTCCCTAAGTTAAGTCACTTCAAGTTTTGACGGCCTGTCCGTCAGTCAGACTGAAGTCCCTCCGTCACTGTGGAAACACTCTCAACCCCTCTTCTCATTCACTCACTCCGCCCCCACTGCCTCGCCTCCTTGGCTCGTCTTCTTCAGCTAACTAGTCCGCAGTACTAAACCGAACGTTTCAATCTATGCTTAAACATAACCTAGACAGACTCACACACACACATACACGAAACCAAATCTGTGTGCACTCTTCCTAGCCTTATTCTTTTGAGGTAAAAAGAGATAGAGAGGGTGTGGTTTAGTAAAATAACAAATAGAACAGTGAAACTGTACACATATATAACAAACATAAGAGAAGCGACATAGCAGACGGGGAAAGTAACGGAAGGTCGTTTTCACTGCCACCGCAATCCTGCGCTGTGCATCTGCCACTCAAAGAGAAGAGTTTGTCACAGATGGCCCCGCCCCTTTAGGTGGGGAGTCAAGGCCCCCCGCCACGGTAACGTTACATCTCTCTTCGTCACACTTGAATTTCCGAGCTATATCCTCTCCCACTCCAACACAATGAAGTCCTTATTGTAAACATGAATCGTGCTCCTGACTCCGCCCATCCACATCAGCCAATAGGCAACGAGTGGGGCAAGCAGACACGGCGGGAGTAGGGGTAAAGCAACCAATGTTATTGGCTTGAATCTTGTAACCATTTTAAAGAGGAGGATACAATAGCAGGGTTTATGTTATTCTGTTCTATTTCATGGAGGATATAAGATTGAGCTGTTTGATAAACTCAGAAAGAGAAGAAATAAATATTTTGCATTTAGAGGAGAAGGGATAGAAGATGCATGTAGGGAAATCTGGACAAGGTTTGTTTGGGAGGTATCAAGTTGGAGGGAGACATACTATTTCATTACTGTGTTTGAAGTTAGGTTAATGAGGGGTTCCAATGTATGGCTGTTTATTCTGCTAAGATAGATGTTGTAAGAAATATGAGCCCAGCCCCTGAGCCCGTTCCCCCTCCACGGTGCCATCAACTGTCAGCCGTTGAGCACAGAGGAGGGAGATAGGCTACAATTAAAGTGAATGCCTGTGTAACTTGAATTGTACCGTCACTCAAAATGTAACACGGTTCGTTCTTATCTATCGAACAAAACAGACAAGTTAATTTCATCTAACCTCTTATTATTGGAGGGGAATTTTTCGATTTATAGACTTGAGTGAGTGGTCTTTTCGTTGATGACACTCTTCGGACATCTTCACTTCACGGAACTTCTATTGTAATTCTATTGCTAATGTTATATTATCCCAAATTAATTCACATAGACCGTCTTATTGTGTTCATACATAGCGATACCGGTCTCATTAGTCAAGTGTAGGACATGTAGGCTACTCGTCTTTCATGTTTTACTTTTCAATTTTGTAACGCACCTCCGTAGCCGCATGCATAAAGTCGGGTAGAACCTCCTCGGAGAAATCTCGTTCCAACCTCTCAAAACTACTGTGTCTTAGACGCTTTCCAAGAATTCACAATTAAACAGTCCGACTCAATTAGTTGCCATTTGAGAGTTTTTAAAGGGAACACAACCACATAGTTTCAGTAGATTTACTGGCACGTCCAACTTCCTATAGACTATCTCGGCGTCTCTAAAACCACAGCAGTTAAGAGGGATATTATTATTAATTTAAGTTACTATTATTTATTCGATACAGCCATCTGTGGACAACAAAATAAATACTCAACAATATTATTCAGGTCTTAGTCTTCAATGTGTTTTTTCCTTGCCGTTTTGCTTCCTGTCAGAGATTTTTCAATCTTTGACTCCTGGGTCTTCTTTTGGGGGGATCTTTCACAGTAGCAACTTCAGCTCTGAATCTTGTCCTGTCCCACACTTCAACCTGTCCCATAGGCCTATTTGCCTTTTTTAAGTTTTGTTATAGGCTACCTCCTGAAGCCATGGAGGTTGTATCTTCCACTTCTCTCGAAGGTTAAGAATATTATTAGTTCGCAATCATTTAATATGCGCACAGAACATCAATCTTCTTTTTCTCATACTGACAGAAATCCATTCACATTTATAGAGCTCTTGATTTGACCGCATTTGAAATGTAGGCTATATCCACCGTCAGGGAATTTCTTGGGACCTAGAATTTTCCGAAAGACTTTCCTTTCATTTTTCTCAATTTCAGTAATTTTCATACTTGCTAAGGTTAATGTCCCAAGGAGGCACTCTGGCTTAACAATTGTGTTATGGTGCCTATAGGCCTACTTGGTCTGACAAGAGAGGGATTTGGACATAGGCCTAGGCTACGTGTTGATGCAAAGCCTGAACGCCAGATCCATTTTCTTTGCCCTTGTAGCCTATCAATGGTTATTTTTCATTAGCATCTGGAGTTAAGATTTCACCCAAATACGTAAATGTAGTCTATAACTCCTCAAAATGGACACATTATTATTATTATTATTATTATTATTATTATTATTATTATTATTTTACTTTCGGAAAGCCTCCCTGGCTTAGGCGGCAGCACGCAGGCCTCTCACCGCTGGGTCCGTGGTTCAAATCCCGGTCACTCCATGTGAGATCTGTGCTGGACAAAACGGAGGCAGACAGGTTTTTCTCCGGGTACTCCGGTTTTCCCTGTCAAAATTTCATTCCAGCAACACTCTCCACTATAATTTCATTTTATCTGTCATTCATTTCATCATTGCCCCAGAATAGTGCGTCAGGCCTGGGCAGCCGGCACAGTTCATATCCTCGCCGCTAGATGGGGGCTTCATTCATTCCATTCCTGACCCGGTCGGAGACTGGAAGCAGGCTGTGGATTTTCATTTCATTTTACTTTCGAATTGAGCCACTATGGACTACGAGTTAACAATCAATATCATATTCTGTGTTCGTCTGCCAGCTTTGATGTCCTGCTAGTAGGCTATCTCTTGAGTCCATGATTAAGTTATTAGTCTAGTAGCCCATTATCATTAGGCCTATTACCGGGTGAGATAGCCATGGTCGTTACGGCATGACTGCTGGCAGTCGCTCACATCCGGGAGGCGAGGAGGTTCGAATCCCCCCGCCGGCAACCTTGAAAATGGTCTTCTGTGGTTTCCCATCTTCCTTCCAGGTAAATGCCGGGGTTGGTCCCTAACTATAGGCCACAGCCGCTACCTTCCAACTCCTAGACCTTCCATTCCCACTTTCCTCCCCAACGGTACTTGTAGCTCACCCCTTGGGTGTCCGTCTCGAAGCAGCTACAAAACTGGCGAGCCGAACATGTCCTCGGACACTCCCGGCACTAAAAGCCATACGCTAAAAAAATAATTAGGCCTATTATTATTGTTATGACAATCATTTCACCACGTAAGTGGGACAAATCAACATATCGTCGGCTTGTTTGCAAGACGGTATGACAACTTCCTTTAGGGTGGCACATTGAGAAACGTGGGCACCAGTATGGACCAGGTCTCCAAGATGACGGCCTTCTGCATAATGATATGTAGGCCAGGATGTATTCCCAATATATCTAGATAGCGAGCCAATGATTTAAGGATGATGCCGGTAGAAGAGATGGCAATGGGCAGCACCACTACACTTTCCTGTCTCCACATTTGCCGTGGCCTATTTCTTCAGCCGAGGGCAGCTACTTGGTGATCTTCTTCTTCTTATTATTATTAGGTATTATTATTATTATGATTACTCTGCAATAAAAGTGAGCTACAAATCATTTATGTAATACAGAGGAGGGAGGGGCAGAGATTTAAGGGAACCGGGACGTGTGAATCGATAGAAAAATGTAGCTTCCGATGTTTAATTATAAATCTCAGAAACTAAAATAGATATCTCCTTGAATATTCTTCTGGTGTATTCAGAGTACATTCGTCATTCTTTGGGTAGAATTTGAAGCTTCTATGTTGAATACTTTGTGTCAGAGAGAGCATCACACAAAAAAGTTAAAACAATATATTGTTAAAAACTCCCTTATCTCATGTCCCTTTTTCTGAGCAAATACTCAAACCAGACCCATCAAACTTTGCATGCATAACATTTCAACCATTTTTGAGCCACTTAAGTAAAAGTATTGCCCTATCGGTTACAGGAGCTGGCTTATCTTTTTTTTTTTACATCCTTTTTGAAAACTGACTTTTTCTGTAAAATTGTCAGTGCTTTTTAAGCTATGCTCCATGAACTAATCAAGATACCTGAATAAATTTACTTTTACTAGTAGATCTATATAGTTTCTTAGAGACTACCAAGTTTAAAATACATTGGTCACATAGTTTCTGAGAAAATGGTACATGAAGTTTCCAAACATATGGCTTACGAAAAACACAAAACGAATGTTTGGCTAGTAGGCCTATGTAGCTACAATATAGCTGTAAAACATTATGTTTAAACCTAATTTTATTGCATCAGATATCACTTCAGCACAATAATTGATACACGAAATTCTTCAGGAGAGATGGGAAATTTTTTAGATGAAAAATAAAAATTGTCATTTTTGAGACTATCACACGTCCCGAAAAAAAAAAATTTGGCTAGTAGCTACAATAAAGCCTTAAAACATTATGTTTAAACCAAATTTTATTGCATCAAATATCACTTCAGGACAATCATTGATACACCAAATCTTCAGGAAAGATGGGAGATTTTTTAAGCTGGAGAATAAAAATTGACATTTTTGAGCCTATCACACGTACCGGTTCCCTTAAGAGAGAAACTCAAATCCCGGAAGTAAGGTAATTGAGCAAACTGTAGTCTACAGTAGTCTAACCATGTCTTGGGACCAAAGGATGTAAAATAGCCTTGGCTTTAGGCTATATTTTTTGAGAATCCATTAAAAGGTAGCCTACTGCATTTTTGACAATATTTCACACCAGGGAGTTGCGGATATTTACGTTCAGGTCAAGGGAGTTGTGAATCTAAAAAGTTTGTAAACCTCTGAAGTGGACTGCGATCTCATAAGCTGAGTCGATACGATGACGGGGTGTTAAACCGAGTGGGAAAGACAAGAAAGGTAGCTAAAACCATCAAAATAGATACATATTTTGCACATGTAACGTGACATCCTTAAATAGGCTATATCCTTTAGACTACTGAATTGCACATCATCGTCAAATCTGGACATTAGCTACTAAAGCTTGCAGTAGGCTAATTGTACCCTACTAGGTGTGTATCTGTAATTGAGATGGTCCACATACAGTAGGCTACTAGTAGGTCTACACGGGTTGATGACAAATCATTAAATAAGGCTTAGGCCTATGATTCACCCATTGGGGAGTTTTCGAAATCGACGCTCGTTGGATTATACTGTATTTTATTATAGACTAGGCTATTCAAAAGTTTGGTGCTTTTCAGTCGGTCAACACGAATGTACCCAAATAGAGCTGGGTTATTCCCTAATCCTGAAATAAATTACATGAGATTAATAAATAAATTAATAAATAGGCTATTCATTACAAATGCCTCGTATGGATATTTGGCATCGTAACAAATTATGATTGCAGCCTATCATTTTTAAATACTCTGGACTCGGGAGACAGGACTTCTTGGCTACCGTATTTGAAAACGAACCCTAACAATCTTGGGCACAGTAGTCTTCAAAAAAGATTGTAGAAGATGATGACAAAGCTGAATGTGAACAGAACTACAATGCAAATCTATTTTATGAACGTTTTTAATGACCTCAGTCTCATTACATTGTCTCCTAAATTCAGCCCCACTTGTTTTTCTAACATAAGAGAGAAGTTCTGTGGTGTAGCCAACATTTGCATAAGAGAGATTGTTTTGTTGTTTCATTAATAGCCTGGACATCAGAATCCCAGTCCCGTGCACTTTGTGTGAAGAATTTATCTAATAACCTTTGTTATTGTGTTGAATATTTTTAATTAAGGCTAGGTTTGGGAATGGAGATGGCCACCATAGTCTTAATTTAAGAACAATCCTGGCATTTGCCTGGAGTGAAGTGGTTAACTACGGAAGATCACTTCTATCAAAATCGAGCCCTCCTCTTCTGAGTTTTACCCTATGCTACGAGGCTGAAGACACGAAGTCACGAAGACATCACAAATACCCGGTTTTTGAGCCAGGGATATTGACCACTGGACATTAATATCCCCATGACCCAGCTGGGAATTTAATCCTGGACTCTTCGAGCTGAATTCCAACATGCTGACCAGACTGTCATAGACCTACGATGTTGGCTCGTTAAAGACCTCTTTGTCTTTGTTGACTACTGTACAATACAGAATGACTAATATATTCAGTCGGAGGTCCCCTTTGTAAATTTAGACACATAGAACTTTGTCCAGTGACCGTATGGCACTCCATAGCCTAGCTTATATTTAGCCATCTCATCAACCACTCGGGAACGTGGACCACTCGTGGTGTAGTCGGTTCGCACTAGGTCTATCATGCGCCCTCATTCATGTAGGCATATCCACTTTTTGAGTTTTAAAGAAGCCATCCACTTGTAATATGAAATATTTTACTGTGCCCTCATTTTCATCCCTAGAGCAAGCATTAAACAAATAGGTTACCCTTGCTAAAGGTTAAGTGCTACAGGGCCGTAGGGGAAGTCCGTGTAATTTGGACCACTTAACTTTAAACGTCAATAACTTCTTTGACCGTAATTAAACTTTCTCAAATTTTATGGACGATAATTAGTACAATGTATCAAATGATTTGGTGAAAATAAAAGTTTATATTATCTGAGCGAATAACTTTAAATTTATGTTTATATCAAAACAAGCTACCCGGCATACGTTCCAATTCCAATAAGAAAAAGTGTTGGCATTGTAATTTTGTTTCTTGAAGTGCTTTTGGATACACAATATTTTCTTCAATTTCCGTTAACTGCCTCTAAGCTATCGTAAAATGGATTTACTAATTTATAGGCATTTGTGGGAGCGTGCACAACAACACACCAATATTTCATCGCAATCGGATGAATGGTATATGAACGCAGATGGAACTTTGTTCAAACGCTTCGCGCGCCGTCACTCATTTGTTGAAACTACTCGTGCGCTACCTATTATACTATGGAATTACTAAATTAGAAACGTTCCCTGCAGTGTACACAATAACTCACTCAAGTTTCTTTGAAATCGGATGAATGGTTTATGAACGCATACGGGATTTTATTTATACGATTCGTGCGCCGTCAGTCATTTGTTGAATCTACCCGTGCGCTAGACTTATTGTACAATGGATTTACTCAGTCAAAAACCTTCCCTACAGTGTGCACAAAAACTCACCCAAGTTTCATCGCTACCGGACGAATGGTATATGAACGCGTACTTTGTTGAAACGATTCGCGTGCCGTCGCTCATTTGTTGAATCTACTCGTGCGCTACCTATGTAAAATTGATTTACTAAGCCAGATAGCTTCACTGGAGTGTACTCAACATCTCAACCAAGTTTCATCGCAAACGGATGAATGGTGTATGAACGCATACGGACCATATTGAAGCAATTCGTGCATCGTCGCTCATTTGTTGAATCTATTCGTGCGGTACCTATTGTAAAATGGTTTCACTAAAACAGAAACCTTTCCTGGAGTGTACTCAACATCTCACCCAAGTTTCATCGCAATCGGATGAATGGTATATGAACGCATAACGGACTTCGTTGAAACTCTTCGCGCATCGTCGCTCATTTGTTGAATCTGCTCGTGCGCTACCTATTGTAAAATGGATTTACTAAACCAGAAACCTTCCTTGAAGTGTACTGATCATCTCACTCAAGTTTCATCGCAATCGGATGAGTGGTATATGAATGCATAGGAGACATACACACCCACCCACATACTATCTCGTAACATTGATTTTTATAGCCTATATATACAAGCTGTACCCGGCATGCGTTGCAATGCCAATCAAAGAAAGTGTTGGCGTTGAAATTCTGTTTCTTGAAGTGCTTTTGGATACACAACATGTTTTTCAATTTCCGTTACCTGCCTCTAAGCTATCGTAAAATGGATTTTCTAATTTAGAACCATTCGTGGGAGCGTGCACAACAACTTTCAAAAGTTTCATCGCAATCGGATGAATGGCATATGAACGTCTACGGGATTTTGTTTGAACGATTCGTGCGCTGTCACTCATTTGTTGAATCTACTCGTACGCTACCTATTGAGAAATGGATTTATTAAGTAGAAAACCCTACCCTGGCGTGTACACAATAACTCATCAAGGTTTCATCACAATCGAAGAAGGTTATTTGAACGCATAGGGGATTTTGTTAACACGCTTCGCGCGTCGTCACCCATTTGTTGCATTACTCTTGCGCTTCTCATTGTGAAATGGATTTACTAAGTCCCCTTCCCTGGCGGGTACACAATAACTGATCAATGTTTCATCGCAATCGGATGAATAGTATAGGAACGCATACCTGATTTTGTTTAAACGATTCGCGCTCCGTCACCCATTTGTTGCATATACTCGTGCATTACCTATTGTGAAATGGATTTACTAAGTCGAAACTCTTCCCTGGCGTGTACACAATAACTCATCAATGATTCATCGCAATCGGAAGAATGGTAGCCTATGTGCACGTATACGGGGTTTTGTTTAAACGATTCGTGCGCTGTCACTCATTTGTTGAATCAACTCGTGCGCTACCTATTGAGAAATGTATTACTAAGTCGAAGCCCTTCCCTGGCGTGTACACAATAACTCATCAAGGTTTCATCGCAATCGAAGAATGTTATATGAACGCAATAGGGGATTTTGTTGAAACGCTTCCCGAGTCGTCACCCATTTGTTGCATCTACTCTTGCGCTACTTATTGTGAAATGGATTTACTAAGTCCCCTTCCCTGGCGGGTACACAATAACTGATCAATGTTTCATCGCAATCGGATGAATAGTATATGAACGCATAGGCCTACCTGATTTTGTTTAAACGATTCGCGCTCCGTCACTCATTTGTTGAATCTACTCGTGCGCTACCTACTGTAAAATGTATTTACTAAGTTAGAAACCGTCACGTAAGTGTCCACAACATCTCACCCAAGTTTCATCGCTATCGGACTAATGGGATATGAAGACATAGGGGACTGTATTGAAACGATCCGCGTGTCGTCGTTCATTTGTCGCATCTACTCGTGTGCTACCTACTGTGAAATGTATTTACTAAGCCAGAAACCTTCCTTGGAGTGTCCACCATATTTCACCTAAGTTTCACCGCTAACGGCAGAATGGTATATGACCTTATACGGGACTTTGTTGAAACGCTTCGCGCGTCGTCCCTCATTTGTTGAATCAACTTGTGCGCTGCATATTGTATAGTGGATTTACTAAGCCAGAAATTTTCCATGACGTGTACACAACATCTCACCCAAGTTTCATAGCTACGGACGAATGGTACATGAATGCATACGGGACTTGGTTGAAACGCTTCACTCTTGCGCAACATATTGTAATATGGATGTACTCAGCCAGAAACCTTCCCTGGAGTGTACACAACATCTCACCCAAGTTTCATCGCAATCGGATGAATGGTATGTGAACGTATACGGGACGTTGTCGAAACGCTTCGCGCGTAGTCACTCATTTGTTGATTCTACTCGTGCTCTACCTATTTTTTAAGGGATTTACTAAGCTAGAAACCTTCCCTGGAGTGCACACAAAATCTCAGCCTAGTTTCATCGCTATCGGACGAATGGTATATGAACGCAAACGTGACTTTGTTGAAATGCTTCGTGCGTCGTAGCACATTTGTTGAATCTACTCGTGCGCTGCCTATTGTAAAGTGGATGTACTAAGCCAGAAATTTCCCTGCAGTGTACACAACATTTTACGCAAGTTTCATAGCTATCGGACGAATGGTATATGAATGCATACGAGACTTTGTTGAAAAGCTTTGCGTGTCGTCGCTCATTTGCTGAATCTTCTCGTGCGCTATCTACTGGGAAATGTATTCACTAATTTTGAAACCTTCACGTAAGTGTACACAACATCTCACCCAAGTTTCATCGCTATCGGACGAATGGTATATGAACACATAGCCCACGGGACTTTGTTGAAATGCTTCGTGCATCGTCGCTCATGTATTGAATCTACGCGTGCGCTACCTATTGTAAAATGGATTTACTAAGTCAGAAACCTTCCTTGGAGTGTACTCAACATCTCACCCAAGTTTCATCGCAATCGGACGAATTGTATATGGACGAATTTTATATGAACGCATAGGAGACATACCCACAGACAAACTATCACGTTACATAGATTTTTATATATATAGACAAGGTCTTTCATATAAAATAAGAGCGCCAAGCGGCGGCTTTGTTAACCGTAGCTGCGGTCATCTTGGCCGAGCTTTTGGTGTGCCAAGGCCCCCAGCTTTAAGCGTGTGTACAATCCTATATGATGCAGCGGCCTTGCTAGCGTGTGTACAATGCTGAAATCATACTTTAGTTAGTTAGTTAGTTAGTTAGTTAGTTAGTTATTATTCATAATGTTGAATTTTGGGCCTTTGCCGTGTTTTATTATACTAATATTCGACGCGTTTCGAAAGAAACCATGTCTTTCATCGTCAGGAATAATCTGGAATACGACAATGTTGCTAAGAGAACTGACGTCCTAATATTATTTGTTGGTTTCAGAACCGTAGAAATCAAAGCCTTGCTATAACCGTTGCTCTCAAAGGTGGTACGCAGGGTGTTAATTTATTCTTGTAAAGAAGACACTTCACAAATCCTCCTAGCCCTGGTAGTTAGAGTTGTAAGGATACCATGTTTCTGGGCAGGGTGATGGTGAGAACTTGCGTGGAGATATCTATTGGTGTGTGTTGGCTTACGAAAAACGCTGTGTCCTAAAGATCCATCCTCTTTCTTGGTGACGAGAACATCTAAAAAAGGGTATTTTGCCGTCAGATTCCTTTTCCATGGTGAAACAAATAGAAGGGTGCTGGAGATTAAGGTGATCCAGGAAATGGCTAAGATTTTCCTCACCTTCCGTCCAAACAACGAACGTGTCATCCACATAACGCCACCAGATCTTCGGTTTGAAAGGAGCCGACGACAAAGCTTTCTCTTCAAAGTTCTCCATGAAGAAATTAGCCACAACAGGAGAGAGAGAGGACTACCCATGGCCACACCATCAGTCTGCTCATAAAAATTCCCATTCCATAGAAAGTAGGAGGAGGTCATGCAGTGATAAAAAAGTCTTGTGATGTCTTCAGGAAAAAAGCCATTAATGAGAGACATAACACCATCAATAGGTACTCTCGTAAACAGAGACACCACGTCGAGACACTAGAATATCACCCGGCTGAAGTGTTATAGCTTTTAACTTTTCCACGAAGTGTGTGGAATCCTTAATGTACGAAGGCGTGTTACCCAGAAGCGGCTGAAGTAGTCTACCTAAGTATTTGGAAAGGGCATATGTAGGAGAACCAATCGTACTAACAATAGGTCTAAGAGGAACATCTTCTTTATGTATTTTAGGAAGACCATAGAGTCTCGGAGGAATAGCATCCCCTGGAAGGAGAGTCTTCGCTGCATCCGCTGGAATAGATGATTGCTTGATCAATTTGACGGTGACATTTGAGTAGCAAGTAGAAGGATCACGACTATTAATCCTATATACAGGATCTGATAACAAAGACGAGATCTTGGAATCATAATCAACCTTATTCAATACCACTGTCGCGTTACCCTTGTCAGCGGGGAGAACGATAATATCAGAAACGTCCCTTAGATCTTTAAGTGCCCGGCTTTCGCCTTGTTTTAAGTTGGTGTTAGGTGGCTTAGCGGTCTTGAGAACTCGGGAACATTCTTGCCTGGCTTCCTCGGCCTCTTCAGGTGTGAGGTGATGTACCGAGGATTCTACGGATGTAATAAGTTCTTCAATAGGAATTCTTCTAGGCGCTACAGCAAAATTGAGACCTTTAGCGAGAACTGCCTGTTGGGTATCACTTAGGGGCTTGCTGGACAAATTTACGACAACCTTGTTAGCATCAAGTCTAATGGCTTGAGATTTCTGCAACTGATATAACCTATCATATTTGGAAATATGTCTGTCCCTCACCTGATCTAGAACGCTGTTAGCTTGAACTGAAGAAATACGATCAAAGATCTTCCATAATTCCTCACTTACGAAGTTTGAGAGGCGTAGATGTAGCTGTAGTAACTCCCTCGAAATAAAATCCAACTGCTTACGAGTATGCTGTAACCTCTCTATCAATAACGCCTTGCTTGCACGACGATAGATTCTCGTTGCCTTAGGTGTTCTGTAGGAATGCTTCAACATAACAAAACTCGGTAGAATATCATGATCCCGGCATCTTAGGAGAAAAGCTAGTGAAGAGATTAGACACACCTTCTTGCGTCGTAACCTACTAAATCTAGACATCAGTCGGAAAATATCCTCCCCATAGAGGTTTCTAATATTGTCATTTAGACTTTCACGGCCCGTGTTATTATTCATAATGTTGAATTTTGGGCTTATGCCTTGTTTTATTATACTAATATTCGACGCGTTTCGAAAGAAACCATGTCTTTCATCGTCAGGAATAATCTGGAATACGACAATGTTGCTAAGAGAAAGCAACGAAGAACATATAGAAGGTGCCCAAAGATGGACGCCATTATAGCCCCATGTTAGGGACAACGGAAAGCAGCAGTGAATTACTTTCTCAGGGTTCTGATAATAGGTAGCCAGGATTCACTGAGATTGTAGCCGTTGTCGCGGTTGAAATTATCTGGGTGTTTACGTATTTCAACCGCCTCCCTGATGATTCTGGGACGATATTGCTTTATACGGGCAAGAACATCCACTCCTTGGAACATGACATCATGGCCAGGTGTTAAAGCATGATCGGCAACAGCTGATTTATCAGGTTGAATGAGCCTGATACATCTATTATGTTCCTTAATGCGAGTGCATATTGTTCTCGAAGTCTGCCCGATGTAAACCTTGCCACAAGTACAGGGAACTCTGTAGATACCCGGTTGTTGCAATTTAGGCAAACTGTCCTTAGTTGGTCGCAGGAGTTGCCTAATCTTAACAGAAGTTCCAAATACAGTCCGTATGTTGTACCGACGTAGGATTTTAGCAATACGATCCGTTGTGTTATGTATGTACGGAAGGTAAGCAGTTCCTCTTACATCTCTTTTCTCAACTGACGTCCTATTATTATTTGTTGGTTTCAGAACCGTAGAAATCAAAGCCTTGCTATAACCGTTGCTCTCAAAGGTGGTTCGCAGGGTGTTAATTTATTCTTGTAAAGAAGACACTTCACAAATCCTCCTAGCCCTGGTAGTTAGAGTTGTAAGGATACCATGTTTCTGGGCAGGGTGATGGTGAGAACTTGCGTGGAGATATCTATTGGTGTGTGTTGGCTTACGAAAAACGCTGAGTCCTAAAGATCCATCCTCTTTCTTGGTGACGAGAACATCTAAAAAAGGGTATTTTGCCGTCAGATTCCTTTTCCATGGTGAAACAAATAGAAGGGTGCTGGAGATTAAGGTGATCCAGGAAATGGCTAAGATTTTCCTCACCTTCCGTCCAAACAACGAACGTGTCATCCACATAACGCCACCAGATCTTCGGTTTGAAAGGAGCCGACGACAAAGCTTTCTCTTCAAAGTTCTCCATGAAGAAATTAGCCACAACAGGAGAGAGAGGACTACCCATGGCCACACCATCAGTCTGCTCATAAAAATTCCCATTCCATAGAAAGTAGGAGGAGGTCATGCAGTTATAAAAAAAAGTCTTGTGATGTCTTCAGGAAAAAAGCCATTAATGAGAGACATAACACCATCAATAGGTACTCTCGTAAACAGAGACACCACGTCGAGACACTAGAATATCACCCGGCTGAAGTGTTATAGCTTTTAACTTTTCCACGAAGTGTGTGGAATCCTTAATGTACGAAGGCGTGTTACCCAGAAGCGGCTGAAGTAGTCTACCTAAGTATTTGGAAAGGGCATATGTAGGAGAAACAATCGTACTAACAATAGGTCTAAGAGGAACATCTTCTTTATGTATTTTAGGAAGACCATAGAGTCTCGGAGGAATAGCATCCCCTGGAAGGAGAGTCTTCGCTGCATCCGCTGGAATAGATGATTGCTTGATCAATTTGACGGTGACATTTGAGTAGCGAGTAGTAGGATCACGACTATTAATCCTATATACAGGATCTGATAACAAAGACGAGATCTTGGAATCATAATCAATAATAAGGTTGATTATGATTCCAAGATCTCATCTTTGTTATCAGATCCTGTATATAGGATTAATAGTCGTGATCCTACTACTCGCTACTCAAATGTCACCGTCAAATTGATCAAGCAATCATCTATTCCAGCGGATGCAGCGAAGACTCTCCTTCCAGGGGATGCTATTCCTCCGAGACTCTATGGCCTTCCTAAAATACATAAGGAAGATGTTCCTCTTAGACCTATTGTTAGTACGATTGGTTCTCCTACATATGCCCTTTCCAAATACTTAGGTAGACTACTTCAGCCGCTTCTGGGTAACACGCCTTCGTACATTAAGGATTCCACACACTTCGTGGAAATGTTAAAAGCTATAACACTTCAGCCGGGTGATATTCTAGTGAGTCTCGACGTGGTGTCTCTGTTTACGAGAGTACCTATTGATGGTGTTATGTCTCTCATTAATGGCTTTTTTCCTGAAGACATCACAAGACTTTTTTATCACTGCATGACCTCCTCCTACTTTCTATGGAATGGGAATTTTTATGAGCAGACTGATGGTGTGGCCATGGGTAGTCCTCTCTCTCCTGTTGTGGCTAATTTCTTCATGGAGAACTTTGAAGAGAAAGCTTTGTCGTCGGCTCCTTTCAAACCGAAGATCTGGTGGCGTTATGTGGATGACACGTTCGTTGTTTGGACGGAAGGTGAGGAAAATCTTAGCCATTTCCTGGATCACCTTAATCTCCAGCACCCTTCTATTTGTTTCACCGTGGAAAAGGAATCTGACGGCAAAATACCCTTTTTTAGATGTTCTCGTCACCAAGAAAGAGGATGGATCTTTAGGACACAGCGTTTTTCGTAAGCCAACACACACCAATAGATATCTCCACGCAAGTTCTCACCATCACCCTGCCCAGAAACATGGTATCCTTACAACTCTAACTACCAGGGCTAGGAGGATTTGTGAAGTGTCTTCTTTACAAGAATAAATTAACACCCTGCGAACCACCTTTGAGAGCAACGGTTATAGCAAGGCTTTGATTTCTACGGTTCTGAAACCAACAAATAATAATAGGACGTCAGTTGAGAAAAGAGATGTAAGAGGAACTGCTTACCTTCCGTACATACATAACACAACGGATCGTATTGCTAAAATCCTACGTCGGTACAACATACGGACTGTATTTGGAACTTCTGTTAAGATTAGGCAACTCCTGCGACCAACTAAGGACAGTTTGCCTAAATTGCAACAACCGGGTATCTACAGAGTTCCCTGTACTTGTGGCAAGGTTTACATCGGGCAGACTTCGAGAACAATATGCACTCGCATTAAGGAACATAATAGATGTATCAGGCTCATTCAACCTGATAAATCAGCTGTTGCCGATCATGCTTTAACACCTGGCCATGATGTCATGTTCCAAGGAGTGGATGTTCTTGCCCGTATAAAGCAATATCGTCCCAGAATCATCAGGGAGGCGGTTGAAATACGTAAACACCCAGATAATTTCAACCGCGACTACGGCTACAATCTCAGTGAATCCTGGCTACCTATTATCAGAACCCTGAGAAAATAATTCACTGCTGCTTTCCGTTGTCCCTAACATGGGGCTATAATGGCGTCCATCTTTGGGCACCTTCTATATGTTCTTCGTTGCTTTCTCTTAGCAACATTGTCGTATTCCAGATTATTCCTGACGATGAAAGACATGGTTTCTTTCGAAACGCGTCGAATATTAGTATAATAAAACACGGCATAAGCCCAAAATTCAACATTATGAATAATAACACGGGCCGTGAAAGTCTAAATGACAATATTAGTTAGTTATTGTTGATGAAACCGAAACCCCTATAGGCTAGTATTGAAAGCGCGCGCATAGTACATACGATGGCTGGTTTTTTTTCAAGTTCCGTTGGACTGTATAAAAATAACTGATTTACATTACCAAACTTGACCTTGCAATAAGCGTGCAGGTGCTCAGTCGCCAGTCTAAACCTCAAGTGCTAACATGGTGAGACAGTTATCATTGCAACATCGTATTTTTTTATGTAAAACTTATTTTAAGTACGAGTCGGCTAGGCGGGTACGTGATGCATTTGTTCAGCAATTTCCTGATGAAGTGCCACCTTCACTAGCACAGATTCACGTAATTGTAAATAAGTTTGACACTTCTGGCTCGGTGCTCAATAAAAAACATGACCGCACACGAACAGTTTTAACAGAGGATGAGCTAGATGACATTGGCGAGAATCTTGAACGGTCTCCGAATAAATCACTCACAAAATTAGCACAAGTAGGGGTTTCGGTTTCATCAACAATAACTAACTAACTAACTAACTAACTAAAGTAAGATTTCAGCATTGTACACACGCTAGCAAGGCCGCTGCATCATATAGGATTGTACACACGCTTAAAGCAGGGGGCCTTGGCGCGCCAAAAGCTCGGCCAAGGTGACCGCAGCCGCGGTTAACAAAGCCGCCGCTTGGCGCTCTTATCTATATATTTAAAACAGTAAGGTGATTTTTGTTACCACGAGATTGAGAGAACGACAGAACCGATTTACTTCGTAGAGCACTCTAACGAAAGCTCTTGGCCACTAGATTTGCAGAGTGTCTATAAAATAAACAAATATATTACGGTATATTTTTGAATTAATATAGAAAATAGCAGAATTCCTTCCCCTCACGCATGCGCACAATCCGCCTGGGGTCATGACAAAATGGCGGTGAGAAGTCCATTAAAATGTAAGTTATTTAATAAGCTTGCATGTAATTGAAAACATACATTAACCAAGTTCTGACAATAAAGTATAATAACAGTATGAACGTATACCAATGTGCAACATTGATTTATTTGGATAATGAAATGGATTATTTCCTTCAGACAGCGGCTTTTGATGATATTGAACGGCTGCGTCTGCTGCAAAACATGAGTGCGCGAGTAGCTATGTGGTTAAGGTGATAGACTGTGGTTCCAAGGTTCGAAGGTTCGATCCCAGCCCTCGCCATTATATATATATAAATATATATATATTTTTACCACTGAAATATTGTTTAATCAAGGAGTATTAGTAAGGTTTTATGTCTGTTAAAGATACATATTTCTACATTCCCTCTCGGTATATTTTTGAATTAATATAGAAAATAGCAGAATTCTTGTCCCTCACGCATGCGCACAATCCGCCTGAGGTCATGACAAAATGGCGGTGAGAAGTCCATTAAAATGTAAGTTATTTAATAAGCTTCCATGTAATTGAAAACATACATTAACCAAGTTCTGACAATAAAATATAATAACAGTATGAACGTATACGAATGTGCAACATTGATTTATTTGGATAATGAAATGGATTATTTCCTTCAGACAGCGGCTTTTGATGATAATGAACGGCTGCGTCTGCTCCTGTAGTAGAGTGCACGAGTAGCTATGTGGTTGAGGCGACAGACTGTGGTTCCAATGTTCACCGGTTCGATCCCAGCCCTCGCCGTTATATATTTTTTACCACTGAAATATTGTTTAATCAAGGAGTATTAGTAAGGTTTTATGTCTGTAAAAGATACATATTTCTACATTCTCAATACGTTTTATTTCCGTTTTACCATTGCATTACAGCATGTGATCAAAAGAGGAAACTGTTGTCCTCAGTACGCCATTTAAATATCTGCAATCAGTTCCTATAACTGACAACAGATGGCAGTACATCGCCCATATAGTTCCAGTAACTGACAGCAGATGACAGCACCATTGCATCGATGTATTTAAAACCCAAGACATGGCACGTTTTCACGTGATGGAGAATTATAAAGGAGGGGAATATTTAAGAAGGGAAATTTTGAAGAACATTAACCGACAGTTGAATGTGTAGGCTATGTTGTTTATGTACCTTAATATTGCAATTTCTTCCCAATGCTTCGGTGGTCAAGTTATTAGCGTCCTAGACTAAAAGTTATAATTATGCATCGTCGATATACTCTTAAATTATTAAAGAAAAAAGTAGTTTTCCAGGCACTCGCACGTGTCCACAATTGCTTTCGCCATAAGAGACACTTGGCAAACATAATTCGTTTGAAGGGCTCCGACATCGTGGTCACTCAGCCCCGTGTACTTGGGTGTGTATGTGTGAAATTTTCTCTCATAACCTGTGTTATTGTGATGGCTGCATTACTGTGTGTATTTGTAATTAAGGTGGTAAATGGCAAGGAGACGGCCAAGGCCTTAAGTTAGGAACCATCCCGGTATTTGCCTTAAGTGGAAGTGGGAAACCACGGAAAACCACATCCAAGATTGTCGAGGTGGGAATTAAACCTTCCTCTTCTTAGTTATACCTCAAGAGACTGAATGTGCCCCGTTTTTGCCCTCAGACCAGAATTCAATTTCTTGGCAGAGCAGGAAATGTAACCCGGGTCTCCGGGGCGATAGACAAGAATAGGTGGGCCTCCATGTGTTAATACGATGTTTGACATGCACGGGACATATAATTCAAAAACTGCCTCCATTAGGGTGACTGCCGAAGTGAGTATTGAGTATAGTCCTATGGTCGCTCCAGTAGTTGGCGAAGTGATTCTATGTTCCCCTGCAAAATGTACTGTCATAACCTATAACAGGTGATGGAAATTGCTTATTTAGAGCAGTTTCGTACTGTTTATAACAAAATGAAGAACGTCATTCTGAGCTGCGTTTTCAAGCTATCGCAAAAAATTTCGCTGGCAGGAACAATTATAAGGAATTTATTTTAAGCGATCAGTCTCATCGCATTCTCCTCACCAACCAACTTGAGTATGAAAGTCTCTGGACGGTCATGTTGAACTTCATTGTATAAGACAAATGTTTAATGATTATTTGTTTAGAGTACTGAGTCTAACTACGCAGTTGATTTCGGCAATGGAAGTATTATTTGCCATTTAATATTTAGCGGCTCCGTTATTGCAGGACACTATAGTGTTATCGAATAATACGAAGCCACATTTAAAATCCAATATAAATAGGCCATTTCAGAAACAATTCCAGATATTATGCAGTACAGTGTACTGTAAGGTCTTTGACGATCAAATGTAAACATTGTTCTACATTGTATTTCTCTTGCGTAAAATCTATGCGTGGTTACTTTGGTCTTTACTGTTGTGAGGGTAAAATTGATCTGCTGGAATATAAAATATTTGCCAAGCTGCAACAATATAATGATATTAATTTAAAAGTCATTGAACTTATATCCTGTAGTTCAAACACATACATCAGCGTTAACAGATTGGACACTGAAGATGAAAGCCAGCTACTTCATTTCCCTATTATTGAATTTTTCAATTCCTTGGAAATAAGTGATTCGCCTCCACATACTCCGAACGTTTGAGCCATAGTTATGCTCCTTAGAAATCTGAACGTTTCCCAAGGACTCATATATGGTAATATATTAATTGTAAGAAATATGTAAGAAATTGCTTGGATTCGGATATAATAGGTGCAGTATTATTAGGCAAAGAGCTCAAATCCTACGACTTGATTTAACACCTTCCGATAAAACACTTGCAGGTACAGTACATTTTCTTTTAACAGGCAACAATGTCCTATTCGCTCGGCCTACTTTATCACAATCAATCAAGCTCAAGGAGAAACTCTTGAACGTATTGGGCTATTTACCTCATCACGTTTTAAGTCATGACCAGCAGGATAGTGAAGGTACAAAAAAGGTCCTGTATGGGATGGTAAAGAATAAGAGGCGGAAGGATCCTACGGATTATGTTAGAATGGTGAACAAAAGGGGACAAGGGATAGAAAATAGGGAAGAACTGAAGAAAATGTGGAAAGAATATTTTGAAGAACTCCTGAACCCAAATGGAAACCACGGCGAGGAAGAAGAAATCGGGGAAGAGGTACAGTAGAGGAACTGCAAACAGAAAAGGACTTAACATGGAAAGAAGTGGAAGATGCAGTGAGGAAGATGTAAGGAGGGAAGGCACCGGGTGTGGATGAGTTGAGTGTGGAGATGGTGAGAGCAGCAGGAGAGGTGGGGATACAATGGTTGTACCGAGTGATGAAGGCAGCATGGAAGGAAAGGAAGACCCCAGAAGACTGGAAAAAGGGAATAATTGTCCCGATCTTCAAGAAAGGTAGTAGAACAGAATGCAGAAACTATCGGGGAATAACACTGATGAGTCATTGTGCAAAGATGTTTGAGAAAGTTTTGGAAAGGAGAATTAGGACAAGGATAGAAGGAGGGATGATGGAAGAACAACATGGCTTCAGAGCAGGAAGGGCCACAGTGGATTTGATTTTTGCTGTAAGTCAGTTACAAGAACAGCACTATGAGTATGGAACAGATCTACTGATGGCCTTCCTGGACATTGAGAAAGCATATGACAGTGTATGCAGAAACAAAGTATGGAAGTCCCTGGAGGATAGAGGAGTAGAAAAATGGACTATAAGGAGGATAAAGGAGATGTACAAGGGAAGCGTGAGCTGTGTGAAAGTGGGAGGAGAGAGATCGGACTGGGTGGAACAGAGAAACGGCCTGAAACAAAGAAGTGCACTGTCACCGTTACTTTTCATTGTGGTGATGGATGACATAATGACCCGAGCGGCACAAGTAATTGGGGAAGGAAAGATGAAAGCAATGGTGTTTGCGGATGATTTGATGATTTGTGGAAACAAGGAGGAGGAGGTACAGGAACAGTTGGACGTGTGGGAAGGAATAATACAAGGATATGGGATGAAATTTAGCATAAATAAGAGTGAGATGGTGATCACAACAAGGAAGAAGGAAAGGACCACAACGGGAATAGCAATTGGTGGGGAACAGCTGAAGAAAGTGGAAAGTTTCAAGTATCTGGGAAGCCTGATACAAGAGAATGGAAGAAACGGTAGAGAAATAAATGAGCGGGGAAGACAGGCAGAAGCATTCCGGAGGAGTGTGAGAAGCATGTTATGGAGCAGGGATGTCCCTCAGAACAGCAAGTAGATAATATATCGTACTATGTCCCTATCCTGACGTATGCCTCGGAGACCTGGGTTATGAAAGGAAGGGAGAAGAGCAAAATACAGGCCAGTGAGATGAGGTTCTTGAGAAGCAGTATTGGAGCTACAAAGAGGGACAGAATAAGAAATGAGAGGACCAGAGAATTAATGAAGGAGGAACCATTACAGGATGGTATAGAGAAATCTAGACTTAGATGGTATGGACATGTAAAACGAATGGAGGAGAAGAGGATACCCAGGAGGATACACGAGACGAAGTGGGAAGGAAAGAGACCAAGAGGGAGACCGAGAGACAGGTGGCTGAAGGGGGTGGAAGAAAGCGTGAAGAAGAGAGGAGAAGACTGGACAAGGGTGGAGGCTGAGAGATGGTGGGAAGACAGAAGACGTTGGAGAGGCTTGTGTTCCAAACAGACCCGGCCAGTGGCTGGAAACTGTGCAAGATGGTGATGACCTCATCACGTTTTCAGTCATGACCAGCAATATGTTGCAATGCTGAGAGTGCTATCTTTTGACGCCCTTAAAGTTGCAATAGTGCTAAAAAGTAATCGTACAAAGAATGTAACTTATATAAGAAGCTTCTTCAGTAAATTTGTTTTCCATTGTCCGTCATGTTTTGACGGGTTTCATCTAGTCTATATATTTAAAACAGTAAGGTGATTTTTGTTACCACGAGATTGAGAGAACGACAGAACCGATTTACTTCGTAGAGCACTCTAACGAAAGCTCTTGGCCACTAGATTTGCAGAGTGTCTATAAAATAAACAAATATATTACGGTATATTTTTGAATTAATATAGAAAATAGCAGAATTCCTTCCCCTCACGCATGCGCACAATCCGCCTGGGGTCATGACAAAATGGCGGTGAGAAGTCCATTAAAATGTAAGTTATTTAATAAGCTTGCATGTAATTGAAAACATACATTAACCAAGTTCTGACAATAAAGTATAATAACAGTATGAACGTATACCAATGTGCAACATTGATTTATTTGGATAATGAAATGGATTATTTCCTTCAGACAGCGGCTTTTGATGATAATGAACGGCTGCGTCTGCTGCAAAACATGAGTGCGCGAGTAGCTATGTGGTTAAGGTGATAGACTGTGGTTCCAAGGTTCGAAGGTTCGATCCCAGCCCTCGCCGTTATATATATATAAATATATATATATTTTTACCACTGAAATATTGTTTAATCAAGGAGTATTAGTAAGGTTTTATGTCTGTTAAAGATACATATTTCTACATTCCCTCTCGGTATATTTTTGAATTAATATAGAAAATAGCAGAATTCTTGTCCCTCACGCATGCGCACAATCCGCCTGAGGTCATGACAAAATGGCGGTGAGAAGTCCATTAAAATGTAAGTTATTTAATAAGCTTCCATGTAATTGAAAACATACATTAACCAAGTTCTGACAATAAAATATAATAACAGTATGAACGTATACGAATGTGCAACATTGATTTATTTGGATAATGAAATGGATTATTTCCTTCAGACAGCGGCTTTTGATGATAATGAACGGCTGCGTCTGCTCCTGTAGTAGAGTGCACGAGTAGCTATGTGGTTGAGGCGACAGACTGTGGTTCCAATGTTCACCGGTTCGATCCCAGCCCTCGCCGTTATATATTTTTTACCACTGAAATATTGTTTAATCAAGGAGTATTAGTAAGGTTTTATGTCTGTAAAAGATACATATTTCTACATTCTCAATACGTTTTATTTCCGTTTTACCATTGCATTACAGCATGTGATCAAAAGAGGAAACTGTTGTCCTCAGTACGCCATTTAAATATCTGCAATCAGTTCCTATAACTGACAACAGATGGCAGTACATCGCCCATATAGTTCCAGTAACTGACAGCAGATGACAGCACCATTGCATCGATGTATTTAAAACCCAAGACATGGCACGTTTTCACGTGATGGAGAATTATAAAGGAGGGGAATATTTAAGAAGGGAAATTTTGAAGAACATTAACCGACAGTTGAATGTGTAGGCTATGTTGTTTATGTACCTTAATATTGCAATTTCTTCCCAATGCTTCGGTGGTCAAGTTATTAGCGTCCTAGACTAAAAGTTATAATTATGCATCGTCGATATACTCTTAAATTATTAAAGAAAAAAGTAGTTTTCCAGGCACTCGCACGTGTCCACAATTGCTTTCGCCATAAGAGACACTAGGCAAACATAATTCGTTTGAAGGGCTCCGACATCGTGGTCACTCAGCCCCGTGTACTTGGGTGTGTATGTGTGAAATTTTCTCTCATAACCTGTGTTATTGTGATGGCTGCATTACTGTGTGTATTTGTAATTAAGGTGGTAAATGGCAAGGAGACGGCCAAGGCCTTAAGTTAGGAACCATCCCGGTATTTGCCTTAAGTGGAAGTGGGAAACCACGGAAAACCACATCCAAGATTGTCGAGGTGGGAATTAAACCTTCCTCTTCTTAGTTATACCTCAAGAGACTGAATGTGCCCCGTTTTTGCCCTCAGACCAGAATTCAATTTCTTGGCAGAGCAGGAAATGTAACCCGGGTCTCCGGGGCGATAGACAAGAATAGGTGGGCCTCCATGTGTTAATACGATGTTTGACATGCACGGGACATATAATTCAAAAACTGCCTCCATTAGGGTGACTGCCGAAGTGAGTATTGAGTATAGTCCTATGGTCGCTCCAGTAGTTGGCGAAGTGATTCTATGTTCCCCTGCAAAATGTACTGTCATAACCTATAACAGGTGATGGAAATTGCTTATTTAGAGCAGTTTCGTACTGTTTATAACAAAATGAAGAACGTCATTCTGAGCTGCGTTTTCAAGCTATCGCAAAAAATTTCGCTGGCAGGAACAATTATAAGGAATTTATTTTAAGCGATCAGTCTCATCGCATTCTCCTCACCAACCAACTTGAGTATGAAAGTCTCTGGACGGTCATGTTGAACTTCATTGTATAAGACAAATGTTTAATGATTATTTGTTTAGAGTACTGAGTCTAACTACGCAGTTGATTTCGGCAATGGAAGTATTATTTGCCATTTAATATTTAGCGGCTCCGTTATTGCAGGACACTATAGTGTTATCGAATAATACGAAGCCACATTTAAAATCCAATATAAATAGGCCATTTCAGAAACAATTCCAGATATTATGCAGTACAGTGTACTGTAAGGTCTTTGACGATCAAATGTAAACATTGTTCTACATTGTATTTCTCTTGCGTAAAATCTATGCGTGGTTACTTTGGTCTTTACTGTTGTGAGGGTAAAATTGATCTGCTGGAATATAAAATATTTGCCAAGCTGCAACAATATAATGATATTAATTTAAAAGTCATTGAACTTATATCCTGTAGTTCAAACACATACATCAGCGTTAACAGATTGGACACTGAAGATGAAAGCCAGCTACTTCATTTCCCTATTATTGAATTTTTCAATTCCTTGGAAATAAGTGATTCGCCTCCACATACTCCGAACGTTTGAGCCATAGTTATGCTCCTTAGAAATCTGAACGTTTCCCAAGGACTCATATATGGTAATATATTAATTGTAAGAAATATGTAAGAAATTGCTTGGATTCGGATATAATAGGTGCAGTATTATTAGGCAAAGAGCTCAAATCCTACGACTTGATTTAACACCTTCCGATAAAACACTTGCAGGTACAGTACATTTTCTTTTAACAGGCAACAATGTCCTATTCGCTCGGCCTACTTTATCACAATCAATCAAGCTCAAGGAGAAACTCTTGAACGTATTGGGCTATTTACCTCATCACGTTTTAAGTCATGACCAGCAGGATAGTGAAGGTACAAAAAAGGTCCTGTATGGGATGGTAAAGAATAAGAGGCGGAAGGATCCTACGGATTATGTTAGAATGGTGAACAAAAGGGGACAAGGGATAGAAAATAGGGAAGAACTGAAGAAAATGTGGAAAGAATATTTTGAAGAACTCCTGAACCCAAATGGAAACCACGGCGAGGAAGAAGAAATCGGGGAAGAGGTACAGTAGAGGAACTGCAAACAGAAAAGGACTTAACATGGAAAGAAGTGGAAGATGCAGTGAGGAAGATGTAAGGAGGGAAGGCACCGGGTGTGGATGAGTTGAGTGTGGAGATGGTGAGAGCAGCAGGAGAGGTGGGGATACAATGGTTGTACCGAGTGATGAAGGCAGCATGGAAGGAAAGGAAGACCCCAGAAGACTGGAAAAAGGGAATAATTGTCCCGATCTTCAAGAAAGGTAGTAGAACAGAATGCAGAAACTATCGGGGAATAACACTGATGAGTCATTGTGCAAAGATGTTTGAGAAAGTTTTGGAAAGGAGAATTAGGACAAGGATAGAAGGAGGGATGATGGAAGAACAACATGGCTTCAGAGCAGGAAGGGCCACAGTGGATTTGATTTTTGCTGTAAGTCAGTTACAAGAACAGCACTATGAGTATGGAACAGATCTACTGATGGCCTTCCTGGACATTGAGAAAGCATATGACAGTGTATGCAGAAACAAAGTATGGAAGTCCCTGGAGGATAGAGGAGTAGAAAAATGGACTATAAGGAGGATAAAGGAGATGTACAAGGGAAGCGTGAGCTGTGTGAAAGTGGGAGGAGAGAGATCGGACTGGGTGGAACAGAGAAACGGCCTGAAACAAAGAAGTGCACTGTCACCGTTACTTTTCATTGTGGTGATGGATGACATAATGACCCGAGCGGCACAAGTAATTGGGGAAGGAAAGATGAAAGCAATGGTGTTTGCGGATGATTTGATGATTTGTGGAAACAAGGAGGAGGAGGTACAGGAACAGTTGGACGTGTGGGAAGGAATAATACAAGGATATGGGATGAAATTTAGCATAAATAAGAGTGAGATGGTGATCACAACAAGGAAGAAGGAAAGGACCACAACGGGAATAGCAATTGGTGGGGAACAGCTGAAGAAAGTGGAAAGTTTCAAGTATCTGGGAAGCCTGATACAAGAGAATGGAAGAAACGGTAGAGAAATAAATGAGCGGGGAAGACAGGCAGAAGCATTCCGGAGGAGTGTGAGAAGCATGTTATGGAGCAGGGATGTCCCTCAGAACAGCAAGTAGATAATATATCGTACTATGTCCCTATCCTGACGTATGCCTCGGAGACCTGGGTTATGAAAGGAAGGGAGAAGAGCAAAATACAGGCCAGTGAGATGAGGTTCTTGAGAAGCAGTATTGGAGCTACAAAGAGGGACAGAATAAGAAATGAGAGGACCAGAGAATTAATGAAGGAGGAACCATTACAGGATGGTATAGAGAAATCTAGACTTAGATGGTATGGACATGTAAAACGAATGGAGGAGAAGAGGATACCCAGGAGGATACACGAGACGAAGTGGGAAGGAAAGAGACCAAGAGGGAGACCGAGAGACAGGTGGCTGAAGGGGGTGGAAGAAAGCGTGAAGAAGAGAGGAGAAGACTGGACAAGGGTGGAGGCTGAGAGATGGTGGGAAGACAGAAGACGTTGGAGAGGCTTGTGTTCCAAACAGACCCGGCCAGTGGCTGGAAACTGTGCAAGATGGTGATGACCTCATCACGTTTTCAGTCATGACCAGCAATATGTTGCAATGCTGAGAGTGCTATCTTTTGACGCCCTTAAAGTTGCAATAGTGCTAAAAAGTAATCGTACAAAGAATGTAACTTATATAAGAAGCTTCTTCAGTAAATTTGTTTTCCATTGTCCGTCATGTTTTGACGGGTTTCATCTAGTTTTATATGAAAGACCCTGTAGATGTAATATCGTGTAATTCGGACTGATGCGATGACGTGTAACTTGGACCAGGCAATGTGTAATTTGGACTGGTAAATATAAATACTTGTAAGTTATTTAAGCTATTTATTAGGCACTACAACATTGCGAAATCTGTCACTTTTGGCATGTAGCCCCGGAGGTCCGGGTTCGATTCCCAGCTCTGACAAGAAATTTTAGTTCTGGTCTGAGCGCTGGAATGGTGTACACTCAGCCTTGTGAGGCAAAACTGGGAAGAGGAGGGTTCGATTCCCACTTCAGCCATCCTGGAGGTGGTTTTCCGTGGTTTCTCCACTTCTACTTCCGGAAAATGCTGGGATGGATCCTAACTAAATTCCTCTGCCGTCTCCTTAACAATCCTATCCTCAGTTTACAAATACCCACACACTTGTACAGCCATCACAATAACACAGGTTGTCACACAAATTCTACACACACACACACACAGATACACGGGGCTATATGACCACGATGTCGCAGCCACTATAATAAGCAGCAGCAACAGCAACTAGGCCTTTTAGATTATAAAGCAATGAAGAAAGTTGTTGTTGCTTATTTCAGGGGCTTGCGACATCGTGGTCATATAGCCCGTGTACTTGTGTGAATGTGGAGTTGGTATGATAACCAGTCTTATTATGATGCCTGTACTAGTGTATTTCTAAATTGGGGATAGGATTTGGAGGAGGCGGCTGTGGCTCTAAGTTAGGACCCATCCCGGCATTTGCCTTGTGTAAAACTGCTAATCAACGGAAAACCAATTTCAGGATAGCTTAAGTGGGAATCGAACCCCGTTCCAGTTCTCCCACCAGAATTAAAATTTCTTGGCAGAGCCAGGAATCAAACCCGAACCTCCACGGGAGTGTATGTCAAGAATGCTAGGCGCTACATCACGAGATGATCTGAAATGTACTTCTCTGATTTGCTACAGAAAAATGAAAACTCGAAGGAAGTGATCATAAGTAACCGACAATAATCCTCGGCTGGTGTTGTGAAGACTTTTGATCATGAACGTTGTGAAGGAGATAATACAGAAATGTAATCACAATTTGGTTATGTTCTTAAAATACAGTACAAAATATATCATTGTTTTGCACCTTTTAGGATAGTGTTAAGGTTTAAAAAAAACAACACCATAGCCTATTTTCTAATGTTGCTGAATTTGAAAAAGAAAAAAACTTAAATTAATCGATTTTTTAAGTTTTCATTACTCTGAAACAAATTGAAAGTTGACTTTTAACAGAAAGTTCCGTGACGAACTAAAGAGCCTTCTTTTCTTAAAATTTAAGATTCATGCCAATGATTAATCTATATGGACCTTTCTAGAATAATGACGAAATTAAGTTGGTAATATCGACATTTCTAATTAGTTCGAAATATACCTGGCATAATGTAGCCTAATAGAACACTACAGTTGACAGCCATGGTGACTGAATATATTCTTAGTTCCATCTCTTAAGGTACAGAACACAAAATTTGGTTGAAGTCCAATGGATAGCATGGACGTTACATGCAGTTAGACATTGGATCTATCAGCGCGCGTAAAATCATGTCATGCATGTGTTGGTCATAAATAATCTGAAATATTATGATCTATTGTTGTACCAATTTTGAATGAAATCCATTTGTTAGTATAGAAGTTACTGGTATTTTAAAATTGAACCTATCAGCAGGATTAGAATCATGCTGGCAGCACCGACGTAGTCTATATTAGTTACTCCAAATTAATCTAGAATGTCAGGTAGGCTACTATACGTGCGCAATTTTAGAGCTGTTTGCTTGCATACTTTCTGGTATTAGGGTAAAAATAGAGACAACATTTATTAACAGTTGGCAGCCCTCATTGCTCTTAAGAATACGCATAGTCTAGTCATATCTGTTAGACTATGGCACACATAGCACATACGACATTTGGTTGAAATCCAATTGATAGCAGGTATAGAAGTTCTACATGTATTTAAATATTGGTCTTACCAGCAGGCTTAGAATCATTTTGGTAGCACTGACATACATTAGTTACTCCAAATTAATCTAGAATGTCAGGTACTATACGTGTGCAAAGTTTAAAGCTGTTGGCTTGCATAATTTCTGATATATTGGTATTTGGATAAAAAAAATAGAGAGAGCATTTATTAACAGTTAGCAGCCCTGGTGGCTCTTAAGAATACGCTCAGTCATATCTGTTTATGTACACATAGTACATACGAAATTTGGTTGAAATCCAACTGATAGTGTAGAAGTTATAGCCCATGCATTAAAAAATTGGACCTATCAGTAGGCTTAGAATCATTTTGGCAACACTGTCATGCATGGCCTCCTAAAAATTAAACTGAAGTAGGCTATTATTATCTATATGTGTGCCAATTTTGGAATAGTTCACATGCATACCTTTCAAGATATCCAACATGGAGCTCAAAGTTCAATTGTGGTTTTTCAGAAGTTGGTAGCACTGACATCATTTTCAAGTATGGCATTGAGATGTTCCGGTATAGATCTTTACTCATACCAAATTTGGTTTCGATTGCTGGAGCCGTTTAAGAGTTGATACGAGGACACCCATACACACACACATACACACACACACACACAGACAGACAGACAGAAGGACAGACAGACAGACTCACATTTTCCCGGATCGATCTCATAAGTCTATTTTTCCTCATTTTTGAAAAATGTGAAAAGTAGGTTAAAATTGACCTATTGAATGCTTAGATAATTTTCGTACTTTTCAGTCAAAACGAACCTTGAAAGGAATGGTGTTATGGGGTTGAGAGAAATGTGAATAAAAGCTACAGTTGGCAGGGGGAGCTGTCGAAGTTCGGAACTAAATTTGGAGGGAGCTCCAGTGGTGTACAGTTTCACCCCACAACTTCGGCCGAAGGTTAAGAGCTAATTAGGCCTAATTGTTCTCGTACCGTAGAGTCTATGTTTTTAAGGGAACCTATGTTTAGAATGTTAAATCATGCTACATATAGGCCTAGGCCTAATGAACATTTTCTCAGAAATATTCCAAGGTATTTATTTGAAATTCTTACAGTTTTTATATGCATACATTGGCTATTTAGTGAAATGACAATGGGCAGTTGACCTCGTAGTTTTGCCCCTTAAAACCTCAATAACTAACTAACTAACTAACTAACTAACTAACTAACTAGTGAAATGACAGTTCTGAATCAATGTAACTGGTGTCTATCTTTTAAAAAATGCCAAACATTTCAGTACTAGATATTACAGATATTAGGATAATAATTCCAGAAAATGTTACTTACCACCGAAGTGCTATTTCTGCTCATGGATAGTAATATCTCTACTTAGTATAAAACAAAGTCCCTGATTCTTGGATGTCACGGGTAATCTCGAGAACCACTGGATGGATTTTTATGCGGCTTTCACCATTCTGTAAAGGTAATCTCGAAGAAGATTTCTGTAGAAAATAATTTATTTATGATCAAAGGGAGCCAAGCATAACAATTTCAGTGAAAAGGTCGAACAAAGAACCTGGCGTCCGTGCGCTTTTTAAGATTACGCTGGGCAAATCGTTAAAAATATCAATATACACGTACTATGAGCGTGAGAATTGTTCAGCATAAAAATTCTACAAAAAAGTTAGCGAGAGCATATCTCTATCTACGATACATCACCCACTGTACTGTAAGTGTTTTTAGTTTGGACTGAAGGAGGATTTGTGTCTTATGCACCTCACCATTCTTAAATTACGTCTGACAGGAATTCCTTGCACATTCATAACTGTTCCCGGCGAAGCCAGTTCTATTATGAATGTAACCAGAAAGTTCCCTCACCCAGGGGCTAATGACTAGTGGGATGTGGGCTGGCGACCACAAGACCCCAGATGAGTCCAGCATTGCTTCCAGTTAGCCTACTTGTGCCGGTCTCCTCTCTGACATATTTCCTGTCGACCTCCCTCGGTCAACTCTTGTTCTCTTCTGACCCGACGGTATTAGGGTAGGCCCATCCGAGGCCTGAGGTGTATTTCAATTTCCCACCTTAATTGGTCCTTCAGGAGACAGGGTGTTCGTAGCCCCACCACTTATGGTGCACCCTGGATAGTGCTACATGCTCAAGGGCACGCGGTTGGTGCGTTCGGGAGTTAGCTACCCCGAAGGATTCCTGAGCTAGGTCCGTGTTTTTCCCCTTTTTTCCATTGCCTCCGGGACTGACTCTCTCCTCCTTCCCCTTTCCTATCTGCCTTTCATGGCTCTCCTTCCTTCCAAGTCCCTCAATCCTCGAGGGTTGAGGGCATTTCTTTTTCTCCTGTCTTTTATGTAGGCTATCTTATGTCTTATTTTTCTTTTGATTTCCAATTCTTCTTCTAGTAGGCTATGTAGGTCCGTAATTAATTTTAGTTTACATTACATTAAGTTATCATTTCCACTTTCACCAAAACCAATAGGGACCAATAACCTAGATGTTAGTCCCCTTAAAACAACAATTATCATGTTCATCATCTATCAGAAATTGTTAAGCTCCTACACTCAAAACATACTGAGATAATGTTCCTGAAGTATTAAAATGAAAGTAAAATATAGGTAATGATATTTTATGTTCGACGATGTCGAAATGTAAACATTAGGCTATGTGTCAGAAAACTGTAACATAATGAGGCTCATTATAACACTATTTTTCATTATGAAACAGTTTCTCCCACCAATCAGAGCTTAAGAAACTGTTGTGTGACCAATTAGGTAAGGATGCCTTCGCGCATGCGCTCAAAACCCATTGCCAAGCACACAGAGCGCATGCGTCGGTCGGTCAGAGAGCTTGGAAAACAGAGTTATCCTACCCAGCGCTGCACTCCGATCACAAAATTCTAGTGACTGAATCTCAACAGATATTTATGAATATTTATGTTAAAACATAATATACAGTAATAAAGTTATAATTATCGTCGAACATAAACAGTCGTATGCAACTCGCCTATAATGGTAATTAAGACACTCGTATGGAAATTATAAAACTCGCATGCGCTCGTTTTATAAACGTACTCGTGTCTTAATTATTGCCATTATAGGCTCGTTGCATAATGTACTATTAAGATGCAGCACTTAGTCTATGCATAAAGTCTATGCATGCTATTCCAAAATAATAAAATTTAAATAATTTGCTTCCAGTTCCAATATTGTCGAAACTCAAACACAGATGGAAAGTGATATGATCAGAGATTCTAAATTCAAAATTTTAAAAAGTTGGTAGCCTATATTGTATCATATATTGGATTCCAGGTCCCCGTAAGGGGCAGAAAATCGATGTCACCTGTCCAACTGTTCTAACAAAATTGTCTCTCCTTAAGACTGGTTTACTGTAAATTGTCCACCATTAATTTTCTCTTCTAATTCGTAAAATTTCTTACGTCTTAAGAAGAATTCTTAATAAAATGCTTGACTGCACAGTGCTAGTGTAATATTTCATTCGTGAAGATGCTCTTAAATAATAAATGATTCATGGAGTTACGTAATGGGCTATTTATATTAATTACCCTGTACGGTAGCTGCTATAAATTATGTTGCCCGCGATCAGTCATGTTCTTTGAATACTCGATGAGCATGGAGGGGTTAATTGAACGGTTACATGCTCTGGAAAGTGCTTCAAGGTACGGGAGAAACTGGGCTTTCTTGTGCTATTAAACAAATAACCCCTGGTATTACAGCCCTTGAAGGGCCTAGGCCTACCAAGCGACTGCTGCCCAGCCATTTGGCCAGCAGATATTGGGGTGGCGTGTGGTCAGCGCATCGTGTACCCTCGGCCGTTAATCTTGGTATTCCTGACCGAGACACTGCCTCACTGTCAGACAACTACTCAATTGTCCTCACGAGGCTGAGTGCACCCCGTTCCAGCCCTCACGTCAGTTTCTAAAATCCCTGATGGAGCCGGGAATCGAACCCGGGCCTCCGGGTAAGAGGCAGGCGAGCTACCCAACACCACGCGGTCGGCGTTTCTTGTACTATTACTACTGCTATATTTTCTTTTACGAGGGGCTATGGAAAATCTTCAACAAGAGGTTCCGTGACGAACTAAAAAGCCTACTTTTCGTAAAATTAAGTTTCATGCCAATGAGTAATATACAGTATATGAACCTATCTAGAATAATGACAAAATTAAGTTGTTCATATCGAAATGTCTAATTCGTTCGAAATATACCTGGTATAATGTAGCCTAATAGAGCACTACAGTTGGCAGCCCTGGTGACTGAATATATTCTTAGTTCCATCTCTTAAGGTACTGAATACAAAATTTGGTTGAAGTCCAATGGACGTTACATGCAGTTACACACGGATCTATCAGCACGTGTAAAAACATGTTGGCAACAATGTCATGCGTGTGCTGGTCAGAAATAATCTGAAATATTATATCTCGTTGTGCCAATTTTGGATGAAATCCATTTGTTAGTATAGAAGTTACATGTATTTTAAAATTGGACCTATCAGCAGGCATAGAATCATGATGGCAGCACTGACTTATATTAATTACTCCAAATTAATCTAGAATGTCAGGTGCTATAGGTACGTGTGCAAAGTATAGAGCTGTTGGCTTGCATACTTTCTGATATATTGGTATTAGCGTAAAAAATATAGACAGCATTTATTAACAGATGGCAACTCTGATTGCTCTTAACAATACTTATAGTCATATCTGTTATGTTACACATAGCACATACGAAATTTGGTTGAAATCCAACTGATAGTATAGAAGTTACATGTATTTAAAAATAGGTACTATCAGCAAGCTTATAATCATGTTGGTAGAACTGACGTATATAAGTTACTCCAAATTACTCTAAAATGTCAGGTACAATACGTGTGCATAGTTTAAAAGCTGTCGGCTTGCATACTTTCTGATATATTGGTATTTGGATAAAAAACAAGAAGTTCCGTGACGAACTAAAGAGCCTAATTTTCTTAAAATTTAAGATTCATGCCAATGATTAATGCCGAAATTAAGTTAGTAATATCGACATTTCTAATTAGTTCGAAATACTGTACACCTGGCATAATGTAGCCTAATAAAGCACTACAGTTGGCAGCCCTGGTGACTGAATATATTCTTAGATCCATTTCTTAGGGTACAGAATACAAAATTTGGTTGATGTCCAATGGATAGCATGGACGTTACATGCAATTAAACATTGGATCTAACAGCGCGCGTAAAATCATGTTGGCAACAATGCCATGCATGTATTGGTCAGAAATAATCTGAAATAATATGATCTATTGTTGAGCCAATTTTGAATGAAATCCATTAGTTAGTATAGAAGTTACATTAATTTAAAGTTGGACGTCTCAGCAGGCTTAGAATGATGTTGGTAGCACTGACGTATATAAGTTACTCCAAATTAATATAGAATGTCAGGTACTATACGTGTGCATAGTTTAAAACTGTCTGCTTGCATACTTTCTGATATATGGGTATTTGGATTAAAACAAATTGAGAGCATTTATTAACAGTTGGCAGCCCTGGTGGCTCTTAAGAATACGCTCAGTCATATATGTTTATGTACACATAGCACATACGAAATTTGGTTGATATCCAATTGATAGTGTAGAAGTTATATGCATTTAAAATTTGGACCTATCAGCAGGCTTATAATCCTTTTGACAACAATGTCATGTATGGCCTCCTGGAAATTAAACTGCAATATTATTATCTACACGTGTGCAAATTTTAAAATAGCTCCGAATCATACCTTCCAAGATATCCAACATGGAGCTCAAATTTCAAATGCGATGTTTCAGCAGTTGGTAGCACTGACATCATTTTCAAATATGGCGTGAGATATTCAGGTATAGGTCTTTACTCCTACCAAATTTTGTTTCGTTTGCTGCAGCCGTTTAGGAGTTGATAGGGGGGACACACACAGCCAGACAGACAGACAGACAGACCGACAGACAGACAGAAGGACAGGCAGACAGACAGACAGACAGACAGAAGGACAGGCAGTCAGAAGGACAGGCAGACAGACACACATTTGCCCGATCTCATAAGTCTACTTTTTCCTCATTTTTGCAAAATGTGAAAAGTAGGCTAAAATAGAGAGAGCAATGATTAACAGTTGGCAGCCCTGGTGGCTTTTAAGAATACGCTCAGTCATATCTGTGTATGTGCACATATTACATACAAAATTTGGTTGAAATCCAATTGATACTGTGGAAGTTATATGCATTTAAATATTGGATCTATCAGAAGGCTTAATATTATTTTGGCAACATTGTCATGTATGGCCTCCTGGAAATTAAACTGAAATAGTATTGTCTACATGTGTGCCAATTTTGGAATATTTCCCAAGCATACCTTCCAAGATATCCAACATGGAGCTCAAACTTCTAGTGCGTTTTTTCAGCAGTTGGTAGCACTGACATCATTTTCAAATATGGACGTGAGATATTCCGGTACACATATTTACTCATACTAAATTTGGTTTCGATTGCTTCAGCCGTTTAGGAGTTGATAGGGGGGGGGGACACACAGCCAAACAGACAGACAGACAGTCAGACAGACAGACAGACACACATTTTCCCAGATCGATCTCATAAGTCTACTTTTTCCTCATTTTTGCAAAATGTGAAAAGTAGGCTAAAAATACACTTGTGAAGGGTCCGCACTCCACAAGAGTGTGGGATTCTTACCCACTAATAACCACATCCCTTTTCCCAGGATGCGATCATCACCCTGGAACCGCTCTCGCATTACTTCAGGGTTATGTTTTGCTTACTTAGCCTTTCAGACTTCTTCTTTCTTTCATTTCTTCTTAAGGGTGTTCGTACGCTTCCTGATACCGCTTTTTCTGGCGAAGGACATACTCCACATACACTGCTACCCGATCCCATGATTGCTGGTTTAGTAACATCGCAGAAATAATTATTATCTGGTGTGAGTTCTCCCAGTTCAGTTTCGACATATTTTCTCTTTATCATCCAATGACCGCACACGAAGATGGTGTGAAGTACATCATCGATGTCGTCACAATAGGTATGCATGCTGCGCCACTCGCTCCGCCCACTCAATGCAGGAATTTTCGAAAATATCCGTGTCCTGATAGAAGTTGTGTGAGGTAATTGACTTCACCATGGACTCTTTCGACCCAGGTATCCAGGCTTGGTATCAGTCACTTGGTCCATTTACCAAGAGGCTCACTTTCCCATCGGAGTTGCCATTACATCGCCTCATCCGTTGATTAAAGGCACGCTTCTTTGCACATTTCTTTCCCAGCTCTCTTTGGGTACGCCAGATTTCTTGTCGCTCAAATTATTATTTATCGTATGATGATACAGAGTTAAAATAAAAGTTCATACTCTACATATTGAACCCGCTGAGCTAAGGTTCATGTGATATTTTTCACGACACCACATTCATGATGGGATGTAGTACCTTTGAACACACCCAGAAAGCTACGAGAAGCTGAGAGCTTATACAATTCTCTTTGAAGTAGCGGAGAATCGCACTTTTGACTTTGGTGAAGTCTGCTAATTATTTATCTGAGGTCTTATTGATCATTTTTATCTTTCCACGAGACTCAGAATATTTCATTTCGTCATTCAGTATTATTAAAACATTTTGGAGAATGTTTTTTCACTGTAAGGTAAGGTAATATCATTGCAGATACGCAAATAGGAATGTAAGTAGTCGCTCAAGGACTTAGTTTGGCGACTTGCTTCCACGAGGAACGCAGTTCCTTGCACTACGTCTGGAGAATCCGCCCTGTGTAGGTGTGTAATTGTATCCGTCGCATTAGACGTGGCAAACAGTCCACTTTTCAACTTGGAAATCATTATCGAGTGCCATCGAGCACAACTGAACTACAAATCACTGTTGTCGATGTGCAGTGATCAACACAAATTGTGAAATTTGCGACATTTCTGTAGCACCACATTTTTTCACCCACGTGTTTGTGGAGGGCCGAGAGCCTGGTGCGGAAATATACAGGTAAATGTGATATTATTACTTTGAACAAGTGTGATTATAAAAGTACATGATATAGAGATTGCTACGATGAATTTATCTATAATAAAACGACGCCCATTTCACGGATGCCACGTGATAGAAAAAGTAGCGTCTGTACACGTGTGGAACCGCAGAACAGTGCATGGCCATTTATCATTTACGTCCGCAAAGTGTAGAGGCTGTGTTACCAGTTATATTTAAAGCCTGTGATATCCACGACGAATACTGTAATTTTCAAGTGATAATAATGAACTACTACAAGTCTTATACTACCGCCCACGTGGTAAACTTTTTCAACACCATGTTCGAGGCCGAGACCATGGGCTAATACCATTATGGTATGAGGGAGATGTCTCGGATGGGACCAGCTTGATTATGGAACTTCTAGAACATCAAACGAGAAGGAAGGAACCGAGGATGCCATTCCTAGGCATGTCCAGTCCATTCACGAGGTCAACTACGGGGACAGACCGAACCCTGGTCTTTGGGAGAGCCCAGATGGAAGTTCTGATGAGGACGATGCCAATCCTGAAAGCCAGAGGTGCTTTTGTTCAACCCTTGTTGTTGGACAGAGAGCTAAGTGTGAGCTCCTTCATATCGTGAGTTTTGTACACCCTTCCTTGTTCTAGTTTAGTGTAGTTCTAGATTAGTGTAGTTTGTGAACCAACCGAACTTAGTGACAGCCATTTCATAGGTAGGGAATGTAATTAGTCTAATTAGATGTCATTTATTTGCAGTGATTGTGAGTCACCCTTGGGTCTGACATTTTGGTCAACCCTGGTGCAGCTTGATGGACGTCGTAGAACGTCAATTTCTGCCTATTGCTAAACGTGACTGTAGTCATTTTTAGGCTACTTTGTTTAACCCTATCTGGGGTGATTTTTCAAGTCTTTGCAGACTCTAGTTATGGCAATCTGATGCCATGGTTATGTTTCTTTAACTGCATTTTTTTGCAACCAGTCTATGTTACGCCCCTGACTTCGTTAGAGTAGTCGTATCATTTGGGTAATCGACTGTAATTACCAGTTTTGTAACTGCATTATATTTCATTAGAGATGAGCTCTGATAGCCATCCAGGTCATGTGGACCTTATAAGTGAAAGGGACGTTTTGTCGTTGCCTAGCATCGAACCCTGTTCCCCAACGTATCTTTAAGCAGATCCAGCAGAGAGTGGTATTTGCGCCACAATTATTATTTTGTTGTGTCAAGTGTGATGACACGTATTTATTTGATGTTTGATACAAGTCAGAAATAGTGTATTTTTATCTTTGAGAGCAGAGAGCTCCAGCAATGAGTGATATTGCTACCTTTTAAACGTCTTTGTTGTGAAAGACAGAGTTATATGATTGTATTCAGATTTATAGCGTGCTTTTTATGCACATATTCCTCGAGGTTTATAACCTATGGTAAAGGTATTATGATGAGGCCAGTTTTACAGTTATTATCTTGCTTAAATTGCCGGCCTAGTTAGTGTGTTGTGTCATTCAGCGCAGGAATCTTGTAGCCTGCGGCGACACGAACAGGTTTTGTGACTCAGCGCCCGTGTGAGAGCGCATGCTTCTGAGTGAGACGGACTGATGGTAACATAGGACAGAATGCTTTTAGCATTCACTTTCCCTTTCATTGCAATTATAGCTCATGGAACCCAGTGTCCATTCTTGTATCTGATCATATGTTCTGTAGATTGTCATTTGTTAGTTAAACGCTATTGCGTGTACCATTGTTTTGACGAGTACAGTTATGTCAGGTTTCTATAGTACGTTGTAGGCTAGCCCCGCTAGGGAGGTTTTTCATGTATGATGGTATTGTGTGTACCATGTCCGGGATTGTTCCCGTTGACCAGATATTTAGGGAGGGTAACTGATTGTGTCCAGGCCCGTCCCAGAGTTATTGAACGCGAGCTGTGCGCCGCTGTTAACTTGTGTTATTGTGTGTCCGAGTTGTTATTGCTCGTTGATTGTATTCCGACTTTTGAGTCGAGGCTTTTTGGCAGAGATGATCTCAGGGGAGACGCTCCGTGCCCAGGCTTGTCAGTATTATTCGCCATAAACCAACGATAACCTAAACCGACATCTTAATAATAAAACGCATAATTTTGGTAAACAAAAGCTAACTAACGATTTCTTTCTATTTAACCTTGTTCATTTGCATTTGGAACCTGCTGACATAGCCGTGTTTATGAAGGTATTTCCTGGAGGAAATGACTTGAGGACAGCTGACACTTTTTGTTGCGACTGAAGCTTGCTCGAACCTTGAGTTCGTAGCTGGTGGAGCGCAGGCCATACGATGTTAGACGTAGTCTTTACTACGCAGTCGTCACCGTAACTACACACATTAGATGACTATGGCTTACAAACAGTAAACCAAGGTGTAGGCAGGCATTTGAATAAAACTGTGGTCTTTACTTATTTATTTAATTATGTAAAAGAGTATGAATCCTCTATGTTACCCTTTTGTGTGCTGATTAGCACTTAGTTCCTAAGAATGACTTTAGATGTTTTTTTCTATGGCTGATCACTTAGCTTTGAATGTAATTGTTTGATATTACGGACGTCACCGCCGTAAATTTTGTTATTAATTGATAGGACTTAGCTAGATGAATTAACGTTAAATGTAAATGTGGAGATGGTATCATCCTAACTTAGATTTGTTTTGCCACCCTGTTAAATGTAAATTCTGATATTAGCTTGATCTTGTAACTTGACCTAGGGCTTTGCGTCGTACCATTTTCCTAGTGTTGCTGTAGTTGCTTTATTATTGTGAGACAGATCTTTCGCGAGGGTTTACTGTAACTTCTCAGGTAGGGACCTGCTCTTTATTTTTGATTATTTATTAGCTTGCGGATTAGCCGATAGAAACCCTCCGAACTAGGCTAGGGGTTTGTAAAATTTACAATGAATTTTCACGGTGTTTTACATAAGTCTGGATGTTTCTTTTCTCAGTCTAGTTTTTAAGGTGAACCTTTCCTTAGGCAGTCTATGACCTTCGTCACCATGTACCACGATCCCCGTGGACTACAGTTTCTCGTGCCGCTTTGGCCTATTTGGAAGTTCACCTGATCCTCACGGCAGTTAGGTCCGACGGATGAGATGTTAGGGAAGTCATTGCGGTTGTTGGCTATCCTGGCAGCTCCTCTGACGGGCTCAATATAAAGTTATATATACAGTTATATACATAGTCATAAACACAAGTTCTTGGTTTAAACTTCTAAATCCAGGCCATCAATCCACTGAAGTGCCTCAGAAGATGAATGATGAATGTCACCTACTGATCCTTGGAACGCTCGTTGCGGACATTCGCCAACAATATGTCCGATGGTTTGCAGGGTAGCTCCGCAATCGCAGTTAGCAGAATTAACCCAACCCCATTTGTGAAGCAGGAATCCACATTTGCCTTGTCCTGTACGAATCCGGTTAATGATTCTCCATTGGCGTCTGGGGAGTTTGAAACCTTCTATCCGGTTGGAAGGGTTTTCAATCAGATGTGCATTGAATACTGATGATTCTTCCCACATAGTTTTCCATGCTTCTGAGATGTTAAATGAAGAGTCTTCAAGAAGTAATGCAGAGCGCCAAGGTGGTTTTCTTGACTTCAACCGTTGATTACCTGCTTTTGCTACGTCAGTATGTATGGGTCGCTGGGGGTTCTTCTGAATGGTTTTCCAGATCTTAAGGAGAGCCTCTGATCTTCGAAGAGCCGGAGGTTGGATGTTACTTAGAACAGGTAACCATGTAGTGGGTGTGCTACGTATGCAGCCCGTAATCAGTCGCATTGTCTGGTTAAGTTGCACATCTATCTTCTTGGAGTGGACACTGTTTAGCTAAGATGGGCAGCAGTATTCAGCAACGGAGTATGACAGTGCCAGAGCAGTTGATCGTAAAGTTTGAGGGCTGGAACCCCAGGAGGTACCAACAAGCTTCTGAATGATGCTATTACGGGTCTTCACCTTTGCGGCCACGTTCGTGAGATGTTTGAAGGTCAGGAGTAAACAGTCGCTCCAATGCAAGTAGGTCTATTGAGGCCATTGCTGCTACCGTGAGGATTGCAGGTTCAGAAACCGTGCGGTATGCACATGCAATACGTAAAGCTGCTCTACGTTGTACGGCAGCTATCCTTCTCCGATACCATGCAAATCTCAAGGATTCGGCCCAAATTTCAGAGCCATACAGGAGCACCGACTGAACCGTCGTCATGTGGAGGCGTCTTTTACTTGATTTCGGGCCATTAATATTGCCCATCAGCCTACTAAGCGTTCTAATGCATTTTACTGCCTTATCTGTCGCTCTCTGAATATGATTCCAGAATGTGAGCTTGGAGTCAAGTGTCACTCCTAGATATTTTGTACTCGTAGATATTTCAATCACTGTATCTCCAACAGTCATTGGTACAAGAGTCTCAATCCTTTTCCTTGTCAGAAGAACTCTCTCCGTTTTATGTTCTGGTAGTGTTAGCCTGTGACTCGTCATCAATTTCTTTATGCGCCCATCACCTGGTTCAATTTGATTTGAGCCATCTCAACATTGCGGGTCACTATAAAGGCAGCCACATCATCAGCGTAGCCCACTAGAATCGTATCCTCTGACGTCTCCAGAAGTAAGAAGCCATCATACATGATGTTCCAGAGATCTGGACCAAGGATCGATCCCTGCGCTGCTCCAGCCGTCAGTCGTTTTACCCTTTGTCCATCTTCCGTATCATACAGCAGAGTGCGATCCCTGAAGTAGTCTCTCATTACGCGCATAAGATACTGTGGTACTTTGAAAGTCTCTTCAAGAGCTTCCAATATGTCATTCCAACTTGCCGAATTAAAAGCATTCTTTACATCCAGGGTCACAAGAAGTGTTACTTTACGAGAATGATGATTGCCCGTTTGCGCTCTTTCTACTGTGTCCACCACCTTCCATATTGCATCAACAGTCGAATGTCCTCTCCGAAATCCATGCTTATTAACAGATAAATCCCCTGTTATGTGAACTGCTGTGAGAATTCTTGGCTGTAGAAGTTTCTCTAAGCCTCTTCCAGCTGTGTCCAACACACATAGAGGTCTATAACCACCAGAGTTTCCTTTGCTGATCAAAGCCAATCGAGCCATTTTCCATCGGGCATTAAAAAACACCCGCTTGCAGGCAATGATTGTACATATTCAACAACATTTTTTGACAAAGTTCTGATATTATCTTTAGCACTTCTGTATGTATATCATCTGGTCCTGGAGCCTTCTTGTTTCTAAGAGCGCTAAAAGCTGTATTCAGTTCTTCTACTGTGAAGCGAGGTAAATCATTCAGTTCACTTTCATCGTCACAATCAGTCCTCTCTAGATGGTCGGGGAATAGTGTATACAATTTTTTTTTAATGGTTTGTGAATCCATGCTCGGGTTTGAAAATTTCCCGAGTTTCTTCGTTACAATCTTATAACCCAGTCCCCATGGAACATATTCCACTTCCTTAGCCAAAGCCTACCATTTATTGGCTTTACTCTTCTTAATTGCTTTGCCGAGTTCCTTCTTTGCTGACTTGTACTCCGCTGTGACTGAGGTATTCACTTGTCTGCCTCTCGTCCTCTGGGCCATGCGTCGAAGTCGCAGACAATTTCTTCTCAATTCTGCAATCTCTTCGGTCCACCAATACGCTGGGCGTCTGCTAGTTCGTGGTCTCTTTCGGGACATTGATGTATTGCATGCTTGCTGGATTAGCTGCATGGTGAGTTCCACACGTACACCAGCTGCTCTTTTCCTCTAAGGCCAGAACATTTTTCTGCTATGTTCTTCATTCCATTTTGTATTACATCAAGGAAAGTTTCCTTGTCATTACTGGCTATATTCCACCGTGCTGTCCTGAGCAATATGTTTCTTGCTTGAGGAACTTCCTGAAGTAAACAAAAGATGATATATTGGTGATCACTCCCTGTATAGTCCTCATTAGCTTGCCATCCAGTAATCTTAGGCGCGATATCCTCCGTTGAGAATGTTGCATCCGGTATTGATCCCTGACATCCTGGCCGTCGGAATGGTGGTACATTTCCAATGATATTGACCAATAAATCTGTTCTAGCTGCCATTTACATTATGCGTCTTCCTCTGGAGTCTGTTTGCGGCATACCCCATTCCAACGCTTGAGCATTAAAATCACCAGCGACCAGTATTCTTTTGTCCATTCCACGTAATGCATCCTCAAGGCCATCAAGTTTCATTTGAAAGTTTGGAACAGATTCATTTGGCGTAAAATAACAGATTACGATAGTGATTCCCCCAATCTGTTCCCAGACAAAACCGTTTTCACATCTATGCTCTGCGACTGAGATTTCTTCTAGATCTGGTATCCAAATTGCAGCTGTTTCAAGATTATCCGCAAACCACCCTGGAATGCCCCTCTCTTGATATGGTTCACTAATAATAAGGGTGTCTGCTTCTTTCTCATAAATCAGCTGTGTCAAAAGGTCGTTAGTTTTTGGCTCCTGTGTATGTTTGCTTAAAGGATTCGCATCATTTGCTGTGATTGTTGGCCTTTCCAAGAGCTTCACGAAAAACTGTGCATGCACCCTATCCAGGAGCATGATTCCGTTTAACTTCATTGACACCTTTATCTGTTCAAAGCATGCATCGCGGATTATTCTTTTTGCAGTCTACTGCTTTATGACTAGCTTCTCCACACTTGAAACAAAGCTTACTTCTGTCAGGGCCTTCGCATTTTCTTGCCAAATGTCCATATGACAGGCATCGAAAGCAGCGAGGTAAGATGTTTCTAGCACGTACTCTGCAGTATAGCCATTCTATCTTAATTCTTCCTGCTTCCAGAAGTTTCTGAGCATCCTCATCTTTAGTTTCGAAAATGGCAAGTTTCTGTCCCCAGCTATTTGGTTTAGTTACCGAAATTTTCAGCTCTCCATGAGCAGTACCAGAATCTCGTCCCACAGCTTCCTCCACATCTGCAACGGTAGTGATGTCATCCATGTCCCGAATCTCCAGTGTAGTTCGGGGAATTAAAGCCTTTACATCACCATCTTGTCCGAGAGCATCTCTCAGAGATTTACTGAATTTCTACCTGTTTTCAATCTGCATTGTTTTCTTGAACCCAAGAAGAACAGCCCCATCTCTAGTTTTACGGATAGATCGAACGTCTGCTCCATTGTCTTCCGGCTTCACCTTATTCCTGATATCCTTCAGAACATCAGCGAAAGTCGTACACTTCATTGGTTTGATGATTACGGCTTCTGAACGACTCCTTAATTTAGAATAAGGACGTTTACCACTCTCGTTAACCGCTGTATCTTTCAGATCGTCTTTGACCTGCTCCATTGGAATATCATCAGGTATCCTCTCCTCAATTTTCTTCTTTCTCTTCTTCTTAGCTAGAAACTTTTCCCAATTTTCTTGATCTTCCTCCATTTCATTTGTCACTAATAATGTCCTGGTCAATTCCTTGTTCTCCACGATTGTTATTCCCTGCTTCAGTTCTTCTGCTGATTTCTTCCATGACATCCTACGTACTGATATCTTGCCAGGAGATGGCAGTTGGGTTTGAACTGCGGTTGTCTTCTCGCTTACTGCGTATCGCGCATTCCAAAAACATTAAGTTGGTCACTGTTTCCATTACTGTACCTGATACTGCCACACTGTAAAAAGTAAACACAAAGGCTTGTAAGAATATCGACAGTAGGAAGGAAGGTAACAATACACACACACGTGAAGCCCGATAACAAATTATCATGCAGGAAGTAGCTGCAAATGACTGCCAGCCGATATACAGTATTGAGCTCGTATTCGCTCATGCTGGTGATTATTCTTTTATGAGAGCTAAGTATTTTTATATATGAGAAACATAGAACGTGCCCAGGAAGAATGCTCTAGCACCAGATGCACTTTTGACTTAACTCAGATGCTCCATAGGATTTTTCTACTAGATTAAAGATTGTATCTTTAATCTGCAAATTTGACAGTATCATCTGCAGTCATTCTGTACTGCCTCGATGTGTTGGCCTAATATTTATTTAATTGTCTTTTGATAAAGGTATAACATCGTAGAGATGCGAACAGGATGTAAGTAGTCGCTACACGACTCAGGAAGCATCGACGCCGGAACTGCAGATTCCATGCAGAGGCAAACCCTTTGGTGCGCTTGACACATACGCACGTATTTATCGATTGGTCTGTAAGACCAGGGTATCAGTAGGACTGAGAGCCCATTTTTCACAAATTTCTGAGTGCATCGAGTATTATTTTAGCACCAAGTGTGCTGGTGATTATTGTACTGTAAGTTGCCAGTTGCAACCATAAGTACTATATTTTCAGTGAAAATTGTGAAAATTGCGAAATGCAACATTTTACGACCGAGCGCATGGTCGATTTTTCCTGCCACATGGCAGAAGTGCATTTTCAATAAATTTCCTAAGTGTGTAAATCATCCATGTTGTACTGTGAATTATACAACTAAAATTACAATATTACCACGCTCATCCGAACCGTGCAAATGCCGAGATTTTTAGTGCTCAGATTGAAGTTATAATCCACGATTACAATTTTTCAGATAATAGAATCTGTGTTGTACGATACTACACGTATCTTAAAATCAGTGTGCAGACACATGGTCATTTTTGTACAAGTCTGCAAAAGGTGTAGAATCAGTTTTGATCTGTGAAGCTACGATAAATTCTTTGCTGAATCATCGTATTTCCACCATCTACAAGATGCTACTACCGCACCAAGTGCTGAGAATCTTCATAAATTGGACCATGCTGTTCAACATGGCCAAAGCTATTCGATGAAGGGGACATCGACCACCTGACAGCATTGTAGAATGGAAGAACACGAGAGAATGGCTTTTTCTCACGGCCACACGCAGAACGGAGAACTTTTTCCAAGTTCCAAAGAAAGGAAGTACCCCTCCTTATTTTCCTTATGGACGAGGTGATCAACTTACGCCGTGAGTCATGCATTTAATTCTCCTGTTCAGGTTGTGGGTTATGGTGGAGTAGTTCTAGCAACCGTATTTGATAACAGTCATGTAGATAGGTTTTCTTTCTTGTAGATACCATCTTTGGTGATATTCAGTTTTCATGAGCTTCCACACCGTTGTTTTCAAAGCTCATAGTTAGCCACCCTTGGTGTGTTCGCACACTGGTGCAATATTGTAAAACGTGAATTTCCAATTCAAGGAAACCCAGATTATGACTTAAGGGACACTGGGATTGAGTTTTCACATTTCTGTAATTATCAATGGATATTTTTCTTATTTTACACACATCACTCAAATACTAATATACACTATACTACTGATTTACACTTTTCTATCTCTAACCGTTTAGGAGATATGATTATTTTTATATAGAAATTATGCAAATTTTGAAAATGGTCCTTGCGTTAAACAGATAGAGGTAGCTCATTTATCATGACTTTCCCATATAGATATTTAGTATGAAAGCAATTCTAGTGATTGGTTTTGAGTTCACATGAATATGTGTTGAGATATCAATTAACTCATTTCACAATTTTTTATCCCATTAATTGCCTATTATTTAAAATTAAAATATTTTTAATGGCAAACCTAAGAATACTACAGTTAAACTAATCACTGAACTTATGGATGCATTAATATAGAATATGAATACAAATTTGCAATATTATAGCAGCAAATCTAATGCGCAAGGACCAAATGTTGTATCAAAAATGGGAAGCCGCGATAAATGGACTTTTATAAAAACATGAATATTTTTTGGTTATCAGCTTTCAATTTTAGGTAATTATCAATGCATATTGTTTTAATGTTATACACAGCACTCTAATAGTAATATACACTAGACTTCTGATTTACACTTTTCTATCTCTAACCGTTTAGGAGATATGATTATTTTAATATGAAAAATATGCAAATTTTGAAAATGGTCCTTGCGTTAAACGGACAGAGGTAGGTCAATTATCATGACTTTCCCATACAGATATTTAGTATGGAAGCAATCCTAGTGATTGGTTTTAAGTTCATATGAATATTAGTTGAGATATAAATTAACAAATTTCTCAATGTATTTATCCCATTAATTGCCTATTATTTGAAAATTAAAATATTTTTAATGGCAAAACTATGAATACTACAGTAAAACTAATCACTGAACTTATGGATGCATTAATATGGAATATGAATACAAATTTGCATTATTATAGCAGCAAATCTAATGCGCAAGGACCAAATGTTGTATCAAACAAGTAGTTCCGTGAAGAACTATACAGCCTGTTTTCATATATCCTGCTCATGTTAATTTCTTCTAACAACATACAAAATTTCAGTTTAATTGCTGTAACAGATTCGTAGATATTGAGAACCGTCTAAATATTTCAGATTGTCGCCAGGTTGGATTTTTATTTTTGTACTATTACATTAAGATTATTGTGTACGTGTGGTATTCAAACTTCAATCGCATGATTAGAACACAAGAAGTAAAAACGAGATTTTAAAATTACGCACAGCAGCCATCTTGTGATTATGCAAACAATTGAAATAAATTAGATTCCAGTGGATCAACATTTGTATAAGCATTTAACGTGCAACGTTTCACAGCACTCGGATAGTTAATTCGCGAGAATCGTCCATTTAAATATTTATACTTCGCGTCGCCGCCATGTTGGATTTGTGCTCACCAGGTTAATGAAAGTCCTATAGGTGAACATATGTTCATAGTCTCTATGAACATAAAAAAATTCAGTTTGGTTGTTGTAAAAGATTCATAGATATTGAGAACCGTCTAAATATTTCGGAAGCTCGCCATTTAGGATTGTTATATGTATAGGCCATATAATTATGTACCATTCAAGGACAATTATTGCCTAAGTTCATTATTCAAACTTTCACTTCGATCGCATGATTACGACACAAGAAATAAAAACTTAATTTAAAAATTTCGCACAGCCGCCATATTGAGGTTATGTAAACAATTGATTTAAATTAGATGGCAGTGCATTACAATCTGCAAAATCATTTACTGTACCACATTTCACTGCGCTCAGAGAGTTAAATCACGAGAAAAGTCTATTAAAATATTTCAAATTCGCTTGGTCGCCATGTTCGTTTTTTACTTTACAAGTTTATGAAATATACATAGATAAACTTGTACCAGTACCCTTTATCACCGTACAAAATTGCAGGGTAATATCTGTAATAGTTTCGGAGATATAGAATGTCAGTGAAATATTTCGCACAGCCGCCATTTTGAGGTTATGTCAACAATTGAACTAAATTAGACTCCAGTGCATTACTATGTGTATAAACACTTGCTGTACCTAGTTTCATTACGTTTGGATGGTTAAATCGTGAGAAAAGTCTATTTAAAAGTCTCAACTTCGCTTGGTCGCCATGTTCGTTTTCTACTTTATAAGTTTATGAAATATACATAGGTAAACTTGTATCAGTACCCTTTATCACCGTACTAAATTGCAGGGTGATATCTGTAATAGTTTCGGAGATATAGAATGTCAGTGAAATATTTCGCACAGCCGCCATTTTGAAGTTATGTAAACAATTGAACTAAATTAGACTCCAGTGCATTACAATGTGTATAAACATTTTCTGTACCAAGTTTCATTACGTGTGGATAGTTAAATCGCGAGAAAAGTCTATTTAAAAGTCTCAACTTCGCTTGACCGCCATGTTGGTTTTGTAGTCACCAGGTTTTTGAAAGTCTCATAGGTGAACTTCTAGTAGTACCCTTTATCACCGTACACAATTTCAGGGCGATATCGGTAATAGTTTCGGAGATATTGAATGCTAGTGAAATATTTCGCACAGCCGCCATTTTGCATTGGTGAGACGTAACAAAATTTGAAGGGCACGGTCGAGGTCGCCGGGAATAGTGCTATGAACATACCGAGTTTCATTGAAATCGCTCCAGCCGTTTAGATTTTATTAGGGGGGGACACACACACGAATCACACACACACACACACACACACACACACGCACGCACACACACACGGACAAAAGGTGATCTCATAAGCCTATTTTTTCAAAATTGAAAATAGGCTAAAAATGGGAAGCCACGATAAATGGACTTTTAAAAAACAAGCATATTTTTGGGTGATAGGCTTTCAATTTTAGGTAATTATCAATGGATATTTTTCCAATGTTACATACAGCACTCTAATAGTAATATACACTAGACTACTGATTTACTCTTTTCTATCTCTAACCGTTTAGGAGATATGATTATTTTAATATGAAAAATATGCAAATTTTGAAAATAGTCCTTGCGTTAAACGGATAGAGGTAGGTCATTTATCATGACTTGTCCATATAAATATTTAGTACGGAAGCAATCCTAGTGATTGGTTTTAAGTTCATATGATTATTGGTTGAGATATAAATTAACATATTTCACAAATTATTTATCCCATTATTTGCCTATTATTTGAAAATTAAAATATTTTTAATGGCAAAACTATGAATACTACAGTAAAACTAATCACTGTGCTTATGGATGCATTAATATAGAATATGTATAAAAATTTGCTACATTATAGCTACAAGGCTGATGCATATGGGGCGAATTTTGTTTCAAAAAAATCGGAAGCTCAGAAAAATACACTTTTATAAAGCCATGCATATTTTTTTAAGTTATCAGCTAAAACTGCCCAGCACCGTATGTTAACACGCTCTTTCTTGCTTTTCTGAGCTCCTTATTAGGAAAATAAGTGCAGAAATACTCGCCTCAATGAAAGTCCATGAATAGGAGGCGTTTAAATACCATGCACTAGACATTTCAAGAATTCGCTGGGCCTTTAAATATGGCGGAATTCGGAAAAGACTTTGACTAAATTATCCGCTGGAGTCAGGGGCATAATTATATCAAAGAATAAAAAAATCAATATTTTTGCGATTTCTGACAAAAAAAACTCAGTCGCAGTGTCCCTTAAATGAGGAGCAGTAATTTTTTCCGTAATAGCTGATGTTGAATTGTAGGTTATATTTTTGAGCTCACTTTTTGTACAGTTTTAGTACGCCACTGCATGGGAGTATCGTTTAGATGAGGAAGATCACTCATCTCTCTTTGATTATTGTAAATACGTTTTGAGTGGTATTGTAAACCACGAGATTCGAGCTGAATCTCATATCATTGTAATAAGTGTAGCCAGTATTTGCACACTTTAATCCCGATTACATGATAATCGTTTCATTTATAATTAACGCCAGAAGGTTAAGGTGTTTAATCCATTTGTAATCATTTAATGTGCTTGTACGCACGAGATTGTAGCAATTTTTAATCCGTAGTGGCGTGGAATATCTTTCTAAGACTATAATAGGAGAGGAATATATTTCGTTTAATTCTCCTTGCTTTTACAAAGCATTGATATCATTGTTAATTACTTCTGAAGGTCTACGACTATGCATTATGAACTATTACAGAGTAACATTACTCAAATGTGTACTAGGGTCACCAGTGGACAGTTATATGTGAACCCTACATGTATTTTTAAACAGTTAAAGACTTTGCTACAAAGCAATGAATTCTCATGCAGTGAGGAATGATAGGAACTGTGCCAGAACAGATGACAGATGTTCTGAAGGCCACGAATCCCGTTGAAAATATTACCCATAAAGCCAACGGTGATTTACAATGAGACTACGACTCAATGACACACACTTCTTGCACGTATTTTTTAAGGTATTTTCCAATCAAGCTTAGCTTGTGAATGCTAGATATTTATGACGGTCAAGTAACAACCGTCATCAATTGCTTTGGTACAGGGTGATTCCCAAGCTATGAATCCATATTACATTTTTCGCAAATGTTGTAAGCGAATGATAGTAGATTATTTCTATGATATGATAAGATGAGTTTTCATTAGATGAACCAGACATTTTAAATAGGCTGTTTTTCTCACTTTATGTGAACGTTTTTGTCCGTGTGTTGACACGTGAAGTATTATGATATTTGAGATTGCCCGCAGATCTAAGTTTTGGACTAGACTGACCGAGGATGTTTCTAGTGAGCCACAGGGCCATTTTGATTACTGATTGTATGGTAACGGAGTCTTTTATAGCCCGTGTTATTGTGCTTGCCGGCAGATAATAGCTTCGAGCTAGTCTGACCGAGGTATTTCGCTTGTGTGTTTCAGAGCCACAAGGATTGATTTAGAATGTTAGTGACATTGCAGGTCACCTGTTTACTTTGTTGTGCGCACCATTCAGGTAACTCATTAATTAGTCAGAAGCCTTGTGTCATATGGTCATTCTTCATAAATAATGAATTCTTAATCCTAAATCATGAACATTCATTTATATAAATCTACGATGTTAAAATACACGTTAAATATTAACCGTTTGTTAAATCTTGATTTTCTTAATCACAGCTGACCGAGGTTAGATACCTAATCTCCTTGAACACTATAGCGCTTTCTAGCAGAGAAATGAGGAGCTTTGTGCTGGCGGAAACTCCCGAGATTAATTTTGCCATTATAAACACGGCCTACTGAATACAAATGGGTTCTTTGACATGCCAACATCGTATGACATGCGTGTCGTATTTTTGCCGCCTTTCAAAAATCACTTACCTCGGCCAGGAGCGAACCTGCAATCTTGGGGTTAGTAGACCGACACGCTATCCACTCACCCACCGTGGCAAGCTATAATAATAATAATAATAATAATAATAATAATAATAATAATAATAATACTAGACTAATAATAATAATAATAATAATACTAGACAAATAATAATAATACTAATAATAATAATAATAATGAAGAAGAAATACGGAACCTATGGGGACTAAAATGCGTGAGAATTTTGCCAGTGGTGATCTCCTACATGGAAGTTGTTCCAAAGACGCTGACGATGGCTTTGGAGAAACTGCAAATGATACACCTGATTGCCAGAATACAGAAGGCAGTGCTGCTGGATACATGTCATATTGTTAGGCTATTTTTATCTCAGTAAGGTTTACAGGATACTTGATTGTGAAATCAGTATCTTGTTGACTGAGTCGTACCATAGCTTATTAATGAGAAATTAAAATAATAATAATATGAACGCTAGGCCTAATGATAAGAATTGGACACTAAGGAAAGGAAGATTTTGAGGAAAATCTTTGGACTAGTGAAAGTCAATGGCAAGTTTAGAGCCTGGCTCAGTGAGGTACGGAAAGATCTGCAGGAGACTGGAATCTCATGTGAAGAAATCCTGAACCGTGACCATCTTAAGGGGAAACTACTAGAATATCACAGTTTCCAACCAACGTCGACCTGGAAGGGCGTGGACGAAAGGGATAAAGGAACAACAACGTCTACGAATGAAGGAGTATTGGACCAACATTAAAGCTCAAAGGAAACAGTTGAATGGCTCGCTCCTTAGTTGACCGGAACGAAATAATAACTAGACTACCTTAATAATAATAATAATAATAATAATAATAGTCTAATATGGCGTAGGGATGTGGCGACCCCATCGCCCAGTGGGTGACCACTGCAATCAGCCACCCGAGTATTGGTGGGAAAACCATACCATTTTCGAGTAGGAGGAAATGCCTGCTCTTAGCCGGAAGACATCATGAGGCCATCCAAGGCTCACAACCTTGGTAGTATTTTGGTCAGTGCGAAATATCACTGACCCCAATCTACAGTTTTTCAACTGTTCAAAGCATGGAGAAAAATTCAGCAGAAGCTACTACCCCAGGTGGTAACCAATCCACCTTCACCTTGAGTGAAGCATGCAGGCCTTCGGATTCTGGGGAGCCTGCGCAGACATGCGTGGAGGTATCGGAGACTCCAGGAAAGATCAGATTCAAACGCCAGATTTTTTTGCTACTTTCAACGCAAACTCACTTCTTAAGACCGGCAAACTCAAACAGGTTACTGATGTCTTGTCCCGATACCAGATATTGATCGCTGCAATTCAGGAAACAAGATTCACGGATGAACAGTGCTTTGAGTCACAAGGTTATAGAATCTTCAAAGGCAAGACCGGTAAACGTGTAGTAAAAACCATCCCACACTTAGGCACAGGATTTATTGTCAACAGGAAGATTTTGGGTTCGATTGTGGACTTCACATCCCCTAACAGCCGAGTCTCTACTCTTTCTTTTCGGTGTACAAATAGAGTTTACACAATGGTGAACGTACATGTGCCAATCAATCAGGCGAATAAGAAGGACCCGGAAGGAACAGACGCATTCTGGGAGGAGCTAGAATATATCCTCTCAAAGGTACCTGACAAACATACCATCATTCTACTAGGGGATTTCAATGCCCAGCTTGGCAATGAACGAAAATATCAGAAGATTATTGGAAACTACCCAGCTCACAGGAGAACTAATCGTAATGGAGAGAGGCTTGTGGAGTTATGCAGAGCATTCAATCTGGTCCTAAAGTCAACGGCGTTCAAACACCTACCCAGAAAACAGAAGACCTGGATTTCTCCAAACACCAACCTTGGTGAATTCCAAATTGATCATGTCGCCATTGCTCGGAAAGCGCAACGAGAGATCCAGAACGTAAAGGTTCTGAGAAGTGGCAACTTAGACTCGGATCACTACCTATCGCAGATCAAAGTTAGACTAATTCCAAGAAATAACCAGAAGATTACTCCAAGGAAAACTGATAAGTTTGACAGAGACAAGCTCAGGAGTAACCAAGAATTCACCCACAAGTTGGAAACTTTAAATCCAGAGAATCCCACTCACAAAATCAAGAAAGCATCTTTGGTGGGATCATGAATGTGATACAGCAGTTCAGCTAAGACAGGTTGCGTGGCAGAAATGGAATTGTCACAAAAATGAATAGAACAGGGTCAACTTCCTAAACGCGAGAAAATCTGCATCAAAAACCATCCGTGGCGTGAAACGTATGTTTAATAAGGAACAGTTGGTACAGATTGAGCAAGAATTCCAGAAAAATAACACACGTAACTTCTATAAAACCTTCAAGCACAGTCTGAACAAATACAACCCCCCTAGTCTACAGTTCAAAGATTCCAACGGGAAATTAGCTCACAATGATAAAGATAATTGTCAGATTCTAGCAAGTTATTTTGAAAACCTCCTCAACTTTGAGGCTCCTGAGACCCTTTTCGTTTATGAAATAAATCCAAACATCCATCCTGATTCATCCCCTCCTACTTAGGCTGAAATCACGAAGATCATCCAAGAGCTGAAGTACAACAAGGCACCGGGTGAAGATTTGATAATTGCTGAACTGTGGAAACATGCAGGGGAAACAGCAGTCGACAAGCTTGTTGCAATTATTCAAGAGATCTGGGAGAGCAATAAACTCCCAAGTGGATGGACCTCTGCCGTAATTCATCCGCTACATAAAAAAGGGGAGAAAACCGATGTGAACAATTACCGTGGCATCTCTCTTCTATTAATAACTTACAAGATCCTCTCAAAAGCTCTGCAGAATAGGGCGGAACAACAAATCGATCCACAACTGGGGGAATACCAAGGTGGTTTCAGAAAGGGACGATCATGTGCTGAGCAGATTATGAATCTGAAGACCATCCTTTCATATCTGAAACTCAGGAACAGGGAATTCGTGATGACCTTTGTTGATTTTAGGAAAGCGTACGGCTCAATTGATCGAACCACCCTATTGCAAATCCTTGAAGAGTTTGGCTTAGATAACAAGACACAATCAATTATCCAGCAAACCCTGACCAACACCACCTCCAAAGTGAAGTTCAGAGGAGAGATGTCTGATGCCTTTGAAATCAGGACAGGAGTGAGGCAAGGAGACGGGCTATCACCGCTTCTCTTCAATTGTATTTTGGAAAAGGTCATCCGAGAATGGCGGAAGGAAATTAAAAATTCCAGGGTAGAGAATGGCGTAAGGCTAGGGTACAAGTATATGAATCTTACAATCGACTGTCTAGCCTTTGCAGATGATCTAGTGATCTTTTCAGATTCCATTGATATGGCAGAAGAACAACTTAACCAGCTGAAAAATCAAGCACTGAAGTCTGGGCTTCAAATCTCCTTTGAGAAGACACAATTCATGACAAATATAAAGTCAGCGCCCAGGGAACTGGAGGTTGGACTAGGAAAAGTTCAGAAGGCAGAAAAGTTTAAATACCTCGGTGAATGGATAGAGCCTAACCTATCAGAGAAAGAAGCCTTCATGTCACGCATTAATAAAATGGAAATGGCATACAACCTGACTAAAGACATCTACAATAAGAGATCGATATCCTTAAACGCCAAAATTAGACATTACTGCACTGTTATTCGACCAGAGGCTCTGTATGCGGCTGAGACTCTAATAATGAACAATAAAGCACTGATGGAAAAACTAGAGGCTAAAGAAAGGAAGATTTTGAGGAAAATCCTGGGTCCCATAAAAGAAAACAGCGAGTACAGAAGGCTTCACAACCAGGAATTGTACAAGCACGTGGAGAAGATCAGTGACACGATTCGAAAAAGAAGGATTGCCTTTTATAGCCACGTGACACGAATGAGCTCAGGCAGGATATCAAAACGGATATTGACGTACTTCCAAGGAAAGAAAACCAAAGGGGCATGGTTTACGGAAGTTGAGAAAGATCTACGTGAAATGGAAATGTCCCCTAAAGATATCCAGGAGCGTGTTCCACTTCAGGAAAAACTACGTACGCTCAAATGTTTCCAGGAAAAGCCGAAACTGAAGACAGGGAAGGCGTGGTCCCAAGAGAGAAATGAACAACACCGAAGACGAATGCGGGAACGCTGGGCGGAAGTTAGAGCTCGGAAGAAGAGACAGTTGAACTGACGTGGTCCCTAGTTGGCTGAATCGAAGAAAGAAGAAGAAGAAGAAGAATAGTCTAATCTTCTTCTTCCTTCGGCTTTTTCCCAATTAATTGGGGTCGCCGGAGCTAACCAGGTTCATTTTGGTTTTGGCCGGGGATTTAAGGCCGGATGCCCTTCCTGACGCCATGTGATTTTTCAGGTGAAAATTCCACCCCGCTGTCACCGGGATTCGAGCCCCGGCCGTCCGGGTGAAAGACGAGCAGCTAAGCCACTGCGCCACCACGCTCCCCAAGAAGAATAGTCTAATAATAATAATAATAATAATAGACCCTAATGGTAATAATAATAATAATAATTTAGTATGGCCTTGGGTGCCAGGCGCAAGCTTTGTTATTTGACGCCCACAGGGAAGCTTGCATGTCGAATTTTGTCGTTCCTTAGAAAGTCAAGGAGGTTAGATTCTAAGCTCATTGACACTATAGCGCTTTCTAGTAGAGAAAGGAGGAACTTTGTTCTGGCGGAATATTCCGAGATTATTTTTTGCCATTATGAACACGGCCCACTGAATTCAAATGGGTTTTTTAACATGCCAACAACGTATGACATGCGTGCCGAGTTTTTTTTCGCCTTTCAAAAATCACTTACCACGGCTAGGAGTGAACCTGCAAGCTGGGGGTTAGTAGTCCGACACGATAACCACTCACCCACTGTGGCAAGCTATAGTCTAATGGTAATGATAATAATAATAACAACAATAATAATACCGGTAATGGTAATGATAATAATAACCTAATAATAAGCCACTGAGCATAGCTTTGTTATTTGACGCTCAGAGGGCAGCTTGCATGTCGAATTTTAGCAGTTGCAGAATCCTAGCACCGACATCTTACACCGATGTTGTCAAAGTCATTCATCATGAAATCACCCTAAGCCGATCTCTCATATACGACGCCATGCCTTACTACAAATACTTTCCAGAAAGTGAAGATTACAAGCTGTATTATGATCGCACTATTCAAACTGACAAAACAACAACTCACAATAGACCATACATAACTTGAACTGACAAGAAAATCCTCCAAACGTACTTGATTGACATCGTTGTCCTAAATGAGCGTACCCCCAGGAGCTCACATCTAGTGGGACGTGGGTTGGCGACCACGGGACCCCAGCTGAGTCCGGCATTGCTTCCACTTACTTGTGCTGGGCTCCTCTCTGTTATCTTTCCTATCGACCACCCTTGGTCAACTCTTGTTCTTTTCCGACCCCGACGGTATTAGGGTATCCGAGGCCTAGGGAATCTTTCACTTTCCCGCGTTAATTGGCCCTTGTGTCATCTTTTCTGATCCTTCATTCTTGGAGGGGTCAGCCTTGTTTTTCTTTTCATGCTGTCTCCTGCCTTCTGCTTAAGGCCCTTAAGGAGGCAGGGTGTGTGTAGCCCCTCCGCTTCTGGTGCACCCTGGATAGTGCTACACCCTCAAGGGCTCACAGCTGGTGAATTTGGTAGTTGGTGACCCAGAGGGATTCCTGAGATGGATCCGTTTTGTCCCCTTTTTCCTCTGACCTTAGGACGGGCGCTCTCCACTTTCCCTTTCCTATCTGCCTTTCATGGCTCTCCTTCCTTCCAAGTCCCTCAATCCTCGTTCTTCGAAGGTTGAAGGGATTTCCTTTCTTCCTGTCCTTTGTTTGCCTTATCCTTTATTTGTTTATCATTTCTTCTTCTAGAATGTAAGTTTGTAGTTAGTATTAATTATAGTTTTCATTCTCATCTCATCTTACACTATCACCCAGACCATTAGGGGCCGATAACCTACTGTCGACCAAAATATTATGTGCACTCGAGTTTGAAGGTTGTTTGTGAAGTAACCAATAGACCTACATAAAATCCAATAACATCATCATTTTGAAAGGCCAAGTAACTTTGACAAGCAGAATATCAAAATTGTCCTGGGGGATTTTAATTGTAAGAGCATCAGTTGGGGATATAATATCACAGACAAGAATGGGGAGGAACTCGAGCAATGGGCAGAGAGGGAAGGATTGAGATTGATTCACAACCCCAAACTGAGACCATCTTTCAACAGCGGTAGATGGCATACAGGTTACAACCCTGACAACATTTTCATAAGTGAGCAAGTGATAAAACATGTAGTTAAAGCGGTGGAGGAACCCATCCCTAGGACACAACATAGCCCAATCACATGTTCAGTTCGAGGAGTGGTCAGCCCTGAGGAAGTCCCTTTTAAACGACGTTTCAATTTTAAAAAGGCAAACTGGGAGGGGATTTCCATTGAGCTGGATGAGGAACTGTCCAATTTACAACCAGAGCCAAGTCATTATGAAGACTTTGTTGACCTTGTGAAGAAGATCTCTCGTAGACATATTCCCCGAGGCTGCCGTACCCAGTTCATTTCTGGCCTCAATGCTGATTCTAAGGATCTGTTAAAAGATTATCAGGAGAAATACGAGACAGACCCTTTTGCAGATGACACCATTCAGACGGGTGAAGAACTCATGAGGAGCATCGCTGACGGAAGAAAGGAAAGATGGATGAACTTACTAGCAAACCTTGACATGGCCCAGAACAGTAGAAGAGCATGGAAGCTGGTCAAAAACTTGAGCAACGACCCTAAGAGTCCACCAGTGGATCTCACCAAGGTTACACCAAATCAAATAGCTCATCAGCTGCTCCGTAACGGGAAAACCATCACGAAGACTCAGCCTGTGAAGCTGAAGCCTAGTGAAGATGATAATAATTTTCTCGGTCGTCCTTTCACATCAGCAGAATTAGAACATGCCATCAAGCTGATGAAAGTCAACAAAGCTGCGGGCCCGGATGACATCAGGACAGAACAAATCAAGAACTTTGGACCAGGAACAATCCAGTGGCTGGTGAATATGATGAATAGATGTATCGAGACCCTGCACTTACCAAAGCTATGGAGGAAAGCTCATGTGGTCGCACTGCTAAAACCAGGCAAGGAACCAACGGATGCAAAGAACTTCCGTCCTGTCTCTCTTCTTTGCCACCTATACAAGGCATTTGAAAGGTTGATCCTTGAAAGAATTGCAACATTCATTGATAACCGGCTAATTCAAGATCAAGCTGGATTTAGGCCAGGGAAATCATGTTCCAGCCAAATTCTGAACCTGACACAGCATATCGAGGATGGCTATGAGAATAAACTTATCACTGGTGTCGCCTTTATAGATCTCAGTGCTGCATATGATACAGTGAACCATAAGAAGCTCATAGCCAAGCTGTACAACATCACTAAGGACATGAATCTAACAAATGTCATACGTGGGATGCTCCAGAACAGAAGGTTCTATGTTACACTTCAAGGGAATAAAAGTCGATGGAGGAACCAGAAAAACGGGTTACCTCAAGGCAGTGTGTTATTCCCATTACTATTCAACATTTATACAAATGACCAGCCAGAATATTTAGAGGCCAGGCGATTTATTTATGCGGATGACACCGCTATTGCTGTACAGGGTAGGAGCTTTGAGGAGGTGGAGGGAAAACTGTCCAATGCTCTTGAGAGATTAGACAATTATTACACCCAGAATCACCTGAAACCTAACCCTGGAAAGACACAAGTATGCGCATTTCATCTTCGCAACAAAGAGGCCCGGAGAAAGTTGAATGTTGTCTGGAAAGGAGTGACACTCGAAAGCTGTGAAACGCCTCGATATTTGGGAATCAAGCTTGATCGTACCCTCAGCTTCAGGAAACATTGTAGAGAATTGAAGTGCAAGATCAGCTCAAGAAATAGCATAATGTGGAAGTTGATAGGTTCAACATGGGGAGCGAACCCTCACGTTCTACGTTCAACAGCATTGGGACTTTGCTTTGCAGCAGGAGAGTACGGATCATCAGTGTGGGGAGCATCTGCCCATACCAAGCAAGTGGACATAGCTCTTAACGAGTCCACACGTATTGTCACTGGATGTCTGAGACCTACTTCTGTGCAGAAGATCTACCCTCTCGCTGGCATTGCACCTCCAGTTATTCGACGCAGGGTGGCAGCAGAGAAAGAGAGACAAAAGCTTGAAACAGATCCCAGACATTCTATGTTCAACCACAAGGTGACCACTCCTCGCCTAAGATCCAGGAAGAGTTTTATTAAGAGAACAGTACCCCTCCATACCAAGCCAGACGTCCGGCGTGTGTCACTCTGGAAACAAATAGTACCAGAGGGGTTTACCCCTAAAGAAGAACTGAGCAGTGGTAGTCATTTGCCTTATACCACCTGGAGGTCCTTAAACCGGATGAGAACAGGAGTGCCTAAGTGTCGTAGCAACCTTGTGAAGTGGGGATATGCAGAAGATCCACGATGTGCCTGTGGAGAAATCCAGACTCCACAACACCTGCTCACGTGCAAAGATCTTAATGAAACCTGCTGCCAGGAAGACCTTATGTTGGCCACAGACCGAGGGATAAGAGCTGCAGAGGTCTGGAAAGGAAGAATTTAGTGTGTCTCCCGGACACGGAAAGTAAAGTAAGTATCATTTTGATCGTTCTATTTTATGTTAGTTCATGTAGGTTTGGAATTATTAATTTATATCTTATTTTTTTTATCGCAGTTGAAACACAAAAAGTGCCCGTTTCTAAGCGTGTTTCAACCATGCGTCACATTTAAGAATTATTATCCCACAAATCCGTCATCAGATCAAATCCAAATTTTAACACAATATACATTGGAATGTTGTATAACGGGTTTATTAATTTCAAAATTTTGTGTGTCCAAGAAAGAAAGTTATCATTTTAGTAAGGTAACTTATTCTTGGCTGGGGGCCGTTGGAAAATGTAGTTCTTGGTTGCGTTGTAATCCTTATATATCAAAAGGTTATGATATATGACTGTGAAGTACGTAAATTAATTCACATATTTTATATCGGTTTGTATTTGTACGGGGAATTAAGAAATGGTTCACCAGCTAGCCGCTCCGGGAAATGCTGTACAGCGTTGTTGATATGGAGCCCATCACTTCAGAGCGAGGCGCGCCATGACGCGTGATGGAGCCCACCTTGGCAATGTTTAAAAACGGGCACTTTTTGTGTTTCAACTGCTATAAAAATATTAAAATATAAATTAAAAACTCCAAACCTACATGAACTACCGGTAACGTAAAATAGAACGACGAAAATGATGATGTTATTGGAGTTTATGTAGGTCTATTGGTTACTTCACAAACAACCTTCAAACTCCAGTACACATAATATTTTGGTCGACAGTAGATGTTAGGCCCCTTAAAACAACAATTATCATCATCATCATCCAAATGAGCATAGGCTAGTGTCAGCCATAAATACAGGGAGAAGACTGAAAAATATACTCTACTGATTTTGGAGGTACCGAGAATCTGGAGGCAAGGAAATGTAACAATCCTTCCCTTCCTCCTTTCTCCCACTGGCCTGACACATAAATTTTTTTCAGTAAATCTAACCACATTAAATCTTACCATATACAGTTCACCCGCACAATTGCACAAACGTCCATTCGTCTTCGGTCTATAAGTTGACCTCTCGGAGGAAAACCACTCTTAGGATCGCCACTGTCAGCGCCGACATTCAAACCTACAACCTCCGAACTTGCTATAGCTGCCCTTTCGTTGCGTAGCGCCAAGCATCCTGGCTGTCTCCAGGGAGGCCTGGGTTCTATGCCCGTATCTCCCAAGATATTCAATTCTGGTCTGAGTGCTGGAATGGGTTACACTCAGCGTCGTGAGAGGAGGCAGGATCTATTTCTATCTCAACCATCCTGGAAATGGTTTCCGTGGTTTTCCATTTCTACTCCAGACAAATGCCGAGAAGGTATCTAACTTAAGGCCACGGCCGCTTCACCCCAAATACTACCTCAGTTACAAATACAAACATTAGTACAGACATCACAGTGACACAGGTTATCATACAAATTATAGGCCTACACTCACCCAAGTACGTACTGTGACCGATCCAGTCAGGGTCAATTACCGGCCCCGGATGATTGGAGATACGACGAGACCGGAGGGTCAGTATGACGTCATGGCATGACGCAGCGAGGTAACCGCTAGAGTAGGGGAATGCTCCAGAAGATTCCAACCCCTTCCCTTTTATTTTTCTCGAGAGGAGGCCACACAGTTCCGGAATGTTCAGTTAGTCAGCGTGGCACAGACGAGTTTGTTATCCAGCGTGGCACCGACGAGTAGCCTATGTCATGTGGACTGAAATTTGCATCGGGAACTTGAACGGTTTACGTGAGTGGTCAGTGCTCGTGGCCATTTGATACGAGGAGTATGTCGGGGTGGATGGAAATAATTTGTGAAGTGCGTTGGAACAGTGTTCAGTAAGGTGTCGCTAGAACGATAATCGTGAATTTCAAGACGATATCGGACTCGCTAGTATGTGAGGAAATAATCGGAACTGATAAACGAAGGTCCGTTAAATTCATGCACATGCTGCTATTGATATGTGAAGACGCATGGAATATTACACAGCACTTCACCATTTTGATTACGAAGATTAATGCATGTGGTCCGGTTAAGTTAGCGGATAGTAAGGTATTGAAGTCTTGCACTGTGGTAATAGCAAGACGAAATTGTGCGCATTTGAACGTCCGAGTGGAGGCCGTAATGAAAAACTGAATTATTTTACCGACAATTTATGTTAATTAAAGGTGAATATCAGGAGGCGTTGAACATTACGAGTATCGGGAAAGAACAATAATAACGATAGTCGAGGCGAAGCATTATCACGAGGCCCTATATTGTGACAGACATTCATTCGAAATTATCATAGCAGGGCTGGCACTAAAGGGACACAGTGAGAATGTGACGGAAGACTACATCTGCTTTAAGCTTGTGTGGCGGGACTGCAGGCTACTTCATATGTCGGTCAAGGCCTGGTCGAAATAGCTTCTCGCAGAAGGAAGTGTGTCACTGGTTGAGGAAAGTGAGTACATATAATTCAAGTGAACCAGGAACTAGACTCTATAGTGCGTGGGCGCGAAAGTGCTCTGATATAGTGTAATGTAATATTGCTACACGGCAGCATGAACCTTATAACCATGGACTCAAATATTCTGGGAATCAACATGCATATTAATACGCAAATTATGCTGCACTGAACCTCTAAATGAGATGAAAGGTCGCGACGAGATGGACGAGTGGACCATGGATGGGAAGTCAGGACACGCCGTCGCTGACGATGACCAGGGGCAACCAGTGGGTGGACATGGGCGTCGCCAGGAGATCGAGAGGAGCCGGGGGCACATACCTCTACCAGTACGCTGGGAGACCACATCGCGGAGACGCTGGAGGAACGACGCCACACAAATGCCACAGACGATGCCGACGCCGAGGGTTTCCGAGGACGCCGGATATAAAGTAAGACGTTTCATTTCCATTCTTGTTCATCAGGAAGAAGAGGACTTCTAGCTCGGATAGCCGTGCCATGAGATGACCTGAGATCGTGTAACTTAACGCCATTCATAATCATTTATTCCAGATTGAACAAGAGCATCATTTTCTCATAGGGTTGTACAGATATTTTTTCTTTCTTTTCGGGTCGTTTCGACTTACATAAATTAATAGTATCAATGGTAGGAGTAAGACATACATTTATTCTCTGAGACCTGATAATAATAATAATAATAAGTTGAAATTTGGAAACGATGATATGAGATGCCCATTTTGCTGGGAGATTCTAGCATTTCGATTTCCGAGGTCATTATATGAATTTAATTCTGAAAGGTTTGTCATGTATTGCATAGATTTTAATAGCCAAAGGATAGCAAAATGGATATGGTTGGAGATTGTCGAGTAAGGTTCCTTGGATTGGCTGCCATATTATCATACGACCTCGTGGTCCCGATAAAGTTGATACGCTCTGTTAAGTGTGGGTTCTTAAGACATGCAAATAATGCAGGATTTTTGTAATGATGTTGTGTAAAGTTAATGTGATCATTAAATATGGTATTATTCCGTCAAGTGTGACGAGGTTATTCACGGGGCGACGTATGGCCGTTGAATTGAATTTGTAAGGACAGGGTCCTTTACTCTTGACGAACGTGTTACGTTTATCGATGAGTTGTAATATTGAATAGCGCAGGGGTGTAATTGATAGTGAGCTCTACAGTCAGATTGTTCGGATCCTCACACAGAGTGTTCGACGGAAGGGTTGCGATTAAATGTACGTTGTGAGAATGAAATACACTAGGGTGCCTTATTACGAGGTTCTTAACCATTCCTAAACGTTAGACAATGCTATAATTTAATTACAATAACAAATATGACAGTGTGGATCAAGGTTGTTGGAACGGCGAATATAAATCAGTAATAATAATAAGAATTAGTAGTGTAATTATGTGATCATAATCTGTGTGTGTAAATAATTTATGATAAGTTATAATTAAATGTTGAAATGTCATATTATGTGAGGCTGAGTTGATGGTTGAGTATTATTTAATGTGATATGTTGCTCTTTAGTCATTAATTTGCAGTTCGATAAAGGAGATCTGTCCATTGCGGTATAAGGGTAGACAGTGTGATATACACAGATATTCGATATTTTCTTCGAGTTTTTGCCGCAGGTGAACTTTGTGATAAGTGGCCAGTGATGTTTACATGCGTGTGCACCGATAAATTAAGGGTTAATTTAGTTTTTGAAAGGCAATCTCCTTGTCGGAACATTAAGAGAGGACACCCACGAGTTTGAATAAGTATAATTATTTTTGTTTAGGGACTATGAACTGTTTTTTTTTATTTCGGACTTTGTCCCACCCTAACTCTGATACTCGTGCGTGTTAGGCAGGTTGCATGTTTATTTATCCTTTGGCCAATAAAGGAGCAGTGTGATTTTACGAGGGCTTTCTTTTCTGTTTGTTAATTCAAATTAGGGAGTTTGCTTTTGAATCCTGGTTCAGTTTATTTGCCATCTCAACCCGTAAACGACCCGAGACCCTTTGTTTCTGGCTCGCTGGAGCATTTCTTTTATTCTTTATCTGTTTGAACCAAGATTCACGCCCTAGTCTTTTTTACCCACTCCCTTGGCCGTTTCTTCGACGGGGCCGGGATGTTGGCCGGGTGATCGCCTGTCCCATTGAAGAAACGGGCACAGGGAGGGGAAAGTGGCGCCGCTAACGTGTTGACTCGACGACGATGGTGCATGTCGTCTCCGTCATGGGCATGCTTTTTACTCAATCATTTGTTGTTGTGATGCGAGTATACTAAGTGGTCAGATTCGTGCCTTTGATGGGGGCGAGATGCTTGTCATGTGTAACTCTTTTGTGTAAAATGACCTCGTATCACACTGAGCCTTTAGTGAACCATTTGACAGGGTTGGTACACGATCTCAGATCATGGCTATACTCGACGACCTACATTCCCCTGTAGGCCCCTATATTTAAGTTGTATTGTAAGATGTCACAAGTAGTAACCGCAGAAAATATAGCTAATATATTAAAACAAATCCAAGATGGATTAAATTGTCTAACCACTGAAATGAATAATGTTAAGGATAGTATTGTGTCTATTAAGACAAACATGAAGAGCGATATGGATCGCTTACAGACAACACAAGAGGGTATCGGTACTCAAATAGCAGAGGTACAGAGGACACAAGAGGGTGTCGGCACTCAAATAGCAGGAATAAAAAAAGATGTTTGAGATAAATCTCAGAACCGACTTATTAGAAGTCATGGGATCTAATCTTAAGAGTTTAGAATCTCATTTGCAGAAAAACATTGATGCTGTAGAACGTAATATTAAGCTATCAGGAAAGGCAATAGATAATAAGATTAATCTACTCGATAAAAAGGTAGAAACCACATTTCAAGTGCTCACCGCGGAGCTCAAAGATTCTATGGCACGGCAAATTAGGGATACTCAGAGTTCGCTTCGGGGGAATATTGAGGGACTCGAGGAGAAGTTGAACAGTAATATTAAAGGCATGGGAGAAGATTTGACGGGAAAAAAATGAGGAAATTGGTCAGTCTACCGAGGAAACCCTGGATAAGTTGAAACAGGACGTGTCAGGTTGGAAAGAAGAGGTCGCGAAGGACGTGAAAAACATACAGATACAGGTTGAATCATTCCAGGACACGTATGACAGGAAAATCACTCATTCCCAAACGACATTATTCGAACATGTGAGAGAATCTATCCACACTTCCTTTGTCGAGTTGGAGGAGAAGATCATTATTCAACAGGGAAGGCAACTCACTCGATTAGGCAACTTAGAGGAGGAAATGACGCAGATAAAAGACAAATCGGAATCAGAAAGGGTTAGATGGTCCGAAATTGAAAACACGCGACCTCTTAACGGAACGGAAAGTGAAAACACACCATCTTCTAGAAAGGCGGGAGAAGTAGTTGCAACCCCGAGAATACCGAGTACAAACCCCGCGGGACACCTGACTATAATTAGAAGTATAGACCACCAGCCGAGGAAATTCTCGGGGAACAATGGTACTAATAACGTCACACCCATCGAATTTATGAGAGAGGTCCGTGAATACATGGCAGAAAATAAGATACCACGTGAGAGGGAACTAAGAGTTATTGAGAGGTCCCTGGAATCGATGGCGTTAACTTGGTTTCGCACATTTCGATACACGTTCACGAGCACGGACGAGTTCGAACGACTATTAATATAACGCTTTTGGAGCCCTGAAGAACAATTGAACATACGGGCGGAACTACACGCTGAACGGTATGCGACGTCCAATCCGACTAGGTATGCGGGGTACTTCGCATCGCAACTCGCCAGGTTGCAGTATTTGACTCCACCAGTGCCGCAGGACGAATTGGTCCAAGCCATTATACGAAAATTACCTGTAGAGGTCCAGAAGAGTGTAATAGCGTCAGGAGCCGAGACTTTAGAGGGATGTGAAGAGATTCTTCGAAAGCTTCACCACACTAGCACGCAGTTACAGGCGAGGTCCGGACGACAGGAAAATAGAGATGTAAACACGGTGTGATTGACAAAATTGCGCAGACGGAAGAGCGAACGCCCCGGGAGACGAACAGGCCAAGAGACACAGGGTACTATCGGAGCCGAGATAGGAGCTACGGTGGAACAGACGAGCGACCCAGGTGGAGGAATAAACCGTACGAAGAACGTAGGAGATCCCGATTCAACAATACGAAGTGACGGTATGGTGAATATCAGCGAAGGCAGTCAAATCAATATTATCAGAGACAGAATGCCGATAGGGATTCTCGTTCGTAGGGGTCGCGGCCGAGCTATACGGAAAGACATCGAGAGAGCCAGGATTATTTACAACAATTACGGAGTAATCCATCCGCACCACCGGGGGAAGCTGATCGACCACCTGACACAAGTCGGTCAGATCAACAAAAAACAAAAAAACAACTTCAAAATAAGAAATTTCTCAAACCTTGGTACTCCCGAACTGATTGAAATTCAAGAGATATTTCAGGCTACCGACGAAGACTTGATTCATGAGGAAGACGTTATCCGCCGCGGGAAAGTGTATCCTTTGCCAATCATAACAGTAGAGGTGCTCGGTAAACAAATAAAAACCCTGATTGACACCGGAGCGATGTCTCAGTCATGTTTGGACGAGATAATGGAGGCAGGACCCGTATATACTCTACCAATAGCGAATGTGAAGGTTAGAGGTGTAATTCCCGATCGCTCAGTGAGATGCAAGCTGCAGGCCCCGTTGATGATAAAAATTGCGGGGAGGTTTTATGAGCACGTGTTCGTGGCCATCTCCAACATCAATTTTCAAATAATTCTGGGTGTTGACTTTATTTCGGAGCACGGCTGGATTATAAATATGCAAGTGGGTGTTATGTATGTCGGAAACGAATCGCCGAACAAAGGATCGAAAGATTATATCAATGCCAACTCGAGCACGCTCTTCTTGGAGAATACTCTTGAGAATATCGTGGAACGTTAAGAAGAGACGATCACCCACATGCCCGTTGGTGTAAAAGAAATTTTGGATCCAACTGTCCGGAAACAGTTTGATGACCTAATACAGGAGTTTCGGGAGGTATTTAGCGACAAACCTGGAGTTATCAAGAACTCTCAGTACGATATCATGTTGAGTGATGACTCACCATACAGGAAACATATATCCAGTCCCAGAGAAATGGAAGGAGGAGGTAAAGGCCATGATTGACGCCATGGAGAAGGATGGCATAATAAAGAAGGCTCCGACTTCTTTTCTAAACCCTCTAGTGGTTGTAAGGAAACCAAATGGTCGCCTGAGGATTTGTCTGGAAGCACGTGGAATAAATGCACGCATTTTGCCAGAGTACGACCACCCACCGCATATTAGAGAGCTGCTGAGGCGCTTTAAGGGAAAAAAATATTTCTCAACCGTAGATCTCACAAATTCCTATTATCATGTCGAGTTAACCGAGAACAGCAAGCAATACACTGGCTTCCTGCATGAGCAGAAGACCCACGTCTTTAACCGCCTTCCCTTCGGTTTGAAAAATAGTGGCCCTGTGCTGATTCGAGCGCTGGACAATAACTTGAGTGAAGAGGTCAAGAAACACTTACTATGTTATGTGGACGATTTGATCTTGGCATCCACGTCAGTAGAGGAGCACCCGGAACACTTGAGATTGTTGTTTGAGAACTTGCTTACGGCCGGATTTAAGGCAAACCTGGAGAAATGCAATTTCTTTCACCGAGAAATTAGTTTTTTGGGACTTCTCATTGACGGACATGGATATCGGCCGAACCCGGAGAAAATTGAGGCGATGGCTGAGTTTCCCAGACCAGAAAGGGTAAAACAAGTGAGGCAGTTCCTGGGAATGACTTTATTCTATTCTAGTCATTGCCCCCGCTACACGGATGTAGTCACCCCTCTGCAGAACATGCTCAGGAAAAACAATCGGTGGAGTGGGATCAGGCGTGTGAAGAGATCTTCACGCAAGCTAAACACATGCTCCTTAACAACGTTAAACTGGAGTACCCAGACTTCTCCAAAACATTTTATATTGACACCGAACTTCAAACGTAGGAATGAGCGCTGTGTTGTACCAGTTGGATGACGAGAAGAAACAATATTATCTTTCATTTACCAGTAGGAAATTGCGACAGCCTGAGCTTAATTACTTTGCCACGGAATTGGAGGCGCTGGCTATAATTTATGCTCTACAGATGTGGAAGAAGATTCTTTTAGGGCATGAGGTCGTGATTGTGACGGACAATCGCGCGTTACAGTTTATGTTAAAGTCTGACATCTCAAGCGAAAGAGTCACGCGTTGGACCCTTTCCCTGCAGCAATTCGATGCGGAAGTTATTCATAGGCCCGGAAAGCAAAACTTTCTAGTGGATGTTTTGAGCAGAAACCCACGTGAGGAGGCTGTTTTACACCAGGTAGACCTAATACCGGATGATCAGGAAACGGTGGAGCGTTTGAAACGCCTAAGCCAGGCGCAACGGCGATATACTCCGTTAAGACGGATATACCGGTATTTGAAGAATCGCATGGGTGCAGATGACCCCGATTTTGCTGGAACGGCAAAGATTGCTCATTTTTATCACATTGTTGGTGACGTGATTCACAAGTTTATCGATAGAGACCACACAAAGCTACTTATTTTAATACCGCCGAAGTTGATTTCAGCAGTGATTTGGTTGGCTCACCGATCTATTTGGCATGGAGGATGTGATAAAACCTTACATGCCATAAGAGAAACATTTACCTGGGAGTATATGGGAAAAACCACACGAGCGGTAATCAGGAAATGCGACATCTGTCAGAGATGCAAGTTCCCATCGGACGTATCTAAGGAGAAGCCGAGGGCTATTATACCGACCCGTCCGAATGAATTAATGGCTACGGACCTGTATGGCCCCCTTCCGAGGTCCACCAGGGGCAACCAATACATCTTGGTGACGATGGATGTGTTTACCAAATTAGTCATGTTGCACCCTATACAGAAGGCAACATCCCGGTACGTAATTCGCAGGATTGAAACCGGGGTGGTTCCAACTGCAGGGAAGCCAGAGTTCCTCCTGAGCGATCACGGAACGCTACAGGCGCAGAAACGGAAGAGAAGGAAGGCTGGCCACCGTTTTCGCGAACCACTTCGAGTCAATGACCTGGTGCTGATTCGGAAACCTACGTCATCAAACCTACCACTCAGAGTGTATGGAAAATTTGCGCGCCCATTTTCGGGATCCCATAGGATTGCCAGAGTGATGGACAACAATTGCTATAGGGTGGTTGACAACGTCACGAATGCACTTGTTGGGAACTTCCCATGAAGTCACGCAGTTCACGAGCGCCGAATTTCAAGAGGCAATGGAACGACTCGGCATAAGGCATATATTGAGCTCCATAAGATACCCAGAAGGAAATCCAGTTGAAAGGGTAAATGCAGAGATTGGAAAATATTGCCGGATTTATTGTCATGAACAGCATCATAGATGGATGGAAGTGGTACCCATAATTGAACGTTGCTTGAACTCTACAACGCATGAAATTACCAGACAAATTCCTTGTCTTATGCACCATGGACGAAAACCAAGTAGACCTTGGCATGCTGTTATACAGGCACCCCCGGAGATTGAGCCGTCGGTGCAAAGGAGAAACGAACTGGTTTTTGGAAGGCAATCTCCTTGTGGGAACTTTAAGAGAGGACACCCACGAGTTAGAATAAGTATAATTATTTTTTGTTTAGGGACTATGAACTTTATTTTTTTATTTCGGACTTTGTCGTCCCACCCTAACTCAGATACTCGTGCGTGTTAGGCAGGTTGCATGTTTATTTATCCTTTGGCCAATAAAGGAGCAGTGTGATTTTACGAGGGCTTTCTTTTCTTTTCTGTTTTTTAATTCAAGTAAGGGAGTTTGCTTTTGAATCCTGGCTCAGTTTATTTGTCATCCCAACCCGTAAACGACCCGAGACCCTTTGTCTCTGGCTCGCTGGAGCATTTCTTTTATTCTTTGTCTGTTTGAACCAAGATTCACGCCCTAGTCTTTTTTACCCACTCCCTTGGCCGTTTCTTCCGATGGGGCCGGGATGTTGGCCGGGTGATCGCCTGTCCCATTGGAGAAACGGGCACAGTACAAGCCGGACGTTTGTTTTAGACGATTGCCCTTGACCTTGTAGCTTGCGGGTGAGCCTGTACCCAGTCACTCTCTAGCCCTCTCACTTCACATTTGTCACCACCGGTCTGATGTAATGGAATTCCAGACTTAAGCACGTAACAACACCACCGTGCAGACAGTACAGTCGTCGTCGAAATATTGTGTGACGAGGAAGTACACGTTATATAGTCACGAACAGAACGCCATTTTATTTGTCAATGACTGTACTTCGGCAGTAGTGTGAGACAGCTTTGTCAATCATCTGACCACATGGGGAAGCTGACAAAAAAAACGCAGGTACTGTAGTAACTCGCTTCCAGGCTTCCATTCACTCGTCGAAAAGGTACGTCCGGCCTGTACACGCGGCTACGATCTCATAAAGGCCCTAAAGGAATCTACAACAACAATAACTGTAGCTTTCCGCATGGTCGTGGTGCACGATTTAACAATCACGGCGATTAGCTCTTGCGTACCCTAATTTGTAATTCAGATAAGGACTGGGATGGAGGCAGCCGTGGCGTAAGCCATCCTAGCATTCGCCTGGAGTAAAGTGTGAAACCACGGAAAACCAATTCCAGGATGGCTGAGGTGGGAATCTAACCCGTGCCCTCACGGTGACGGCCAAGAGTGCTAGCCACTACGCAATGAGGTGGACTACCCTAATACCGTCAAGGTCGGTGGAGAACAAGAATTTGCCAAGGGAGGTTGACAGAAACGATGAAAGAGAAGACCTTGGACTCAGCTGGGATTGCATTGGTACCAACCAACGTCCTATAGTTCCCTCACTTTCCTGGTTGACGCGCGGCAACTCAAATGTAATGCAGTAGCACTCGCCGACGATAACCATTGTTCGCTAATGACCAATAGCTGACGGTTGTTGACTAATAGAATGCTTCCTCTATCACTCAACGTGGACTCCAAAGTCCCGCCCTGGCGGCCAGCCCGCGTGCCACGCAGGTATCAGGTATCCAGTGTTGCACATCTGCACATAGTCCTGTCCAGTCTCGCTGCTTGCTCTCAGTGGCTACGGTGGAAAGTTGACAACTCTGTGCCTCGCGCCGGGAAAGCCTTGTCTCCAGACAGCCATGGATTGTTAACATATCCGCCGAGCTAGATTTACCATGGACATCAAATTGGCAGGTGAAAAGCTGAAGGAAGTAGGTGACTTCTGTACTTAGGAAGCAAAATAACCAGTGACGGACGAAGCAAAGAGGATATAAAAATTGATTGGCTTAGGCAAGGAAAGCATTTCTACAAAAAAGGAATCTGTAGACATCCAATATGGATTTAGGTATAGCGTGGCACTCTATGGATGTGAAACATGGACTATAGGTGCAGCAGAAAAGAGTATAATTAAAGCGTTTGAAATGTGGTGTTACAGGAGAATGATGAAGATCAGATGGGTAGATGGAGTTACAAACGAAGAGGTATTAAGACGAGTGGGAGAGGAGAGATGATTCTGGCGACTGCTAATGAAGAGAAGAGATGGGCTGGTAGGAGACATACTAACACACCCAGGAATAGCAAGCTTAGTTATGGAAGGAAGGGTCGAGGACAAGAACATTAGGGTGTGGTAGCTATGAAGAGATAAAACGATTAGCTCAGGACAGGGAAGCCTGGCAAGCTGCATCAAACCAGTCAAAAGACTGAAGACTCAAACAACAACAACAACAACAACAACAGATTTCAAAGACGAGCCGCACTTTAACGAGGGAAGTGCAAGAACTATAGACTACTAGTTGTGAGACCCTGGGTTGGCAATAGGTAATAATACTCGTAGAAACTATTGTTAACATCTTCTCAAACGATTGCAAGAAGGAGGTCACCGTTTGTACAAGTTCCCAATTAACAGTGAAATGTAATGCAGACCTCGTCAATAATTGAATACGCCATATATTACAGTGGTGTAGTAATTAATACACAATAATGGTGACGTCAGCACATATGGTGAACCGACCGAATTCGTAATTAGAGGCCAAGTTCAGCGTGGTCATTTATTTGCTTCTGTAATAGCCTACTATATCATTCTCTTTGGAAATAGCCTGTCATAGCTCGTTCCTTGTTAATAGCTCGGAATCCATAATATTGGAGTTTCGAATGCTATCCATAAAATAATAGGCCAACAGCACTGACTTTTACTAACTCAATGCGCCTACACCAAGTATCACGTTATTATAATATTAACTTAAGCACGTAACTATTTTATGAAATATAAAGAAAATAGGCTTATGAAATCATCTTTTGTCCGCGTGAGAGTGTCTGTTTTTGCGTATATGTGTGTGTACGTGTGTGTCCCCCTAATAAAATGTAAACGGCTGAAGTGATTTCAGTGAAACTCGATAAGTAGATAGGGGCCGATAACCTAGATGTTAGGCCCCTTAAAAGAACAATTATCATCATCATCATCATCATCATCATCATCATCATCATCATCATCATCATCGATAAGTAGATACTACTACCTTGTCCAACTTCGACCGAGCCTTTCAAATGGTAATGAATTTCACTAATCCAATATGGCGGCCGCGCTATATATTTCACTAGCATTCTATATCTCCACAACAGTAAGACATATCATCCTTAAATTTTGTATGGTGATAAAGGGTACTAGAAGTTTATCCATGTGACTTTCATAAACCTGTTAAGTACAAAACGAACATGGTGGCCAAACGAAGTTGAAGCATTAAAATAGACTTTTCTCGCGATTTAACCAATCAAGTGCAGTGAAACTTGGTACAGCAAATGATTATTCACACATTGTAGGTTAATGGACTGACATCTAATTTAGTTCATTATCGTTTACCTAACCTCAAGATGGTGGCAGTGCGAAATTTTAAAATTCAGTTTTTATTTCTTGTGTCCTAATCATACGATGGAAGTAAAAGTTTGAATAATGAACCTACGCAGTAATCTTCATCTAATGGTACATAACTCGATGGACTACATATAAAACAATCCAACGTGGCGACCAACTGAAATACAGACGGTTCTCAATACCTACGAATCTATTACAGCAATCAAACTGAATTTCTGTATACTGATAGAGGCAATTAACATAAATTCACCTATGGATCATTCAATAAACTGGTGAGCACAAAACCAACATGGCAGCGACAAACATTTTGAATATTTAAGGGCACCCGGTAGGATCTTTACTTTTCGAAAACGGTTTATAGCCTACTAAACGATTCATTTTTAATCTCATGCATTCTTTATACCTTCTTGCATGTTTTAAGGGAGGAGTTTATTCTTTAGAGATATTCGTCCAAATTTATTACTTTTTTATTAACTGCAACACTTTTTGGAAAAAATCGCCCACTTATTAGCCCCTTGTTTCTGTACTAGGCACTTCTCTCCAAAAGCGTTGTGCTAAAGTACGTTTATGTAACATCTGAAAGTTTCAAGATTGTATACTGAATAGTTTTTGAGAAAATGTTCCTTTTGTTCATAAAAAGACAACTTGCGGAAACAAGCCTTCAAAGTTTTTCATTGTAATCCTGACTCATATGCTGGATCATCTGGTTTGTCTTGCATCTCATCCTCTAGGCTTCTTCTCACAGCTCTCTTAGTTGGCTTGCCAGTTTTTTTACAGTCTTTCTTTGCACTTTCAACCTACCTTTACTGTTCAAAATAGATTTTCAAATAAAACGGGTGGAATGGAATTCGTATGGAAAATCTGCTGATTTAAGGAGGTTTTGGGAATTGTGGTAAATTTAGAGGTTGAGGGTGATGGGGGATAGGGAAACGGGTGAGAGTATAAGAGTAAGGTGAAAGGCCATCTTGAAAGACCCCCCCCCCTTTTACCGTTGATAACGTTTACCGTTAAAAAAAAATATATATGTATATATATATATTAAAATACTCAAATTTAAAATTTGTAGTTAGACCCTTTAGAAAAAGCTAAAAACCTAACATATCCTGGAGATAGGGACGTGACCCCCTTTAATTTGAGACCTCGTGCGACTCTCTACGATTATTACTTCGAGAGATATAAATAATCAATAATGTTGAGCGGTCATCCTGAATCGACCAATTCAGGATACCTCCCCCTCTCGCTCAGCCCCCCCCCCTTCCCTGTCGGGATAGCTACCTACCTAAACATGTTCCACGGCAAAGAGGGCGTTACACGCTTTAATTTGAATCCTTGCGCGACTTTGTACAATTATTGGTTCGCGATATATTTTAGCCTACTTTTCACATTTTGCAAAAATGAGGAAAAAGTAGACTTATGAGATCGGGCAAATGTGTGTCAGTCTGTCTGTCTGTCTGTCTGTCTGTCTGTCCTTCTGTCTCTCCTTCTGTCTGTCTGGCTGGCTGTGTGTGTCCCCCCCCCCCCCTGTATCAACTCCTAAACGGCTGGAGCAATCGAAACAAAATTCGGTAGGAGTAAAGATCAATACCTGAATATCTCACGGCCATATTTGAAAATGATGTCACTGCTACCAACTGCTGAAAAGTCGCAATTGAAATTTGAGCTCTATGTTGGATATCTTGGAAGGTATCAATGGGAGCTATTTCGAAATTGGTACACGTATTGATAATAATATTGCAATTTAATTTCCAGGAGGCCATACATGGCAGTGTTGCCAAAAAGATTATAAGCCTGCTGATAGGTCCAATTTTTAAATGCATATAACTTCTACACTAGCAATTGGAATTCAACCAATTTCGTATGTTGTATGTGTACATAACCAGATATGACTGAGCGTATTCTTAAGAACCACCAGGGCTGCCAACTGTTAATAAATGCTCCTAATTTATTTTATCCAAATACCAATATATCAGAAAGTATGTAAGCCGACAGATTTAAACTATGCACTCGTATAGTACCTGACATTCTATATTAATTTGGAGTAACTTATATACGTCAGTGCTACCAATATGATTCTAAGCCAGCTGAAAGGTCCAACTTTAAATACATGTAACTTCCATAGTATCATTTGGATTTCAACCAAATTTCGTATGTGCTATGTGTATCATAACAGATATGACTATGCTTATTCTTAAGAGCAACCAGGGCTGCCAACTATTAATATGTGCTGTCTCTATTTTAGTTACCCTAATATCAATATATCAGAAAGAATGCAAGCCAATAGGTCTAAACTTTGCACACGTATAGTACCTGGCATTCTAGATGAATTTGGAGTAACTAATATACGTCAGTGCTGCCAACATGATTCTAAGCCTGCTGATAGGTCCAATTTCAAAATGCATGTAACTTCTATACTAACTAATGGATTTCATTCAAAATTGGCACAACAATAGGTCATATTATTTCAGATTATTTCTGACCAATACATGCCTGACATTGTTGCCAACATGATTTTACGCGCGTTGTTATATCCAATGTTTTACTGCATGTAACGTCCATGCTATTCATTGGACTCCAACCAAATTTTGTATTCTGTACCTTAAGAGATGGAACTGAGAATATATTCAGTCACCAGGGCTGCCAACTGTAGTGCTCTATTGGACTACATTATGCCAGGTATACAGTATTTCGAACTAATTAGAAATGTTGATATTACCAACTTAATTTCGTCATTATTCTAGATAGATCCATATAGATTAATCATTGGCATGAATCTTAAATTTTATGAAAAGTAGGCTCTTTAGTTCGTCACGGAATTTCTTGTTTATATTGTAGTTAGGCCCTTTGGCAAAATCTGAAAAATATGCACTGAAATTCATCTTCAGACTTATACAATTAGGTAGATTTCATTAGAAAGCTAACTATTGCAATGGGTACTGTACCCGATACCTAGTTGAGGCTATCGGCTACGCCAGTTGACATCGAGCCGTAGTTGAGATTTATGGGAAAAGAAGAAAAGATAGCGCTCAGATCGAGTCGAGAAGAATGGTAGGAAATGACGTAGGAGGCCAAGGATGAAGGTGGCACTACCAGTCAAGCAGATGGAATTATGGGAGGAATATTGAAGTATTATCAAGATCTATATGGAATATAATATTATATCATCTCAGAAGAGAAGAAATATCAAGAAATCTTTATGGTGATAACTTGAAGAAAGGCAGATAACTCCTTAAGTTATGGTATAACTTAATTGCCGATATGATTGTGGTCGAGATTATAGTTGTGACGTATGACCACAGAAGGTAGGGGAACGTCACGTGACAGCGCCGAGCGGAGATCATCACACAGTCTGAGGACAGCAGTAGTAGTCCAGCCAGTCGAGCTGAGTACAGCACATGGTGCGCGAGGAAAACGACAGTAGTATTCTGGCAAGCAGAGCTGAGTACAGCACATGGTGCGCGAGGAAAACAGCAGTAGTAGTCCAGCCAGTCGAGCTGAGTACAGCACATGGTGCGCGGAGAAAACGACAGTATTAGTTCAGCAAGCGGGGCTGATAGCAGCATACGTTAGGAGAACGAAAGTAGGTCAGTCAGTCAGTCAAGACGAGAGAAGCACGGTGTGCAGTGCGAGAAGCGGTTAGCAAGGCAAGCTATACAAGCCGTGAAAGTGAAAGGAGAGCCGGTGTTCGGGCAGATGTATTTTCAACATCGTGGTTACAGTTATGCGAAACAGCAATGCTTTTCCAATGTTACAGTTCGTTAAAGTAATACGCAGCATTGTGATAGAATTGAGAACATTATTTCGAGCCGCATTCGTAATACAGGACAGCACAGCGAAGCGATATAATGAGGCCAGTTTTAAGCGTCGCATTATTCGAGAACAGTGAGGCAGAACAGGGCGTGCTGGGTCCGACATTTTATAAGCAGGCGACATCCAAGCAGCTGAACATTATTTCGACATTTTGTCAAACTTTATAAGTTTGGACTTGTGTTCGACAGTTTAATTGTGCAGGCAGATAGCAATTATACACTGCTATTGTGAACTTTCAAATGGACTTATATATATTCCAATGGTATTACGGCTTATTAAATAATGCATTTCAGACCGGAATATTTAAGGCGACCATGGGGTCAGGCCAACATTAATGCTTTTAGGCAAATTAACAGTTACGAGAATATGCACTTTATGAACAGTGGCACGTGCAGCATTATAGTTGTTTTTCATGAACTATTATGAAATATCAGTTACGAACACAGATACAGGGTGTTTCAGAAATCTATACACTTTTATAAATAATTTATTTTCTACTAGTGAAATTCAGCCGCTGTGGAGATTAACTTTTGTCATATGCAAACCGAACATTGTATGGGACAGTGGCGTGACATAGTCGAAGAGTATGGGGTACTCTACATTTATGAACTTTTATGGAAGAGTTTGGACAATATCCGTGATGGATAATATGCAGTTCATCATGTTGGGCTAGGCGAATACGGAGACGTGATGGCACCATAGAGCGATGGATTCGGTTCCTGAAGAAGAGGATATCCAACATCAGATTCACTTGGAATATGAAGTCAATTGTTAGTTCAGTGGGTGATACGATGTTCTCGTCGATCTTTCGAGAAATTTGTGGCACACACGAGGATAATCGGCGATCTTTGAATTATATTAACAGCTGATATAAGAAGGTATTGTAAGAGTTATGACTTTCCTGATATGATTTTTCATGAACACTGGGCATTCTTGTATATATTTCTAGTAGGATTTCTACGATTATTTTGACATGGCTTTGATATTTTTTTGCTCCATTTTGCTAGAATATGGCATTACCATATGATATGGCAGGTACCATTATACGACGTTCTCACCATTGGTTGGCTTTATTAAGCAGATGTTTGGTCTTTTGACATTTTTCAGTAAGGATAGTTTTTCTTGGATAGTTATTTTTTTTGTGGCGAATATTTCGAACTCGTGATCTGCAATTGGATAATTTAAATTACTTCGTCAGTTCATTGCATACTAGCGAGTATGTATTATTCATCAGTAGGGATTTTTTCTATTGGATTGTTTGGAGATATTAAGATTTTATTCACTCAAGTGAATGAATATCGCTTTTATGTGACAACTAGAGACTTGTTGATTCCAATCTGGTACATTCACTCATCAGTCTACGAGATGGGGCCTTTCGTTTTATACGATTGCGTGGTGGTACACACCTGACCCATCGTCTAGGGCATTATCATGGTAGTCGACGGGGCAGGGCCTTTCGCTTTAGGCGATTGCGTGGTGGTACTCACCTGACCGGCCAGTCGAGGGCCTCATTTTTATCATCCGAGTGTACTTGAGATTGTAAGAGGATTAAACAAGAAACTACTAGTCACACATTAGTCGAATTTTGTTATATAAATTAAAAATAAATGTCAGCAGGGTTACATTTTGTAATTCTTGTTTGCCAATCCAATATTTTTTTGCTATACTCTTTTGAGAGTACATTCATTTAACAGCTGATACTTTTGATACTTTTGATACCCTTTTGTGAGTGAGTTTGATACCTTTGAGAAGGATTTCAAGTATTTGAATCATGTAAGATGAATCATTAATGGTCAGATTTATTTTGAGGCAGATCAGTATTACATATTTTTGATGTGAGAGATTATAACACATTGGTGTTTTTCTGTGAAGTGAATTTTGAGAATTTTAAGAGAATTTATGCTCTATTTGAAAGCAGATCTTGAATTGGATTTCGATTGCTAAGGTAATTTTTCCTTATTGTTTAAGAAGTTGTCTAGATGTGATCAGATTAATCACAATTCTTGGAGATTGTGTGCGTTAATAATTTGAAGCCAGTTACATATTTTTGTAGATCATGCAACGTGATTATGTGAAGTTTGTGATAGGCATTTTCTGGAAGTTGCCAAGTGGAAGTTGCAATATTGCTAATGTATTTTGAGGCAGACATGAGGTTGTCGAACCCAGTCTAGCATAATTTTTGAGATTCATGCTGTGCGCTGAATAGTTATGGTGTTATGTGGAATAGTTATGGTGTTACGTGGAATAATTATAGTATTCGAATATGGTATTTGATAAATTAATATGATGAAGTTTTGGATAGTGAGATCCAACGTGATTTTTTGAAGGCAATAATATTTTTTTGGCATGATAATTAAATACGAGATATAACTTGGAAGTGATAAAACTGTAAGACAACGTTCTATAACCTATATTAAACAATTTGTTAGGAAATTAAACAAATAAATAATGTTGATAATACAAGATTTTCTGATGATAATAATAATTAATAAAATAATAATCTGAAGTTTAAGCATATTAATGATCTGACCTAATGAAATAAAAATCTAATTGACTCGATGAAATAAAAATCTAAATAACCAGATGAATTAAAATTTAAATATATTGATAAATTAAAAATTTGGAATAAATCAATGAATTAAATAAATGGATGAATTAAAGATTGAATAAATAAGCTGATCTAAATAAATTAATGGATGATTAAATAGCTGATGAATAACTGAATTAGAAGGTGATAATTAATTAAAGAAGCTGATGATTAATAAATTTAAATGGATTTAAATAAATTTAAATGAGAGGTATGATTTAAATAATTTGAAGAATTGCAACTTGAATTAATGAATTAAAAAATTTAGATGGATGATTTGAGATGATTTAATCTGAATGAGATGATGAAATGAGAGTGTGTGGATAATTAGAGAATATAATGAATTGATGATTATAATATTCATTTAAATGATTTGATGGTAATAAATTAATTATTCTGACTTGAATATAATGAATTTTGAGATGAGAACTAATGTGAGAGATATTTAATTTTGATATGATGATGATGATAACCAATGAGTAGTGAAGTTTCTTTGATTCACAAACAAGCAATCATTAATGACAGTGTAAATATAGTGTAAATTAATTGTTCGATTTATAGGAGCATTTACTGAGATTTTCAGCATTTGAATAATGCCATTCAAGCCATAAAATTAGTTGATATTTAAATATGTGATTAGAATATGTGTTTAGACAGATTCATTATTTTTGGCATCCACATTCATGATGTTAACTTAAAGAGAAGTTAGGTGTCAGGTATCACGAATGTCAGTGACGCATAGACATAGTGCTACGGTGAACCTGAGAACCCAAGTGAACTTTAGAAAATTTTCATATTTTATTTGGATGAAGTACACTTTGCATAGCATAGAGATGGTTCGATTTTCAGGACAATGACAATTTAACGTTGGCATTCGACCATACTCTTAGGTAGGATGTGTGTTTAATATTTCTGACTATCAAAGTTTGAATAAATTTGTTTTTATCTTAGTTGTGATCTGATGATGATGTGATTTTCCTAATTCTTTCCTTGTCTTAATTAAGGCTTAACCAGGAAGGATGTGGTTTGCTAGGGATTCAGTTGGTGGCGCCCATTTCTATTTGTATTTTTTATTAAATTTAAACCCGTAGCGACACTGGAGATACTTTATCTCGTGTTACCCTCTGCTTTTGTGATATTTCAACGGACGAACGGGTACAGTACCATGTTTCAACTTCCGGAAAATTTCGACATATCTTCGCGTTTCACATCTCCCAGACCCCAAAACCACTGTCAGTTCAAAAGTTTATATATATATATATATATATATATATATATATATATATATCAGTTTCTTGTGGACACGATAACTGTCGTAATTTTACACCAGTCGCTTTGAATTTTTTACATAATATGTATCCCTATAAAATCTCGGTCGAGTTCGTTAATGGGCAAAATCGGTCGAAGGGGGTAAAAATGGGGGGCTTTTTTTCGAAAAAGTGAAATATCACTAGAACTCTCTTAATATGTGAAATATCGAATCCCTTCAAAGTTCATATTATGTGTCGGATAAGTGCCAAAAATTTATGTTTAAAATGTTTTTTGATAGCACCAACCATTGACCAATGGGGTGAAAAATAGTGTTTTTTTCGGGAAACATTAATCATATCTCTCTTAATAGGCACAATATCAAAACCTTACAAAATGGACGATATTACCCTAATAATTACCTAAAACTTTTGTCTGAAAGAATTTTTGATACAACCCGCCATTACGCCAAGGGATGAGAAAAATGATTTCGGAATTAGAAGAAAATGCCAAGAGCCATCAGAGGTTACCATGACAACGCTTTTAAATTGATGAGGGATGAGCTATCAGAGGTTGCCATGACAACGAGTTCACATTCAGTTTTCCATATGACTATGTGGGAAGCGGCTTTGGTGGCGTAGCCTAGCTGGTAGCATGCTGAACTTCTATGCCCATGGTCGCGGGTTCAAAGCCGGCCGAAGTCGTCGGATTTTCAAAGAGCGCTAAAAATCCCTCAGTATGCTTTCCTTCAGAGGTGAAGTCCAACGTTCGTTGCAAGTTACTGGTTGCGGTGGCATCTATTCGCCAAGTTCACAGCTAGGTGTCGTTGACGGTATATTTGGTACCAACATTAGGAACTACCACTTGAAATTGACCGTCTGCAGTCCTTACTTGAATTACAGACTAATACAGTCATCACAATTAACACCGTTTATCAGATATATACTACACACACCCAAAGTACACGCGGTTACATGACCGCGTTGTCGCAGCCCCTAAACTGAGGAATCAACCAACATCTCTGCGGGAGATAAAATTTGACGTGAAGAAGTAACAGACTGTTAGTTAGTTACACATCAGTTCCAATCCTTGCATAAGGACGGTGTGACCACAATTATAATAACAAGTAGTTACCTGAAGAACTATACAGCCTATTTTCATATAGCCTACTCATGTTAATTGCCTCTATCAACATACAAAATTTCAGTTAGATTGTTGTGATAGATTCGTAGATATTGAGAACCATCTAAATATTTCAGATGGTCGCCAGGTTGGATTTTTATTTTTGTACTATTACATTAAGATTATTGTGTACGTGTGGTATTCAAACTTTGATCGCATGATTAGAACACAAGAAGTAAAAACGAAATTTTAAAATTTCGCACAGCTGCCATCTTTTGGTTATGAAAACAATTGAAATAAATTAGATGCCACTGGATTAACATTTGTATAAGCATTTAACGTGCAACGTTTCACTGCACTCGGATAGTTAATTCGCGAGAAACGTCCGTTTAAATATTTATAATTCGCGTCGCCGCCATGTTGGATTTGTGCTCACCAGGTTACTGAAAGTCCTATACGTGAACATATGTTCATAGCCTCTATGAACATAAAAAAAATTCAGTTTGATTGCTGTAAAAAATTCATAGATATTGAGAACCGTCTAAATATTTCGGATGCTCACCATTTTGGATTGTTATATGTATGGGCCATAGAGTTATGTACCATTCCAGGACAATTATTGCCTAGGTTCACTATTCAAACTTTCACTTCGATCGCATGATTACGACAGAAGTAATAAAAACTTAATTTTAAAATTTGCACAGCAGTCATCCTGAGGTTATGTAAACAATTGAACTAAATTAGATGCCAGTGCATTACAATGTGTAAAATCATTTACTATATCACATTTCACTGCGCTCAGAGAGTTAAATCAGTACCCTTTATCAGCGTACAAAATTTCAGGGTGATATCTGTAATAGTTTCGGAGATATAGAATGTCAGTGAAATATTTCGCACAGCCGCAATTTTGAGGTTATGTAAACAATTGAACTAAATTAGACTCCAGTGCATTACAATTTGTATAAACATTTGCTGTACCAAGTTTCATTAGGTTTGGATAGTTCAATCGCGTGATAAGTCTATTTAAAAGTGTCAAATTCGCTTGGCCGCCATGTTGGTTTTGTAGTCACCAGGTTTTTGAAATACTCATAGGTGAACTTCTAGTAGTGCCCTTTATAACCGTACACAATTTCATGTCGATATCGGTAATAGTTTCGGAGATACTGAATACTGGTGAAATACTTCGCACAGCCGCCATGTTGGATTGGTGAGACACAATAAAATTTTAAGGGCACGGTCGGGTTCGGCCAGAATACTGCTATGATCTTACCGAGTCTCATTGTAATCGCTCCAGCCGTTTAGAATTTATTAGGGGGGGGGGGACACACACCCACCTCTCACACACACACACACACACACACACACACACGCACACACACACGGACAAAAGGTGATCTCATAAGCCTATTTTTTTTCAAAAAATGAAAATAGGCTAAAAATGGACCCCAAATGGCAAGAAGGTTACTGTCCCCCTAACACAATAAAATGTTAAAAATATGCATAGTAAGACGAAAGAAAAATGCAGGTTTTCGTAGGAGGATCAGACCTCATTGATTGCAAGACAGTATTTTACATTTGGAGGTTAATTAATTAATTTTTTCGTTTTTGTATGCATATTTTTATCATTTTATTGTCTTATGGTGATGGTAACCTTCTTGTCATTTGGGGTTCATTTTAGCCTATTTTCAATTTTGAAAAAATTGGCTTATGAGATCACCTTTTGTCCGTGTGTGTGTGCGTGTGTGATTTGTGTGTGTGTGTCCCCCCCTAATAAAATCTAAACGACTGGAGCGATTTCAATGAAACTCGGTAAGTTCATAGCACTATTTCGGGCGACCCCGACCGTGCCCGTCAAACTTTGTTACGACTCACCAATCCAACATAGCGGTTGTGCGAAATATTTCATCAGCATTCAATATCTCCGAAACTATTGCCGATATTACCCTGACATTTTGTATGGTGATAAAGGGAACTACAATAAGTTCACTTATGTGACCTTTGAAAACCTGGTAACTACAAAACCAACATGGCGGCCAAGCAAACTCGCGACTATTAAATAGACGTTTCTCGCGATTTAACCAACCAAACGCAATGCAACTTGGTACATTATATGTTTATATACATTGTAATGCACCGACATCTAACTTCGTTTAATTGTTTACATATCCACAAGATGGCGGATGTGCGAAATATTTCACCGGCATTCTATATCTCTGAAACTATTAGCGGTCTCTCCTTGACATATTGTACGGAGATAAAGGGCCCTACTGGAAGTCCATCTATAAGGCTTTCAAAAACTGGTTACTTACAAAACGAACATGGCGACCAAGCGAATTTGAAAATTTTAAATAGACCTTTCTCGTGATTTAATGTTCCAAACGTACTGAAATCTGCTACAGGAAATGTTTATACACATTGTAATGCACTGGTATATAATTCAGTTCAATTGTTTACATAACCTCAAGATGGCGACTGTGCGAAATTTAAAATTAAGTTTTTATTTCTTGTGATGTAGTCATGCGATCGAAGTGAAAGCTTGAATAATGAACCTACGCAATAATTTTCCTTTAATGGTACATGACTCTATGGCCTATACATTTAACAATCCAACATGGCGACCATCCGAAGTATTTAGACGGCTCTGAATATCTACGAATCTATTATAGCAATCAAACTGAATTTTTTAATGTTCATAGGGGCTATGAACTTAAGTTCACCTATAGGACTTTAAATAACCTGGTTATCACAAATCTAACATGGCGGCGACGCGAAGTATAAATATTCACATGGACGTTTCTCGCAATTTAACCATCCGAGTGCAGTGAAACTTGGTACAGTAAATCCTTCAACGAACGGTAATTAACTGGCATCTAATTTATTTCAATTGTTTCCATAACCTCAAGATGGCAGCTGTGCGAAATTTTAAAATCTCCTTGTTACTTCTGGTGTCCTAATTATGCGATTGAAATTTGAATACTACACGTACACAATAATCTGCATGTAACAGTACATAACTCTAGGACCTACATATATAAAATCCAACATGGCGACCATCCGAAGTATTAAGTTGGTTCTCAATATCTACGAATCTATTACAGCAATCAAACTGAAATTGTGTATGTTGATAGTGGCAATTAACATAAGTAGGCTATATGAAAATAGGCTGTATAGTTCTTCACGGAACTACTTGTTATACTTGTGATCACACTGTCCTTATGCAAGGTATGGAACTGATGTGTAACTATCTGACAGTCTGTTACTTCTTCACGCAAAATTATATCTCCCGCAGAGATTTTTGTTGGTTCCTCAGTTTAGGGGCTGCGACAACGTGGTCATGTAACCCCGTGTACACTGGGTGTGTGTAGAATCTGATAAACGGTGTTAATTGTGATGATTGTATTAGTCTGTAATTCAGATGAGGTCTGCAGACGGTCAATTTTAAGTAGTAGTTCCTAATTTTGTACCATATACTAACGTCAACGACACCTAGCTGTGAACTTGGCTACTAGATGCCACCGCAACCAGCAACTTGCAACGAACGTTGGAACTTGCCCTCCAAAGGAAAGCATTCTGAGGTATTTTTAGCGCTCTTAGAAAATCCGACTACTTTGGCCGGCTTTGAACCAGCGACCTTGGGCTTGTAAGTTCAGCATGCTACCAGTTAGCCGCTTCCCACAGAGTCAGATGGAAAAATGAATGTGATCTCGTGCGATGGCGTTGTCTTGGCAACCTCTGATAGCTCATCCCTCATCAATTAAGAAGCGTTGTCATGGTAACCTCTGATGGCACTAGTCATTTTCTTTAATTCCGAAATCATTTTTCTCATCCCTTGGCGTAATGGTTGGTCAGATCAAAAATTCTTTCAGACAAAGTTTTAGGTAATTATTAGGGGAATATTTTCCATTTTGTACGGTTTTGATATTGTGCCTATTAAGAGAGATATGAATAATGTTTCCAAAAAACCCCACTTTTTTCCACCCCTTTGGTCAATGTTTGGTGCTATCAAGAACTTTTCAAACATACATTTTTGGCACTTATTCGACACATATTATGAACTTTGAATGGATTCGATATTTCACGTATTAAGAGAGTTATAGCGATATTTCACTTTTTCGAAAAAAAAAGCCGCCCCCCCCCCCCCCTCCACCTTCAACCGATTTTGCCCATTAACGAACTCGACCGAGATTTTGAGGGGATACATATTATGCAAAACATTCAAAATGATTGGTGCAAAATTACGGCAGTTATCTTGTCCACAAGAAACTGATATATATGCATATACAGTGTGGTCCACCAGCCCCTTATTTTTTTTTGGAGGAAGGCAACCCAACTAACGCGTATATCACAGTCATCCTAAAAACATTAGTATCTGTTCCTTTACGTCCATTGTACAACTTTACCGTTGAGTACATCCTCGCGAATATAGTAGAAATTAATAGTGGCAGTTTTCTTTCAATGACCTCAAATATAATGCATGATTGATACGATTAGAGCTCCGAATAACACAGGCTTACGTTTTGACAAGAAGTGTCTACGAATAGATTCAATGCGTGCCAGCAATAAACCATGGTTCTCGGTAGCTATGGTGGCTAAATCAAGAGTATCGTCAACGAAGTCGCATTGTAGTAGGTTCGAATCTTGAACTAGTACTTTTTTTTTTGCTTAATGTCGTTTATTGTGGATGTATTATGGACGCATATCTATCTGTTCCAACGACTGATTTTTTATTTGGTCCTCAAAAGGACCGTACTTATCCGATGGTACGCAGCCAGATTGGACGACGACATAATGATCTGTAGAACGAAAGCAAGGTATCCTGTATATTCAAGGTAGCAAGTGTTCGAAATTTTGACCACCTTTGTTTAAAGGAAAACTCCGACTCACTCAGACGACCCACATAACAAATAAATAAATACATCAGACCGAAACTACAATTTCTTTCAACGGCGTCTGTGCGAAAAGCGCTTGCTATACACTTACAGTAATAGTTAGTTAGTTAGTGAGGTTTTAAGGGGCGGAACTACGAGGTCATCTGCCCCAAACCTACAGTAAATACAGATAATTATGACATAATTGGTTTTACGTCCCTTTTAACTGCTCTGGCTTTTAGATACGCCGGGGTGCTGGAATTTTGCTCGTAAGGGGATCTTCAACGTGCCAGTAAATCTACTGACACGGCTCCCTCGCATTTGCGCACCCTCAAATGCCAGCTGACTGCGCCAGGATACGAACCTGCAACCTTAGGCACAGCAAGCGAGAACGTTACCGCTGAGCCTCGCAGCAAGCCAGTAATTACAGAACGTGTCATATTATTATAAATATTGAACTATTAAAATTCTAATTTTCACGAATAGAGTCGCCTCCGTTGCGTAGTAGTCAGCGTGATTAGCTGCCACCCCGGACGTCCTGGGTTCGATTCCCGGCTTTGCCATGAAATTTGAAAAGTGGTATGAGGACTGGGACGGGGTCTACTCAGTCTCGGGTGGTCCAAATAAATAGAGGGGGTTCGATTCCCACCTCAGCCATCCTCAAAGTGGTTTTACGTGGTTTCCCACTTCGCCTTCGGGCAAATGCCGGCATGTTACCTACCGTACGGCCACGGCCGCCTCATTACCACTTCCTTGCCTATCCCTCCCTATCCTCCCCACCTTTCCCATCCCTCAAGATGTCCCTGTTCGCTTTGTAGGTGAGGCCACCTGGGCGAGGTGCTGATCCCACCTCCCCAGTTGTATCTCAAGACGAGATGTTTCAAGCTCCAGGTCACTGCCCGTAGGGGCGGTAATGATGGGATCCCTCGCTGAGTCCGTGGGAAAACCTAACCTGGAGGGTAAAATCGACTACAAAAATATTAATTATAACGAATAGTATCCATCCATGGTTCAGAACAGTTTTTTTTAAATTTTATTTAGTCAATTTACCCTCTAGGTTGGTGGTTCCTACGGACTCAGCGAGGGAACTCACCACTAACGCCTCGATGAGCAGTGTCCTGGAGCTTGGAACATCTGGTCAGGAGGGATACAACTGGGGAGGTGTGATCAGCACTTCGCCCAGGCGGCCTCACCTGCAAAGCGAACAGGGGCCTCATGAGGGATCGGAAGGGATAGAAGATTGGGATGGATAGGCTAGGAAGAGGGAAGGAGGTGGCCGTGGCCTTACAGTAGGTACCATCCAGGCAATTGCCCGAAGACGAAGTGGGAAACCACGGATAACCACTTCGAGGATGGCTGAGGAGGGAATCGAACCCCCTCTAATAATTTGGGCCACCCGAGGCTGAGTAGACCCCATTCCAGTCCTCATACCACTTTTCAAATTTCGTGGCAGAGCCGGGAATCGAACCCAGGACCTCCGGGGCGGCAGCTAACCATGCTGACCGCTACGCTTCGGAGGCGACATGGTTTAGAACAGTATTTAGGGAAAATAACCATTTAAATGAGACAAGAAAATTACTTTCCCTACCGTCTTCGTAGATAATGTGAACAAAACCAAGTTGAAATCTTGCTGTACGAGGTAGGGAGGGTATAATAAAATAGTTTAAAAGAATTTAAAAAATCTGCCGTTGGATGGTGGTGAACCCGGGATCTTCGAAAGACCGAGCGGGCGCAATAACACTTGCACACATTTCCAGCACACTCTGGAGGTTTTTGTCGCGCTTCTTAATAACGCGTATGGTAAAATATTCAATTATTACAGTTAGATCTTAAATATTGATTGGAATGCATTCGTACAGTACCTGGCAGGTTTTCTAATTTACTTAAAGCAATTTTCGCGACCGCTTTGCGTTAATAAGGCGAAAGAACGACAGCCCTTCGGTTTTATTTCATACAACTTAGCGTCCAAAATGCTAGCGTGTGATACACTCTGGTCATACAAGCAGCTGTACTGACGAAGAGAACAGAATTATACAGGATTTTGTACCAGCGATCACACCAGCCTCCTTGGCAGCGAGTGTCGTGTGATACGGGCCTAAAGATATGCTAAGACTTTTTGTTAAAATTTAATAACAAAACAAGATGTTCGGTAAAGAACGTATAGCCTACTTTCTCCTAAATACATGGGCATGGTTATAACCCTTTGTCCTTTTCAAGGAGTATAATTGAATGTTGGTTGTAGTAGCTTCTTGAAATACAACGTGCTTTACGGATATTATACATGAATATGATGTGCCCTTTGCTAGTGCTACCTCTGGAAAAAAAAATTCATTCAATTCGATTTCACCGTGTTTGAATTGATAGGGGGAATCGATTTGCACACATACATGGCCGCTATCTGCACATTATTGGTCTGATGACCTTGTAGTGTGGTCAACAGATTCTCTATACATAAAGGTATGTCGTTGCAAAATTTGGTAGGGATCAGATTATTAGGTTGGTCATAATTTGATTCAACCTCTTAACAATAGGATGGCCGCCATTACGTTTTCGTCAATATGGCGGCGATATAAAGCATGACACTGGAGTGCCCTTTTCTAGTGCTACCTCTGTACCAAATTTCGTTCAATTCGGTTACACCGTGTTTAATTGATAGGGGGAATCAATTTGCACACATACATGACCGCCATCTGCAAACTAATGGGCTGATGACCTTGTAGTTCAGTCAAACGATGCTCGGCATACAAGTATACGTTGTTGCAAAATTTGGTAGAGATAGGATGATTAAGTTAGTCGTAATTTGATTTAAGCTTTGAACATTTGGGTGGCCACCATTACGTTTCCGTCAAGATGATGGCGATATAAAACATGACACTGAGGTGTTCTGCGCTAGTGCTACCTCTGTACCAAATTTCGTTCAATTCGGTTTCACCGTGTTTGAATTGAAAGGGGGATTCGATTTGCATACATACTTGGCCGCCATATGCAAACTGTTGGGCTGATGGTCTTGTAGTTTGGTCAAAATATGCTTCCCACATAAAGGTATGTTGTTGCAAGTTTTGGTAGAGATCAGATTATTAGGTTGGTCGTAATTTGATTCAAGCTCTTAACAATAGGATGGCCGCCATTACGTTTTCGTCAAGATGGCGCCGATATAAAACATTACACTGAGGTGTCCTTTACTAGTGCTACCTCTGTACCAAATATCGTTCAATTCGGTATCACCGTGTTTGAATTGATAGGGGGAATCGATTTGCACACATACATGACCGCCATCTGCAAACTATTGGTCTGATTACTTTGTAGTGTAGTCAAAAGACGCTCGCCATATAAATATATGTTGTTGCAAAATTTGGTAGAGATCGGATGATTAGGTTATTCGTAATTTGATTTAAGCTTTGAACATTTGGGTGGCCGCCATTACGTTTCCGTCAAGATGGCTGCGATATAAAACATGACACTGAGGTGCCCTTTGCTAGTTCTACCTCTGTACCAAATTTCGTTCAATTCGGTTTCACCGTGTTCGAATTGATAGGGGGGGGGAGGGAGGGGCAGACATTCAGAGTACATACACTCACACACACACAACGTCACACACACACAGACAGACACACGATTTTTTGCTAATAATACAATGGGAATTTCTACGGAATACGTATACTTCGATGCTAGCACTGGCGATCAGAATATCCTTCGATATGTTGTTGTTTTGTTTCATTTGAGGGCCCTGAACATTTAGCCATGTTTATTTGGGTGTGTGTGTGTGTAGAATTTGTCTGATAACCTGAGTTATTGCGGGCTTGTAATGATGTGTGTATTTGCAATTAAGGATTGGGAAGGAGGCGGCCGTGGCCTTAAGATAGAATCCGTCCCGGAATTTGGAAACCACGGAAAACCATTTCCCGGGTGGCTGAGGTGGGAATCGAACCCACTTCTTCTCATATTTGCTCCACGAGGCTATGTGTACCCAATTTCAGCCCTCAGACAAGTATTACATTTCTTGGCAGAGCTGGGAATCGAACCCGGACTTCCAGAGCAACACTTCGAGATGTTATGTTAATATTCATGCAAGTTTTTAAATTTTCTGCCATAACAGGTCACGTGGCATAACGTACCAATTCGATCGTGTTCTCTTTATAAATCAGCAAAATTCAACGTATTCGTCACAAAAATACGTCGTAAGGCAATAAATGTGGCAATGTAGTTACATCCCGACTAAAATGGAATGTGGGCTTTCGTTCAAAAAAAGTATGCCTACAACTGGATTCGGAGCAGCATTCTACCCGCTCGCGCCCGCCAAGTACGGTCAGGCCTTAAACCTCGCAGCCACCAAGACATGATAAATACCGCACGCTAAACGTGCTTTAGTTACTGTAGCCGTCCCACCTCAAACGTTTAAGTCCATCTCAAAGTCTTCAATCACGGTTTGAGGTGTTGATTTAACTTTCTACTATTACAGATCACGTGGCGTAAGCTATTAATTCGATCGTATTACGTGTATGTGTGTTATTTCAAGGAGCTGAAAGTCATATGTTAGTAGAATGGGCCGTAGTATTTGGCGGGGAAAAGTTTAAGGTCGGTTTTTCTTTGCTAGACCCATGACCCAATTACATTGCTGTCACACAGTGAGAGCGCAGAGCAATATCGACCATCGGGAGAAATGCTATGTTAGTTGGGTTTCATAAAACTAAATAATAAGGGGCGGGTGGACCACACTGTATATATACACACACCCACATATATATATATATATATATAAACTTTTGAACTGACGGTGGTTTGGGGGTCTGGGGGATGTGAAACGCGAAGATATGTCGAAATTTTCCGGAAGTCGAAACATGGCACCCATTGCAATGGTTAGCTTTCTGATGAAATCTACCTAAATTGCAATAGTTAGCTTTCTGATCAAATCTACCTAAAATAGGCTACATAATTAAAATTACTACCATCAACGACACCTAGCTGTGAACTTGGCTACTAGATGCCACCGGAACCATCAACTCGCAACGAACGTCGGAACTTCCCCTCCGAAGGAAAGCAAACTCAGTTTTTTTAGCGCTCTTAGTAAATCCGACGACTTCAGCCGGGTTTGAACCCGCGACCTTGGGCATAGAAGTTCAGCATGCTACCAGTTCCGATACCGAAGTCGCTTCCCACAGACAGATGGAAAACTGAATGTTATCTCGTGCAGTGGCGTTGTCATAGCAACTGCTGATGGCTCATCCCTTATCAATTAAAAGTAAAGTTGTCATGGCAACCTCTCTTGGCACTTGGCATTTTCTTATAATTTAAATCATTTTGCTCACCCCGTGGCGTAATGGTGGGTCATATCAATAATTCTTTCAGACAAAAGTTTTAGGTAATTATTGGAGGAATATTGTCCATTTTGTACGGTTTTGATATTGTGCCTATTAACTGAGATATGATTAATGTTTCCCGAAAAACCCACTTTTTCCCACCTCTTTGGTCAATGGTTGGTGCTATCAAAAAACTTTTCAAACATAAATTTTAGGGCTTTGTCCGACACATAGTATGAACTTTAAATGGATTCAATATTTCAGATATTAAGAGAGTTATAGCGATATTTCACTTTTTCAAAAAAAGCCTCCCATTTTCACCCCCTTTGACCGATGTTGCCCATTAACGAAGTTGACCGAGATTTTAAGGGGATACATATTATGTAAAAAATTCAAAGTGTTTGGTGCAAAATTACGGCAGTTATCGTGCCCACAAAAACTGATATATATATATATACATACATAAATTATATATAAACTTTTGAACTGACGGTGGTTTTGGGGTCTGGGGGATGTGAAACGCGAAGATATGACGAAATTTTCTGGAAGTCGAAACATGGGACCCATTGCAATAGTTAGCTTTCTAATGAAATCTACCTAATATATAGAGATGTATACAGTGTGGTCCACCCGCCCCTTATTATTTAGTTTTATGAAACCCAACTAACACTGCATTTCCCCCGATGGTCGATATTGCTCTGCCCTCTGACTGTGTGACAGCAATGTAATTGGGTCATGGGTCTAGCAAAGAAAAACCGACCTTAAACTTTTCCCCGCCAAATAGTATGGCCCATTCTACTAACATACGACTTATTGCTCCTTGAAATAACACGCATACACGTAATACGATCGAATTAATAGCTTACGCCACGTGATCTGTAATAGTAGAAAGTTAAATCAACACCATAAACCGTGATTGAAGACTTTGAGATGGATTTAAACGTTTGAGGTGGACGGCTACAGTAACAACTGCAAGTGCAGCGCGCTCTTTCTACCATGCACTGGTGGCCGATGCGGTTAAAGCACGGCCGTAGACGGCGGGCGGAAATGGCTAGAATAGTGCATCGAATCCAGTGGTAGGCATACTTTTTTTTAATGAAAGCCCACGCTCCATTTTAGTTGGGATGTAACTACATTGCCACATTCATTCCCTTACATGTATTTTTGAGAAGAGTGGGTTGAATTTTCCTGATTTATAAAGAGAATACGACCGAATTGATAGCTTTTGCCACGTGACCTGTAATGGCAGAAAATTAAAAAAAACTGTCATGGATATTAACATAACATATCGACGTGTCGCTCTGGAGGTCCAGGTTCGATTCCCAGTTCTGCCAAGAAATCCAATACTGGTCTGAGGGCTGAAATTGGATACACTCAGCTTCGTGAAGCAAATCTGAGAAGAGGTGGGTTCGACTCCCACCTCAGAACCCTGGAAGTGGTTCTCTGTGGTTTCCCACTTCTGCTCCAGGCTATTGCCGGGACGGTTTCTAACTTAAGGCCCCGGCCGCCTCCTTCCCCATCCTCACCTTAATTGCTAATACATACATTATACAGACACCGCTATAAACAGGTTATCAGAGGAATTCTACACACACACTCAAGTACACGGGGCTAAATGACCGCGATGTTCTAGCCCCTCTAATGAAACAAGATTCTGATCGCCGGTATACGTATTCTTTAAAATTTTCCGTGGTATTATTTTGTTCGTCGCCTCCGTAGCGTAGCGGTCAGCATGGTTAGCTGCCGCCCCGGAGGTCCTGGGTTCGATTCCCGGCTCTGCCACGAAATTTGAAAAAGTGGTATGAGGACTGAAACGGGGTCTACTCAGCCTCGGGTGGTCCAAATGAGTAGAGGGGGTTCGATTCCCCCTCAGCCATCCTCGAAGTGGTTTTGCGTAGTTTCCCACTTCGTCTTCGGGCAAATGCCGGGATGGTACCTTCTTCAAGGCCACGGCCGCTTCCTTCCCTCTTCCTTGCCTATCCATCCTCACCAATCCTTACCTTCCCTCATGAGGCCCCTGTTCGCTTTGCAGGTGAGACCGCCTGGGCGAGGTGCCAATCCCACCTCACCAGTTGTATCCCTTCCGATTCGATGTTCCCAGCTCCAGGACACTGCCCGTAGAGGCGGTAGTGGTGAGTTCCCTCGCTGAGTCCGTGGGTCCACCAACCTGGGGGGTAAACGACTAAAAAGAAAAGAAAAGAAAAATATTTTGTTCGGGGTCTACTCAGCCACGGGTTATCCAATTGAGCATAGAGGTTTCGATTTCCCCTTCAGTCATCCTCGAAGTGGTTTTCCGTGGTTTCCCACTTCGTCTCCAGGCAAATGCCTGGATGCTACCTAACGTAAGGCCACGGCCGCCTCCTTCCCTCCTCCTTGTCTATCCCTCCCAATCTCCCCATCCCTCGTAAGGCCCCTGTTCGCTTTGCAGGTGAGGCGGCCTGGTCGAGGTGTTCGTCCCACCTCCCCAGTAGTATTCCCGTCCTACGTTTCAAGCTCCAGGACTCTGCCCAGGAGGCGGTAAAGGTGCGATCCCTCAGTGAGTCCGAGGGAAAAGCTAACCCTGGAGGGTAAACCGACTAAAAAAATATATTTTGTCATTAAATTCTAGCAAGAAGAAGAAAACTCTATTTGACGTGTGCATATTAAGATGTTTCGTGTAATACCGAATTCGGAAACAACGTACCGTTCATGGAATCCAACCTGAAAATGCATCTGCTCGCTATATTACTAGTGCCCCATCCTCAATAATTAACTGTGACCTCTTGTATCATTTCTGTCGTAAGACATTGGTAAAGTTGTCGACACAGACGATAAAACGTACCGAAAACAAATTATAAATCTTCCTCCTCTACCAAGTATCGAACCCCGAATCCTTCAATCCGCAGTCCAACGCGTTACCCGTTCAGCCACGGTTGCTTACACTACATGTGGAGCAGAATACACCAGAAGGATAGAAAGTGAGAAGTGGGATGCCACGGGAAACCACTTCCTAGATGATTTAGGTTGGCCTCGAATAGATGATAAAGATTTGATAATCAGTTCCACAAGCATGCCAACACACGTTATTTTGTTTGCACGAAAATAATCCTACCCGAGAGTTAATTCAGCAGGAAATTAAATATTCATAAATAACAGTCGAGTTTCGTTTACTGAATATTGCGCATTGGACGCTTGTATTCTTTCATGGCCTCCTCGAATACGCCACTATGACACTTCCCAGGCAGTGAAATTTAAAATAGGAGGCCTTGGAAGTCAGTGCATGTGCGATGCGATCCTTACCTAATTGATCAAACAGCTGTGTCGTAATGAAAATCTTGAGCTCTGATTTTTGGAGAACCTCTATCATAATGAAACTCGAACTATAATGAGCCTCTTTAAGATGCAGTTTTCTAGCATATCATATTTATATTTCGGCATGGTCGAACATAATAGTGCATTATGCAACGAGCCTATAATGGCAATAATTAAGACACGAGTATGTTTATAAAACGAGCGTATGCGAGTTTTATAATTTCCATACGAGTGTCTTAATTACCATTATAGACGAGTTGCAAACGACGGTTTATGTTCGACGATAATTATTATAAGTATTTTATGTTCGAGGTCGCCTCCGTAGCGTAGCGGTCAGCCTGGCTAGCTGCCGCCCCGGAGGTCCTGAGTTCGATTCCCGGCTCTGCCACGAAATTTAAAAGTGGTACGAGGACTGGAACGGGGTCTACTCAGCCTCGGGTGGCCCAAATGAGTAGAGGGGGTTCGATTCCCCCTCAGCCATCCTCGAAGTGGTTTTCCGTGGTTTCCCACTTCGTCTTCGGGCAAATGCCGGGATGGTACCTTCTTCAAGGCCACGGCCGCTTCCTTCCCTCTTCCTTGCCTATCCATCCTCACCATCCCTTACCTTCCCTCATGAGGCCCCTGTTCACTTTGCAGGTGAGGCCGCCTGGGCGAGGTGCCAATCCCACCTCACCAGTTGTATCCCTTCCGATTCGATGTTCCCAGCTTAAGGACACTGCCCATAGAGGCGGTAGTGGTGAGTTCCCTCGCTGAGTCCGTGGGTTCCACCAACGTGGAGGGTAAACGACTAAAAATAAATAAAAAAATTATGTTCGAACATAAATATTCATACATATCTGTCGAGATTTCGCAAGTTTTATGTACTGTGCCACTGCGCGAGCGATTGCGAATGTGGTGGCAACAGGATGGGGCCCCACCTCACGGATCATTAGTCGTCAGGAACGATCTTCATGATACATATCCAAATAAATGGATAGGAAGAGGAGGACCCTTTCACTGGCCTGCCAGATCACCCGATCTTACGCTACTTGACTTCTTCCTGTGGGGTCACTTAAAGCAGGTAGTATATGCACATGAGCCTGAAGATCCTGACCACCTTCGGCAACTAATCACCGAGGCATGCCAAGCTGTTACACCTCAGATGTTACAGCGTGCAAGACTGTCTGTAATACGTCGTGCTGAAATCTGCATCAACCAAGGTGGTCAACATTTCGAACACTTGCTACACTGAATATGCAGAGTACCTTGCCTTATTCTTACAGGGGGGTGTGGTGGCGGAGCGGTCAAGCTCTTTGCCTCTCACCAACGCCATGTCCTGTGGTTCGAATTCACGTAAAATGGAGATCCCGTGGCTTATGATCACGAGATTAACGGTCACGCTAAACTACAAGCTTTCTTCCTACATACCATTATGTCATCGTCTCACCTGCCTACGTAGAATCGAATAAAAACGGACCTTTTCAGGACCAAATAAAAATTCATTCATTGGAACAGGTAGATATGTGTCCGTAGTGCAGCTACTGTAAACGGCATTAAGCAAAAAAAAAAAAAAAAAACTTACTTGCCCTGGGATCGAACCTGCTACAATGCAGCATGGCTGACGTTACGGCAGATGAGCACGATTTAACCATCTTAGCTACCGTGAGCCGTGGTGGTATAGTCTCACGTATTGAGTCTATTTGTAGTCCTCATAGACACTTCATGTCCTTCGTAAGGCAGTGTTGTTCGGATCTGTCGATTTACACATTCGTTATAAATGATGGCATTGAGATAACACTGCTGCCAATAATTTCGACTTTATTCGCGAGCATGAACTCAACCGTAAAGCTGTACTAGGCCATGTACGAATGTTTTTAGGACGACTATGATATACGCGTTAGTTGGGTTGCCTTCCTCCAAAAATAATAAGGGGCTGGTGGACCACACTGTATATGTGTATATATATATATCAGTTCCTTGTGGACACGATAACTGCCGTAATTTTGCACCAATCACTTTGAATTTTTTACATAATATGTATCCCTTTAGAATCTCGGTCGAGTTCGTTAATGGGTATAATCGGTCGAAGGGGGTAGAAATGGGGGGATTTTTTCGAAAAAGTGAAATATCGCTATAACTCTCTTAATATGTGAAATATCGAATCCGTTCGAAGTTCATACTATGTGTCGGATAAGGCCCAAAAATTTATGTTTGAAGAGTTTTTTTATAGCACCAACCATTGACCAAAGGGGTGGGAAAAGTGGGATTTTCGGAAAATATTAATCATATCTCTCTTAATAGGCACTATATCAAAACCGTACACAATGGAAAATATTCCCCTAATACTTACCTAAAACTTTTGTCTGAAATATTTTTTTATATGACCCACCATTACGCCAAGAGATGAGAAAAATGATTTCGGAATTTTAAGAAAATGCCAAGTGCCATCAGAGGTTACCATGACAACGCTTCTAAATTGATGAGGGATGAACTATCAGGAGTTGCCATGGCTACGCCATTGCACGAGGTCACATTCAGTATTCCATCTGACCCTGAGGGAAGCGGCTTCGGTGACGTAACTGGTAGCATGCTGAACTTCCATGCCCAAGGTCGCAGGTTCAAAGCCAGCCGAAGTCGTCGGATTTTCTAAGAGTGCTAAAAATCCCTCAGCATGCTTTCCTTCGGAAGGGAAGTTCCAACTTTCGTTGCAAGTTGCTGGTTGCGGTGGCATCTAGTTGCCAAGTTCACAGCTAGGTGTCGTTGACGGTTGTATTTGGCAGCAAAATTAGGAACTACTACTTGAAATTGACCGTCTGCAGACCTTACCTAAATTACAGACTAATACAGTCGTCACAATTAATACCGTTTATCCGACGGATTCTACACACACCCAATGTACACGGGGTTACATGAACACGTTGTCGCAGCGCCTAAACTGAGGAACTAACCAACATCTCTGCGGGAGATAAAATTTTGCGTGAAGAAGTAACAGACTGTTAGATAGTTACACATCAGTTCTAAACCTTGCATAAGGACAGTGTGACCACAAGTATAAATATGAACCCCAAATGACAAGAAGGTTTACCATCCCCATAAGACAATAAAATGTTAAAAATATGCATAAAAAGACGAAAAAAAGTTAATTAAGCTCCAATTGTAAAATACTTTCTGATCCTTCTACGAAAACCTGCACATTTTGCCTATTCTAGCCTATCACCTAGTTTGCCCGGTGAAATCTACCTCCGCCTTCCGGCGTGCCGAGAGGATTTTTTTTAAGCTATTGAACAAGTAAGGGGTATCACCATTGGGCAGGAAAATGAGGAGGGAGCCATGGAAACGTGTATATTCGTTGTCAACAACGAGATCTCCCGGCAGATCAAGTTCCCGCGCCCATGCTGTGTTGTCTTGGAAACGCAATTTAAAGCACTTTTAAGATATGGCAATGAATGATAGCTCAAATTAAAGAAGAAAGTCTCGAGATTTTTTTTTTTTGCAATGAAAAAGTAAAAATAACTTTTTTGCCAAATTTTACCCTACCGGGTCCCCAACATTTTGAATATTTAAATAGATGTTTCTCGTGACTTTTCATCCGAGTGCTGTGAAACTTGGCACGATATATCTTCATACAAGCCTTTATATACTGACGTCTAATTTAATGGAGTTTTATGAGAACTGAAAAATGGCGGCTGTGCAATTTTTAAATATCTTGTTTTCATTTCTCGTGTCTTAAGTAAGACCAGTAGGATACCGTATATGAAAATAGGTTATTTAGTTCTTCACGAACTGGGGCCGATAACCTCGATGTTAGGCCCTTTAAAACAACAATTATCATCATCATCATCTTCACGAACTATTTGTTTTATAAGTTAACTAGCAGAAGTACCCGTTCTTCGAACGGTGTTATATATTAACACCAGACATTATCAATTGAGCTACTGTTGCAATGGTTAGCGGTTTGTCATTCCTTCATAAGTTTATCAGAACGAAGTTAGTTTTCTGGTAATATCACACACACAGTTAATTTAAGGGCCTTAAAATGTGGTTTTTGGAGACCCCTTATAGACTCGCGAATTTTGTGTCTCACAATGAGAAGCGCAACATATGCTTTGATCGTCCTTCTAGGATAATTTTTATATTTCGCCTATTTTAGCATGTATTTTGAGAAGTTTTTCCCTATATCCACCCTTCTACTGTATGAAAAGTACGGTGAGGAGTTTTATAAATGATTGGTGTATTGACTCATGTTTACCATACCTAATTTTACGATGCAGCAAGCATCCGAACACGATTTATAGGCGTACATAAAGATACACAGAAAAACAGACAGACAATTCTATTGTCTACAACATATCACCCAGATATCCAAATATGGGTATATCTACCATACGTATAAAACAAAATCATCCCTACGATGATCCCGTATGTCGACAAAAAAAAAGATTAGTTAAAATGTGCTCTCAAACTAAATTCACCTAACGTGTACTTCCTGACGTGAAATAGATTTGAAAGCCTTGTAGACGAAACACAATACACCTCACATAAAAAATGACCCTCTACGTTGTGTTAGGTCCCCATACACAGGAAGACCTCTTTCATAAATTATAAAGGCTTGTGGTGCATGGAAATTCAGGTTCTTTAGCCTCAAATGGCCCAAATTCCTAAAAGCCGCAAAAAATGCTGATTCAATTCAGGAATTTTTGAAAATAATGTTGCTGTTTGTAGATATAATAGACTTTCTGTACTATATGTCGCACGTGAAATTGCATGAAAAAATTCTAGGTTACCCCATGACCCCCTTAATTGCATTGACGAATTATACAGTGTACTGTACGTTGGTTCCGTGATAACCTTATAGCCATTTGCAAACTTTCACAGAAATGTAATAAATAGAGTAGCCTAATAATAATATCGTATGGCCTCGGATGCCCGGTGCAAGTTTCGTAATTTGACACCCAGAGGGTAGCTTGCATGTCGAAATTTCGTTGTTCCTTGAATCACATGAAACTCAAGGAGGGTAGATATCTAAGCTCCTTGAACACTATAGCGCTTTCTAGTAATGAGGAATTTGTGTTGGCGGAAACTCCTGAGGTTAATTTTGCCATTATGAACACGGCCTACTGAATTCAAATGGGTTCTTTGACATGCCAACATCGTATGACATGCGAGTCGTATTTTTGCCGCCTTTCAAAAATCACTTACAGGCCGGACGTTTGTTTTAGACGATTGCCCTTGACCTTGAAGCCTGCGGGTGACCCTGTACACAGTCACTCTCTCACCCTATCACTTCACATTTGTCACCACCGATCTGATGTAATGGAATTCCCGACTTGAGCAGACAGAACAGTCCACGTCGAAGTATTGTGTGACACGGAAGTACACGTTACGTAGTTACGAACAGAACGTCATTATATTTGCCGGTGACTATACTTCAGCAATAGTGTGAAACAGCTTTATCAATCATCGGAGCGCTTGGGGCAGCGGATAACAACACAGGTACTGTAGTAACTCGCCTCCAGGCTTCCATTAAGATTTTTCACTCGTCTAAAACAAACGTCCGGCCTGTACCAAGGCCAGGAGTGAATCTGCAATCTTGGGGTTAGTAGACCGACACGCTATCCACTCACCCACCGTGGCAAGGTATAAATGGAGTGACATTGCTTCTTACAGAAATAGATGGAAAGTTGGATGCCACCCCTTGAGATAATGTTGTCATGGTTACCGATTTCAATTCCTTCATTAGTTTCTTAAATTAAATTAAATTAGTTTTCTGGGAATATTTCAGATAATGTTGGTTTTAGAGCCTTATAATGTAGTTTTCGAGGCCCCCAAGTTTTGTTTCTGGCACCGAGGGGCTTTGTCTCCTCATTGTATGCCATAATATAATACTAATAATAATAATCTAATATGGGGATAGGAATATGATAGACCTGCCGTACCACACCCGCAGGTGTAAATCGCGTGAAAAAATTCTAGTGTACCCCTTGACCCCCTTAAGCGCACTATACGTATTGATGGATTTTACAGCTTAATTTGGTTCAGTGATAACCTTCTAGCCGTTTGCAAACTTTCACACCAATGTAATTATTGGAATTGCATTGCGTCTTACAGCAATAGATGGACTCTGAGAATCTGTTACCGGCTTGTATTCGTTCATTAGTTTATTAAATGAAATTAGTTTTCTGGAAATATCTCAAAAATGGTTGGTTTTAGGGCCTTAAAATGTGGATTTCGAGTTTTGTCTCTCACATTGAGGGGCTAAAAATGATCTTTGTCGCGTCCTTCTACTCCTATATTTTCAGCATGTATATTAAGGGGGTAGGCCCTCTTTTATGAGAGGTACGGAGAAGGGTTACATCAATGATTAGTGTCGTGACTCTGATGGATATCTGTACCAAATTTTACGTTGATACATCCAGCCGTTCTCGAGTTATAAGGGAACAAAGTTGTCCACAGACAAACAAACAGACAGACAGACCAAAAAATTATTTTCGCGCGCATCCATAATAAAACAGTCTAAAACGCGTAAATAACTAAAATTTCCGTAGAAATTGCGAAAGAAACATACATACATTAATTTTTTATATATGTAGAGATATACTGCACCGCTCGGTGTTGACCGTGTTTTATTGCACAAATTTAGGTTTTACTCGCTAACCGTTGGAGATACACGAAAAGTGATAAGGACCTTTTGGATAGAAAATTGAATGCTAAAGCTCATTTATGCCATCAAAAGGTTGCTATTTCTTAGCGTTCTCTTTTTATTTGAAATGGAATATGACATTTTGAAACCAAAGGGTGTAGTGACGTCACATATGTGGGTTTTACTCGCTAACCGTTGGAGATACACGAAAAGTGATACGGACCTTTCGGATAGGAAATTAAATTTTGAAGCTCATACGTGCCATCAAAAGTTTGTTATTTCTTAGCGTTCTCTTTTTATTTGATATGGAAGTATGAAATTTTGAAACCAAAGGGTGTAGTGACGTCACTAAAATGGTCGCCATATTTTAATAGTGCAAAATATCGAAATTAAAAGTATCCTATATGTAAACATGGTAAATCAGCTACATCCATGCAAAATTTCATTTAAATCGGACCAGTGGTTCTTGCGTTATTGAGTAACACACAGACAGACAGACAGACACACACCATCCCATTTTTATATATTAGTACTAGCAGAAGTACCCGTTCTTCGAACGGTATTCGGTGTTAACACCAGACATTATAATAATAATAATAATAATGTTATTGGTGTTATGTCCCTTTTAAGTACTGTTGCTTTTAGAGACGCACCAGACATTATCGATTGAGCTACTGCTGCAATGGTTAGCGGCTTGTAATTCCTTCATAAGTTTATCAGAACGAAGTTAGTTTTCTGGGAATATCACACACACTGTTAATTTAAGGGCCTTATAATGTGGTTTTCGGAGACTCTTTATAGGCTCGCGAATTTTTTTGTCTCACATTGAGAAGTGCAACATATGCTTTGGTCGTCCTTCCAGGATAATTTTTATATTTCGCCTATTTTAGCATGTATTTTGAGAAGTTTTCCCTATATACACCCTTCTACTATATGAAAAGTACGGTGAAGAGTTTTATAAATGATTGGTGTATTGACTCATGTTTACCATACCTAATTTTACGATGCACCAAGTATCCGAACATGAGTTATAGGCGTACATAAGGATACACAGAAAGGCAGACAGACAATTCTATTGTCTACAACATATTACCCAGAAATCCAAATATGGGTATATCTACCACACAGTATCAAAGAAAATCATCCTTACGATGAACCCATATGTTGACAAAAAAAAAAAGAAAAGAAAAAAGATTAATTGAAATGTGCTCTCAAACTAAATTCACCTAACGTGTACTTCCTGACATGAAATAGAATTGAAAGCCTTGTAGATGAAACGCAATACACGTCACATAAAAACTGACCCTCTACGTTGTGTTGGGTCCCCATACACAGGAAGAACTCTATCATAAATTATAAAAGCTTTTGGTGCATGAAAATTCAGGTTCTTTAGTCCCAAATGTCCCAAATTCCTAAAAGCCGCAAAAATGCTGATTCAATTCAGGAATTTTTGAAAATATGTTGTTGTTTGGAGATATAATAGACCTTCTGTACTATATGTCGCACGTGAAAATTGCATGAAAAAATCCTAGGTTACCCCTTGACCCCCTTAATTGCATTGATGAAATATACAGTCTACGTTGGTTCCGTGATGACCTTATATTTGCAAACTTTCACAGAAATGTAATAAATGTAATAAATTGCTTCTTACTGAAATAGAAAGAAAGTTGGATGCCACCCCTTGAGATAATGTTGTCATGGTTACCGAATTGCATTCCTTCATTAGTTTGTTAAATTAAATTTAATTAGTTTTCTGGGAATGTTTCAGAACCTGTTGGTTTTAGAGCCTTATAATGCAGTTTTCGATGACCCTCGAGTTTTATTTCTGGCACCGAGGGACTTTGTCTCGTCGTTGTACGCCATAATATAATACTAATAATAATAATATAATATAGGGGTAGGAATATAATACACCTGCCATACCACACCCGCAGGTGTAAATCGCTTGAAAAAATCTAGAATACCCCTTGACCCCCTTAAGCGCATTTTACGTATTGATGAAATTTCCAGCTTAATTTGGTTCCATAACAACCATCTAGCCGTTTGCAAACTTTCACACTAATGTAATTAATGGAATTGCATTGCGTCTTACAGCAATAGATGGACCTCTGAGAATCTGTTGCCATGGTTATCGGCTTGCATTCGTTCATTAGTTTATTAAATTAAATTAGTTTTCTGGGAATATCTCAAAAACGGTTGGACGTAGGACCTTAAAATGTGTTTTTAGGGCCCCCGAATTTTATCTCTCACATTGAGGGGCTGAAAATGAGCTTTGTCTCGTCCTTCTACTCCTATTTCAGCATGTATTTTAAGGGGGTATGCCCCCTTTTATGATAGGTACAGAGAAGAGTTACATCAATGATTAGTGTCGTGCCTCTGATGGATATCTGTAACAAATTTTACGTTGATACACCCAGCCGTTCTCGATTTATAAGGGAACAAAGTTGTCCACAGACAAACAGACAGACAGACCAAAACATTATTTTCACGCGCATCTATCATAAAACAGTCTGGAACGTGTAAATAACTCAAATTTCCGTAGAAATTCATAAAAAAACAGAAAAATTTTCTTTTTTTATATATGTAGAGATATACTGCACCGCTCGGTGTTGACCGTGTTTTATTGCACAAATTTAGGTTTTACTCGCTAACCGTTGGAGATACATGAAAAGTGATAAGGACCTTTTGGATAGAAAATTGAATGCTAAAGCTCATTTATGCCATCAAAAGGTTGCTATTTCTTAGCGTTCTCCTTTTATTTGAAATGGAAATTTCAAATTTTGAAACCAAAGGGTGTAGTGACGTCACAAAAGTAGGTTTTACTCGCTAACCGTTGGAGATACACGAAAAGTGATAAGGAACGTTCGGATAGGAAATTAAATTTCAAAGCTCATATGTGCCATCAAAAGTTTGCTATTTCCTACCGTTCTCTTTTTATTTGATATGGAAATATGAAATTTTGAAACCAAAGGGTGTAGTGACGTCACTAAAATGGTCGCCATATTTTAATAGTGCAAAATATCGAAATTAAAAGTATCCTATATGTAAACCTGGTATTCAGCTACATCCATGCAAAATTTCATTTAAATCGGACCAGTGGTTCTTGCGTTATTAGGTAACAGACAGACAGACAGACAGAAAGACAGACACACACCATCTCATTTTTATATATTAGTATGATAGTCTATGCATTACTTGCCAGTACAATTTATTCTAGGGTAAAGTCGGAAAGGATGGCGTACCCCCTGCCGTGACGACTGTAGTGGGGGTAGGCCGTTTAATTTTATTGAGAAATGTACACTCAAGTTTGTGCATTAGATTAATTTCACATTTCAATCTTTGCTATAGTCTGTAATTGTCCTGGTTCTTTTCGTGCTTGTTATGATATTTATGATAACTACTAAACTTCTGCCCGCACAATGTACACTTGCATTCTTCGTCTGGCTCGTGGAACTTCTTGTTTATACATATATTGTGGTGAAACCCATGAATGGAGAGTCGTGTTGTAACGTGACGCTTCGTGTTGCATTCCTTGGTCCATCTGTCGTCCATCATCGCTGGTGAGGTGTAGAAACCGAGGTCTATTTCACATTTCTTTCTTTCGCTAATGTTTACTAATGCCTTGCTTGCTTCTGTTGATTGTGGGCAGATTTGAAATCTAGGCCGTTTAAAGGTTAATGGGTAGAATCGTCACTATGTTCCATATTTTTGTTTTGAGACGAGGTTTTCATGGATAAAATGGAGTTGGCGAGTGCAAAAATGTAACGTATTCTTCGAATAACACACTGATTGACCTGATATTTGTTATGCACGTTCGTGTAGCCGTCTTAAGCATTATATTGGGTGAGTTCTCCCTTCACCAGCACAGTTACGCATGTCGTCAGCCATATTGCGAGGGACTAGGTAGCAGCGCCATCTCTCCCACCGGTTGGGGATAGTTGACGCGTGTCAGTGCCTCGGGTCCTGTCAGCCATTAATCTTAGTTCCCGGAGCCGTGGCGCTGCCTCACTGTCAGACAATTAGGCCAACTCAATTGTCCTCACGAGGCTGAGTGCACCACGTTACAGCCCTCACGTCAGTTTCTAAGATCGCTGATGGAGCAGGAAATCGAACCCGGACATCTAGGGCGACAATGGAGAATGCTAGCCGCTACACCACGAGATGGTCAAAATGTGTTCATCATGAAGGGAATTTCAGTAGAAAAAGGAAAAGCATGCTATAAGTCGAGAAAGTAGAGTAATTTCATATTAATCATCTCTGAAATTACTGAGGGTCGTTCTCAGCCAAAACGTGTTTCAATTCGATAATAAAATGAACACACAAACTGAAGGCCTAGCGATGGGGTCACCACTAAGCGGGCTAATCACCGACATCTTCATTAATGCACTAGAAATGTCGTTCTTAGAAAAGACTTCAACCAAGGGAATACTAATATGGAAAATATACGTAGATGATGTAATTTGCATCTACGATACTTAATTAACAAGCGAAGAAACAATTCTCCAATCCATTAATAGCCTACACCACTCAATTAAATTCACTAAGGAATCCGAAACCGATCGGAAAATACATTATCTCGACATTACTATTAAACGTAAAGACAATGAGCTTTCATATTACATATTCTGAAAAGCCACACACACCCCGCATTCAATCGATAATCAGTCTAATCACCCCAGTACGCATAAATTAGCGGGGTTCAATTCAAAGGTGCACAGGGCTTTAAACCTAACTTACCCATGTCAAAAGACAATTATAATAAGGAAATAAGAATTATGAAGCAAATAGCAACGGAAAACAATTTCCCGCCAAGCAAAATAGACCAAATTTTAGCCAAACATAAAAATAAAGATAATATGATTCCAAAGCCGGACAATAATGAGAAAAAATTCGCGCGCTTCAACTATGTGAATGCGAACTCATCTAAAAGAGTAGATACACGTTACCATGAACATAGAAATTCAGCCTTATGCGTACACACGTGCGACGCGGGACACAGTTTCACTAAGTTAACATTGAAACCGATCTAAAAATAATTCATCCCGAATCGAAAGGCAGAGCTCTTGACTTAAAGGAAGCAATCGAGATACACCTGGCCAAAAGAAACAACCCCAACAATCTAAATGAACACACTTTCATGGAGAGCTCACCCCTCTTCAATCTACTAAAAACACACCCGTTCGGAATCAAGACATAAAATAACGATACAGCCAAGATAGATTTAAAAAAGGGGGGGGGGGGAATAGGGGGTTTTAATAGGTGAATGTTGTTTGGACCAGGCTGTACGATGAACATTTTCCTTCAGTAAACCTAGGCCGGAATTCACGGCAGTATTAAAGGTGCCGGGACATTCTCAGAGACCGGCAGCGCTTACATGGCTACTAGTTTATGCGTGGCGAGAATTAATCCACTGTCTTTAATAGTTGAAGACCGTCCTGAATCCAATAACATACATCACATCTAGGCTTGGCAACACGCCACAGGTACGCATGCACTTAATACAGACAGCATATAGGAATACGGGGAGAGGGGAGGCGGAACAAGTTTCAGCGAGATAACATTCCAATTCAGTTGCCTATTACTGGTGCACGAGTGAAGTTGAATTTTCTCGCTGCTGCAGTGCGGAAGACATCCAGTCAGATAAGTAACCTGTACTATCAAAATTGTCCATTTACAACCATATAGTCACTCCAAACAGACAAATTTACGGAGTTCTATCACCATATTAGCATTTCACCAAACGTCATATAGATTACAACTAACATATACCGACAAGTTGCATTACCAATACTGCAAGTACATAAGAGGACATATTGTATATATTTTCACCCGTATTTTCAAACATAGATTGTATAGCCTAAGTGTAATGGTTCTGATGATGATCGCTTGACGATCGAAACCTGTCATCCTATTGTATTTATTAATCCTTCGTAATTTTTTTCAGGATTAGGGTATAACCTAACTCGTTTGGGTACATTCGTGTTGACCGACTGAAAAGCACCTAACTTTTGTTTACTAAGGCAAAACTGAAAAATGGCTTCAACCCCCATAATGAAAATAGGGATTTATATATGTTGAGTAAGATTTTAAAATGTAACCGCAGTCAGGATTTGAACCCAAAACCCCTGCTGTCTGGGCAGGTGCGTTCAGCCATTTATACCAATAGGTCCACTCTCCCGCCACGGCAAAGTTTCAAATCTTAGATAAGCGCTGTTGCAGCGGCTTCTGGAATGACGAGGAAATATTGTTACGGCTGCGCGGTTGGTTCATCACCTCGCTGCGTGATTCACAGGCCGCCTCGGGCTACCCCGTGTCCCTGAGTTAACCAGCGGACAGGCAGTAACTTAAAGAGACCATCTCGAACCTTCGCGGCCCACCCGGTAATGGAATTCTCGCGTAACCGAGAATCCTGGTCTGCTCTGGAAACATCCATTGAGTCACCAGCCCCGCTATATAAAGCGACCTGGCCAGCGAGGGACGGACTGAGTTTTGAGGAGTGTGTTCTTACCAGTGCGATAGAGGTGTTACGGTGACGTGCGAATTGCGAAGCAATGTGTATTCAAGAACAGTGAGTGCCAGACTATGGTAAATAAATGTATCTTGCGTACTCATGGAAGTGTTGCAGGTAATTCTACCGAGGCCACCGGTCTCATTAGCGAGGGATTAACTGCGTGAGCAATTGAAAGGGTGAGTGTACTTCATAAGGGAGCAAACTTGAGGAAGACAGCTAATTGTTTCTATTTGCTTATTGTTTGGTGTAACTTTCTGACCTGCAATAAACTTAATATTTCTTTAAAGGACCATTTGTATTGTGCCTTACCTACTTTGATCCAATTAATGAACTTCCTACAAGGGGTAGCATGTATCAATATCTTTGATATCCTAGAGACGATACACACAAAGTCTGAACCTGACTTAAATTTATAAAACACAAAAAGGCCTTACGGACATTGATCTTCTTGGAGCGTTCATATGCCTAGGCTATATGTTATTAGGGATATATATTTATTTGATTAGCTTATTTATTTATTTGTTTATTTATTTATGTATGTATTGTACCCGATACCTAGTTGAGGCTATCGGCTACGCCAGTTGTGATCGAGCCATAGTTGAGATTTGTGGGCAAGGAGAAAAGATAGCGCTCAGATAGAGTCAGAAGAATGGGAGGAAATGACGTAGGAGGCCGAGGGAGATGGAGCCACTACCCCTCAAACATAAGGAATTATGGGAGAAATACTTGATGATTATAAAGATTAATTTGGAATAAAATGTTATCTAACCTCAAAAGGGAAGGAAATATCAAGAAATCTTATTGACAATAACTTGAAGAAAGGTAGACAACTCCTTAAGTTATGTTATGACTTTATAGCTGAAATAGTGTGGTAGAGGTTAGATCTGTGACGTCAGACAGCGGAAGGAAGGAGGAAGTCACGTGGTAGGTCAAGGCGAGACGGCCGAGCGCAGTGACACTAGCGAAGAGAAGTATTCCAGCAGCCCAGTTGAATGGATCAAGCCGTGCTATAACAGAGCAGTTTATAAAGCGGTACAATACGGAAAGTTACGTGTGGGAGAGAGTCGCTAGGCGAAGCCTGCAATGCAGTATTGGGAGTTCGGTTTTGGAGCACATGCTGTCCATAGGGCAGGTCATGCAAGCCGTTAACTTTAGCAAGGAAGCCGGTGTATAGACACATGTTATTTCAACATCGCAGTCGTATTCACGTGGAACAGCAATGCTTTTTCAAGCTTACAATTTACCGAAGCAATACGCAGTATTACACTAGGATTGAGAAACATTATTTAAGCTACATTCTCAATGTATAACAGCACAGCGAAGCAGTATAATGAGGCCAGTATTTAACCTGATATTACACATGGACAGTGAAGCGAAACGTGTCGTGCTGTGGGCGACATTTTGTTACCATGCGATAGTCAACGAGTTGAACATTACTCTGACATTTTGTCAAGTTTGAGATGTTAGGACTTGTATTTCAACAGTCCAATTGTGCAGTCCAGTTACAGTTATACACCTTTTATTATGGACATTCAGATGGACTTGAATTTATTTCAGCGGTTTTACAGCATATTTCATAATGCATTTGAGCCGAAATATTGAAGGCGACCATGGGGCCGTTCCAACATTACTGCTTTTGGCAAGTTAAAATATGTGAGCGTATGCACTTTGTGAATAGTGGCACGTGCAGTATAATAGTTACATATCATGAACAGTTATGAAATATCTTCATTACGAACACAGATACAGGGTGTCTGACAAATCAGTACACTTTTGAAGCTACATTATTTTTCTATCAGTGCAATTCAGCCGCTGTGGAGACTAACATTATTATCGAATGCCAACCGAATAGTTTATGGAACAGTGGCGTGACATATTCGAGGAGTTTGGCGTACTCTGTGCTTTTGAACTTTTGTGGAAGATTTTGGACAATATCCATGATGGATAATCTTCAGTTCATCATGTCGTGCTAGGCGGATACGGAGACGTGATGGCATCTCAGAGCGATTGATTCGGTTCCTAACGAAGAGGATAAATATGACATCAAATTCACTTGGATGGAGTCAGGTGTTAGTTCAGTGGGTGATACAGCGTTTTCGTCGATCTTGCGAGAATCTGTGACAAACACTTGGATTACCGACGATCTTTGAATTCTATTAACATCTGGAATATGAAGGTATTGTAAGAGCTATGGCATTACTGATATGATTTTTCATGAACACTGGGCATATTCGTATATATATTTTTGGTAGGAGTGCTACTATTATTTTTCGACATGGCTTAAATATTTTATCACTCCATTTGCTAAAATATGGTGTTACCATATGATATGGCAGGCACATTTATACAACGTTCTCACCATTGATTGACTTTATTAGACAGGATTTTGGTTTTTATATTTTTCTGTGAGGATAGTATTTCTTGATTATGGATATTTTTAGCGAGTGTTTCGAACTCGTGATCTGCAATTGGATAATTAGGGTTTTCGTCAGTTCATTGCATACTAGCGAGTATGTGTAATTCATCAGCAGGGATTTATATTTATTTTTTATTGGATTGTTTGGTGATAATAAATTTTATTCACTCAAGTGAATGCATATCGCTTTTATGTGACAAATAGAGTCTTGTTGATTCCAATCATGTACACTCACTCATTAGCCTACGAGACGGGGCCTGTTACTTTGAGTAACTGTGTGGTGGCACTCACCTTACCTGTCGTTTTTATGGATTTTTCATCATAGTCTACGAGGCGGGGCCTGTTACTCTGAGTTATTGGGAACATGCGTAATTTTCAAAAAAATAATTTTTGAAAAGTACACCCATTAAATAGTATGGAAACATATTGCATTGTGATAAGTTGCTTTGTTTTCTGTCCTTAAAAATATATTTAAAAGTCTCTTTCCGCAAGGCGAGTAAAACGTCCTGTGACGTAAGCGGCGGGATGTGACGTCACCGTTTAGCACCGCATGAAGCTTCGCCAGCCATCGTGCATCTGCTGCTACTAAAAGCCAAATAATCATTATTCGTGATTGCGGAAAAAAACACAATTGATTTCAAAATGACAGAAGAAGGCTTTAAAAGAGCACAGTCTGACAATCTACCATGTGTGGATGCCATCATGGTAGCATCATTCTTGAAAACTAATGACTGTTTTGTGGCTGCAGAAATTCGCGGATCAAAAGCAAATAGGTAAGTGGGATCTTGTATATACGTTCTGTAACTCTTAGTGTTTGGATAACAAGGAACGTGAAAAGAAACATATCACTTAAGTCCCATTTCCCATATTTCTTTCTAGATTGGTTCACATGTTGGAAAATACAATCAATTATCACCATTACCAAGGTATGGTACGGATCGAGACGGGCCTAAAACTAACATAAAAACGCAAATTTAGGCCTAAAAACTTTTTAAACATAACTCTTATGCTTAGGAGTACAATTATTGTACAATTTCAAAAATAAATGCTTCTATAATCTATAAATCTTGAAAATAGGTAGATTTTTAGTTGGGGCAACTGCCCTCCCCCTCCAAAGGCCAATGAAAAGGAAACATTAAGTAACTTCAGTTCATTTCCTTGCATCTATATTGTACAATAAAATATATTATTGTTACAGTGCTGGCAGAGAAAATTATGGTGACAGCGCTATAGGGTATGTTCAAGTGAAGCGACAAAGTGGGAAATGCATAGTAAAATGCAAAATATGTCCTGAGCACAAGGTCAGATCCAAAAATTATACAGTCACACTAATTGTAGATGAGGAACAGTACTGCATAGATAATGTAGAATTCCATGACGGTGCTACTTCATCTGGTGAGTAGCCTATATAAACTTGGTAAACAGCATATTTAGGCCTAAAAATTTTAACTCTTAAGCTAAGGAGTAGACCCCTTCGAGGAAAATAAAATGATAACAATAATAATTGCAAGTACTGGTAATCTTAAGTTTGAAAAATTATAATATAAACAGAAAAAAAGAAGATAGCCTACAGTATGTAGGCCTACATAAAACCACCAAAGAGGAAAATATAAAATTCTGTCATACTATTATTTGTATTATTATCTTATTATTTCATCATTTCGTACATTATAATTTTTATTGTTATTATTTTCAATATACAAACACAGCCTATGGGTTTCTCTCCCTTTGCCCATTTATATGTAAATCCATAGGTGCTGTCATTTTGATTTCTTTCCATACAGGTGGTTGTAAACATGCAATAGCATTTCTGATGTGGGTGCATCGTCGAAGTGAGGAGAAAGCCACGACATCTGTGAAGTGCTACTGAAAAAAATCAGAGCTATCTGCTGTTGGGACATCGAAGAAATTTATCACTGCAAAGGACTTGGGTAAAAAGAAGCAAAGTACTGAGGTAACAACTGACAGTAGTTCCTCTAATGGCAGCTTCTTAAATGATGTAGTTGTTGCAGGTAAAGAGCTTAAAATTGAAAACCATCTGTGCAGGTATTTCACTGAAAGTGACTGCATCAAGAAGCTGTCATTGCACTATCTTGCGATTAAATTTGCAGAAAGAGGTGGAGATAGTGATTCTTTTCTCACATTTGCAAAAGAGAACATGGACTTCGAGTCTATTAAGTAGGCAGAAAGGCAAACTTTGAAACAACATAATGAACCAGCTTGGCATGAACTCAGATATATGAGAATCACAGCCTGCAAGCTCCATGAAGCAACTAGGTGCAAAACATCTGATGGGACATTTGTGGAACGAGTGATCGGTGCTGTGAAAACAACACAGACTAAAGCAATGAAAAGGGGATGTACACTTGAAACTGAAGTCATAGCCACTTTACAAGCCCTACTTGGCACCAAAATACAAAAGAGTGGTCTCCTGCTTTCTGCATCACATCCTGTAATGGGAGCTTCACCAGATGGCATTGGAAAGGACTTTGTTGTGGAAGTTAAGTCTCCAGCTAGAGAAGCTTCAGTAGGAAATTATGTCAACAATGGCAAAATAAGTGACAAGTTCCTACTGCAGATTTAAATGCAGATGCATTTTTCAAAAATGGAAAAGGGTGTTTTTTTGTGTTGCTGATCCAAGTTTTGAAGTAACAAAGCGTATTTCTATTTTTTGGGTAGAATACGATGAGGAACTGGCTATTAGAGCCATTAATGAAGCTGAAAAGTTCTGGAAAGAATGCATATTTCCAGTACTAATGAGGAGTGTTAAGCCCATAGCCTAAGTGGTTAGTAGGCTGATCATTGTTTATATTTTGATTCATATTATGAAGTTCCTTTTGTAGTAAAATAGGCCTACTATATTTCCCCATAGCCTATGTACTCTATAAGATTATACCATATACTAAAATGGATTAACATGAGAATAATAGGCCTAAACTGTTCTTCGTGTAATACATGTGTGTGTTAAAAGGCTCCACAGAAAACATTCCTAAGAAAAATTAAGTAAGATTGTGCCATTAACACCAATATGTAAAATAAAGTAAGTAGGCTTAACTTACTTCAAAATGTAAATACAATTACACACACATATATATGTAAGCCTACATGTAGGTATATACAGTATGGACAGACTGACTATATACTAATGGTTTCATTGATTCAATGAGTCTAAGTTACTCGTCTTAATACCTTACCAGTGGTGCTTGCAAATTAATCAGTGCACTAGCTATTACAATAACTTCATCAATCACTGGTATTAAATTATGGTCAACACATGCATGAGGCTTCAACATATTGAATTCTCTTAGTCTTCTAATTAAACGTTCTATATGAATTCTTAAGCTGGCTATTCTCTTGGTCTGCATTACATCTTCCTTTGATATTTTTTCTCCATTACCTACACTAGGTGGTCGAACCAGCGAGCATCTATTTTGTATCAGAAGTGGTTCCACATGTTTAAACCCCCTGTCAGCCATAACTGCACAGTCGGTAGCTTTTTGAGAAAGTCACATCTTTCAAACAAGTGGGAATCACTTATACGACCACTATACCCTTCAGAAATGAAATTAATGAAACCATCTGGTGTGGAAGATATAAGGTACTTAATAGTATTGCAGTGCTTATATTCTGACCAAGTAAGTGCTTGGTGCATTGAATTGGATGGTTTCTCAATTTCTATTTCTAGACAGTCAATAATAGACTGGACATTACTGTATCTTGCTCTGAAAGGCATGGGCAAAAGTTCTACAATTTTCTTTCTTTCAGGCCAGAATATTAACTCCTTAAGACACAGTGCTAATAATGGGACAGTTTTACATAATATGCGACTAGCACAACTGGCTGAAATTCCAAAGTCATCTGCGAGAATTGAGAATGGTTCAGCTAGCCTAATTTTTTTTAGTGTTAGTAAAATGTGGTTCATTTCAAGGTTCATTTGCTTCACAAGTAAATCCAGTACATATAAACTTTGCTCTGGCAAACCAAGATACAATTTAGTATTACGTTTAATTATTACTTCAAGTCGACCCTTGACTACTTCATTTTTGTTTAGTAACGTAATTTCACGTGCAAGTTCCTCATCTAGTTCTTCGTCACTGTCACCATCTGCGACTTTAAAATCGGAGTCCCTACTCTCACAGTCAGAACTACAGCTTTGCTCGAAAGTGTCTGTTTCAATTGGAGGTGGAATTGGACACTTAAATTTAATTGGAGATGAGGCAGTACTTGTCACAGGGAATTTAGTTTGAATAGCCTAACTTCTAAAATGAGGAACTAGGTTTACTTGAATTCCAACATCTGAACTACCAGTAGGCCTACTGGTGTTTAGTGTACACTTTTCGTAGTTTTGTGAAGACAAGGTACTTCCAGTATCTACTTCTACACCCTCAAAATCACTTTCCATAGCTACGTTCTGTGATAGGGGTATTTCTTGTGTTTCCTTTGACCTAAGTGCTTCTTCAATCACCTCAGCTCGCAAACGTTTGGCAGCAGCAGGCCTTGGTGAATGAATCATTGTTCTCCTCCTGTCTGACTGGCATTGAAATATATGGGGGATGACTCCAGACTTCATTTTAATTGGACATCCAATGATTCTGAATTTAACCCAGTTTTCCATATCATTTTCCAGCTGGAAAAACAGGATTAGCACAATGTAAAAATCCTAACAATGTTTTCATGCATAAATGATACAAGCTTTGATGACCATGTGCTACTTTTCTGAAGATGAATTTGACTTCTTCTAGCTTTTCACACAGTTTTAGCATATCAAGCAAGAACAGTGTCTTGGTGGCATTAAGTCACATAATATAGGAATGTCTTTGGGTGCTGTGATTTTATTTATTGATTTACCCTTTTTTTCTCGTAACTTGAACTAAGTTAGGACAATATTTTTAACTCATCACCATTATTTGTAGTATGGTAGGCCTAATGTAGGAATATGTATTTTGTTAAAATTACTGTGCTGTGTAATTTAAAAAATCATTGTAATTCATTATTGTTATTATTATTAATCAGCATATTTCACTTATAAGACTTGAGACCACCCGAACTGACAAGTATTGTTTTTTACAGATGTTGCCTACACTTGTTCTTTATGAATTCTTTTTCATGCTGTACATAGGCCTACTTTGCTTTTTGTTACATTAGGCCTAAAGGCCCTAGAGTAGGCTACTGGTATTTTGTTGTAGCCTAAATGTGTTTACAAAAGTAAGCTTTTCAATAACTACTTACCTAACTGTCACATGCCAAGATAAATTGGTATAACTTGAGAAATCAATTTGGATCGTGAAACCTTGGTTTAGGCCTATTATTAGGGACATGGAAAACTCTAAAAGTTAGGTTAGGTTGGAGAATATTTTAATAATCTCCATTAACTTATGGACTGTTCATTACTTTCATATTTCAAAATTTAATTCAAGTATCATAGATTCAAATTCAAAATCACCAGAAAAGCAGACGTGGTTAAATGATCAAGAGTCCTTTCAAACTAATTCAACTTATATTAAAATGATCTTCACAGCAAAAAACTGTAGACTTCTCCGATATATCACTGACATTTCTCCGGCACGCCAAAATCCATTTCTTCCTAGTTTTTGGATCCTTTGGAACATTGATAAATAACTTATCTGGAGTAGCATGCGATGTATTAATGCACATTGGAACTATACACCATCTATAACCTTTCTGCCTCACTAACTGTGCTGAATTCATGTTAAGTACAAAACTTCACACTTAGAATTACTCAACGCAATGCAGAGTGAACCGAAGTTTACTGGTCACTAAAATATAACAGAAATACGAGTACTGTGTCTCAAAGCACAACATCAGTTTATTCCGCCTCAAACACCACCAACATAAACGATGACGTCAGACCAATAAGATCGTGTACTCGCGTCACGTGACTTTTGCGTATTTTATTTCGGATTTTTATCATGTTTGGAGTTATTATTCGTACATTCTGACCACATTTTTGAATTCTGCATGACATTTTGAATCAGATTTGCGCATTTTAAATAAAAACCCCGGATCATGCATGTTCCCTATTGTGTGGTGGTACTCACCTTACCTGCCAATCGAGGGTCTCATTTTATCATCCGAGTGTAATTATGATCGTAAGAGGATTAAACAATAAACATATTAGTTGAATTTTGTTAAATAAATTAAAAAATAAATGTCAGCAGGGTTACACTTTGTAATTCTTGTTTTGCCAATACAATAGTTTGTTGCAATACTCTTTTGAGAGTATATTCATTTAACAGTTAATACTTTTGATACTCTTTGTGAGTGATTTGATACCTTTGAGAAGGATTTCAAGTACTTGAATCTTGTAAGATGAGTTATTTATTGTCAGAATTTATTTTGAGGCAGATCATTGTTAGATATTTTTGATGTGAGGTAATATAACACATTGGTGTTTGTCTATGAAGTAAATTTTGAGGATCTTAAGAGAATTTATGCTCTGAATTAAACCAGATCTTGAATTGAATTACGATTACTAAGGTAATTTTCATATTGTTTAAGAAGTTGTCTAGATATGGCCAGATTAATTACAGTTCTTGTAGATTGTGTGCGTTAATCATCTGAAGCCAGTTATATTGTTTTGTGGATCATGCAACGTGATTATGTGAAGTATTTTTGATAGGTATTTTTGGAGGTTGCCAAGTGAAAGTTTGCAATATTGCCAATGATAATTTTAAGGCAGACATGATGTTGTTGAACCCAGTCTAGTATATTTTTGAGATTCATGCTGTGCGCTGAATAATTATGGTGTTATATGGAATAATTATGGTATTCAAATGTGATATTTGACAAAAGTGAGATTAAGTGGTGAAGTTTTGGATAGTGAGATCCAACGTGTTTTTGTGAAGGCAACGTATTATTTTGGCATGATAATTAAATATGAGGTATAACTTGGAACTGATAATATTTTAAGACAACGTTCTATAACCTATATTAAACAATTTTTAGGAAATTAAATAAATAAATAATTTTGATAATCCAAGATTTTCTGATAATAATAATAACAATTTATGGAATAATAATCTGAAGTTTAAACGTATTAATGATCTGACCCGATGAATTAAAAGTTGAATAAACTCGATGAATTAAATAAATTGATGAACTAAAAGTTGAATAAACTCGATGAATTAAATAAATGGATAGTTTAATAAATTAACTGAATTAAATAAATTAATAGGTGATTAAACAGCTGATGAATAAATGAATTAAAAGGTGATAATTAATTAAAGGAGCTGATGACAATAAATTTAAATGAATTTAAATAAATTTAAATAAGAGATATGATTTAAATAAATTGATGAATTGCAACCTAAATTAATGAATTGAACAATTTAAATGGATGGATTGAGATAATTTAATTTAAATGAGATAATGAAATGAGAGTGTGTGAATGATTGAATAATCTAATGAATTGATGAATATAATATTCATTTAAATGATCAGATTGTAATAAATTAATTATTCTGACTTGAATATAACGAATAATGGGATGTGAACTGATGTGAGAAACATTTATTTTTTTGACATGATAATGATGGTGATGACCAATGAATAGTGAAGTTCTCTTTGATTCACAACCAAGCAATGATCAGCAATAGTGTAAATATGGTGTATAAATTAATTGTTAGATTTTAAGGAGCAATTGTTGGGATTTCCAACATTGATTAGTGCCATTTAAGCCATAGAAATGAGTGAATAATTAAATATATGTGTTTTTAGGGTATTTTGTGTTAGACAGATTCATATTTCTTGACATCCACATTACTGATGTTAAATTAACGAAAAGTTAGGTCTCAGGGATCACGAAATGTCAGTGACGCAAAGACATTGTGCTACGGTGGCCCTGAGAACTCAAGCGAACTTTAGTAATCTTTATTTTTTTATGTGGATGAAAAATAATTTGCAATAGCACAGAGATGGTTCGATTTTTGAGGACTATAACAACATAACGTTTACAGTCGACCATACTCTTAGGCAGGGATTGTGTTTCTTTTTCTGTCTGTCTGATTAAGTTCAAATAAATTTTGTTTTATCTTAGGTGTGATCTGATGATGATGCTGTTTTCCCAATCCTTTCCTTTGTCTCAATTAAGGCTTAACCAGAAAGGATGTGGTTTGCTAGGGGTTAAGTTGATGGCGCCCATTTCTATTTGCTATTATGATTAAATTTAAGCCCGTAACGACCCTAGAGATACTTTATCTCGTGTTACCCTCTGCTTTTGTGATATTTCGACTGAATTTCCGACACATTCCTTATTTTATTTCATGTTCATTTAACTCCACTCTGGCCTGGGAAGCCAGATATGCGATGTAATGGCAGATGGGTCATCGCATACCTCGGATGAACGAGTGCAGTATTTATTTACAGAATGTTAAAAGACGTTTCAGCAGATATATTTACCGTAGACATCTACTATTTTTTTACATTAGAATTTTGTAAGGGTGTTGTAATCTAACAACATACATTTCAATTAATTACTGTTGCTAATTCATTTTAGGGTCATGAGAAATCATGGTTATCAGCCCTGTGATCTTGAGTACAGTAACCAGTGTTGCCAAATCTTGAAATGGGAAAGAACTAAACCCTATGCTTTAAACCACCAGAAAAGTACCAGCTGGACTATGATTCAAAACACTAGAAAAACACCAAAAATTATAAATATATAAACGGCTTACTTACATCTCTTTCATTAAAAATAGTCTTCTTCACTTGCGGAGTCTGCTAACGTTATTACATCTTTAGAGCAGGAAGGTGTACTACTGCTGTAGCTCAGCATACTTCCAATTTTGGCCACTATTAGGCCTATATCTTTCTGATGTTCGTAGTCGTGATAGCATTTTCCCTCTGTTTTAGTCCAAATCGCACACACAGTATGGAATGCAATTTTTGAACTTTCATTCGATTTCTTTGCTTTGTTTTCACCAATTAAACTTGGCTAAACACTCTCCCTTCATCTGCATTAGAGTGAGGGAGCGAAAGTACATAAACTGCCTTCGCATGAAACTGGGAAATCCACTGGGAGCTGGGAAGAAAATAGATGATAGGTCGATTCTTTGTACAAGTGCACTTGCACTGAACCCTGCATGTTGCGCTTACTTAGCACTTAAGCACGCGAATGAGAATTTCAGGGACTTCCCCTGTTGGAGTGTTGATCTTGACACGTGTAAGGCTGAACATTGCCTATCTTAATTGATTAACTTTATTAAAACTGTTACATGGCTTCCAGGAATTACTTATTTGTCATAGGAGACAATTTCTTGGAAAAATCCGTTAAACACCAGATTTGGCACAGGTTTTATTGAAGTAACACCAGTATTTTTCTATGGCGCTATTAGAACATTTCTGGCACCAGGCGAACTTCAGAAACACCATATCTGGTGCTAAAAACACCAAATTGGCAACACTGACAGTAACTTATGTGTTCAACTTGTCTTATATCCTGTGTTTCTGTGGAGACTGTAGTGGAGTGCATAAATAATTATGTGTTGGGTATGAGGTAGGTGTCCCGAGACTTAAAGCTAGGTACTATCACGACATTTTCCCGGAGGGAGTGTGGAAAACTACACTCAGGATAGCCACTGTCAGCGCCGGATTCAAACCTTTGATCTAGGAATTGCCGCAGCTTAACGCTTGGGTCTACAGCATGAGGTAGGCTATTTCAGTTTCTGAGTGCTGTCATAGTTCAGTAATTTTCTGTCATTTCACTGAACAAGACTACACCTCTAGTCACCTCAAGACCTAAACGGTTCCCTTGATGATCTGGTCTGTGAAGAGGCTATCGCGCCAGGAAATAGTTCCCACTTTTTCGGCTTGGTTTTGGCGTAAAAGAAATCATGTACATAATGTTATATTTTTATAATCTGGCTAGATTACTTTTCAGAATTTCCTTCGTAAAATCTATGAATAAATATTTCGTTATCACGTTAATTGGGAGTATTACCAACTTTGTTTTAATGTGATGAATTGTATGTGTAAATATAGTTTTTAGTGGTGTTTGGAACGATATGCAAAGTTGGTTGGTTGGTTCTTAAGATTAGGGGCTCCGACCACGCGGTCATGTAGCCCCGTGTACTTTGGTTGTGTATAGAATCTGTCTAATAACCGGTGTTAATTGTGATGACTGTATTAGTGTGTGTTATCTGTTTTTAATCTAAGTACTGCAAGTTAGAATTTTTCAAATAATTCCTACTTTTGCCGCCAAGTGCCACCGTCGAAGACTACTAGGCCAAGTTCAGAACTTAGCTACTAGACGCCACCGCAGTCGGCTCTTGGCAACGAACGTAGAAACGTAAGAGCGTTGTTTACATTCTTAAACTATAAAATTTAGCTTCACACAGGTGCAATTAGTGGAAGGTTCTTTAACATGCCATAAATCTATGACATGGGACCGCCGGCTTTACTTCCCCTCCGAAGGAAGGCATAGTGAGGGATTTTTAACGCTTTTAAAAAATTCGACGGCTTCGGCCAGGTTTGAACCCGCTATCTTGGGCATAGAAGCTCAGCATGCTACCGACTACGCCACCGAAGCCGCTGATGTACAAAGTAATTCTGTATGGATTTGATAATATATTACATTTTGTTGTGTATAAACCTGTTTGAGCGGCAAAAGAGCAACCAAGAAATTCGATTTTATGGTGAATCGGGTTCAAAGGTAGGGCACACTGTTACGATTGCACGAAGTTCAACATGGCTTCCTCAAGTAGACAACAAGTGCAAACTGCAGCTGTAAAGCTTTTATCACCAATAAAATAAAATAAAGGTTACAAAAGTGGAGTGAAGTTGAGGAAATGGTGCAAACAAATTATTTTAAATGTATATGGTAGGTTGAGGGATGACAATTTAGAGCTTCCATGCTGGAAACACAAGAAGAGTCAGAGAGAGAGAGAGAGAGAGAGAGAGAGGAAATGCGCGGAGGGATATTTTCTTCAGGACTTGACCTGTCGTTTGGTATAGGCCTACTCTTGATAAAGCAATATATCATATTTGTTGCCGTCAAATTGACAGTTCAAAGGTATGCTTGGAACTTCTAAACATTTCTGTCTCTCATTCATACCGGTAAGCTTTTTATTATTCATTCATGTGGAAAGATAGAAGAGCCGATCCATAATTCATTGGAAATCGTTCAAGCAGAGGTAAAAGGGAATGCTGTCAATAGTTTCTCTTTGAATTACGAGCGAACAAAACACATCAACTCAGAAATGAACACATGCGCATGTCGAACACATTAGAACATATCAAACAAAGATCCTGAATTAAGTTGCTGTACTTACGAGAGCAGACGAATAGTTGAGAACAAATAAGCCTACAGTTAAGGTGATCATATACTCCGACATTTTTGCTACAGCTATGAAGTTTGATGCTTTAATGTAAAACTCAGCAATGTTTCAAGGCTTGTTCCGTGTCTTGTTAGGGGTTTCGTCTATGACACCAAGCTGGCTCATCAGCGGGCTCTTGGTGTCCCCGCCCGGACCCCCACAGGAGTAGCGAACTGCGTGCTACCTCCCTTTTAATAAATTGCACCTGCGCCCCTTTACTTTACGGGTCTTGAACACAGTAGTCATTTCAACCCAGTGTACTTGTGTTCGTGTAGAATTTGACTGATAACCTGTGTTATTCTGTAGGAAGGTATGTATTTGTAAATGAGCCTAGGATTGGGAAGGAGACAGTCGTGGTCTTACTTTAGGAACCATCGTGGCATTTGCCTGGAGTAGAAATGGGGAAACCTATTTCAGGATGGCTGAAGTAGGAATTGATCCCAGAACTCTTCTCAGTTTCGCCTCACGATGCTGGGTGAATCCTGTTCCAGTGCTCATCTCAGAATTAGAATCGAACCCGTACCGATACCTCAGAAGTGACAGCAAAGAATGCTAGTCACAATGCACGAGATGGACGCTGTGAAATGATGGTTGAGTTCGCTACACTGAACAAGTTTTACCGGGGGAGGTCCAGCTTACCAGGTCAAAAAATAGCATTTTTTAATTATATAGATTTTTTAAGCCGAGTTTTAGGTTTACTTTGCAAAAAGCATTTTTGAAATATCTGGCCTGGTTCCAGAAATATGCAAAATACTGTGACCGGATGACATGTGCTGGCACGCCTTCTTCCTCGTACAATTTCGTTCTGCTTTCCTTATACAAATGTACCACCCTCTAAACCGCGCGCCGTTGATAATATCGATACGTACATTTACGAGGCACGTTTTTGTTTTGTTTCCTAGGAGTCCTATACATATGTGTTATAGAATATCCATGGAAACAAGTTCCATCATGGAACAATTCTGTGTTATTGTTCATAAAGTTGAATTTTGGGCTTATGCCGTGTTTTATTATATTGAAATTCGACGCGTTTCGAAAGAAACCATGTCTTTCATCGTCAGGAATAATCTGGAATACGACAATGTTGCTAAGAGAAAGCAACGAAGAACATATAGAAGGTGCCCAAAGATGGACGCCATTATAGCCCCATGTTAGGGACAACGGAAAGCAGCAGTGAATTACTTTCTCAGGGTTCTGATAATAGGTACCCAGGATTCACTGAGATTGTAGCCGGTGTCGCGGTTGAAATTATCTGGGTGTTTACGTATTTCAACCGCCTCCCTGATGATTCTGGGACGATATTGCTTTATACGGGCAAGAACATCCACTCCTTGGAACATGACATCATGGCCAGGTGTTAAAGCATGATGGGCAACAGCTGATTTATCAGGTTGAATGAGCCTGATACATCTATTATGTTCCTTAATGCGAGTACATATTGTTCTCGAAGTCTGCCCGATGTAAACCTTGCCACAAGTACAGGGAACTCTGTAGATACCCGGTTGTTGCAATTTAGGCAAACTGTCCTTAGTTGGTCGCAGGAGTTGCCTAATCTTAACAGAAGTTCCAAATACAGTCCGTATGTTGTATCGACGTAGGATTTTAGCAATACGATCCGTTGTGTTATGTATGTACGGAAGGTAAGCAGTTCCTCTTACATCTCTTTTCTCAACTGACGTCCTATTATTATTTGTTGGTTTCAGAACCGTAGAAATCAAAGCCTTGCTATAACCGTTGCTCTCAAAGGTGGTTCGCAGGGTGTTAATTTCTTCTTGTAAAGAAGACACTTCACAAATCCTCCTAGCCCTGGTAGTTAGAGTTGTAAGGATACCATGTTTCTGGGCAGGGTGATGGTGAGAACTTGCGTGGAGATATCTATTGGTGTGTGTTGGCTTACGAAAAACGCTGTGTCCTAAAGATCCATCCTCTTTCTTGGTGACGAGAACATCTAAAAAAGGTATTTTGCCGTCAGATTCCTTTTCCATGGTGAAACAAATAGAAGGGTGCTGGAGATTAAGGTGATCCAGGAAATGGCTAAGATTTTCCTCACCTTCCGTCCAAACAACGAACGTGTCATCCACATAACGCCACCAGATCTTCGGTTTGAAAGGAGCCGACGACAAAGCTTTCTCTTCAAAGTTCTCCATGAAGAAATTAGCCACAACAGGAGAGAGAGGACTACCCATGGCCACACCATCAGTCTGCTCATAAAAATTCCCATTCCATAGAAAGTAGGAGGAGGTCATGCAGTGATAAAAAAGTCTTGTGAGGTCTTCAGGAAAAAAGCCATTAATGAGAGACATAACACCATCAATAGGTACTCTCGTAAACAGAGACACCACGTCGAGACTCACTAGAATATCACCCGGCTGAAGTGTTATAGCTTTTAACTTTTCCACGAAGTGTGTGGAATCCTTAATGTACGAAGGCGTGTTACCCAGAAGCGGCTGAAGTAGTCTACCTAAGTATTTGGAAAGGGCATATGTAGGAGAACCAATCGTACTAACAATAGGTCTAAGAGGAACATCTTCCTTATGTATTTTAGGAAGACCATAGAGTCTCGGAGGAATAGCATCCCCTGGAAGGAGAGTCTTCGCTGCATCCGCTGGAATAGATGATTGCTTGATCAATTTGACGGTGACATTTGAGTAGCGAGTAGTAGGATCACGACTATTAATCCTATATACAGGATCTGATAACAAAGACGAGATCTTGGAATCATAATCAACCTTATCCAATACCACTGTCGCGTTACCCTTGTCACCATGGTGAAGCTGTTGCTATTGGAGCTAAAACTGATAAAGTTGTGGACTTAGAAGTACTATCATCAGTATGTAAGGGATGTGAACACTGGAATGGGAAGGGAACTACTATAGAATATGCTGAATTCATGGAAATACACTCAGAAGTATGTGGAAAAAATCACTCAGGTACAGCTGGCAGCATGGAGGTGGAGGGAATGAAACGAATATTCAGTCGGTCAGAAGAGAGGCGGGGGCTGAAATATGTCAACTACTTTGGGGATGGTGACACAAAAATCTACAGAGCAGTCAATGAAATGCAACCTTATGGGCCTCACATAAAGGTCAATAAAATAGAGTGTGTTGGCCATGTTCAAAAACGCATGGGGACTCGGCTTAGAAATCTAAATGCTAATTATTAAGGGGAAAAATTAGAAGATGGCAAACCGCTGTCAGGTAAAAATAGGCTCACTGATGCTGTTATTATCACCTTGACAGTGTACTATGGCAATGCCATTAGAAGTAATAGCACTTCAGCTTCAGAAATGAAAACAGCCATTAGGGCTATCTGGCATCACAAAGCCTCAACTGATGAAACACCTATGCATGATTTCTGTCCCAAAGGAGTTGATTCTTGGTGTAGTTACCAAAGGGCTGTCTCTGATGGCAAGGAGAAAGAATATCATCACAAGAATAACATACCTCTGGCAATAATGAAAGAATTTAGACCCATTTTTAAGATTTGTCTTCCAGTGATCATTTGAAGCGGTGTGTGGGTAGTCACACACAGAATAGTAACGAATCTCTGAATGCCAAAATATGGAAAATATGCCCTAAAACAGGATTCTGTGGCCAAAAAACTGTGTACATAGCAGCAAAGGATGCAGCCATCACATTCAATGTTGGGATGAACGGAAGACTGAAGGTTGTAAAAGAAATGGGACTGGACCCAGGAGCTTACTGCATTCAAGGAATGAATTAGAAGGATGTCAGACGAATTTAGTCAGCTGAGAAGAGGGCACTTGAATCCACAAAAGAAGCCAGGAGATGCAGAAAGAGGCTCCAATTGCAGGAAGAAGGAAAGAAACATGATATTGAAGGAGTGACTTATGGACCAGGACAGTTTGGAATGGTGAGGGGTCCGAAAGTTGAATTATTTTTATGCCAACATTTTTTAAGCTGTTTTCCTGAAAACTATAATTTTTAATACTGTTTTCACCATAATTCTGTCATTATTCCATAGATTATGATGATTTTTTCAAGATTTCCTCCCATAAGGCTGTACTACAATATGTACCTCATTCAGGTCATTAAGATTTATATTAATTTTTTATACTGTATTTTTTTTTCTTACAAAAAGAACTATTTTCAGCTGCTCTGAATAAAAATCAAACAAAAGTACTTAATATACAGTTTATGCTAGTGATTGAGGTACATTTTGAAGGAGCAGATGTAATACATTCCTTAAAAAAATAAAAGTAGAAAATTTCTCATAAACTTGGGATATATAAGGGAAACGATGATGCATGGTAAAAAATATGGCAAATTTTGAAAATTCTCTAAAACATTCTTATGATAAGAATTTTGACACTTTAAAAGTTGCTTTTGGTTGCCACAAGCTTGCCATTGATGTGATACACATTATCATATGTCAACAATATTTGTAGCATGTTCAACAATCGAAAGAATGTTGACATTTTTTCCCTCTCTTAAGCTGGACCTCCCCCCTTCAGTGCTAGAATTGGAGACGAGAATAACAAGGAACACGGACAACTTAGGTGTTCCCAAAGATCTTCAAGTTAATGTACTGTATTATGATTTACTTAACAATTATTTTATATTTTAAACCATCTTAGACAGCAGTGGCTATCATCCCTGATTACTGTGGTATAATGTAGGGGTAGGCTATTCATTTTGCGTTCAACGTAAGAATTAATGCTGCGTGGATGAAGTGGCGACAAACGACAGGTGTCATGTGCGATCGCCAGATGTAAGACCACCTAAAATCGAAGATTTACCGCACTGTCATTCGTCCCGTGGCGCTTTGTGCTACTGAACTTTGGCCGATCACCAAGGAAGCAAGAACGTCGGCTAAGTGTCATGGAGACCAAGATGCTTAGATGAACAGCTTGCATTACTAGGTTGAATCACATCCCCAATCTATACTAATATAATAAAGCTGAAGAGTTTGTGTGTTTGTGTGTTTGTGTGTTTAAACGCGCTAATATCTGGAACTACCAGTCGGATTCGAAAAATTCTTTTTGTACATGATAGCCAGATTCAAGAGGAATAGTTTAGGCTATGTAGCATTAGGTTAAACCTCTCAGGTAACCTTCAAGATTGATTTTTGTTCAGTAAGTCGGAAGAACAAGGACTCCCGAACAGCTCTATCCGCATGCGCTAGCGTTATGGTTAGTGATACGTACACCGTTTCACCGATCTGAATCAAAATTTGTATACTTACCCTTTGAAACCCTGCGAGTAACACTGTCTGGATGAAATTCCGGACAGACCACCCCATTCCCTGCATTTAGGCCCTTTGACACAAATCTACACCGTTTCACCTATCTTAACCAAAATTTGTATACTTACCCTTTGGAACTCTGCGAGTAACACTGTCTACATGAAATTTTGGACAGACCACTCCATTCCCTGCATTTAGGCCCTTTGACACAAATCTACACCGTTTCACATATGTGAACCAAAATTTGTATACTTACCCTTTGGAACTCTGCGAGTAACACTGTCTGCATGACATTTTGGACAGACCACTCCATTCCCTGCATTAAGGCCCTTTGGCACAAATCTACACCGTTTCACCGATCTGAACCAAAATGTGTATACTTACCCTTTGGAACCCTGCGAGTAACACTGTCTACATGAAATTTATGACAGAGCAGTCCATTCCCTGCATTTAGGCCCTTTGTCACAAATCTACACCTTTTCACCTATCTGAACCAAAATGTGTATACTTACCCATTGGAACAATGCGAGTAACACTGTTTTCATGAAATTTCGGACAGACCACTCCATTCCATGCATGTAGGCCCTTAGGCACAAATCTACACCGTTTCACCGATATGAACCACATTTTGTATACTTAGCCCACCTATCCTTAGGAACCCTGCGGGTGACACTGGCCACTTCAAATTTCGGTCAGACCACTCCATTCCCTGCATTTAGGCCCTCTATCACAATTCTACACCGTTTCTCTTAATTACACCAAACTTTACATACACTTTGAAACCCTGCTGGTAACAATGTCCACTTGATATTTTGGACAACGCTCTCCATTCCCTACATTTAGAATAACAGACAAAATGAACTTGAAAACCTCGTATTAATGCCCTAGAACCATTCATGTCCGTAGTAGTGTAACTGTAAGAGTATTTTAATAAGTCTATTGTTGACGGGCAATTCGGCCTGCATCACGTCATCCCTACCAGTGTTCTGGTGCAGAATTGCGAAAATAGTTGCATCTTGCGCTGTTTATGAATTGCAGTCACGGGAAGTAATTAGTGCAAAAATATTTCTTAGGCCCCTTAATACAGTTATCATCATGAAAATATTATATCTCTGTATAAGTGCAATAGTGTTGGTGCAGTACATTGAGGTTACCAGCTGCAATAAGCATCGGTGCTTTCAAATTTACCTTCATTTATTCCGAACCTTATCGTTGAGCGCTATGTGGCGATAAATGATACTATTGCTACCTCAGGAGCTCGGGACAGCCGAAGTTTCCCAAAGTGTTCTGATTATTTTCCTACGGCGCTATGCGACTAAAGACGACACACATTTCTAACTGCCAATGAGATATAGGCCCTAGACAGTATCTTTTATTTCACTTACTCCTCTTTCTAATCATTTTTTTAATTCGTTTGTAAATCACAACTGTCAGTGCTGTAGTAAGTAAATAGCTGCTTCCCTATTCATTATTAACATTAACGGGGAAATGACCTGAATGTTACGTCCATTATACTGTACTTCTTATCACGTCCACTACAACCACCACCACCACCACCACAAATAGTTATATTTTTAAAATATTATTTTAATGTTAGTTTAAGTAGCATGTGCCAGTTCTGAAGTAGTATTCATTATCATCCATAAAACAAATAAATTCACCGGGCGAAGCCGGGCAGTACTGCTAGTGAAAGAACGATTTGGTGTTGCGGCAATCAACAACAAAATGCGTGAGGGTCGTCTGTGATGGTTTGGGCATGTACTACGGTCAGGAGTGGACACCATTGCAAATCAGGGCTACACGCTAGAGGTCGCCGGGAAAAGACCAAAGGGGCGACCGAGACAACGTTGGGCCGATACATAACACGGGGATATGATAAGCGTCAACCCACATCCGGACATGGCCCATAACTAGGGACCGGATTTTTCGAAAAAGCATATGTGCATATGCAAATGCATATTTTAAGGGTTTATTGGATTTATTGCATATTCTGAACGTAACAGCATATTTTATCATAAACATTTGAAATCTCTACTTAGTATAAAACAAAGTCCCCGATTCTTGGATGTTACGGGTAAACTCGAGAACCACTGGATGGATTTTGATGCGGTTTTCACCATTCTGTAAAGGATATCTCGAGGATAATTTCTGTAGAAAAAAAATGATCAAAGGGCACCGAGCAGTAACGATTTCAGTGGAAAAGTCGAAAAAGACCTGGCGTCCGAGCGCTTTGTAAGCTTACGCTGGGCAAACCGTTAAAAATATCTAAATACTATGAGTGTAAGAATTGTTGAGCATGAAAAGTTCTACAAAAAAGTCCGCGAGAGCTTCTGTCTAACTTCAATACATCGCCCACTATAAGTGCTTTTACGTTTTAATTTCTTCCAACCATGTCCATTCAACTACTGAGGCGACAGTTTACGAGCTAGCTAAGGGCGAGTCTATCATCCCCGTTACAGCCTAGCTAGCGGGCGAACCTATTGCCCCAGATACAGCCAGCAGCAAACCGTTGAGTCGTGTTGAGTTAAGACTTCGGAGAAGGGTGGTTGTGTTTTTGAGTTCCCCTGGAAGTGCTACTCAGGTTTTCTTCATTTCGCCTGTGTAACACAGTCAAGTTAAGATTGGACGGAAGGGGGATTTGAGTTTCAGTCACCTCGCCATTCCCTGGAAGTGCAACTCTCATTTCGCCTGTGAACTTTTCATTCCGCAAAATTCACAGTCAATTTAAGATTCGGCGGAAGGGGGATTATATTATATTAAATTATACTGATTGGCTTATAATCTCTACTTAGTATAAAACAAAGTCCCAGATTCTTGGATGTCATTGGTAATCTCGAGAACCACTAAATGGATTTTGATGCGGTTTTCACCATTCAGTAAAAGATATCTCGAGTAAGGATTCTATAGTAAATAATTTATTTATGACCAAAGGAAGTCAAGCACTAACGATTTCAGTGAAAAGGTCGGAAAAAAAAACTGGCGTCCGTGCGCTTTTGAAGCTTACGCTGGGCAGACTGTTAAAAATATCTATATACTATGAGTGTAAGAATTGTTCAGCATTAAAAGTTCTACAAAATAAGTCCGGGAGAGCATATCTCTATCTTCAATACATCGCCTACTATAAGTGTTTTTACGTTTTCATTTCTTCCAACAATCTCCATTCAGTTACTGAGGCGACAGTTTACGAGCTAGCTAGGGCGAGTCTATCACCCCAGTTACAGTTTAGCTAGCGGACGAGCTTATTGCCCCAGATACAGCCAGCAGCAAACTGTCGAGTCGTGTTGAGTTAAAAACTTTAGAGAAGAGTGGTTGTGTTTGGAGTTTCCCTGGAAGTGCAACTCGGCTTTTCTTCATTTCGCCTGTGAACTTTTCGTTCCGCAAAATTCACGGTCAAGTTAAGATTGGACGGAAGGGGGATTTGTGTTTCATGCACCTCGCCATTCTTAAATTACTTCTGACAAGAATTTGTTGCACATGCATCTCCATGATAATATAATTAATAGTCCAGTCAGTGATTTTAACCCATCATGACGAGGCATTAAACGGATTGGTCGTTGTTCATTGACATAGGAAAAAAAGTGCTTATCACGTAATGCATTCATAACTGTTCCCGGGCGAAGCCTGGTCGGGTTGCCAGTTCAGTATAATTTAAAGCATCTTGAATAAAATTGGTTTTGCTTGCGTGTTGGACATCCCTTGTACGCAACTTTCTGAGCAACAGATAACGGGATAACAGTGTTTAACGCCTGGCATTTCAAGAAATAAATGGGGTGGAGCATTCCTTTCACCGTCTGGATAGTAACCCTTGTAAGACACTTTCTGAGCAACATACAACGAGATAACAGTATTTTACGCAAGCATGCTGCCTCAAAATGCCTAAAGAGAAGATCAGCAGAAAGTATTTATTAAATCAATGGGTGTCTAGTAACAGTGATTATTTAAGTAACGGCGTTGCCGTCTATTGTTAAATATGCTCGAAAGAAGTGAAATGTAAAAATAAATTTCAACTTGAACAACATGCAAAAACGACTGCACATTTTACGACAAAGGAGTGGAAGAAGAGTTAATAAGAATGGCTCATTGTTAAGTGCAATTTTTTTCTATTTTAGCCTACTTTCGATTTATGCAAAAAATGAAAGTAGACTTATGAGATCTAGACAGGGCCAAAAATTGTGTGTCTGTCTCTCTGTGTGTGTGTGAGTGTGTGTACTCTGAATGTCTGCCCCCCCCCTATCAATTCGAACACGGTGAAACCAAATTGAACGAAATTTGGTACAGAGGTAGAACTAGCAGAGGGCAACTCAGTGTAATGTTTTATATCGCCGCCATCTCGACGGAAACGTATTGGTGGCCACCCTAATGTTCAAAGCTTAAATCAAATTACGACTAACCTAATCATCCGATCTCTACCTAATTTATATAGCGAGCGTCTTTTGACTAAACTACAAGGTCATCAGCCCAATAATTTGAGGATGGCGGCCATGTTTGTGTGCAAATGGATTCCTCCTATCTAATCAAACATGGTGAATCCGAATTGAACGAAATTTGGTACAGAGGAAGCACTAGAAGAGGACACCTCAGTGTCATATCTTATATTGCCACCATCTTGACGAATACGTAATGGCGGCTACCCAAATGTTAAAAGCCTAAATCAAATTACGACCGACCTAATCATCATCTCTAGCACAGTTTGCAACATTATACCTTTCTGTATGAAAAATAGTTTGACCAAACTACAAGGTCATCAGTCCAATACCATGTGGATGACAACCATGTATGTGTGCAAATCGATTCCCCATATCAATTCAAACACGGTGAAACCGAATTGAACAAAATTTGGTACAGAGGTAGCACAAGCAAATGGCATCTCAGTGTCATGTTTTATATTGCCGCCATCTTGATGGAATCGTAATGGCGGCCACCCAAATGTTCAAAGCTTGAATCAAATTACGATTAACCTAATCATCCGATCTCTACCAAATTTTTCAACAACATAGCGAGCGTCTTTTGACTAAACTACATGGTCATCAGTCCAATAGTTTGCAGTTGGCGGCCATGTGTGCAAATCGATTTCCCCTATCAATTCAAACATGGTGAAACCGAATTGAACAAAATTTGGTACAGAGGTAGCACTACCAAAGGGCACCTCAGTGTCATGTTTTATATCGCCGTTATCTTGACGGAGACGTAATGGTGGCCACCCAAACGTAAAACGTTTAATTCAAATTACGACCAACCTAATTATCTGATCTCTACCAAATTTTGCAACAATATACCTCTTTGTGGGAAGCATCTTTTGACTGAACTACAAGGTCATTAGTCCAATAGTTTGCAGATAGCGGCCATGTATGTGTGTAACCGAATTGAATGAAATTTTTACAGAAGTAGCACTGTAACGTGTTTTTCGAGGGGATTTTACGCCACTGGCATAAGTCAGTAGGAAGCCATTCTATATTTATTTACGCGGCAAATTGTTCAGCCAAGAGAAGTTTTCATATAACTTATTATTATTATTATTAACTTATTATTATTATTAAGGTATTTCTTTGGAGCATTTTTTATAAAATTATAAGTAATCAGATAGGTTTTCTATGTTATAGAAAACACTATCAAGTAAATTTTATTACGAACAACATTATCGTAAGAAAATTATATGATTACGGAATTTTACGGAATTTTGTCAGTTAGGGTATTTTGAGAGAGATGAGTCACGGGGAATTCGGCTACAGGCTTAATCTTGTCGAGTAGCATGACGCAAGCTGGGTTGCTGCTTCATGAAAAGGCGAAATGGCCTGGACCGGTAATCGACATCATCGCCGCGCCGAGTGTAATGACCCGGAGGTGGGGAAGTATCGCGTGGTGGCTCAGCCAATCAGTGAAGAACGGCGAGGAGAAGACGGGGTCCAGAGAGGGGGTGCGACGAGTGCATATATGGTTTGCGCACCGTGGAGGTAAGGCGACTATCTTTGTAAAACTTAACCAGTGTGGTTGTACATGTGGTTGGATCCGATATTCGGACCATAAGTTATCATATCTACAAGTATCTCATCAACTAACGATGAAGATGACGACGACCAGGAGGCTGTGGGAAGCTCTCTACCACATCCAGTACGAGGGAAATGCTACGGCAATTTCCAGTGGTAAGCGCGAATGACTCAGAACTACGTAATCTCTCGTCTCTTTGTTTAATATTCAGTATTTCAGTAACTTCATAGCTAGGGAATAAGAGTAAAATCAGTAATTTATCCGACTCCGTTTTCACGTAATTTTCTAGCGGTAATATTCAAATCGCAACGCTCCAATTTAAATTAAAACTTATTATTATTATTATTATTTATTTTGAAATACTTGTTTTATATAATAAATTCATTTCTTTTAACCATGCAATCTTTGCTTTCAGTAGGTAGCATTAGATATAGACCAATTCCTTCTCCTGATACAATTGTTTGTTGGATTAATTATCAAATCATACCACGATCTGAGTGAAAAGATTCTTGAAGGTGTTCTACCAGAGCTAGGTGTTGTTAAATATAAATTTAGATTTCAACATAGCGTTGAGGTCTTGGCGCCCATTAAAACAACATATCTTAGTCAGAGTAAATATTTCAATGTGCAAGACAGAGTTAGTAAGAAACCATTACATTTGTCACGCAACAGTGAGGGCGATAGAAAACGTTTCTATTGTACGCTCAACGCGGGGCTAGTAGAAGCAGTTTCCCTTGGCATCCCAACGTGGAGAAACCGTAACACTTGACGCTCAACGTGGAGCAAAGTAATTCCGTTTCACTTTTCGCTACCAACGTGAGACCGAAAACCTAATAACATTTGTGGAAGGAGAAGGGTATATATTTCTGTGCCTGTATTTTGGGGGTTTTTCATTTATCGGTGTGTATCAGCATGGGTAGTGTTGAGGAAGAGATGAAGTTGCATAGTGGTCACCAGTTGGATAGTGAAGATACGAGCAGTATGGCTAGTCTTGGAAATGAAAGCAATACAGGGATGTCGGAGGTAAATCCCGATACTGAGGGGGGTAATCAAAACAGTCAAGCAGGGTTAGAGAGTTTGCTTCTTCAGTTTATGCAACAAAATAAAATAAGTACAGATGCTTTAAACGCTAGACTTGAACAAAATAGTAGGGAAAATAAAGAGAGTAATAGGGAATTGAGCGATAGTTTAAATGCTAAACTTGAACAAAATAATGCTAAACTTGAACAAAACAGTAGGGAAAATAGAGAGAGTACTGAAGCTTTAAATGCTAAACTAGAACAAAATAATGCTAAACTTGAACAGAACAGTAGGGAAATTAGTGATAAATTTGAGCTGATTAGAGGTGAGATCAGAGGGGTGATGGAAGAAAAGCTAAAGAGATTATTGCAGATGTAGACAGAAAATTAGGAAAAGTACAGGAGGAGTTAGAAATTAGAATCAGTACACAGGCTGAACATTTAAAAGAACTAGTGCAACTTGAAACACAGCAGGTCAAAAAGCAATTGGGGAGAGAAATTGATAAGATTCAGGTAGCAACTAAAGAGGTTAAAGAACAGCTGGGGGGAAGAATTGATAAAGTACATGCAGAAATAATCACTGAAGTTAATTCTTTAAGGGAGAGGAATAAGGAAAGCATTAATGAGATTAGTGAGAAACAAGCTAAATTAAGTGGTAAAGTTGAAGCATCGGAAGGGAGCATTAGGTTAACTGTAACTAATATCGAAAGAAACGCTGAGGAGAAAATTGCTGAATTAGAACAGAATTTGAAAGCTAGAATTAGGCAGGAAAATAGCCAGAACAGGGCAGTTTATGTGAATAGCACACACAGGGATATAGAGCTAGGCAAATTTAGTAATCGGCAGGGTTGTCCAATGGAGTTCATGAATACAATAGAAAATAAATTCGGGGAGAGGTTGGAAGATGGTAGTATTGAGTGGTGCCAGGTAGTTGAGATTTTAGAGCAAGCGTTTGTAGGGGAGACAAGAAACTGGTTTGCTGTCTACAGAGACAATTTCGAGAATATTTCAGATTTTAAAGTTAAATTTTGTGAGAAATTTTGGAATGAGGTAATTCAGTCTCAGCATCGTGAGGGAATTGTGTGTGGGAAATATAACCCGGGAGGAAACTACACTATGACCGAGTACTTTTTAGGACAGGTATTAACGTGCACATATCTGGATGGTTTGAAGGAGGAAAGTGATGTAGTCAGGCTATTACTAAGACATTTTCCATATAGAATCAAAGAAGCTGCCTGTAACTTATCCAAAATGTTAAATCTATTTCGCAAGTGGAAAATTTATTAAGTACATTCGATTCTCTGGGAAGAGGTGGTTACGAGGAGAATTTCGGTAGGAACCAGGGTAACCATAATAACAGGCCTAATGAGAATAGGAATCAGGAAGTTCAAGGGAACAGTGGCGAAGGGGCCAACATCCAAAATAGGGGGAACCAAAATAATAATAATAATAATAATAATCAGCAAAACCAGTACAGAGGAAATGGGTATGGTACGAACTACCAAGGTAGAAATAATGATTTCAGGGGAAATCAAGGCCGAAATAATGATTTTAGGGGTAACCAAGGGAGGTGTAATAATAATAATTATTATAACCAGAACAGGGGTCAAGGAGGGAATCAGCCCAATGGTAATAATGGACAGAGAGATACCGTTAACACAACCCAGAACAACCAGACCAGTGCAGTAGTGAGTAGTACTACACCAAGCGGTAGCAATGCTTTAAACACGAACCAGGCTGCGATGTAAGGTCAGAATCTCAGTCTATAACATGCCCTGTCCATACACTTATACAGGAACCCTATGACCTAAATGTAAGAAATGAATTATTACGTGAACTAAATGATGAAGGTATTATTCAGGAGGTGGTTAGTAAGAGCCCCATAGTTAAATTTAACGTGTCCGAGGCGTACACAAATGTTTTAATTGATAGTGGTTGTATGAAGAGTTGCATAAGTAGTGCATTTTATGATAAAATGAAAGGAACTGGAGAAAATTTTGAGGAGATGCCAATTAAAAGTACTTTTGTTATCACAGTTGTTGGGAAGAGGTCTAAAGTAATTTCTAAGCAAGTTTCAGTAGACATTAAAATTAATAATCATATAGAAAAGCAGATTTGTCTTGTAATTCCAAATTTAGTATTCAGTGTTATCTTGGGTTCAGAGTGGCTAAGTATAGTGTCTGGTAACTTATGTTATGATGTAGGGAGTTTGAAATTTAAATGGGGAGATTCTGAAGTAGAAGTAGCGTTCAATGACCATATTCAGAGAAGTAGTGTTGTAGGTGTGATTTGTACTTTAAATGAGATACCGCCAGCCGTAGAGTGGGGTTCTCCATGTTTTGTGGGCAGTGTGATTACGAACGGTAGTCTAGAGGACTCGTTACGTGATGCTGCATTTCAGGGAAATATAGAGGTGGAACAGTGTGTTCGGCTCTATGAGGTGTTATTGTGTAATAGGAGAGTTTTTGAGGATCACATTGGTATGGCCAATTGGTATACACATTCATTGAACGTTATTGATAGGTCAGTATTCACAGGACAGAGATATCCTGTACCTTTCGCTTATCAGAGTGCAGTTGAGGCACAAATTAACCAGATGCTTGAAGATGGGATTATTGAGCACTCTAACAGTCCATATGTTAATTCTTTGATAACGGTACCCAAGGCCGACGGCACAGTTCGTATTTGTTTAGACGCTCGTTTGGTTAACAGTAGAATTAGTTCAGATCAGCTGAAATCTATGTCAATAGAGGAATTAATGCAAACATTTGAGGGGAAGAAGTATTCCACTTGTGTAGATTTGAGTTCCAGTTTTTGGCAAGTGCCACTTATGTACGAAAATAGACCATTTACAGCTTTTAGTCATAAATATTACCTTTATCAATTTTGTAGAACACCTTATGGGTTAAAGAGTAGTTCAGCAGCTTTAATTAGGGCTTTAAACATCGCATTAGGGGATGACACAGGAGAGTTTGTAACCATTTACATTGATGATATGGTAATTAGTTCACGCAGTTTTGAGGAGCATCTACGTCATTTAGATATAGTTTTTCAGAAGTTAGATCAGGCAGGGTTCACTTTGAAGCTGTCTAAGTCGTCATTCTGTCAGTCAGAAGTGACATTTTTAGGTCATAGAGTGTCGAGTAGAGGTGTGACACCAGAGGAAAGTAGGGTTAGCATGTGTGGACAGTAGCAACAGGGCATCGTTACAGACACTGAGAAATATGCTAGTGGAGCAACGTGATGACGTTACGTTAAGGGAGCCACTGGCAAGGTTGGAAGCAGGTGACGCAGTAACATTTATAGTCTCCAAACGTATTGGCAAAACAGCATATGTGCTGGAGGATAGTAAGGGAAACAGATTATACGGGACGTATAATATACATAGTCTACGAAAGTATGTGTCATAAAGTAAGTGTGTTTAGCTGGCGAGGCAGCCTATCAAATGAGTAAGTGTGGTATTTGGTGCGAGGAAGTTCTGGTCTTCCAGGCAGGCGTATCAAAAGTCACACAGGGGGGTAGTATGTAAGTAATTGAGAGTTTTTAAGGTACAGGGAAATATGACGGGATTGTCGGATGCTCTTGAGCACTAAAATGTCTCGATACACCAAGGCCAGAATTTGGTAGCACTGGTGAATTCCCATTTGTCTCCTAGAGATGGGTGAGCGCTTGAACAGGGTATTTTTGCTTAAGGCGTCCATGAGACAAAATATGGGCCATCAGAAGGCGAGACAGTCCTTCCTGAAACTCATACATAAAAGCACACGTGATTTCTGTTTACGGCCTCGCCATGTAAGAATTGTAAGTGTGTAATTTAAGGTAATTAGTACAAAGGTATTATTTGAGTGAGGAGAACTGGTCTGAGTTAAGAATAGTATTAAGTAGAATATGGTCTACGGGAACTTAAGAAGACAGGGCGATTACGGCTCAGAAATATTTGGTGTTATATGTAATGCGCACTTATTTTTTTTTTCAGAAGTCAATATTAATTTCGTCTTATATAAAGAGAGATTAAGTATTATGGTCACGATGCGCTGCCACAATAGTGTGATCGTGTGCTCAGTGATAAGTGAGATTAAATTTCACCATAAGGAAGGGACCTCCAGTGAAATTAGGAAGTTCTGTGGTGATACATATATCAGAATACCCTGATGCGTGTGATGTGACATCATAAATACACAGTGCTTACACATTATTTATGTCTATTTTCCCAACATAGAGAAATTTGCGAGGCGGAAATATCTGTGGAACATTATTCTATATGAAAAACATTGGACTGGTTGCAAAGTGCAATCCATTGTGACAACAAACTTTGACGCAAAGTGCGTAAAGAAAAATTATGAGTGTATATATATGTAATTTAGGGTGATTTAATTTAGGTAATATGTATTTTGGATGGGGTTTTATTAACGTGTCTGGGATAATCGCATGATGGATCGTCGTCACGGTAAATCATCCGATGATACGAGGCGAATATGTAACGTGTCTTTCGAGGGGATTTTACGCCACTGGCATAAGTCAGTAGGAAGCCATTCTGTATTTATTTACGCGGCAAATTGTTCAGCCAAGAGAAGTTTTCATGTAACTTATTATTATTATTATTATTATTATTATTAACTTATTGTTATTATTAAGGTATTTCTTTGGAGCATTTTTTATAAAATTATAAGTAATCAGATAGGTTTTCTATGTTATAAAAAACACTATCAAGCAAATTTTATTACGAACGACATTATCGTAAGAAAATTATATGACTACGGAATTTTACGGAGTTTTGTCAGTTAGGGTATTTTGAGAGAGATGAGTCACGGGGAATTCGGCTACAGGCTTAATCTTGTCGAGTAGCATGACGCAAGCTGGGTTGCTGCTTCATGAAAAGGCGAAATGGCCTGGACCGGTAATCGACATCATCGCCGCGCCGAGTGTAATGACCCGGAGGTGGGGAAGTATCGCGTGGTGGCTCAGCCAATCAGTGAAGAACGGCGAGGAGAAGACGGGGTCCAGAGAGGGGGTGCGACGAGTGCATATATGGTTTGCGCGCCGTGGAGGCAAGGCGACTATCTTTGTAAAACTTAACCAGTGTGGTTGTACGTGTGGTTGGTTCCGATATTCGGACCATAAGTTATCATATCTACAAGTATCTCATCAACTAACGATGAAGATGACGACGACCAGGAGGCTGTGGGAAGCTCTCTACAACATTCAGTACGAGGGAAATGCTACGGCAATTTCCAGTGGTAAGCGCGAATGACTCAGAACTACGTAATCTCTCGTCTCTTTGTTTAATATTCAGTATTTCAGTAACTTCATAGCTTGGGAATAAGAGTAAAATCAGTAATTTATCAGACTCCGTTTTCACGTAATTTTCTAGCGGTAATATTCAAATCGCAACGCTCCAATTTAAATTCAAACTTATTATTATTATTATTAATTTTGCAATACTTGCTTTATATAATAAATTCATTTCTTTTAACCATGCAATCTTTGCTTTCAGTAGGTAGCATTAGATATAGACCAATTCCTTCTCCTGATACAATTGTTTGTTGGGTTAATGATCAAATCATACCACGATCTGAGTGAAAAGATTCTTGAAGGTGTTCTACCAGAGCTAGGTGTTGTTAAATATAAATTTAGATTTCTACATAGCGTTGAGGTCTTGGCGCCCATTCAAACAACATAGTAAATATTTCAAAGTGCAAATCAGAGCTAGTAAGAAACCATTACATTTGTCACGCAACAGTGAGGGCCAGTAAAACCGTTTCACTTGTACGCTCAACGTGGAGCAAAGTAAAAAACGTTTCAGCACTACAAAAGGGCACCTGATATTCATGTTTAATATCCGTATAGCCCGTTGTATTTCAACAAGCTACTACAACCAACATTCAATTATACTCCTTGAAAAGGACAAAGAGTTATAACAATACCCATGCATTTAGGAGAAAGTAGGCTGTATGTTCTTTACTGAAAATCTTGTTAATGCATATTTTCTACATTTTAGTGCATAATTGCTTGCAAATTTTAATCGTTTATAGTGCATAAATGTCCGGTCCCTACGGGCGAGTTAATTGGAGACAGCGGATTCACATAGCGGACCCTGCCACTAGGCGGGACAAACGCTAAAGAAAAATAAGTGGATGATGTTGAATTTTTTTGCTTCATCCGTTCCAGGTGATTCTATAGGCCTTGTGTCATTTTGAAATTCTCCTTTTGTTTGCCTAACGATTCAATCCTGATGGCTGAATAGCTTATTATCCCTCTCTATATTATTCTGCTAAGGTCCCATTCCAGTTTTGTACCGAAAATAAGGTCCCATTAACACCAACATACACATATGGGGTACCTACAGGTTCATCATAACCCAATGCGTAAGCGAAACGCCATCACTTACTCTTTAAATGCCTCACAATGAAATAAAATACCTTAAAACGTGTATATTTACAATGAAATAATGAAAGAATGACACACGGTAACCATGGTAACTGAATCTCATAGGTCCATCCATTTCAGTAAGACGCAATGCAATTCCAATTATTACATTACTGTGAAAGTTTCCAGACGGTTATAAGGTTATAACTGAGCCAAATTAAGCTGTACAATTCATCAATACATACAGTATAATGCACTTAAGGGGGTCAAGGGGCACTCTAGAATTTTTTCACGTAATTTTCACGTGTGAGTTTGGTACGAAAGGTCTTTTTCCTCCGACTATAAAGGGTCTCCGAAAACCACATTTAAAGGCCCTTAAATTAACAGTGTCTGTGATATTCCCAGAAAACTATATTCTCTCTGATATACCTATGAAGGAATGACAAACCCCTAACCACTGGACAAGTAGCTGAATTGATAAAGTCTGATCATTCATACCAAGGATAAATCAGTCATAGCATTCATGATTGAGATTTTGCTAAGTGTACTCTTTACAACTAGAATATTCGCGGGCGAAGCCACGACGGGTAATGCTAGCTACTATTATTATTAGACTACTATTTCACAATTAAATATATATAGGCTATATAAATATTTATTATGGCCTTTAGTGCCGGAAGTGTCCGAGGACATGTTCGGCTCGCCAGAATTTGTAGCTGCTTCTATAGGGACAAGTACCGTCGCGTGTGGCGAGTTGTCTGGGTAGGAAAGTGTGAATGTAAGGACGAGGAGTTGGAAGGTAGCGACTGTGGCCTATTGTTAGGGACCAACCCCGGCATTTGCCTGGAAGGAAGAGGGCAAACCACACAATACCATCTTCAAGGTTGCCGGCGGATGAATTCGAACCTCCTCGTCTCCCGGATGTGAGCGACTGCCTGCAGCCTAGCCGTAACGACCACGGCTAACTAAGCCGGTAATTCAATATTATTTACTACTAGCTGTAGTACCCGGCTTCGCCCGGTGGAATGCTGATAATGTTTTAAGGTCTCCTTAGAAATATAATGGACTTAAAATCTAAGTCATTTGCCCCCGAAGACAATGAGGGAGTAATATCTAGGTCATTTGCCCTTTTGATAAGGATGATAATAAAAACTACTGTTGAATTGACACGTCAAACTTACAAACTACCGTAATAGAAATACATATTTCAAAATTCACAGGCGAGGAAGACTTATTGTGTGTGGTGATTAATGGTGTAATGGGCGTAACATCTACTGTAGGTCATTTGCTCTTATGATGAGGATGATAAGGGAAACTACTACCGGTATTGAATTGACACTTCAACGTATAATGTACACAATGTACTGTAATAAAAATAACTATATGGCGGCTTCGGTGGCGTATTTGGTAGCATGCTGAGCTTCTATGCCCAAGATAGCGGGTTCAAACCCGGCCGAAGCCGTCGGATATTTTAAGAGCGTTAAAAATCCGTCAGTATGCCTTTCTTCGGAGGGGAAGTAAAGCCGGCGGTCCCATGTCAGATTTATGGCATGTTATTGAACCTTCCACTAATTACACCTGTGTGAAGCTAAATTGGATAGGTAAACAACGCTCATAGATGTCTACGTCCGTTGCCAAGAGCCGACTGCAGTGGCGTCTAGTAGCTAAGTTCCGAACTTGGCCTAGTAGTCGTTGACGGTGGCGCTTGGCGGCAAAAGTACGAACTATTTGAAGAATTCTACGTTGCAGTTTGTACTTAAATTAAAAAACAGATAACACACACTAATACAGTCATCACAATTAACACCGGTTATGAGACAGATTCTACACACACCCAAAGTACACGGGGCTACATGACCGCGTTGTCGCAGCCCCTAAACTTAAGAACCAACCAACCAAAAATAAATATTTTAAAAATCACAGTCGAGAAAGACTTTATGCGGCGGTGATTATTGGTATGATGCGCGTAACATCTAGGTCATTTGCACTTATGGTGATAATAATAAGGTAATGAAAAAATGACTACTAAACGAACATGGTGTTATTTTAAAACTAATATAGGTAATTCAGGTGTCTAGCTTCGATGTCTTCCAAAGTCTCAACCTTATTTTCTGGCTTAGGCCTGTACTGGATGCGTCTAGTGAAAGAGCGTACTGCTCGGCAAAGACAAAGAATATAGGTCCAAGCTGCACGAACCTGAGATGATCGCAGATGATGACGAAATATGATGACACACGTTCGGGGTTCCCCGTCCTATACAGATTGACCGGGAATCACTCACTGTTTCGCATCGGCCCTGTGCTGGCATCAGCATAGACAGCAGGAGATAACACGGCGGGCTCTGGAAAGTACCTCACGATGAATCAGCAAGCTATTCTCACAACTAACCCCCCCCCCCAGGGTCTCACAACTTTTGGGACGTGGGTTGGCAACCACGGAACCCCAGCTGAGTCTGGCATCGCTTCTACTTCCTGGTGCCGGGCTCATTTCAGTTCTCTTTCCTGTCGGCCTCCCTTGGTCAACTCTTGTTCTCTTCCGACCCAGACTGTATTAGGGTATCCGAGGGCTAGGGAGTCTTTCAATTTCCCGCCTTAATTGGCTTTGTCTCATCTTTCCTGATACCCTCATTCTTCGAGGGGTCTGCCTTCTTTTCCTTTTCATAATATCTCCTGTCTTCTGCTCAAGGCCCTCAAAGAGGCAGGGTGTGTGTAGACCCACCACTTCTGGTACACCCTCAAGGGCTCATGACTGGTGAGTTAGGAAGCTGGCAACACCGAGGAATTCCTGAGCTACATGCAGGGAATGGAGTGGTATGTCAGAAATGTCAAGTGGACAGTGTTACGCATCGGGTTCCAAAGGGTAAGTATACACACTTTGTTTTCGATCGGTGAACGATGTAGAGTTGTACCAAAGGGCCTTAATGCGGGAAATGGAGTGGTCTGTCCGAAATTTCGAGTGGACAGTGTTACTCGTCGAGTTCCAAACGGTAATTATGTAAAATCTGGTTGAGATCGGTGAAACGGTGTAGTTTTGTGCCAAGGGCCAAAATGCAGGGAATGGAGTGGCCTGTCCAAATTTTAAAGTGGACAGTGTTACTCATCGGGTTCCAAAGGGTAAGTATACACATTTTGTTTTCGATCGGTGAACGATGTAGATTTGTGCCAAAGGGCCTAAATGCGTGGAATGGAGTGGTCTGTCCGAAATTTCGAGTGGACAGTGTTACTCGTCGAGTTCCAAAGGGTAATTATGTAAAATCTGGTTGAGATCGGTGAAACGGTGTAGTTTTCTGCCAAAGGGCCAAAAAGCAGGGAATAGTGTGGTCTGTCCGAAATTTAAAGTGAACAGTGTTAGCCTACTTGTCGGGTTCTACGGGTAAGTATATAAAATTGGGGTCAGATCGGTGAAACGGTGTAGATTTGTGCCAAACAGCCTAAATGCATGGGATGGAGTGGCCTCGCCGCAATTTCAAGCAGACAGTGTTAGTCGCAGTGTTCCAAAGGGTAAATATACAAATTTTGGTTGAGATCGGTGAAACGGTGTAGATTTGGGACAAAGGGCCTAAATGCAGGGAATGGAGTGGTCTGTCCGCAATTTCAAGCAGACAGTGTTACTCGCTGGGTACCAAAGGGTAAGTTTACGAATATTGGTTCTGATCGGTGAAACGGTGTAGATTTGTGCCAAAGTGCCTAAATGCAGGGAATGGGGTGGTCTGTCCGAAATTTTAAGTGGACAGTGTTACTCGCAGGGTTCCAAAGGGTAAGTATACAAAGTTTGGTTCAGATCGGTGAAACGGTGTAGATTTGTGCCAAAGGGCCTAAATGCATGGGATGGAGTAGCCTCTCCGCAATTTCAAGCAGACAGTGTTAGTCGCAGTGTTCCAAAGGGTAAATATACAAATTTTGTTTGAGATCGGTGGCACGGTGTAGATTTGGGCCAAAGGGCCTAAATGCAGGGAATGGAGTGGTCTGTCCGCAATTTCAAGCAGACAGTGTTACTCGCAGGGTTCCAAAGGGTAAGTATACACATTTTGGTTCAGATCGGTGAAACGGTGTAGATTTGTGCAAAAAGGGCCTAAATGCAGGGAATGGCGTGGTCTGTCCGAAATTTTAAGTGGTCAGTGGTACTCGCAGGGTTCCAAAGGGTAAATATACAAATTTTGGTTGAGATCGGTGAAACGGTGTGGATTTGGACCAAAGGGCCTAAATGCAGGGAATGGGGTGGTCTGTCCGAAATTTCAAGTGAACAGTGTTACTCGCAGGGTTCCAAAGGTTAAATATACAACTTTTGGTTCAGATCGGTGAAACGGTGTAGATTTGTGCAAAAGGGCCTAAATGCAGGGCATGGGGTAGTCTGTCCGAAATTTAATGTTGACGGGGTTACCCGCAGGGTTCCAAAGGGTAAGTAGATCGGTGAAACGGTGTAGATTTGTATACATAACAGACAGACAGACAGACAGACAGACAGACAGACAGACAGACAGACAGACAGACAGACAGACAAACTTTGTGCTTTGTATATATAGATAGATTTCTTCAGTTCTATAACACTGTACTTAATATAGACCTACAAGGTGCGTATGGGTATTCCTACGCTTAATGATAAAACACTGTATACCTCCCAGGAGATACCTACACCTTTCACAGCAACAAAATAGTGAATTTTTATATTTATTTCTCTACAATGATAAACTCTTTGGATTTGTCACTTAACACAGTCTACATGCAATACAATATTAGGACACATAACAACTATATATTAACTATTTATAAAATTGCATCATCATGGATATATATGCACATTTGTCACATTTGGACATGTGCTGCGCGCAGAGGGCGACACAATGACAAAAGCAGCTTACACACTGGATGTGGCTGGAAAGAGGCCCAGAGGGCGACCAAGGCAACGGTGGGCCGATACACTGCACAATGATCTAAAGGCTGTCAATCTTCATCCAGACATGGCCCATGACCGAGGGAAATGGAGACTACGATCCCACATAGCGGACCCTGCCACAAGGTGGGACAAACGCTAAAGAAAAGAAGATGGATATATATGCACACAAAATGGCGACTGTATATTATACACAAAAATGGGGTTTCCCTAGTAACTCTGGCATATATTGTTACATATTAATTATTGTTCTTTAATGTGGTCCTAGATGCCATGGAAACAAATGTACTAGATTGATTGAAATATTTCAAGAAGAAATTCAGTACCATTTTGATTGTTTTTAAATAAAAGGTCTAAAAATCTCTAAAATTTGCATAGTAAATAATTTATTATTAATAAACTATCGTGGTTAGGGCAACCATTCTAGTACATATTGCTGATGACTATTGTAGAAATGTGACTAAAAAAATCACTGAAATATCTTTGTAAGTTCATGAGTTATTAGGAAAACGGAATGAAAAATATGAACTTACGGGAAATGAGCGATGAAAATTTTACATGGTAGCGATGTTCTAAAATTCCTCTGCCGCATAAACTGGTCCTTCCTCATTGGACTTTGGTGTTTTCCTCCAGTCGCAGTCTCTTCCTTCATTTAAAAGTAGTTTTCTTTGCTAATGCTAACGAAGAGAAGAGATAGGTTTGTAGGACACCCAGGAAAAGCAAAGTTCGTTATGGGAGGAAGGGTCGAGTATAAGAACTGTAGGGGTAAATGAAGGTTAGAATATGTAAAACAGATTGCCTCGGATGCAGGGTGTGGTAGCTATGTACAGATGAAACGATTAGCTCAGGCTGCATCAATCCAGTCAAAAGACTGAAGACTCAAACAAAAACAACTATTAGACCAAAATATTCCAGCTATATTTCGTGCGAATTTTATAATGCCAGTGCTATCAACATAATTCAGTAGGCTATATAAAGTGAATATTCTAAAAAGGTCAATTTTGAGGAATGGAGATTGCTAATTAAAATGGGCGTTGACAGGAAATTCAATTTTCACTGGTAGATGTCAGTCATATCGTACTTTTACTATAACTTCCGTTCTATTCGAGATAGTAAACCAATTCTCTCACTGAATGAAAGAGATAGTCTTGTTCTTTTAGAAATTGACATTTTTTGAAACATAAAGGTGTTGGTCCCCACTTAATATAGACATACAATGTACGTGTACGACCTGTTGAGAGGAGATTAAAATCGAGAAAGAGCTTCCTAACAACTACTCAACCATTACAAGGAACAGCAGCAACAGCTCGAGTTGCCGTGTGGAAGGAGAGGACCAGCAATCTGTCTGAATGGATGGAACCAAAGGAATCTCTACCTTCTGGTCACACAGAGAACTGGCTAATCTGGAAGTCCCTGAATAGACTGCGGGTGGAAGTTGCAAGATCCAGGGACAACTTATATATGTGGCATTTTCGGACCGAGACAGTCCTGTGTGATAGTGGCACAACCCAGACAACACAACACCTCTTTTCCTATCCATTGTGCCCGTACAGCTGCACGATGAATGACTTGACTGAAGCTAATTCAAGTGCTATCGAAGTGGCTAAATTCTGGGCCGAAACTGTTTGAAGTCGTCTGTTCAACTCATACTTGGTACTTCTGACACGAATAAATAAATACTAGCCATATGATAAAATACTGTATACCTCCCAAGGTTAGGAAACGCGGAAGACGTTGACTACCGTATAGTGGGAGCTGTATGGTTTACATTATTTAAACATTTATATGAGTAGAGAGAGGTTAATCTATCTTTCGATTCACGGCTCGACCAAGAAATGTAATTCTGGTCTGAGGACTGAAATGGGATTCATTCTGCCTCGTGAAGCAGAACTGAGAAGAGGTGGACTCGAATACCACATCAACCATCATGGCAGTGGTTTTCCGTGATTTTCCACGTCTACTCCTGGCAAATGCCGAGATGGTTCCTTACCTAATTCTGTACCAAGGTTGCCTCGTTCCCAATGCTCGCCAGATTTACAAATACACGCACTTCTACAGATCATCACAATTACACAGGTTGTCAGACAAATTCTATAAACACACACACCAGCAATGTCCAAGCCCCACAAATGAAATTACATCATCGAAAATGTTGACGTCGTTAATCGTTGTCATGTAGCTTCGTGTACTTGAACATGTGTTCAATTTCTTTGATGACCTGTGTTTCTGTTGTGACTGTAGTTGTGTGTGTAATTTAGGGTCTAGAATGGGGAAGGTGCCCCGAGACTTGAAAGAAGGTATTATCCCGGCATTTCCCTAGAAAAAGTGTGAAAAACCCTGAGAAAAACTACACTCAGGATAGCCCCTATCAGCACCGAGATTCAAACTTCCAATCACCAGACTTGTTGTAGCTCCCCATCACTGTCGTTGTGAGAGATTTAACACACACGGCTACGATGTAATTCTACTAGTGTTTTTTTTGATTGTTCATTCTCTCTGCATGCTCCACTACATAAGTAGTACAACATGCACTTACATTACATTTTATAAATGAACAAAATACATTACATTATAATAATTCAATTTCTAGATGATTTAATATCAAACAATATTATTCATCGTTTTTCCTTAGAGCTTGAAAATCCAGAGCATTAACAAATTTAGAAAATTCCTTCAAATACTTTTTTAATAGCACAGATTTCTGAATCGGCCAATTATCGTCTCTATTAACACTATTGAACAATAATTGCCTAATATTTTTCACTTCACTGCACACGAAAATTATATGATCTATAGTCTGAGGGCTGCTTTTACAGGAACACACGGGATTACGTATAATTTTAAGTCTGTGTAAGTACGAAGCAATATTTCCATGTCCAGTCAGTATTGTAGTCATATTAGGTGTTAAGGTGATTTTGGATTTTAATCTACCTGCAACTGTTGGAAATAATTCTTTTTAAGTGTGCCTTTTGAAGTTTGTTCCCATTTTTGCTGCCATTCATGAATTGATTCTTCTTTGAGATTTTTTGTTAAAGTTGAGATGGGTATTTTATCGAAACAAACCTCACTTAATTTTGTAGCCTCCTTTGCAATTTTATCAGCCAGTTCATTGCCTGCAACACCTGTATGTGCCTTAACCCATTCAAATTTTATTATCCATTTTTTTTCTTTTTAGAATAGCTGTAGTCCTTCTTATATTCTCAATTCGTTCTTTATGATTTCTGAAGTCCGCAATGGAGTCAATTGCTATTTTACTATCTGTGTAAATAATTACTTTCTTATCTTCATCATCCTCTGTCCTAGTAGTATCTAAGAACTCCAGAGATTTAAGCATAACTAATTGCTCCGCATGGTTATTCGAACAGTTGTCTTGCAGTCTATATTTCAATTGGTATACTAATTCATGCAATCTGAATATAGCTATGCTAGCTCCCACTCCTTCTTGACTTTTGCTTCCATCTGTGTAAATTTTCCATGGGATATATTCATTTAATGCTATTCATGGATCTTCATGCATTATTTAATGACGGAAAAATTGAACCCGAGGTACTAAATAGAACTAAGAAAACAGTATCAGCTTATTATAAGATGAATACCACAGTAGTAGGGAAGAAGGAGATAAGTCTTAAGACCAAAAAGCAGATCTATAATGCAATCATGGCACTGATTACGTTGTATGGTATGGAGAGTTTGACATTACAAGATAAACATCTACTGTAAGTAGGATTACTGCCACAGAAATGAAGTTTCTGAGGAGACCAGTAGGAAAGACAAGAAGAGATCGAGTTCGAAATGAGAGAATTAGAGAGGAATTAGGACAAAAAGCAACGGGTGAAGTGGTTGAGGAACGTCAGTTGAGATGGTACGGACATGTTATGAGAATGGAAGAAGAAAGAAAAGTAAAGCAAATACATGAAATGTGAGTTGAGGGAGGAGATAGACCCCGTATTACATGGGAGAATACGATTGAGAGATTGGGACAGAAAAGGGGCAAATGAAGAGAATGTGCAGAAATAGAGCGGAATGGCAGAAATGGCTCAAACGAGGCTACCCCGACACTTGAACGCATAAGGGAATCCAAGGAGAAGAAGAAGAAGAAGTATGTATTATTTACGATTGGAACGGGGTCTACTGAGCTTCGTGAGGCAAACCTGAGAAGAGGTGGGTTGGATTCCTACTTCAGCCATCTTGAGACGGGACGGTACCTAATTTTTGGCCATGGCCGCCCCCTTCCCAATCCTCACCTGCATTACTAATACACACACTATTACAGACACCACAATAACACACACCTAAAGACACGGGGCTAAATGCCACGATGTCTCAAAAACCCTTAATGAATTAACAACAATAACAGGACACAGAAAGCGTCACATTTTTACAGTCAAGTAAGAAACCTACTATGGAACAGCAACATACCCCTGAAAGCAAAATTAACCATGTTCAATACTTAGGCTACTTTGTACCAATTCTGGTGTATGGACTGGAGACATGTACTTTACTGTATAAAGACCTTAACAAAATCCAAGCAGTAGAAATGAAATTCATTAGAACCATGAATCAAAAGACCAGAAAAGACAAGATCAGAAACGAAACAATAGGAAAGAAGCTGGGATACAGGAAACTGTTGCAAATGTTATAGGGAAGCGTAGACTCCAGTAGTATGGACATACTGTATGATGCGAATGAATAACACTAGAACAGCAAGGGACTACTTCAATAGAGAACTGGAAGCGAAAAGACCGAGGGGAACCAGAAAACGATGGATCGAGACCGTGAAATCAGAAGTGGAGACAATAGGGCTGAAAGGGAAGAAGTTGTAGAACGAAAGTTATACAATGACAGAAAGCAGAGGCGAGCGCTTGTTTACCGCACCCGGGTAACTGGAGACGGAAAAAGACGATGATGATGATGATGATGATGAACAACGATATGGGAACTGTAGTAAGTCCGGAGATCGGAGGTTCGCATTCCGGAGCTGATAATGTTTATTCTGTCTGGTTTTTTTCCTAGTAATAACCGCAATGACACCTTATTTCAAGTCCCTGAGCACCTATCCCATTTCCAACCCTAATTACTACAGTTACACACTTGAATATAATCGCCACACAGAATCACAGGTTATCAGACAAATTGAAAACATCAAAACAACCTCTAGAGAAGCGAAGTCTACCTCCCAGCTCTCAGCGCAGATTTTAAATGTCCGTCAGAATCGTGCATTGAACTGGGGACCCTTTTAGACCATGACGGCGTGGCGCGGCGGCAGTAACAAGGTGAAACTAATTGCGGAATGCGATATGTTCGGTGCTGGGGTGCTCAAACGAGTGATTTACGAGTTGACCCGCGGACCACAACACTTGCCAAAGTGTCCCACTACTAGACCTACTGTGTGGGTCTCGGTTGTGCCGGCGGATTACTTACCATCAGATCACAGTCACTTTACTTCAGGGCTATGGCTATAACCTTTTTATTGACAACCATTTCGCTGTGATATTGAGGCAATGTGCGACTCATAAGAGGAAATCATAGTTACTTTCTGTTCCTTCAAAATTATAAAGCACCCCTTCTATGTTGTTACTCAAGGGATTTTTTATGGTTATTGTTTTTTAAGGGTCGGAACAACGAGGTCATCCACCCAATCACTGAAAGAATCCGGCTCTCCCATGATTCACTATCGAGTGGTGTAGCCGTACTTTAAATACCACACTACGTCAATTGAGAAGCTTGGACATATTGGCTATTTTGTCCCGTGTAGTCTACTTAGGTATGTGTAGAATTTGTCTGATAACCAAATTGTTATGGGTCTGTAGTTGTGCTCGTATTTGTAATTCAAGTGAAGAACTGGGAAGGAGACAGGCGTGGCCTGAACTAGGAACCATCCCGGCATTTGCCTGGAGTTGAAGTGGGAAACCACGGAAAAACCACTTTCAGAATGGCTGAGGTGGGATTCCATCCTACCTCTTCTCATTTCTGCCGCACGTGGACCGAGTGTACCTCGTTCCAGCCCTCAGACCAGAATTCAATTTCTTGCCAGTGGCGGCTGTTGGGTGATTATTGTTAGTGTGTGTGTGGGGGGGGGGGGGGGGGGGAGACGACTTGGTATCGGGGATGATGGGATACACTTGTGTGGTAAACCTAATCATTCGTCACCAATGCTCAAGTCCAGGCACTTCAGAGAACCTTGGAACTAAATGGATTATAAGCGATTTCAAAAACTTCATGGAACAAACAGCAACAGCTATACACGAGGACGGGAAAAGGGATGGTTTGCTTGGTTGCTCAGTTTAGGGGCTTGCGACAACGCGGTCATGTAGCCCCATGTACTTTGGGTGTGTAGAATCTGTCCGATAACCGGTGTTAATTGTGATGACTGTATTAGTGTGTGTTATCTGTTTTTAGCCTATTTTCATTTTATGAAAGAAAATAGGCTTATGAGATCACCTTTTGTCTGTGTGTCTGTGTGACCGCGTGTGTGTGTGATGGTGTGTGTGCGTGTCCCGCCCCCTAATAAATTCTAAACGCCTGGAGGGATTCCAATGAAACTCGGTAAGATCATAGCACCTTTCTGGCCGACCCCGACCGTGCCCTTCAAATTTTATTGTGCCTCACCAATCCAACATGGCGACTGTGCGAAATATTTTACCAGCATTCGGTATCTCCGAAACTATTACCAATATCACCCTGAAATTTTGTACGGTGATATAGGGAACTACTAGAAGTTCACCTATGAGACTTTCAAAAATCTGGTAACTACAAAACCAACATGGCGGCCAAGCAAAGTTGAGACTTTTAAATAGACTTTTCTCGCGATTTTAACCATCCAAACGTAATGAAGCATAGTACAGCACATGTTTATACATATTGTAATGCACTAGCGTCTAATTTAGTTTCAATTGTTTACATAACCTCAAAATGGCGGTTGTGCGAAATATTTCACTGGTATTCAATAACTCCGAAATTATTTGTGATATCACCCTGCAATTTTGTACGGTGATAAAGGGACCTGGTACGAGTTTATCTATGTAACTTTCAAAACCTGTTAAGTACAAAACGAACATGGCGGCCAAGCGAATTTGAAACATTTTAATAGACTTTTCTCGTGATTTAACTATCTGAGCGTGGTGAAATGTGGGTACAGTAAATGATTATACATATTGTAAGTGCACTGGCATCTAATTTAGTTCAATTGTTTATATAACCTCAAGATGGCGGCTGTGCAAAACTTTAAAATTATTATTTTTATTTCTTGTGCCGTAATCATGCGATAGAAGTGAAAGTTTGAATAATGAAGCTACGCAATAATTTTCCTTTAATGGTACATAACTCTATGGCCTATACATATAACACTCCAAAAATGGCGAGCATCCGAAATATTTTGACGGTTCGCAATATCTACGAATCTTTTACAGCAATCAAACTGATTTTTTTGTGTTCATAGAGAGTGTGAACATTAGTTCACCTATATGACTTTCAATAACCTGGTGAACACAATCCAACATGGCAGCGACGCGATGTATACATATTTAAATGGACGTTTCTCGCGATTTAACCATGCAAGTGCTGTGAAACTTAGCATGTTAAATGCTTATACAATAATGTTAATCCACTGGCATCTAATTTATATCAATTGTTTTCATAACCACAAGATGGCAGATGTGCGAAATTTTAATATCTCGTTTTTTACTTCTTGTGTCCTAATCATGCGATTGAAGTCTGAATACCACACATACACAATAATCTTCCTGTAATAGTACATAATTAAAAATCCAACCTGGCGACCATCTGAAATATTTAGACGGTTCTCAATATCTACGAATCTATCACAACAATCAAACTGAAATTAACATCAGTAAGATATATGAAAATAGGCTGTATAGTTCTTCACGGAACTACTTGTTTTAATTCAAGTAAGGACTGCAGACTTTGAATTTTTCAAATAGTTCCTACTTTTGCCTCCAAACGCCACCGTCAACAACTACTAGTTCAGAACTTAGCTATTAGATGCCACTGCAGTCGGCTCTTGGGAACGAACGTAGGAACCTAAGAGCGTTGTTTACATTCTTAACCTATATAATTTAGCTTCGCACAGGTGTAATTAGTGGAAGGTTCTTTAACATGTCATAAATCTATGACATGGGACAACCGGCTTTACATCCCCTCCGAAGGAAGGCATTCTGTGGGATTTTTAACGCTCTTACGGGGAAAGGGTCACATACAGACAATGGTATCGACTGTACACGGGATATATCAGATGTCCTCGTTATGCCCCTCTTCCATTGTTGTAATCATCGTCAACGACCAGCCGAGTTAACTATTGGGATAGGACTTACTTGGTCTAGCATCTCTGCCGTGCCCTCCACTATTGAAGGTCTGGGCTCGAGCCCGGCAACGACCACACGGCGAGCGTTCCTACCCAGTTAGCACGCTTCACTTTCTTAATACAGTTCATAATCTATATATACAATACGCTAAGGTGTATGCTTCACAAAATTCAAGCTCCTAAACCAGAGGGAGTTGGAAAGTGTGGTTTGTACCAAAATCTTCCAATCGACTCAATAGTTCTGTACAGGAAAAATCTTGCATTTCTTGAAAAGTCAACGGAAATATATTTATTTGTTTATAAAGTGCTTTTAAACAATAAACAAGACGTTAGCCTTTGGCAGAACTGTGTCGCGTACAGCCTGTATAGCAACTGGCACCGGAGTGAATAGTCTGTACACATGGGCCGTACCCAAACCATTATGGGAGAGTTCTCGCACGGTCCACTAGTACTACTACTACATTTCCTGAAATATTAAAAAATAAAACTATGAATTCTTCTCCATGTAAGAGTGAACAATATACAGTAAAACGCACAGCCGCTTAACTTACCGCTAACTTACGCTGGACAGAGAGGAAGCATGGAGAGATAAATTCTTATCTGACACAACTTACGACTGGAAATGGGTACTTTCGGTCTTACCTCAAGAAGATGGGGAAGGTAGGCTATATTGCCAACAATGTATCTATTGGTCTGAAGCTATAGATGATGCCTAACACACCTCAGGTATTTAGAAAGAGGGAATTAGTTGAAAAGGAAATTGGACAACAGATCTCCTCTTACAACATAGGCCTAGTGGAAATAATGCTTCAAGATGAGTCGCACTTGAACAATGTAGCTCATTACACTGAAGAAATTCTTCAAACGAAGGAAAAGGTTTAAACAGTCACGAATGCAAGTGTCGTAGTATATAGGAATCTCTGTTTCGCGGGCTTATAGGCCGTGTTCTAAGGACATTCTGTCATCCATGCTGAACGCAGTTTTCAGCGAAACGTCAGGACGACAAAATGTCCTTAGAACACGGCCTATAAGCCCGCGAAACAGAGATTCCTATTTCAACGACGGTCGTGAAAGTCTGAGTCGTAGCATTTCTCCTCTGTAAAAAGATATATACAGGGTGTCCCTTATTAACGTTTAAAACTCTCTATAGCGACGTAGATATCATTGAGACAAGTAGCCTAATTTGATATAGGACACTTAGGGTCGCAAGTGTCCGTAAATACCTTAAAAGTGAACCACAACTGTTAAACATAGTCTATGACATCATCAGGTGACGGCTACGCTCGAGCGGTCAGGCCTGTGCTCTTTTACGCACACCAAAGCAAACGTTGAATGTAATATTACTCTGGCTCTGAGTCTGCGTGTGCGACTAGGGCGCGTGGAGTTCGAGGTTCAAATCCGGGGCCTATCCATCAGCTTTCGTTCTTCTCTCTCTTCTCCTTTCAAGTGGAAGCAGATTGTTTGTTGACATTAAGACACGGAACCAGAGTGATATGATACTCAACGTTTGCTTTGGTGTGCGTAAGGGAGCACGGGCCTGACCGCTCGAGCTGAGCCGTCACCTGATGACGTCATATGTTTAAGAGTTGTGGTTCACTTTTAAGGTAGGCTATTTCCGGACACTTGTGACCCTAAGTGTTCTACAGTGTATCAATGTACTTGTCTCAATGCCATCCACGTCGCTATAGAGAGTTTTAAACGTTATTAAGAGACACCCTGTATATGTATATTCTTATTATCATGATCATCACTTGATATTCGTGTCTACTCCTCTCTTGTTCCATCTGGGATGCAACGAGCCTCTGAAGCACTGTGGCATGGAATAACTGGATACTTTCTTTTGATTTATACTCTGGTTAGATTATTCATGTTCACATGGAAAGAGATATGAGATTCCTCGCTGTGATTTCTGTAGAAATTAATTTTGCATATGTTCTTAATAATGTGTTTGTATAAGAGTATCGAGAAGTTGTAAATCATTTTTGAGGCCATAACGCCTACTAATGAATCATCTAAAAGTATATTCAGGTAGCTACCACAATCTATATTAATTTATGCCCCAAGAATAAAGATAAATGACTTGTATTCGACGTTAAATTACGGCAGATGAATGGGCTTGGCGAGCTATGTTCTCCTCTGGATCTTGTTTCATGATACAGTAGTCTGTACAACATTCACCTTCAATTAAAGGATTCCTTTCACGTCAAAAACCACTTGCCACGGGGGGGGGGGGGGGGGGGGGGAGGGTGAGTGGTTATCGTGTCGGATTACTAACCCCAAGCATGCAGGATCGCTCCTGGCCATGTTAAGTGATTTTTGAAAGGCGGCAAAAATCACGACACGCATGTCATACGTTGTTGGCATGTTAAAGAACCCATTTGAATTCAGTAGGCCGTGATCATAATGGAAAAATTAATCTCGGGATTTTCCGTCAACACAAAAAGTTCCTCCTTTCTCAACTAGAAAGCGCTATAGTGTCAAGGAGCTTAGATATCTAACCTCCTTGACTTTTATAGCGCGTCAAGGAAAAACAAAAAATTCGACATGCAAGCTGTCCTCTGGGTGTCAAATAACAAAGCTTGCACCCGGCACCCGAGGCCATACGATATTATTATTATTATTATTATTATTACCTCAAAAACCTTGTTGTTGCTGTTGTTGTATTAGTTGTAAGGGTTTTGTGAGATCGTGGTGATGTATCCTCGTGTACTTGGGTGTTTAAACACGGATGAAGCACTTGCTCACCCTTCTTATTGTTATTATTCATTTTTCATTCACCTTATTTGCAAATGGGGGTAATCACTGGAGGCAAATACTACATTTAGAGAAATTTCCCATCAATAATATCAAACAAACTTAATGTATACAAGTCGGAAACAAGTTTGAAACTATGGTTATTACATCGGGGAATTTAAACAATATTTTAGTCTTCTCTTAAACACATCAATATGAGTAGGGAAAGGCTCTAAGACGGTGGACGGTAATGAGTTCCAATTAACAATTCCACGATTAATGAAATAACTAGTGGACCCGTGCGAAAACTCTCGCATGTGTATAAACCACCCACCTGTTAAGCGGGCTTCTATAAATACGTTTTAAACAAATTGTTATTTATGAAATCAGAGAACAATTCATCACTGCTGCGGGTTACACAATGGTTGTGTGCGCCCCATGTGTACAGACTACCCTCCCGGCCCTAGTGCTATGCGGCTGTACGCGACACAGTTCTGCCAGGGGCTATCGTCTTGCTTATTTTTTTAAAAGCACTTTATAAACAAATAAATATATTTTCGTTGACATTTCAAGAAATGCAAGAAATTTCCTGTACTATTGAGACGATTTGGAAGAATTTGGTACAAACCACACCTTCTAACACCCTCTGGTTTGGGAGCTTGAGTTTTGTGAAACATGCACCTTAGCGTATTATATATATAGATGAAATGAAAATCCACAGCCTGCTTCCAGTCGACCGACCGGGTCAGAGAATGGAATGAATGAAGCCCCCATCTAGCGGAGAGGATATGAACTGGGCCAACTGCCGAAGCCTGTCGCACTCCTCTGGGGCAATGATTAAATGATTGACAGATGAAATGAAATGATAGTGGAGAGTGTTGCTGGAATGAAATTGTGACAGGGAAAACCGGAGTACCCAGAGAAAACCCTGTCTGCCTCCGCTTTGTCCAGCACAGATCTCACATGGAGTGACCGGGATTTGAACCACGGACCCAGTGCTGCTGCCTAAGCCACGGGGGCTTGCTATATATATATGACGCTGCGGTCGACCCTTAACTTTGTGTGGATGCTCTTCCCTGCTCAGCTAGGTGGTATTTCCCAGACGTTTGCTTAGTTGTTCCCATGTTGGCCAATTAGTGTAAGTGATAAACATAGCGCATAGTCTGTATTTCGTCCTTCTATCTTACAGAGATTCCCACCCTAGCCTATTTATCATTCGAGTAACACTACTTCTAGCATTAAAATCGTTGAGCTCGAACCTAGCAGCCTTTCTTTGTACCATCTCATTTATGAGCCCTACTTGAACCAGAGTAAAATATCCTGATTCTTTTGCTGTGGAACTAGTGCCTTTTAGTACCCTCATTACAAAATGAAATGATTTGTACGCTTTGGAGACGACACATCTCATATGGGTACTCAATTACAAATTATTGCTTACGTGGATGCCCGAAGTATTTGAAGGAGTCTTCTTCTACAAGTGTTTTCGAGCCGATAATATATTGAAAGTCGTGCCTTCGCCCTCTCCCCCATTTTCATGAGACTACATTTACTCGTATTTTTCTTCATTTTGTTGTCAACCGTCCACTTATGGACCAGGTTGAGGTTAGTTTGTAACCCAGCGTTGTATTGTGAGCTATAACGTCTTCGGTATTTTATACAACTATCAGCACACAATCATCAGTCACTTTAAAACCCATTCGGTAAGTCGTTAATAAGTGCCAGAAATAACAAGGGCCCAATCACACTATCCTGAGGGACACCTAATACGAGCTAACAACAAATACGAGTATAAAATAACTGAGGTGGGAATCGAACACCCCTCTTCTCAGCTCTGCACTACGAGTCTAAGTTTACTTCGTTCCAGCGCCCTGACAAGAATAAGATTTCTTGACAAATCCGGGATTCGTAAACGGATCTGCACGTTGACAGTCAAGATTGCTAGTCACTGCACCACGAAGTGGTCAATAAAAATAATACCTTTTCTGCTGAAGATAACAGAATAAAAGAAAAGTGGAGAAATCAGGAGCATAAGATAGGAAGAAGAAGACATGATGCACCGTGTCCTCCCATGAGTTCCGATTCCCACCAGTTCCAACAAATTCTTTAGCGGATTAGCTATCTGCCAATTACACTACCTGAGCGAGTCCCATCAGTTCCAAACACTACCCGAGCGAGTTCTAGCTTAGTTTTCTACAGCAAAATTGTATTAATTTGTTTGTTACTGAAACAAATACGGTCCATTGTTAGCGCCAGCCGGGAGGGCGTGCCCTTGGCTCCTCTAACAGAGGGAGTGGACGCCATGGACCGGTAGCTCCCATAAGCAACTTTCGCCTTGTCAGTATCTGTATCAGCATGTGCCTTCGTCAAAATAATCATATTTGAGTTATATTTACAAAGTTATTAAAATAGTATCAGCATGTCGTTTCGTCTTTGAACTGTTTTTTTAATCTTATTTACAAGTCACTTAGTAATCAGCAAGTCGCGTCGTCAAGCAGCACACTGCCTAGTGGTCTTTCTGATTTCCTGGCTAGTTTTATACATACCAGAAAGCCCAATTTCTTGCACTTTCCTCGATATACTTTGGCTTAAGGGGAAATAACAGCCTTGCACTTGGACGCTTGGAAATACTTCTTCTATCGCTTTGATAGCTCCAACCTCAAAATTCATGTCTACTATTATTAGCCGGTCAAACCTCAGAATTGACAGCTGGGTTTTCCAGATATATTCGGAACTAGTGGGACTCATTAGCATATTTACTCAGGCGTGAATACGCGTTTGGAATTCATGGGACGTTTTTCCTAAGAAATTTGTTTTCGGAACTCATGGGAATGGAACTTGTGGGACGGAACCAAGATGCACCCCTCCATTAACCAGAACTCTACTACAAACACCACAATAGCACAGGTTACCGGTATCAGACAAATTCTACATACACCTAAATATAGAGGGCTAAATGACCACGATGTTAAAGCCTCTCAGATGAAGCAACAACAACCACAACAACAACAACAACAACAACAACAAACACATGAACCAGGAAGTTCTTAATGTCAATTTATGCAAGAAATTGTTCATTGCTGACTTCTCGCTCTTTATTTGTCTTGCGTTTTTCTTTCTATAAAATTCTCCTTGTGGAGCAGTTCTTAGGATAGACTGAAAACACTTTGTAAAATAGTTCATAAAAATATGGCAAATAACAAGTAGTTCCGTGAAGAACTATAGGCCTATAGTTTATTGCCATAATAGGCTATCCTACTTATGTTAATTGCCTCTATCAATATACAAAATTTCAGTTCGATTTCTGCAATAGATTCGTAGATATTGAGAACCGTCTAAATATTTTGGCTGGTCGCCATGTTGTATTTTCATATATGTAGTGCTTAGAGTTATGTACTGTTACATGAGGATCATTGTGTAGGGGTATTATTTAAACTTCAATCGCATGATTAGGACACAAGAAATAAAAACTTAATTTTAAAATTTCGCACAGCCGCCATATTGAGGTTATATAATTAATTGAACTAAATTATATGCCAGTAAATTACAATGTGTATAACATTTGCTGTACCAGGTTTCACTGCGCTTGGATGGTTAAATCGTGAGAAAAGTCTATTTAAACGTTTCAACTTTGCTTGGCCGCCATGTTAGTTTTGAATTTAACATAGTTTTGAAAGCCCCACAGGTGAACTTCTAGAAGTTCCCTTTATCACCTTACAAACCTTCAGGATGATATCTGTTTCTGTTGCGGAGATATAGAATGCCAGTGAAATATTTCGCGCGACCGCCATGCTGGATTGATGAAACGTATTAAAAGATGAAAAACACGGTCGAGGTCGGACGAGGTAGCAGTATGCACTTACTGAGTGCCATTAAAGTCACTTTGGCCGTTTAGTATTTTTAGGGACACACACAGAAATACGCTCACACACACTGACAAAAGGCGATCTCATAAGCCTATTTTTAGCCTATTTTTATTTATGAAAAAAAAAAACTAGACTTATGAGATCACCTTTTGTCCGTGTGTCTGTGTGTGTGTGCGTCTGTGTGTGAGTCGTGTGTGTGTGTCCCACCTAATAAAATCTAAACGGCTGGAGCGACTTTAATGAAACTTGGTAAGTTCATAGCACTATTCCGGACGACCCCGACCGTGCCCTTCCAATTTTGTTACGTCTCACCAATCCAACATGGCGGCTGTGCGAAATATTTCACCAGCATTCAATATCTCCGAAACTATTACCGATATCACCCTGGAATTTTGTACGGTGATAAAGGGAACTACTCGAAGTTCACCTATGTAACTTTTGAAAAACCTGGTAACTACAAAACCAACATGGCGGCCATGGGAAGTTGCAACTTTTAAATAGACGTTTCTCGCGATTTAACCAACCAACCGCAATGAAACTTGGTGCAGTATATGTTTATACAAATTTTAATGCACCGACATCTAACTTCGTTCAATTGTTTACATAACCTTAGGATGGCGGCTGAGCGAAATATTTCACCGGCATTCTCTATCTCGGAAACTATTACCGGTATCACCCTGAAATTTAGTACGGAGATAAAGGGCACTACTGGAAGCTCATCTATGAGATTTTCAAACACCGGTTAACTAGAAAACGAACATGGCTGCCAAGCGAATTTGAAGATTTTAAATAGACTTTCTCGCGATTTAATGATCCAAACGCAATGAAACTTGGTACAACAAATGATTGTACACATTGTAATCCACTGGTAACTAATTTATTTCAATTGTTTCCATAACCACAAGATGGCAGCTGTGCGATTGAAGTTTGAATACTACACGTACACAATAATCCTCATGTAACAGTACATAACTCTAAGACCTATATATATATAAATCCAACATGGCGACCATCCGCAATATTTAGTCGGTTCTTAATATCTACGAATCTATTACAGCAATCAAACTGAAATTTTGTATGTTGATAGTGGCAATTAACATAAGTAGTATATATGAAAACAGGCTTTTGTTCTTCACGGAACTACTTGTTTATAAATGAAAATAGGCTATAAATGTTCATAAAAATATGGTAAACAACAATTGTCCTGGATTTTATTGTAAGTAGAAACTAAATTATTTTATTTTACTCTTTAGCCAAGAATGCAGTGTTCTAATGCAGGAAGTTTATCAGCTCTTTTCTTTTTTTAAATATACAGTTCTATGTTGCATGCCCACATTAAATGGCAGGCCAATTTCAGAAATTATGTGTGAAGAACATGCTGAGAAAGTGAGAGAGAAAATAAATTTGCAAAGCAAGGGAATTTATTTTATTGAGATAATAAGAAAAAGCAGTAATTTAAGTGTAGCAAGAAGAAAATTAAATCTACGGCTATTAACTTTGGCTCACTGTATCCTCTTATGACTAGTATTATCCTCCCAGCTCGGTTACATCCACGGACTCTGTGAGGGATCGCAAGGAAGGTGTCTTGGAGCTGAACACACTTTGTCAGCAGATAGAGCTGGGGATGGTGACAGGTTGATCGTCCAGGCAACCGAACTATATACTGTACACAACTGTTCTAAACGGGCACAATACCTTGCACTATTTTTCGACACAGTCGCCATCGACATTGGTTGCTTGGTTCGTTAGTTTAGGGGCTGCGACAACGCTGTTATTTAGCCCCGTGTACTTTGGGTGTGTGTAGAATATACTGATAACCAGTGTTAATTTTGATGACTGTATTAGTGTGTGTTATCTGTTTTTCATTCAAGTAAGGACTGCAGACGATAATTTTAAATAGATCCTACTTTGGCTACCAAATGCTACCGTCCACGACACCTAGCTGTGAACCTGGTACTACTGGATGCCATCGCAACCAGCGCCTGGTGACGAACGTTGGAACTTAGAATATTAATCAAACCAACCCTACAAATTATGCTTCACACAAGTTTAGTTAGTGAAGGCTCTTTTACATGCCATAAATCTATGACATGGGCCAGCCGGCTTTATTTCTCCTCCGAAGGAAAGCATACTGAGGGATTTTTAACGTTCTTAAAATATTCCGACGACTTCGGCTGGGTTTGAACCCGTGACCTTGGGCATAGAAACTCAGCATGCTACCAACTAGGCCACCGAAGCCACCCGCCATCAACTTTGAGACACCTGTTGTAGTGTCTATGAAGCTCAACTGAAGCCATTTTAACGTCCATCAGGAGGGTCTATAGCCTACTGTTGGCCTAGGCCTGTATGAAGATTGTATAATATTAAAATCTGGCCCCGTAGTGTTGGGGTAGTGCGCCTGCTTCTCATCTGGAGGCCCCGGGTTTGATTCCACGCTCCATAAGGGATTTTTGATACTAACGTGCCTCGTGAGGACAATTGAGTAGCTTTCTGACAGCGAGGTAGCCCCCTGGTCAGGAAGACAAAGATTAACGGCCGAGAGGACCCGACGCGCTTACCACGCGTCACCCCCATCATTGCTTATGATTTCTTCCGGCTCCATTCCATTACTTTTGTATTACTTTACTTGATTTTCATCACGAATTCCTTTCCAAACACGAAGTTCATGTCATACAAAAACTCATTCAAATCCTCCGGCGAATAGACTAAGATGGCAATCTTATCATAAATCACAGAGCTGAAATCATTTATTTTTAAACCTTTATTTCTACTATATTTCACTCTCTTTTCCTTCAATGCTTGTTCAAATTGTTCAGATTGAAAAGTATGGGTGACAAGTTACAGCCTTGCTTTAACATTGTGGGTTTTGAAGCCATTTTTCAGTGTTGCCTTAGTATACAAGAGTTTTGTGCTTTTCAGTCGGTCAACACGAATGAACCGAAAAGAGTTGGGTTATACCCTAATCCTGAAAAAAATTACATGAAATTAATAAATACACTAGTATGACCAGTTTCAATCGTCAAGCGATCATGAGCTCCATTACACTTAGGCTATAAAATCTATATTTGAAAGTACAGGTGAAAATATTTACAATATGTACAATTATTTAGTTGCAGTATTGGTAATGCAACTTGTCGGTGTACGCTAATGGTAGTATATATTGTGCCCGTTTAGACCTAAGTCTGGACGACCACATATGCATTTTCACAAAAATCAGTCAGCACGAGAATCAAAACATCCCAACATTATTTCAAAGTCATCCAACCTACAATATGGTTGATGCTCCATTATAACAACCTCATTCCTGCGACTTAAAATGCACAATCAGAATGGCATATTCAACAATTTCCACACACACAAAATTTCTTCTCAAATTATACATATTAATCAAACCTTTGTTTGTTACTCAAACTGGAAGATTCGTAAGCTAGTAATCTCCTAAATGAGTTTACAGTAATTTTACCATCAGTTAAAACATTAATTATTCCACGCCGTGTCTATTTCTAGCCAAACGTTCTATCACAAGACGTTGCTCAAAATGATATTATATTTATACAAACTCTAGTAAAACCCTAATTTATACATGCTATATACTTCTCGTATCATTACTTTCCGTGTCTTTCAAAAGATTTAACTGCATAATGCAAGTGTAAAATGTTCCCATAGGATTATTCTGTTAGTTGAATGTGGGCAAGCGTTAACAACTAGCCTTCGGTAAAACAAGTCTCCGATCTAGCAAACTGTTTTAAATATCAACTTTATAAATCATACTACATGAAATGATTATTAGAAATATAAATCATAATTAGTATTATTATCTCTTAAAAAATATTGGAAATGATTATTATTATTATTAAATCAGCACTATTATTATTATTATTATTATTCCACAAATGGAATTAATGTCGCTAAACTGGTCGGGAAAAATCATCCTCGATTTCTTAAATATGGATAAAAATCCATTCCTCAGCTTAAATTTATTATTAAATTTACAGTTACGACGGCTGATGACCGCGATTAGAAAAAATAATTTCAAAATCAAATAAATGCTCGTTTTGCTCGTCCATTAATTCAAATAATTGACTTCTCATGTCTGAGTGTAAAAACTACTCAGATCGAGGCTTCCACATTCCTTGCAAAAATATTTGCAACAGCAAAATATCGAAGAAAAAATGTGTTGGCAAGACTGTATACAAATGAGAAATTACAGCTATCTACGCATAAGAATAATGCAAAATGTAGCTTACATTCTTGTAGATCTTGATGTGGATAATCTGGTCTGAACCAGATTATTTCAGTCTTCTGTCCCCATTTGGACACGTACGTATAAGCTCGTATCGGCCTCCATTATATACCCGCAAAATGTGTAACCAGACATAGCGCTATTCATACTCGTAGCCTGAATATCTTGATGAAAACTGTCTATAATATTAGCTGCTTCAACAGCTGAAGTAATCTTCTTAATAGGGGTAAGGTCAAAATGATGCATGATGCAAAATTGCCAGTAATAACTTGACCCAACTGTGATGCATGCAGTACTATCAATACTCTGACAATCTTATTCAGCACTGGTCCAAGTTCTGATGTTCAATTCCCTGGGCAGAGTTTCTCACTCTCCAGACAATGCTAAGCATGCTGGTTTCTCGATGTCGGCTAAATGAACTGGACGTGCAAGACTGGTATGTGAACAGTACTGACTTATCTTGGTTGGTCACAATGTTATCAAGACAAAAGCTTGTTCTGGCCATTGGATGAAAATAATCCAAGTTTAAATCTTAGTGGACAGTGGAAAGAAAAATATAGACTAAGTCTGGGTATGTCCGTGTAGCAGTAATAGTTACCAATGTTCTGCCACAAATTCTATCACCTCAGTGATAACTTACGATGAATTTCACTAAAACTTCCAACACTTTTCGAAGTACAGTAACCATGTACTGTCGTAGAATTTCACTAAGTCCCAGCAACTGCGTGCTAGTAAAAAAAGGTAGAGTATTGCAACCATGTACACGAAGAGAATTCTGAAGTATAACGATGTTCGGAGCGACGTGATATGTCTAGCGACAGGGCGCTTACGAAGAAGTGACATCCATAGCGACGGAGCACCTATGGAGATGTGAACATATTTCAGGTTTTTTTTCGGGGGTGCCCCAAAAAGAGTACCCGCGCCCCGCGCGTGACACCCGACCTTACTACTGGTGCCTCCGACATGCTGTTAGTCTACGATAGTAGAAGAGAAAGCATAGGGGATTGGATAAAAGGAATGTCTTTTAGGACTTAGTGCCTGTCCCATCGCGGTCGCAATCTACCAGGCATAATTAATAGATATTAACATGGATATATATTATATATGAGCACATATAAATATGTACTCATATATAAGGGTAAGATTGTAGGGCGAGGGAAAACCGCATAGGCAGAAAGGAAAGATTGCCTACACGTAAAACCTGGCGGCTTGTAAAACATCTCATATCTCAGCTTCCGCTCGATCAATTTTCTTGAAATATAGCACGTTCTTCTTCCCTTGTCCGTGCCAGTAATTTGGTGATAGTCTCATGTTTATACTCCACAGGAAAATATTTAATACAAATATAGCCCCGACTCTGATAACCTTGCTACGTCACTTAGCGATCTCTTGGCTGCATAAAGCTTCTAAATGCTTCTTAGAAGGATTGGCGCGAGCTATTCAAAACCTCAGCTCTGGACTTAGCATTTGGGCCTGTGCTCTCAAATCTGGGCAACTGGATTTGGGCACAATATGATGTTGTGTGAAATGCTAAAATGGTGATAGAAATCCGGAGTTTGTCTGTTCGGAGTGACTATATGGTTGTAAAAAGTCAACTACGGTTGTACTGTATTAGTATAGGCTACTACTTATCTGGATGGATGTCTTCCTCGCATTTCACCCAACAACAAAAATACTACAATTAGCATACACCGACAAGTTGCTTTACTAATACTGCAACTAAATAATTGTACATATTGTAAATACTTTCACCAGTACTTTCAAACATAGATTTTATAGCCTAAGTGTAATGGATCTGATGATGATCGCTTTACGATCGAAACTGGTCATCCTAGTGTATTTATTAATTTCATGTAATTTTTTTCAGGATTAGGACATAACCCAACTCTTTTGGGTACATTCGTGTTGACCGACTGGAAAGCACCAAACTTTTGTTTGCCTTGATTTAACTTACACATTTACGAATACCACCCTACTCAAATAACTACAGTCTTGTTTCTGTATGGATTGGAGATCACCCTTCCATCCCTGTACTTTATTCCAACCTTTTCAAAACGTAAAACAATTTACTCCAAATAACGTTAACAAAAGCTTTTTCAAACTTAGGGATGTTTAATATATTGATATTCAGGGAGTAGGGTCTAGTATAGATCGCGATACTTTACAGTACGAAATTTCCTGAGACACAAAATGGCGGCATCCATGACATAATGGACGATTCTAAGGGTTTAAACGATTTATACGTGTTAAATTCTATATGCTAATAAGACTTTACATACAAACGCAAACCTAACAGAAATCCCGAAAAGATCAAGTTTAAACCATCCGAGAGAGAATCATATAAACTTAAATATTTCAGGAGCTGTAGAAAAAGCAGACGTCCTCGTCTTCACAGACGGATCGAAAATGCAAAACCATGTCGGAGCAGGAATGATAGTCGAGAAAAACTCAAAAGAAATCTGCATTGGAATAAGAATGTTAGATATTAATTGCTCAGTTTTCTAAGCGGAATTAAGGGGCATCATCATGCCAGATGAATGGATTGAACTACAGAATAATTGTACTTCAAATTATGCTATTCTTGTGGACTCAAGAGCTGCAATCTTTGCTGTAGCCAACAAGAAAACTACCCATCCTCTCGGCACTCAAATTAAAGACAAAATTATTGCCCTCAACAAGTTGAACTAGATTAATTTTCAATGGATTAAAGGACACACAGGACTCTGGGGGAATGAGAGAGCTGACTATCTCGCCAGGATTGCTGCGACCAGAGAACTGCAATAGATTATAAATCACCACCCCTAAACCAGGCAAAAAAAGTATTAACTGAGCATTATACAAAAATCTGGAACTCCATATATACCAATTCAGAAGACTCCTTACATACAAAATTATTCTTTCCTAATATACCACACAGACTTTCCCCGTCTCTCTGGCCCAACTTCATAACGACTCAGTTTATTATAATCATGGTTGCTTCAAATCCTATCTTCATAAAATAAACATTATTGATTCACCAATTTGCAGCTGCCAGGAAAAATCTCAACAGACGGCTCGTCACCTGTTGACCGAATGCACCACGTACTCGGGAGAACGACCAACTGTACTACGATCATTACTACTGCATACCATTATGAAACACCACTGGGATACTGTCGAAATAACAGAATTTATATTTAAAAAAAAACTTTACTCGCTCCAATAATTCTCAATAATGTTTGTATTTAAAACTGAAACTATCCCATGATATACCTGTAGGTGAAACACTGGTTGTAACTATATTGAATGAATAAATAAAAAATAAAAACGTAACCTGGGGCTTACGCCCCTGACCCTCTTGCCTTTAGTACAAGGAGTAAATTTCGCCTAGCCTAGTAGCGACAAATGGTTTCGTTTCACCATGGCTTTAGAAGAGTACAGTGCAACTTTTCAATTATATTTAACAACTAAAAGTAATTTATGAACATTCGTAACTCACTATCGAACCCCGTACTTGAACATATGTGACTATCGAAATGTAACGATGCACTGTTTGAAGCCTCAAACAGCTGAGCAATGTGGCAGCAATTGAAGCCATAACATCATCAAACAATCGGCCTTCGATGTCATCCGTGACGTCATGGACTACACTAAAAATTTCCCCTAGACATGCACATATCGCGGTATATACTTGAACCGGTATTCATTCATGTGAGACTGTTTCGCCCCTCATCGTCCAGTCTAGTCTGCAAGCCGATGCCACAAACAGCAGCCATGTGGCTGAGCAGTGGTCGCTTGGTAGTCTTAGACCGTTCATGGGCTGTGGTGCCATGGAGTTTGGGGTTTCAAAACAGTAAGAAAAAGTGAAAATTCCCGAAAATGGGACTCATGCCCTTTCATATGAAATCAATTCATGCCTCCTCTCTTTGGGTAGGTTGGTTGGTTCCGTAGTTTAGGGGATGCAACGCGGGCATGTCGCCCCGTGTACTTTGGGTGTGTGTAGAATCTGTCTGATAACCGGTATTAATTGTGATGACCGTATTAGTGTGTGCTATCTGTTTTCAATTCAAGTAAGGACTGCAGACGATAATTTTCAAGTAGTTCCTACTTTCTCCACCAAATGCTACCGTCCACGACACCTAGCTGTGAAAATGGCTACTACTAGATGCCACCGCAACCAGCACCCGGTGACGAACGTTGGACCTTAAGAGCATTAATCAAACCTAACCTACAAATTTTGTCTTCACCCAAGTGTAGTTAGTGGACGGTTCTTTTCATGCCATAAATCTATAACATGGGACCACCGGCTTTACTTCCCCTCCGAAGGTAGGCATATTGAGGGATTTTTAACGCTCTTAATAAGTCCGACGACTTCGGCTGGGGTTGAGCCCGCGACCTTGGGCATTGCAGCTCAGCATGCTACCAATTAAGCCACCGAAGCCGCCTCTCTTGGGGTATGTCCGTATAATACAGTGCGTCAGGGAATGTTCTCCGCAGTGCCTAGGCACTGCTACGTTAGTTGAGACCCGGAGTAAAGTTGGCAGCGCGGTGTCAGACCTTTCGCTCACTCGCCGAGCTTGTCTTCTCCAAGGTCGACAGGATATCAGAACACACGTGTGAGCTGTGCTGTGCTGTGCTGCCAACTAAACTCCGTCTCTCACCTAACTTAGCAGTGCCTAGGCACTGCGGAGAACATTCCCTGACACCCTATATAATCGTGTGTTAAAGGACTTGCGATGTCCCGAATGTCCACTACCTGACAGTAGAGACAAGAAGTGACTTAACCGGCAGTCATGTGGTTAAGTGCTTTTAATGAGGAATGAGTTGTAGGTCATTTAATTCCCTCTTCGACGTGTGTTGCTAAAGAGAATCCTTAATGAGTAATTTGTAAACTACAGTACATATAACGATTATCGATTCTTCAATTATATAACCATCATTTCCTTCTGGAAATTAAGTACCTCAACTACATTACCTAGTTACTTGCAATGAGGTAATCATTCAGTTATAATAGTCGATAATCAACTTATTCAATATTCATGAGTTCTTGCTTGTAGTTCATGATGAATACCAACCTGCATATTTGATCTCCCCACTCTTTCATCCTTGAATAGGATAACTTCGTAACAGGTATTCGTAACAGTTTAAATATAGATACGTATATTAGAAAGTGAAGAAGAAGTTAAACTTGGATGCTTTGTGCAGTGGAAAGGAGGAGAACAGATGTGAAATGTGGTGTTACAGGAGATTGATGAAATTAAATGGATAGGTAGAATAGGCCTACTACATGTATGCCGGCGGTCCCATGTCATAGATTTATGGCATGAAATAGAACCTCCACTAACTACACCTGTGGAAGCTAAAATTTGTAGGTTAGTGTGATAACGCAATATTAGTTCCAACGTTCGCCGCCAAGTGCTGACTGCGATGGCATTTAGTAGCCACGTCCTCAGCTAGGTGTCGTGGGTGGTAGCATTTGGTAGCAAAAGTAGGAACTACTTGAAAAAAATAATCGTCTGCAGTCCTTCTACCTGAATCACAGGTAACACACACTAATACAGCCATCACAATTTACACCGGTTATCAGACAAATTCTACACACACCCAAAGTACTCGGGGCTACATGACTGCGTTGTCGCAGCCCCTAAACTGAGGAACCAAGAGTAACAAATGAAGAAGCATTAAGACGAGTGAGGGAAGATGATGTTGATAATTGTTCTTTTAAGGGGCCTCACGTCTGGGTTATCGGCCCTTAATGGTTTGGGAGATCGTGAAGATGATATGAAAAGTAAACCATAACTAAAACTAACTACTAACTTATATACTAGAAGAAGAAATGGAAAACAAATGGAGAATAGGGCAAATAAAGGACAGGAGGAAAAGAAATGCCCTCAACCCTCGAAGAATGCGGATTGAGGGACTTGGAAGAAAGAAGAACCATAAAAGGCAGATAGGAAAGTGAAAGAGGAGAGGGTCCGCCCCACAGGAAATGGATAAAAGGGGGGAAACCGGACCCAGCTCAGGAATCTCTCGGGGTCGCCAACTCCCAAACTCACCAGCCTTGAGCCCCTGAGGGTGTAGCAATATCTAGGGTGCACCAGAAGTGGTAGGGCTACATACAGCCTGCCTCCTTGAGGGCCTTGAGCAGAAAGCAGGAGTTAACAGGAAAAGAAATAGAAGGCTGACCCCTCGCAGAAGGAGGCTATCAGAAAATATGAGACAAGGGCCAATTAAGGCGGGAAAGGAAGAGACTCCCTAGGCCTCGGATACCCTAATACCGTCGGGGTCGGAAGAGAACAAGAGTTGACCATGTGAGGTCGACAGGAAAGAAGACGGAGAGGAGCCCGGCACAAGTAAGTGGAAGCAATGCCGGACTCATCTGGGGCCCCGTGGTTGCCAACCCACGTCCCACTAGATGTGAGCACCTGGGGGGAAACACAAATTAGAGTAGGCCTATACACATTTAGAATGAAATTTAGAATTTAGTGGTGGACACTTAGTTATGAAAAGATCGAAAATTAATTAAACAAAAAATAAATAAAACTAATAATTATAATAATGAAGCCTCCGTGGCTTAGGCGGCAGCACGCCGGCCTCTCACCACTGGGTCCGTGGTTCAAATCCCGGTCACTCCATGTGAGATCTGTGCTGGACAAAACGGAGGCAGACAGGTTTTTCTCCGGGTACTCCGGTTTTCCCTGTCAACATTTCATTCCAGCAACACTCTCCACTATCATTTCATTTAATCTGTAATTCATTTAATCATTGCCCCAGAGTAGTGCGTCAGGCCTCGGCAGCCGGCACAGTTCATATCCTCGCCGATAGACGGGGGCTTCATTCATTCCATTCCTGACCCGGTCGGAGACTGGAAGCAGGCTGTGGATTTTCATTTCAATTATAATAATAAACTTTTGTAGACTTCCAAAAATCTTACGATTCCATCGACAGAGAGTCGTTGCTCAATCTTTTGGAAGAGTTTGGCCTGGACAGGAAAACCCTAGCCCTCATAAAGGAGACGCTCACGAATACGTCCTCTAAAGTTAGATTCTTGGGCGAACTGTCTGAACCCATTGAGATCAGAACAGGGGTCCGGCAGGGGGATGGTCTCTCCCCCCTGTTGTTCAACTGTGCACTTGAAAAAATTATGAGAGAAAGGAATGCGAAAACATGAGGGGGAATACGTCTAGGAACAAAAAACAAAGGAATCTCGATTAAGTGTTTGGCCTTTGCTGACGACTTGGCGCTGCTCACAGAAACATGGGAGGAAACCAAAGAACAAATCACAGAATTACAAGAGATGGCGGGGAAAGTAAGACTTTAGATTTCCTTTGAAAAAAAAACGAAAATTATGTCAAATAGTTCGGATGTGCCCAAGAGAGTTACAGTAGGGACTAATAACATCGAGGGGGTTAATAGTTTCAAATACTTAGGAGAATGGATCGACTGGAATTACCTTGAAGGAAAAACAATGGAGGCGAGAGGATCAAAATGGAACTAGCCTTCCAGAAAACCAAAAATACATACAATTAGAAAACCCTCTCCTGGAACACTAAAATCAGGCATTATAACCCCGTAATTAAGCCAGAGGCACTCTTTGCAGCAGAAACAATAGTCTTGAGGAGATAAAGGCAAATGGGAAAATGGGAATCAAAGAGAGAAAAATAACAAACAAGTTTTCTATAGGAACGACAACCTGTATGTGAATTCGGAGAGACTTTCAGATACCATACGGAAAATGAGGATTTATTTCTATGGACACATCTACCGGATGAATCCTGCCCGATTAACCAAGAAAACCTTTGACTTCTTTTCCAAAAAGAAGATCAAACATAATTGGTTTACGAAAGTGGAAAAGGACCTGCGAGAGCTTCAGATTACTGAAATCATATTGATGAATGGTACAGCCAAAACCGTGACCAAAGACAACACCAAGAAGTTCCAAGCCAGAGCCGTCTCCAGAAAACCGATGCAGATATTACAAGAGGAGATCAGAGAGAATGAAGAAGTATTGGGAGAAAAGGAGAGCACAAGCATCTAAGAAGTGATTGATCTGACGTACCCCAAAGTGGGTGATTCGAGAAGAAGAAGAAGAAGAAGAAGAAGAAGAAGAAGAAGAAGAAGAAACAAAAATTACGAAAAAAAAGAAGAGAATTCAAAAAAGAACAAGTATTTTAGTCAATGTACACTGGAAAATGTTATATAATAATAATATCGTATGGCCTCGGATGTCGGGTGCAAGATTTGTTATTTGACACCCAATGGGTAGCTTGCATGTCGAATTTCGTCGTTCCTTGAAGCACTATGAAAGTCAAGGAGTTTAGATATCTAAGCTCCTTGAACACTATAGCGCTTTCTAGTTGAGAAATGAGGAACTTTGTGTTGGCGGAAACTCCCGAGATTAATTTTGTCATTATGAACACGGCCTACTGAATTCAAATGGGTTCTTTGACATGCCAACATCGTATGAAATGGTGTCGTAATTTTTGCCGCCTTTCAAAAATCATCTACTGCGGCCAGGAGCGAACCGGCAAGCTTAGGGTTAGTAGACCGACAAGTTGACCACTCGCCCACCGTGGCTAGAGGAACATGTTATGAAAAGCCTTATCAAACCTAGGGGTAGTCACTGCTACAACCTGTTTTCCAATATAGCATGGCCTACTGACATAGCACCGATTAGTACGAATAATGAAGATGGTGATCAGATACATCTCCTCAGTGATATAGAGTAGCTAGCACCCCTACCTTTACTCCTGGTGTAGTGGATAGTCCGGTTTGAGGATTGGAACAGGGTACAGTGATCCTCGTGAGCCAAAACTGGACTAGCCGCAATACCAGGAGGAAATGTAGGGGTGCTAGCTACTCTATATCACTGAGGTGATGTATCAGATGACCATCTTCATTATTTGCACTAATGGGTGCTATGTCAGTGAGTCACACTATAATGGAGAACAGGTTGCTGCAGTGACTGGTTCTTCAGCTTGTGAGTGTGGGTGTATGTTGACTAACCGGGCTTGTTAGCCTCGCGCTAGACAATTTAATCCCAATTAAGGGACAGAAACGGCCATCAACAAACATAAAATAAAACTTAACGGCTTCAATAAATTGAGATAATTACTACAAACTGATAATTAAAATCGTTTCGCAACGGTCCTATTAGTTTGCTTCATTAAATCTTGGTAGTATGGAACAGAATCTCGCTATAATCACCAGAAACTACTGAAAGCTGAGGCAAATTACTTCCATTCACTAGCCTACTGATGTATGCTGTAATACTGTCCCAAATTTTGTATTAGACTAGTGTAGTGTTGTTAGTGGTTAATTTGTTTAAGGGGCTGTTTTCAATCTCTGGATAAAAGTCATGGGCATCCACTCCTCGAGTAACTTTGCACAACACTTTAATTCCTTCGGCATTCGAAACGTGTTTATAGGTAGATTTCACTAAAACGTCCCCTATTGGAATGGGTACCATGTTTTGACTTCCGGAAAATTTCGACATATCTTCGCGTTTCACATCCTCCAGACCGCAAAACCACCGTCAGTTCAATAGTCTATATATAATGTATGCATTTTATATACCAAGTGGCCCGTTTGCCCCGTGCAATCTAGTTTTAGGTGTCCCGCATACATTGATGCTGTGTGGTATGTCTGTTAACTGATTTCCACAGGGGTGACACTGAACGCAGGCCGATTACGTCAGAATACGAAGGTATAGCAACCGGACGGCCGCTTGCTGCATGTTCCTCAGCGTTACCCGTCTAATGCACCCCATTGCATTTTGGAGCCTATCATTTGAGAGCGTAATAGAATCATATGTGGTTCAACAACATGGCAGCTGTTGGCAACATATTGACGATGGCTGGTGTATTCAGCATCGATGAGTACACGGACATTACACTAATCTATGGAGAAGCTGGTCGTAATGCAATTGAAGCTCGTAGATGGTATGCACTGGTGTTTCTAGATAGACGTCCGCCATCTGCGCTCGCTAGCGAGACTTCATACCGCTATGGGGCGCATTAGACGGAAGTACAGAGGAACATGCAGCGTGCGACCGTCTGGTTGTTATCTCTTGGCAATCTGACGTAACCGGCTTGCATGCTAGGTTACCCCTTAGCAATTCAGTTATTAGACCTCCCGTTCATCACCCGTACATGCAGGACACTTATAAGCAGATTGCACGGCGCAAATGGGCCACCTGGTATATACAGTATATGTATATCACTTTCATGTGGACTCGATAACTACTGCAATTTTCCTCCAATCGCTATGAATTTTATACAAAATATATATCCCTTTGAAAAGTGAAATATTGCTATAACTCTCTTAATATGTGAAATATCGAATCCATTTAAAGTTCATACTATTCTCCTTATAAGGGTCAAAATTTTATGTTTGTAAAGTTTTTTGATAGCACCAACCATTGACCAAAGGGGTGGGAAAAGATGGTTTTTAGAGAAACAGAAATCATATCTCTCTTAGTAAGCACAATATCAAAACCATTTAAATTGGTCAACACTCCTCGAATTACTAAACCTTTGTCTGAAAGACATTTTGATATGACCCATCGTTACGCCAAGCGATGAGCAAAATGATTTCGGAATTATAAGACAAGTAGTTAGTTATTGTCGTTTTAAGGAGTGGAACTACGAGGGCATCTGCCCCTGACTAGTTATTGATGAAGGAAGAGCCATCAGAGGTTGCCATGACAACTTCACTAAATTGATGAGGAAAGAGCCATCAGAGGTTGCCATGACAACGCCACTGCACGAGATCACATTCAGTTTTCCATCTGTCTCTGTGAGAAGTTGTTAGCATGCTGAGCTTCTATGCCCAAGGTCGCGGGTTCAAACCCGGACGAAGTCGTCGGATTTTTTAAGAGATTTCCTTTGGAGAGGAAGTAAAGTGGTGGGCCCATGTCATAGAATTATGGCGTGAAAACGAACCTTCCACTAACTACAATTGTGTGAAGCTAAATTTGTAGGTTAGATTTGATTATAGCTCTAAGTTCCAACGATCGTCGTCAGGTGCTGGTTGCGGTGGTATCTAGTAGCCAAGTTCACAGCCAGGTGTCGTTGACGGTAGTATTTGGTACCAAAAGTTGGAACTACTACTTGAAATTGACCGTCTGCAGTCCTTGCCTGAATTACAGACTAATGCAGCCAGCACAATTAACACCGCTTGTCATACAGATTCTACACACTCCCAAAGTACACAGAGTTACATAACCGCGTTGTCGCAGCCCCTAATCTGAGGAACCAACCTCCCTGTGGGAGATAAAATTTTGCGTGAAGAAGTAGACCTAACAGACCGTTAGATAGTTAAACATTAGTGTCGAAACCTAGCATAAGGACGACTACCAGTAAAAAAAATTTGACCCCGAATGACGATAAGGTTACTGTCCCCATAAGAAAATGAAATGTTAAAAATATGCATAGATAGACGAAGAACAAAGATTATTAAGCTCCAATTTATTGTAAGGGGCCGATAGCCTAGATGTTAGGCCCCTTAAAACAACAATTATCATCATCATCATCAATTTATTGTAAAATACTTTCTCATAATGAGAGGTATAAAATTAGATCTGGACCTTCTACGAAAACCTCCATATTTTGCCTAATTTCGCTATCCCCTAGTTTGTCAGGTGAAATCTACCTCCACCTTCCGACGTGCCGAGAGGAATTTTTTTACAATGCAATGTTACTCGGCGATCTACTACTTGACGGAAGTATCAACGAACGGCTACAGTACGGGTTGTGTGATTGGTCAAAATTGAATTCTGGCCGGTGAACGCTCATTGCTTTGTCATGCGAACTGTGGTGTCAACTGATTGAAACACATGGGCTTAGTCTTCGTATTAGCACTTTATTGCATTATACTTTCATTATTGGCTATGACGTCACACTTAGCTCAATTAACTGGAGATCGCTGGTTTCTATTACGTGACATGTTCTACAAGTTTAGACTTGCTTTAAGACTGGCTATGACGTCACACTTAGCTCACTTAACTGGTGGTCACTGGTTTCTACCACTCTATCAAGTTCCAATGTTCACCGCTAGGTGTCAGTGACAGTGGTATATAGTAACCCCCAGCTAGAACTACATGAAGTTAGACTTGCTAGGAGTTCACAGATTATCGATTTAAATACGCTGCTATAACCATCGACTGGTATGTAATTAAACTATTTATATTTTACTTTGTTTTATCATTTATTAACATTTTTGATTTCTTTCTTTTATAGGTAATTTCGAAAGTGATCATCATGTTCAAGTGTGGTGAATGTAAGAAACATTTCTCAAGACCTGACAACCTTCAACGACATGCAAATGCTAAACATGACATTAAAATGTATGTGTGCAGTCATTGTGCTACCACATTTAACAGACAAGATAATCTTGCACGTCATGTAAATTTAATGCATGTTAGTTCAGCACCATTTTCGTGTTCAGTTTGCGAAATTGGTTTTTCTGCTGTAAAACGATATCAATCCCACATGGTTGAAGTGCATGGAGAACAACAGGAATTGAAATCTGTAAAACCATCAACTAGCACGGAACCTTTAAATGAATGTGATGCTCAAAAGCGTAAACGTTCTCAAGATTGTGAAAATAGTTGTGCAACAAAAAGAAAGAAGAATGGTGAACCTTCAATAACACATTGTAATGTATGTAATATTGATATACCTTCTTCAATCATTCATGGACATTTACGCAGTATTCATCATAAAAATAACGCTTGCCATGAAAGAAATTCTGGAAATATTCAACAAATTGGTAGTGCATTTAAAAGTCGAATTGCTAGTTATAGACTTTATAGTAAAGAAAAAACTCAAAGTATTGAATCATTTTTAAAAAATGTTCAACCTACTGTGTTTGGCTTAGTAGAAAATGTTTTAGTAGAGCATAAAACAATTAAAATGAATTTTGAACTTTTTGGACTCTATGTAAAAACTGGGAGTGAAGGTGAAATTACGGATATCAAATCTTTCAATACAAAAACATAATTGTTAGCGAATCTAATATTAGTGATATATACCAAAATATTTCAAGTGCTATCATTGTGAAGAGTGAGGAGTTCCAGGAAAGGGAGTCAGGCTGGGCGTTGGTTGAAGTACTTTATTTAGAAACCAACCTGAATAAATATAACCCCCTTCGAGCATCATCATACATTGATTTGCCAGGATGGATCAAACGAAAGAAAGCTGTTGTGAACGTTTTTAATAATGATGACGCATGTTTTGCGTGGGCTGTAACTTCAGCTCTCCATCCAGCAGTGGAGCATATGGATAGAATATCATCTTATCCTCACTATTCTTCAGTGTTAGATTTAAAAGAAATAGAATTTCCTATGGCGATAAAAGACATTCAACGTTTTGAAGAGCTGAACAATGTAAGTAGTAATGTTTATGGAATTGAAAATAAGAGAATAGTAGGTCCTCTATATTATACTCAAGAAAAAAAGGATGCTCATGTAAATTTAATATACATAACCGAAGGTGAAAATGCTCACTATTGCTGGATAAAACATTTCAGTAGACTAGTCAGTAGTCAGGTTTCAAAACACGATGGTAAAAAGGGTTGTGTGATGGCTGTTTGCTACATTTCCAGAAAGAGGACCAACTAATTCAACATCAAAAATGGGGGTGTAATCATGTTTGTACGGTATTACCGACTCCTAAAAATAACATTCTAAAATTTAAGGATTATGAGAAACAGCTTCGAGTACCATTGGTTATATATGCTGACTTCGAGGCTTTGCTAAAACCATTTAATACATGTTCATCGAATCCAGACCCACCTTTTACCAACACCACTCACATTCATGAAACTTTTAGCTTTGCATATTATATTAAATGTAGTTATGATGACTCTTTAAATAAGTTTGAGCTCTATAGAGGACCTAATGCACCTTAAGTTTTCATGGAAAGGCTTGAGAAAGATGCCATCCGTATATCCTCTATTTTAAATACGATCATTCCAATGGAGCCACTATCTTCATCAGAGCAAATGAATTTTGAAACTGAAACTAATTGTTTTATATGTGGTGAATGTTTATATGCAGATAGGGTTCGCGATCATGACCATTTAACAGGAAAATATCGTGGTGCTGCTCACCAAGAATGTAATTTAAATTATAGAATAAGTAAATTCATTCCGGTCATTCTACACAACGGTAGCAATTACGATAACCACTTTATCGTTAAAGAATTTGGAGCTTCAGATGTGAAAATTGATGTGATTGCAAATAATAAGGAACAATACATATCGTTCACAAAATACATCAAAACTAGCACTAAAAAAACATTAAACTGCGATTTTTAGATTCATTCCGCTTTATGCCGAGTAGTCTTGATAAGCTGGCTAGTAATTTAAAATCAGATCAGTTTCATGAAATTCAACGTAGGAGTCCACGCAGCACGACCTGCTTTTGATGAGACGGTGGCGCAGCAGCAAGGGGCCAGCAAGAGGGGTTATAATCTCAAATAACAACTTCGTTGGTGGCAAGGCCTGCGGATTTGCATTTCGGACCTTCGACCCGATTGCAAGGAAATGTAGGAAAATTATAAAATGTTATTCTAGGCAAAGCTGACACCATCACATGGTTATGAAAGCCGGACGTCCTCGGAAGTGGAAAATATCTTACTGCTGTAAATACATGATTCAACTTATTGAAAAGGTTAAAACGAGTAATTATAGATAATTTTCCGTAGAATTTAATTAGACCATAAGTTGAATTTTTACCAGATGTTATATACATTTGGGCTCCAGTTTTTTTTTTCAAAAACCAAAACATTTAATAACATCAAAACGGTGAGAGATATCAAAATATCATAAGGGGTAGAAAAGTTGCAAATCACTGAGATCTTACACCTGTAGATTTAACTTTTTTCGATAGGATCGACGCTTCCCGAGATATAACGATTCGAAAAAAAGAATGAAATTCACGGCCCCAAAAAAGGAAAATGGTGAGAGATATCAAAAAATCATATGAGTTAAAAAAAGTTGCTAAATTTGTAGATTTTACTTTGTTCGATACGTTCAACCGTTTCCCAAATATAACGGTTCGAAAAAGAGGAAGAAATTCAGGGCCGCAGAAAATCAAATCGGTGAGAGATATCAAAAAATCTTAAGGGTTGAAAAAGTTGCTAACCACTGAGATCTTACACCTGTAGCTTTAACTTTGTTAGATACGGCCAACCGTTTCCCAGATATAACAGCTCGAAAAAAAGGATGACATTCGGGGCTCCAGAAAACGAAAACGGTGAGAGATATCAAAACATCATCAGGGGTAAAAAAAAGGATGAAATTCAGGGCCCCAAAGAATGGTCCGGCCATGCACCAATTTTAACGCCCGACAAGAGAGTTCCTGACAGGCCCAATTTCTTTCCCCGTGACACATTTCAGCTCGATATCTTGAAAATTCCGACCTCTAGTTTGCTAAACGTAAAAAAGTCACGCACATACGTACATTTTCAGGGCCCCCAAGAAAGACAACGCTGAGAGATATCAAAAAATCGTTATGGGTAAGATCGTTGCATACCGCGGAGATTTAACACTTGTGTATTTAACTTTTTTCGATATGACCAACCGTCTCCGAGATATATCGATTCCAAAAGAGTTTCAAATTCAGGGCCCCGAAAAAAGATACAGCCCTGCACCGATTTTAACGCCGAAAAATAGGGTTCCTCATAGGCTCTAGCTCTTTTACCGCTCCAAATTACAGCTAGATATCTTGAAAATTGCGACCTGTACTTTGCTAAACCCAAAAACGTCACGCACATACGCACAACTTCAGGGCCCCAAAAAAAGAAAACGGTGAGAGATATCAAAAAATCGTTTTGAGTAAAAAAAGTTGCATACCGCGGAGATCTTACACCTATACCTTTAACATTTTTCGATACGATCAACCTTTTCCGAAATATATCTATTCCAAAAAAAAGTTTGAAATTCAGGGCCCCACAAAAAAGATCCGGCCCTGCGCCGATTTTAACGCACAACAATAGGATTCGTCACAGTCACTAACTCTTTCACCGTACCAAATTTCAGCTTAATATCTTGAAAATTGCGACCAGTACTTAGCTAAACGCAAAAATGTCACGCACAATGGACATTTTCAGGGCCCCCAAAAAAAGAAAACGGTGAGAGATATCAAAAAATCGTTTTGAGTAAAAAAGTTGCATACCGCGGAGATCTTACACCTGTAGATGTAACGTTTTTCGATACGACCAACCGTTTCCGAGATATATCGATTCAAAAAAATGTTTGAAATTCAGGGCCCCCCAAAAAGATTCGGCCCTTTACTGTCTTTAACGCCCGACTATTGGTTTCCTCACAGGGTCTAACTCTTTCACCGCACCAAATTTCAGTTCGATATCTTGAAAATTGCGACCTGTACTTCGCTATACCCAAATATGTCGCACACTGGACATCTTCAGGGCCCCAAAATGGAAAAGGGTGAGAGATATCAAAAAATCATTATGAGTAAAAAAGTTGCATACCGCGGAGATCTTACACCTGTACCTTTAACGTTTTTCGATACGACCAACCGTTTCCGAGATATATCGATTCCAAAAATAAGTTTGAAATTCAGGGCCCCCAAAAAAGATCCGGCCCTGCACCGATTTTAACGCCCAACATCAGGATTCATCACAGTCGCTAACTCTTTCACCGTACCAAATTTCAGCTTAATATCTTGAAAATTGCGATCAGTACTTAGCTAAACGCAAAAATGTCACACCCAATGGACATTTTCTGGGCCCCAAAAAATGAAAACGGTGAGAGATATCAAAAAATAGTTTTGAGTAAAAAAGTTGCATACCGCGGAGATCTTACACCTATACCTTTAACATTTTTCGATACGATCAACCGTTTCCGAGATATATCGATTCCAAAAACAGTTTGAAATTCAGGGCCCCCAAAAAAGATCCGGCCCTACACCGATATTAACGCCCAACAATAGGATTCGTCACTGTCACTAACTCTTTCACCGTACCAAATTTCAGCTTAATGTCTTGAAAATTGCGACCAGTACTTAGCTAAACGCAAAAATGTCACACACAATGGACATTTTCAGGGCCCCAAAAAAAAGAAAACGGTGAGAGATATCAAAAAATCGTTTTGAGTAAGAAAGTTGCATACCGCGGAGATCTTACACCTATACATTTAACATTTTTCGATACGATCAACGGTTTCCGAGATATATCGATTCAAAAAAAAAAAAAGTTTGAAATTCAGGGCCCCCAAAAAAGATCCGGCCCTGCACCGATCTTAACGCCCAACAACAGGATTCGTCACAGTCACTAACTCTTTCACCGTACCAAATTTCAGCTTAATATCTTGAAAATTGCGAACTGTACTTCGCTAAACCCAAAAATGTGACGCACAATGGACATTTTCAGGTCCCCAAAAAATGAAAACGGTGAGAGATATCAAAAAATCGTTTTGAGTAAAAAAGTTGCATACCGCGGAGATCTTATACCTGTACATTTAACATTTTTCGATACGACCAACCGTTTCCGAGATATATCGATTCCAAAAAAAAGTTTGAAATTCGGCGCCCCCAAAAAAGATCCGGCCCTGCACCGATTTTAACGCCCAACAACAGGATTCGTCACAGTCACCAACTCTTTCACCGTACCAAATTTCAGCTTAATATCTTGAAAATTGCGACCAGTACTTAGCTAAACGCAAAAATGTCACACACAATGGACATTTTCAGGGCCCCAAAAAACGAAAACGGTGAGAGATATCAAAAAATCGTTTTGAGTAAAAAAGTTGCATACGGCGGAGGTCTTACACCTATACGTTTAACATTTTTCGATACGATCAACCGTTTTCGAGATATATCGATTCCAAAAAACAGTTAGAAATTCAGGGCCCCCAAAAATATCCGGCCCTGCACCGATTTTAACGCCCAACAACAGGATTCGTCACAGTCACTAACTCTTTCACCGTACCAAATTTCAGCTTAATATCTTGAAAATTGCGACCAGTACTTAGCTAAACGCAAAAATGTCACGCACAATGGACATTTTCAGGGCCCCAAAAAAAGAAAACGGTGAGAGATATCAAAAAATCGTTTTGAGTAAAAAAGTTGCATACCGCGGAGATCTTACACCTATACATTTAACATTTTTCGATACGACCAACCGTTTCCGAGATATATCGATTCAAAACAATAGGATGAAATTCAGGGCCCCAAAAGAAGGTCCGGCCCTGCACCGATCTTAACGCCCAACAATAGGGTTCGTCACAGGCCCCAACTCTTTCACCGTACCAAATTTCAGCTCGATATCTTGAAAATTGCGACCTGTACTTTGCTAAACGCAAAAACGTCACACACATACGTACGTACGTACATACAGACAGACTTTTTCCAATATACCACGGCTATATGAAAGCCTATAGGATCTTTAGATCCGGTCTTTCCTAAAGAAGATGATTTTAATTTGATTCGTCAAAATGGTATATTCCCTTATGAATATATCAACTGTGTGGAACGTCGTGAGGAGTGTTCTTTACCAGCGAAAGATGCATTTTTCAGTTCCTTAAACACAAGTCATATCAGTGATCAGGAATATTTACATGCACAACGTGTATGGACACAGTTCCACATTCAAACTTTAGGAGAATTTTCATACATATATTCTGTTATTATTAGCAGATGTTTTTGAAAATTTTCGGAATGTTTGTGTGAAACCTTATGACCTTGATCCTTGTCAGTATTTCACTGCTCCTGGGTTAAGTTTCAGTTCAATGTTGAAAAAAAAAAAAAAAAACGAAAGTAAATTTAGAATTAATGACTGATATAGACATGATCAATTTTATAAAATCATCAATTCGAGGTGGATTAAGCCAATGTAGTGGACGGTACTCTAAAGCAAATAATAAATACATGCCTAGCTACAACCCTTGTGAAGAGTCAAAGTATATTGTCTACCTCGATGCAAATAACCAATACGGTTGGGCTATGAGTCAATATCTACCACTGAAAGATTTTCTCTGGCTGACACAACCAGAAATTGATGTCTTACATGTTGACACTCTTAATGATAACGATGATAAAGGATATATTTTAGAGGTAAATCCTGAGTACCCTAAAGAGTTACATGAGGATCATAATGATTTACCATTTTGTCCTGAGAATATGAAATCTCCATACATCACATCACGAACAAAAATGTTAATTGCTAATGTAAATGATAAATGTAAATATGTAATACATTATCAAAACTTGAAACAGTGTCTACAGCATGGATTGAAATTAACTAAAATTCATCGCGTATTGCAATTTCATCAGTCAGCATGGCTCAAACCGTATATTGATCTAAACAATAATTTAAGAACACAGTCAACAAACGCGATTGAAAAAGATTTTTATAAACTCATGAATAATAGTGTTTTTTGGAAAGACTATGGAGAATGTTGATAAACGAGTTGATGTAAAGCTGATAACAAAGTGGGAGAATGATGGTAAAAGGTATGGTGCGAGCAACTTAATAAGCAAGCCTAACTTTCATAGCTGTTCAATTATTCATGAGGATTTAGTTGTAATACAAATGAATTGTCTTAAAGTAACTTTCAACAAACCCATATATGTGGGTTACACCATTCTGGAATTGTCAAAAACACTTATGTATGAATTTCTCTATGATTATGTAAAGAAAAACTATCTTGATAATGCTAAATTACTCTACACAGACACAGATTCTTTTATTTATGAGTTTAAAACTGATGATTTTTATGAGGATATCAAAACTAAGCTAAATAGGTTTGATACAAGTGACTACCCCGAGGATAATATTTACCATTTACCTCTAGTAAACAAAAAGGTTCTTGGGAAATTTAAGGATGAATGTGCTGGTGTTATTATAGACACCTTTGTAGGCACAAAATCTAAATCATACAGCTATATGACAATTGATGATGTAGTAGTAAAAAAAAATAAAAGGAGTGAAAAAGAATGTTGTTAGTAAAGAGTTAGATATAAGTGATTATAAAAACTGTATAGTTAGTAACCCACCTGTATTATATAAGAAAATGTGTGTATTTAGAAGTAAAAATCATCAGCTACATACCAATTTGCTGAACAAAGTTGCTTTAAGTAATGAAGACAACAAACGATTCATTATACCCAACACATTTGATACTCTTGCTTGGTGAAACAGTCGCATTGACGACTATTACTTTACTTAAGTCTAATTATCACTATATTTTAATATTTGCAGTGTGTTTTTATATTGTAATATTTTTTTGTAAAAACTATAATTAGAATGTATAATGTTAGGCTACTGTAGTTTAGTAAAAATAAGATAAGTGATACGTTTTAGTGTAAAATGTTTTGTTTTTGTATATTACGAAGAAGATTTTAAAAAATCTACAGAATGTGTGAACTAAACAAGGGGAATGTAAAAAATGTAAAGTGGAAATTGTAAATATCCATGTGTGAAAAAGTGAAATGGCTATCGCCATTTTAAAATTAAAAAGACATTGTGATCTGGTAAACCTTGTTTTTATTTCACAACAACAAAAATGTACAGAATGTCTAAACTAAACAAGGGGAATGTAAAAAATGGAAAGTGGAAATTGTAAATATCCATGTGTGAAAAAAATGAAATGGCAATCACCATTTTTAAAAATGAAAAGAAACTTATTTTTATTTCACAACAAAAAATGTACAGAATGTGTGAACTAAACAAGGGGAATGTAAAAAATGTAAAGTGGAAGTTGTAAATATTCATGTGTGAAAAAATGAAAATGAAGAAATGGCTATCACCATTTTTAGAATTAAAATATATAGTGATTTGGTGAACCTTATTTTTATTTCACAACAAAAAAATGTACAGAATGTGTGAACTAAACAAGGGGAACGTAAAAAAGGGGAAGTGGAAATTGTAAATATTCATGTAAGAAAAAAAGAAAATGAAGAAATGGCTATCACCATTTTTAAAATTAAAAGACATTGTGATCTTGTAAACCTTGTTTTATTTCACAACAAATAGAGCTTTACAAAAATAGAATACAAAAGAAATACCAATTCCTCAATCCTTTTCAATGTTCATGTCCACTCATCATTAACTTTCCTTTTATAACACTAATCACAATGAGAGCTGCCAACCTCTCTCCACTGAGACATCACAGGATGTCAAACGTTGTTTAGCTTTTCAACGATACTTTATACACTACACGTCTTAATGCAGGATGACTGTGGTGGTAAGAAAGGTGCATGCTTGATCCAAAGGATTAATAGGTATATCACCACGCTGCAAAGGTTCTTCAAGACAAGTTCCAGGACTACACAAATAATAACCAGGTAGGTAGATTTCGAAAGTCAAGTATTGAATTACTTTATCAATGACGCCATTGCCAGTACACGTCTGGCATATCCTTTTACATCGATGGTAAAAAGGTTTGATCTTCCTCCTCCTCTGTGGATGATGTTTGTTGTTGCTGCTTTTTTTCTTCATCACACCCATGGTATGAGGAAACAAAGTCTTTACACTGACTTTTATGACCGTGATACAGTTTGACCAGCTGGCAAGTAGCACACTGTCGCATAGAGAGTATTTTTGCCATAGCCACTTGCTTATGGTGATCATAATCCGTACATGGTTGCAATTCACTTAACACAGGGTCTTGAGTCCATGATTTTGGTACATGTTGCCAGATTTCTTTCACTGCATTTGCTGCGACATAATAAATGAATGATTTTGGAAGAGCCAATAATTCTTCTTTGGTAAAACTGTCTAGTTTCTTTTTACACACAAAGAACTTTCCAATCGCTTTATCGGTAGCATCCCCTTTCTCCATGGTATCACGTTGATGTTTACACGTCGCTTGAAGAAATCTCACTGGTGTCATCCACAGGTAAACCTTTAGTTTTAATTTTATTTAACAACTCCCAACAGGCATTGGTGGTTAGCCAATGAAACAATTGCCACACCTGTGCCAGGACTTTATGGGTAATATTGTCACAGGAGCAACGGTCCATGAATGTTTGCAGCGAGGGACAGCCCATGTCCATTAAATCGATACATTGACAGTAAGACGCCAAAAATGGTTGTAGCCATTGACGTTTTTCACTACCTTTCACAAATACTACATGGGCAGAAGACAAGTGGGATTTCATGATCATGTCCAGGTGCTTATATGAAATGGTTCCTTGCTTCCAGTCTAGTTGCATATGAGTTTCAATCCACTGAGTTTGTTTACGGTCTTTATCACACAATAAATCAAACGCATAAGGTGGTTTAAACACCAAATGGGTAGCTTGGGATATCCAAAAAGTGGAACAATCGATGATGGCCACTTCTTTAAATATAAATTTGTTATCTCCAATTTTAAACCCTTGACAGTCGACAATCAGTGTACGCAACATGTTCACTCTTGTCTGGATCAAGTCCAACTGACCACAGACTGACAATTGTTCAGTAAAGTGTACCCATGTCATTTACTTACATTCCATTCTAGTAAAAGAAAATAAACACATAGAGTAGTCACTATAGAGGTTAGGATATGACAGGGGGCATAAGAAATAATAATATAACAACAACAACCAATTTTTTATTACATTATTTTATGAGCATAACAAGTTTTACATTCTTTTTTCATTCTAGGATAGGGGCGGTACCATTTCATAAAACAAGAAAGTCTTTTGTGTTTATAGTGTCCATAACATCGACGATATTCTAATGTCTCTAAACTGGGTGTTTTTGACTGTGAGCTGCTCACTGAAGCACTGTTGACACCATAAAGTTCACACGTATCATAACTTCTTTCATCACTCAGAGGCATGAGTGAGGGGTAACTTGAATGACAGGGTATATTACCCACCTCCATTCTGCACAGGTAGGGGCAGGCAGGTAACCAGCGCTGATGTTCCTGCATGGGTTCATCTCTTTCTTGCCATTGGTCTAAGATAATGGAAAAAAAATACACATTTCACTTCATCTCTTGTTTTTAAATAGTAGAATCCAGCGGCCGCTAAGGCTTGAGGGTTTATAAAAGGCACCGGCCACGTCGCAAAGGTCTTGAAACGTTGTTCCTCAGATTTTAAATTCATGGATGTAACTTCTCTTGAGGTTTGAAAGCAAGACATGACTGAGCGGTTTGATGTGGGTTGACCTGCTATTTATGCACTCGTCACTTGGTAGGATAATAGTTGACTTGTTTGTGATGAATAATCAAACAGAACGCCGTCGTATTGGCTGGAACATTGTCATGCGTTTCAAAATCTAGTCGAATGTCAATATTGGATGGTTTGACAGACTCTTCCAAGTAGGAACAGTCAAAGACAATCAGTGGCGCCCTTGTCTTAAAAACTTGGGGTGACAACATAGGACAATTCTCTTTTTGATAATACGACCATCTAAATTTAGAAAAGAAGTCGTACAGGGGGCCAAACTTATTTTTTGAAAAATCTAAATCCAGTCCTTCATAGGGAAACACAGCACCGTTGAGGAAAAGACGTGCATTTCTCAATTGCAGGTGATCAAATTGCGTGGCATCTTTGGTTTTTTGATACTTGCGATTTGTTTGAAAATGCACAATCATGTAGAGAGGTCTCTCTGTATAGCGGGCTGTTTTTATAGACCAACTGTGTGTGTTGGTGGTGGGCAATAGAGGGTACTCATGGTGTGCCCAGCTTCTAAATTCCATGGGTAGAGGTATATTTCTCTTTACCATTTTGAGTATTCCAGTTTTTTGCTATCGTTAAGGGTCACATGAGGCACTTTCCATAGCAAGCGTTGTAGTTGAATTTTTGAATCAATGGGGGCATTGTCGGCTCCCTTGAGTGCATTATTATCACTCCTGTCTCTCACCAGATAAAGCACTTGCCTTGCGTTGACCACAATGCGCTGGTGATCTTCAGCAAAGCTTAAAATCAGTTTAAGAGGTAAATATCCAGTAAAGGTACCATCGGTGTTTACCATCCAGTCATTGATCGAGTCAGTGCACCAACCCGCCATGCAAAGTGTTTTAGCTTCTTCCTCACTATAAGAGGGATATAGTTTCATGACACTGGAAATACCCACATTTCGAGTGCTATCCACCACGATATCGTTAATCACATAACGCACTTCAGAAAACAGAATGGCGAAAGCATGGTTGGCTAACTTGGATGTGGTGGGTGTAGAGCCATCGGCTTTGGTGAGCCGACCTTCAATCTGAATAACACTTTCATGCGGTAGAGTGTAAATATCTTGGTTGTTGATAACAAATTGAATTTCATCATTGTTATTGAGTCCAGGTGTTTGAGCTTGATAAGAATGGAGATCAATTCTTACCACTCCTGGTTGCTCCTCGATGTGGTTCGCTACCTCTAGGATAGAATTCATCGCGGGGGTTGACGTGGTAACCCAAATGCTGTAAAATTTGCTTGTTCTGAGATGTTAACGTGTATTCACGTGGTAAACAACTAACACCATTCCTAAACGGTGCTGTTGATTTATAGCCTATACAAACTTCATAGTGGTTTTAGCACCAACTTGTAAGTCACTGGTGTGGTAGAATCTAGATCAATGAGTTGTTGCTCTCTATTAATCAGTCTTAATGTTACATTACTAATACCATCGACAGCCACAGAATGGAAAAGCACCACTGGAGGGTTTTCACGAATAATATAGCCATTGGGCAATGTTACAATAAAGTCATAAAGTGAATGCGACGGTTGTTGATTAGTGTACACTTGGCTAATAATATTACACGTCACCGACACATGATGGTCCTCAATGAATTTCACTTCATGGTCTGATTCATGTTTTTTGTTGGGCTCCAACACGCGTGGTTTAAATCCTTGTAATGGACCAATGGAATCGGGGTGTGTTTTAAAGTCAATTTTGAATGTAGAAAAAATACTGCAGCGATGAGTGTTGGTATTTCCTAAAAGTTCAAACTTGCGCGTTCCATCGAGAAATGACTTTAAACCATATTCATTGATCAACACCACATAAATGTGTTCATAAATGTCATCTATCGTGTATCCACCAGAGTTCAGGGTGAGCACACAATCATCATAGTAAAACTTGTTGTTCACATTTTCACGTATGTTGTATATTCGATTGTACGTTTCAAGAGAAACAGGTCCTAAACCATAGGGTTTTTCACACAATTCGATAGGTGGGTAAAAGTCTAGGCTCACTTCAGGTCCACGTCCATGCAGTGTAAACGTCTTACTTTCCACCGACATACTGTTGACGTTTTTGCTTATGCTGCTTCTTATATTAAAAAAATAAACACAAACGTCCACACTGTTGGCTGTTAAACGTTTGCTCACGTTTCACATTATAATATATCTTGATCCTGTTTCCAAAATAAGCCACTAGTTCCATGGGCGGGGGCAAATTCCCAAAACTGTCAAAGTACCATACAGTGGATCCCTCTTTGACATAAACTACATAATGTGTTCCAGGTCCTCGGTGATCATCCAAATTGACAACAGCACATTCATGTTTCCAGGGTCGTGAGGGTAATTGGTTTCGCATAAACACACCTCGAAAATGAGAAAGCTTCAGTTGTTTAGCATAGCTTTCCACTTGTTGATGCGTCAGGGCATGTCTTGCTATGGTTGAATTTAAAGATGTTTTTTATTTATTTCGAAAAGGTGAAATTCCAAATCCTTGTTGATAAAAGGCTGGCTTCAAATTGACATTTCTAGCCACCATAGCAATGGCTTCGATTGTTTCATTGTGTCGCTGACTTTCTTTGAGTTGTTGCTTGCCCTGCTGCGCGGCTTTAATAGTTTTTGCCACTGCACTGGCGCCGCCTAAAAGTGAGCCTAGAGCAGCCAGACCAGCGAATAATGCAGGTAAAAATCCCGCTCGTTTGGGGAGGGACTCCCTCGCCCTTGTTTTGAACCCTGTCGCTGACGTTTTTGAATAACATGTCTATGTGCTGCTCGAAGAGCTTTCCTTATGGTCAACACATTATTTTTTCTTTTTTTCCTTCGCAAGGGCTTGTCCACGAATGTCTTAAGCCCAGGCTTTGCCAAGGATAGGGTCATATTTTTAGTCTTACTCACCGCATATCTTTGTTTCACCATGATGATGATGATCAACAACCTTTCACAAGAAAGTTTAAGTCACAACTAACGTCAGATTGTTATTTCATGGCTGTATATTCCAATTCTACATAAAGTGGGAAATCGTTTATGGTTTTTCCAGCTTGCTTTTCATCCCATGTCAACATGAGATGAAAGGATAATTCGTCTCCTGCATTGACCATTTCATGGTTATGGACCAACATCCTATGACCATTTATCTCTATTTGTAAAAGGTTCTCATCAGGTATGGCATATTTGATGTGAATGGTTCCATCATAGTGTAATCGATAGTGGCTTAAACCCGAAGCAAGCACATAGGTCAAGTGCTGGTCATGAACTAGCGGTATATGGTTTCTCTCATTCACAGGTTTTACATTTGTCAGATACACTAAAAATACAGATGGGATAAATTTCATTTCATAGGTCACGTATCGCTTGGTACAGACATCATCATCTTCTTGGGGTCTTCCACGTGAATAATGCGGTGATGATTAGCGCTATAGCCATCCACCGTAAGCTGAGGCACTTTATCATAAAACTCATACACCTTGTTATCCACATACTTTTTTGTAGTAACGTCTGTAGACACTTGAGGATGTTTTACATGGGTTAACCGCTTTCCTTTAAAGTCATAATCTCCTTGTTTTGTGCGTGGCACTACTGACCTATCCACATAGTGTTTATTAGCAGGATCTGTTTCTTGTTTAGGATCATGCATGGGAACAGACCTAGCTTTGACCATCAACGCACGTCCAAAGACATCCATCGTCAACCTGTAGTACGAGTCTACTGTCTCTATAACAAGGCTCGGTGCGATGTATATAGACAGCCTGCTAGCCTCTCTAAACCTTAGTTGAAATGAAGATAATTAAGCAGCAAGAGTCATTCCCCGTGGGGGACATGGTTTCCCATCTCTGTCCCACATCACGTGAACAACGCCATGGTTCACTGTTTCCATCTTCCATTCGCTGCATCATTGTGGGACCTTCCAGCTGTGGAAAGACCAATCTTTTTCTGACACTTATTACAGCGCCCAATGGTCTGTGTTTTCAAAATATATATATTTTCGCAAAATCTCTCTACCAACCCCTCTACGTGTTTATGGATCAAGTCATGTCTGGATTACAAAATGAGAATATGGGGTAATTTATATTTTCCACGCAAGAAAATGTTATTTCTCCGGATGAGGTAAAGCCTGATTCACCCATGATTTTCGATGATGTATCCACTGAACGTCAAGGCATCATTCAAAGCTATTTCAGCATGGGTCGACACAAACATATCGATTGCTTTTATCTTGGACAAACGTATTCTAAAATGTGCAAACAGTTGATTCGTGACAATGCCAATGTCATTGTTTTATTTCGCCAGGACGAGAGGAACAGTCGTCACATTTATAATGAACATGTGAATCCGGATATGACCTTTCTAATGTTTACAGAATTGTGTGGCAAGTGCTGGAACACAAAATGTCATGCCTGTTTAGTGATTGACAAACAATGTGAACTCAACAAAGGGTTTGATCATTTTATTGCTATTTAAGGCCCTGTATCATTCCCTCTCAAGTCATTTGTCACGACATCATGGCGTTAGCAGAGAGTCAATTGAAAAAGCATATTATTAGAGCAAAAAATACTATTCGCCAAAAGTTTCGTCAATTGAAACGATCGCGTGCGGATCATGCTTTGTTTATTCAACAACATTTAGCACCTCCGCTAAAAGCCATGTTGAAACCCTCTTTCAAGCCATCTGAAACGCTACCTACCGTTTCACAAGCCACTCAGACGCACCACGAGGACCCTGAGGAAGAGGAAGGGGAAGAGGAACAGGAAGATTTAACTAGTGTTAGCGAAGTTGAGGATCATGGGGAACAAGTGTTTAAGCCTCAAAAAAGGCATCACCCCTTGCAGAGTTTTTAAGAAAAAGGAAATCCTTGGCCATGGTCGAAACACCTTGCCCTTCCAGATCGTCTCCATTTTCACAACTCTTGGCCACCCCTCATCATAAAGCTCAACTGAAACACATTTTAATAAAATATTATGGATCAACACTGGAACCCTATTTCACCAATCTATTTATTGGAAACACAGATACCACATATGGCGTTCGCTATGAGGATGATAGTTTTAAAATTGGTGATTCATCGATTAAATTTAGTCGTACTAAAGCTGTCATTAAAAAGATCAACTATAAATTAACACCAGGACTGTTAAAGCTACTATTCACTCGGACTCCCTCATCTCAAGATTATACGCCAGAGGACCTTGGTAAATATAAATCCATTTTATTGGACACCCATGCCCACATAAGACAGTATGATCCCACTCAACAAGTGAATGCCAACATATCTCAAAAATATAAAACTATCATTGCAAAAATGTTCCCCACTAGTCAAAGTGGTCGTCGTAAAGTGTCCGCTTCAGGGGAGACATTTAAACCATTAAAACCCCTTGTGGATGTTACCTACTGGCACAATCCCAATAAACTCGTCCAGCGACTACAGCTGTTGCATGCTTCACGTCAAACCGGTCATACTGGTCACGATTGGGAAATTCAAGAAATTGAGGAAGAACTTCCAAATGCCAAAATTATTGTTTAAGCCCTCACCCATTAAAATGGGTATTGCTCACGAGTTGCATCGTCCAGCTAGACGTCACTATCAGCGACTCAATGTGATTTCACAGGGTGTGGATGAACTTTGGCAAGCAGACTTGGTTGAAATGATTCCCTATGCTAGCGTTAACGATGGTTTACGCTATATGTTGACGATCATTGATGTTTATTCCAAAATGGCGTTTGTTGAACCTGTGCGTCGCAAGTCTGGTCCACTAGTCACCAAAGCCTTTCAACATATTATTCAACAATCTAAACGTCAACCTCAGCTGCTACAAACCGATCAGGGAAAATAATTTTTCAACAAGGATTTCTCCAGTTTTCTCAAATCTAAGGATATTCACCATTACACCACGTACAGCAATCTCAAAGCCAGCGTGGTCGAGCAGTTCAACCGAACATTGAAAACCCATATGTGGAAAGCGTTTACCGCTCAGGGCACTAATCGCTGGTTGGACTTGTTACCTGAGCTAGTGTCACGTTACAATGATACCAAACACAGAACCATTGGGACCAAGCCACGACTTGTAACTAAAAATATTCCACAACTGGATAAACTGTTTAACCCCATAAAAACAGCAGACCCTAAACGTCATCGCCTTAACATTGGGGACCATGCTCGTGTGAGCAAATTCAAGTCCGTCTTCGACAAGGGCTACACACCAAATTGGGGGACTGAACTATTTCGAATTCGTCAAGTCAACCTAAACAGTCCAGTCACCTATTTACTCGAGGACCTCAACCATCAACCCATAAAAGGCAGTTTTTATCTTCAAGAACTCCAAAAGACAGCGTTTCCTAAACAATACCTTGTGGAAAAAGTGTTGAAACAAAAAGGAAATAAACTATATGTAAAATGGTTGGGATTTAGCTCAGCCTTTAATTCTTGGATTAATAAATTACATGTTGTGTGAACCTGTGTGTCTTGTAGTCATTTATTCACTCATGTTGTACTTAACCTACAGTCCTATGTACAGTCCTCAGCTCTACATGTATTATGAGCAATACATATTTCTTTCTCTCTTCACCTGTGTTCTCTCTTACACCAACGCCCCCCCCCCCTCTCTCCCCCTTCACCACCCACCACTGTCAAAACAGGTTGTGACTTGTTAGCTCTTATCGTGCGCGTGTACAGGTGAACACCTGTGTGTTAGATCATATTACACATGAACTCGCATTTTCTCACGTATGAGCCAAAACAGGATGTGACTTGTTTCACAAGGAGGACGGTAATAAGGTCATCTCACACGTGTTCACATGTATTTCGTCATTTTCCTTTCATATCGTTATCCCATTATAGTAGTGGGGGATTAGTGAACAACGTCAGTTCAACACACTGCTTTACATGCAAAATGTAGTTAGGCCCTTTGACATAATTTTAATAAATTCATGGACCAGTCCGTAGGAACCAGGCCAAAGGGACCGGTCCAAAGGGATCAGTCCAAAGGGACTCATCAACAAGGACTCATCCATAAGGACCTGTCAACAAGGACTCGTCCACAAGGACTCGTCCACAAGGACCTGTCAAGAAGGACTTGTCCACAAGGACTTGTCAACAGGGAACCGCTCCCCCACCCTCTTACAAAAGCCTTGAGTGGGCATGCTAATTCATAGTGGCTTTCCACCGTACACATGCACTTTATGTAGAACAACATTTCATTCCATATTGGCATTTAAACTCTTACATGTTGCACTTGGAAAGCGAGATTTTCTAAAAAATACATTTTCACCCCCTAGTAGGGGTAGGTTTTATTTTTGAGGTGGAAATATGTTGTCCAATGGAAGGGGGTGTCCGCCCGAGTTCAACAACACCTCATTTGTTCAAATCCAACCAGGGGTTCGAGGGATATCGCGTCGCCACCATCTTGTGAGGACGAGGAGGGTATAGAACTGTCACAAAACCACTACTCTTCTCATTAGTCCTAAGATGTTTGGGGGTATTATACATGGCACTCAGTTCTCGATTGTACCGTATACATCATTCACCAGTGTCCTTATCTCGAACGGGATCAAAGATGTTCCTCAAAACTTTCCGCTCAAAAACAAGGAGATAATTCAAATCCTTTTCCCGAGTACTCTAGGTCGCGCTTCTATACAGCACTACGGGCTGAATTAGTGTCTTGTATAGTTGGAGTGTGAACTTTCTCGATAGGCAGCGGGACTTAAGAAGATGACTGAGACTGTAGTAGGAGCGATTTCCGGCTAAGATCCTCGCTTTAATCTCTGCTTGATATGATGCATCCTCTCAACAACAAAAAACCAGCCTTACAGTAGTCGCATATGATGTGTAACATGTGACATGTTATCCTACTATGTGCGTCCGGGGAGCGCAAATCCCTTATTGACAGTGAACTCTGTTGGTCATTGATATAACTACAGTACTTGTATAACAAACAAACAAACAAAATAAAAGTCAACCTCTGGCACTAAACAGCCCATGACGGGCTAAGGCCGACCAAGCGACCGCTGCTCAGCCATTTGACCTGCAGATATTGGGGTGACGCGTGATCAGCGCGTCGGGTCCCCTCGGCCGGTAATCTTGGTATTCGTGATCGGGGCGCTGTCTCACTGTCAGACAGCTACTCAATTGTCCTCACGAGGCTGAATGCACCCCGTTCCAACCCTCACGTCAGTTTTAAAATCCCTGACGAATCGAACCCGGGGCCTCCGGGTGAGAGGCAGGTGCGCTACCCCAACACCACGGGGCCGGACTACTTGTATAACTCCAGTGCCAAATCCTGAATCATAATTGTTATTTGCAGTGGCGGAAGCAATCCACTGCCTACTTGATGCGAGCTGCGCTCTATACCGGCCAGTTAGTGAACCCATGACAGCGATGTTATTGAAAATGGCCTCGTTTAGCCGATAGAGCGTACTGCCAAGTATAGGCGCGATTAAAAATTAGATGTGCGGAAAGTATATTAAATGTGTTTCTCCCAGTGATATGTTAAGACCAACGAAGTTTCAATTATTGTTAGTAGTCGGCGTTAATATACTGAATTCCAACGTTGTTTGGAGTGTTTGTTGATGCGATAGAGATTCCACATAACCACATGGCCGACAGTACATCGAGTGCTTACATTAAATAAGAATACAGCAAGAGTATGAAGATTTAATAAATCGTAATTGTTTTCAGCAAATATGATAAAATGAATATTTTCACACCAAAGTACGACAACTTGAAGATGTTTTATTGTGGGAATATCTTAAATGGGGTCTCCAAACCATGAACTAAACTATATGCGATATAAATTCCCATAGCCACACGACCTACAGTACGTCGTTGTACCGATCTCCGCCACCACGCGCGCTTATTGTTTCCGTCCCATGCACTTTCGTCCCATCCATTTCCGTCCCCTTTCCAAAATCACTCCCACAAACATGTCCAGCTACCGAGCGCCACAAAAATATCCAGATACCGAGTGGAAAGATGTTACACATCAATAACGCCTAGGTACTTAAAATCATGAACTCTCCGGTAGGATTTTGTCCCAACTATCAATGACTCTGTAATATCCAGTTCAAGAGCACTCCAGTAGGTAATATAGAGCGGTTCTGGCACAGGGGCTAATGGGCAAGATGGCCGCCGCGCGCAACCAGCCCTATGTTATTCTTATGGAGGGGACAGTCAGAGCTGGCACAGGGGCTATTGGGCAAAATGGCCGCCACGCTCTGAGACCGTCAATGACGTCACAGAGAGAGGTCGGCCATGTAGTTGCCAATTGGAATATTTATTATTATTATTATTATTAGGTAATTATTAATTGATCATGTATAATCAAGACCAGCCTTATATTGTCCACTTCTTGGTGTAGTGGCTAGCATTCTTGGAGGTCATTCCTGAGGTTCGAATCCCGGCTCTGCCAAGAAATTTAATTTCTGGTCTCAGGAGTGGAACGGGGTACACTCAGCCTTGTGAGGCAAAACTGACAGGAGCTGGCTTTTGATTCATACCTCAACCATTCTGCCTAACCCAACTTCACCTAACCTAACCTAACCTAACCTAACCTAACCTAACCTTACCTAACCTAACTTCAAAGTCAGAGCAAATATGAGAGCAAATGTGAGAGCACACATAATAAACTAAGTTATAACCTAACCTAACTTCACCTAACCTAACCTCACCTAACCTATCCTAACCTAACCTAACGTAACCTACCTAATTTAAAATTGCAAGCGAAAAAAATTAGCAAAAAGTATGAGAAAAAAAGTGAGAGCAAATGTAAGAGCACAAATAATAAATTTAGTTATAACCTAACCACACCTAACCTAACCTAACCTAACATAACCTAACTTCAAAGTGAGAGCAAAAATGTAAGAGCAAATGTGAGAGCACAAATAATAAACTTAGTTATAACCTAACCTAACCTAACCTAACCCACAGAAACCTCATTTAAAGATTTTAGATTTTATATTTTAACATTTTAGATTTTTAATTTTTTCCATTTTACATTTTTTAGATTTTACATTTTACATTTTTGATTTTTTGTATTTTAAATGTTAGTTTTTTTTAGATTTTACATTTTAAATTTAAGATTTTTTGATTTTAGATTTTACTTTTTACATTTTCCGAAAAGAGTAAACTACAAGGCTACATACCTAACCTCACCAAACCTAACTTTACCAAACCTAACTTAAGCTAATCCAAAGGCTAATGCAAATACACAAAGTATATGAGGGTATATGCAACTATCCTTATGCTAGTTTTATAGGTTACTGTACAACATAATAACTACCCCAACCGTTTTTTTTTCATTTTGTTGTTTACACATATGACAATTTTCCAATTTCCCATTTTCAGTTTTTTTTAATGTTAGTTTTAAGTTTTTCAATTTCATAACATGGAAACATGCATTTTGCATTATGTTGTTTACACATTTATCAATTTCCCATTTTCCCATTTACAGTTCTTAAAATGTCAGTTTAAAGTTTTTCAATTTCATGATATAGAAACATGGATTTTCCAATTTGTTGTTTACACATTTGTCAATTTACCAAATTCCCATTTACAGTTTTTAAAATTTCAGTTTAATGTTTTTTTTTATTTTGTCAATATGGAAACATGGATTTTCCAATTTGTGTTTTACATGTTCATTTTGCATTAGGAGTGGAGAGAGGTGGGTAGTAATAAAAATGTACAAGCAGTTTCCATACGGTACAATATTTTTTTATTTTAAATACATGTACACTATTTACACATAATACATTTTATATATATTCCTTATTGTTATAAATTGTACACTTGTTTTTATTTTGTTTTCTATTTTATTTATTTTTGATTATGAATGCCATTTTTTATTTTGTTTTTTTAATTTTGTAGTGGTATTGTTTTATTTCCTAAATTGTTTTGTTTTATGTATTTGCTAGTTGCAGGCAGAAGATTTTGATATTCATAACTTAACTCTTTAAGCATGGTTAATGATTGAGTAATGACCATAGGCATGTGTACCTATACCATCAGCATCAATCACTCTTTTATCATCACCAGGAAACAAAGCAATTTTGTTTAGTCTTATAGATGATATGTCATGTTGTTTGGAAGCGATAATGTTCATTGGTATTCTTTTTACATGGTTTTTCATGACACAATCCTTATAATCTTGAAAGCTTAAACAATTTTTGACACCACCTCTGTTAATACCTTTAATCTTTTTGATTTCTTTACCATTTATGTCTAAAGCGTACATTTTAGCTCTAAGTCCAACAAATGCTTTTATAATTTGTCCACAAGCATCGTCTTTAAATTTCCCCAACGTTTTCTTGTTTGATGTAGAGTAACATATGTGATTAGTAGGATAATCTGATGTGTCCAGGTGTTCTAGGAAATCCAACTTGTCTTGATATACATCTGGGGTGTTAACCAAATAAATGAACGAGTCGGTATCCATATACATGAGTTTAAGATTGTTCATTCCATAATAGGGTAGCAGGACAGCATAGTGGTGGGAATACATTAGAGTTTTTGAAATATCCAGTATACACATTCCAATATATATAGGCTTATTGAATACAATGTTACGTTTAGCCATGTGGAAAGCAGCTAGGTTAGGACCATAAATTGTTCTGTCGATGAATGTTGGTTTAGCTATTAGCTTTTCTGCCTTTTTGCTGTCAGTCACAAGACGTATGTCTATTCTTTTACGGATATTTTCCATTGTTTTCCCAAAAATGGCATTGTTGAATAATTTGTACAGATTTTTCTCAAAATCATTTTTGGCTTGTTTTCGAAGGTTGTTATTAAAATCAATGTATGCCTTTAAACAAAGTCTTTGTTTAAACATTAACACACGATGAATTTTTATCAATTTTATTCCATGATCTAAAGCCTGTTTTAATGCCATGTAGTGAACAACATATCGCCTTCGATTTCCAAGATGAGGAATTAGTTTTTTCAGAGACGAATCCTTAGGTTGTGTACACTCTGGTAGGAAAGGTAAATCGTTGTGTAGATCATGAAGGTCAGATGGGTAATCGACATCAACGTCTAGAATGTATCCCACAGGATCGTCTTTCTTTAGTTTTTCTAGATCAACAGTATCTGGAGAAACCCACTGAAATCCACCATAAGGAAGGGAGTGGCACATAGCCCACCCGTATTGGTTGTTGGCATCATCATAGGTAATATACTGCGATGGTTTCTCAGAATCATAGGTTTCCATGTATTTATTGTTAGCTTCAGCATACCGATGAGACACTTGGCATATGCCTCCACGTATTCCAGACTCTATTAAAAGAATCTGATCGTAATCCTGTAGCAATTCCAGTTCAATGCCTGTGTAAAGGAGCATTGCCTCGAAACTTAAACCAGGCGAAGTAAAAATGTGTGCAGCATCCATTCGGTGTGTTTCTAGTGTTTTGTTTCTAAACGTTTCAAAGCTGTCTGCAAGAAGGAGTACAACTGATGTTAGGTAGAGGTCACTATATTCCCCTAGAGTTTTAATGTTGAACTGATTCCAGACATTTTTGGCATGTTCATAGTCTTCTTGACTAACATCTTCTTGACTTAATTTGTTAAGGAATGCCTCTTTTGGAGGTAAACACGTTTCATTTAACTTTTCCCATGAGTCAATGTAGTCATAACAAAATACCCCTTTACGAGTCATGAGCATTGCATTTTCTTTTCCAAAGTACTTGTCTGTTTCAGGGTATAATGTTAAGTTGGAAACCAAGTTTTCCAAACTACTCGGCATTAACCGAAACGTGTCCACAAATCGAAGCTTAACATTTCCAACATATTTGGTAAAGGAAATGTACTTTTCTTTGGAGTTAGGGATAACATCCACTCTCTCAGTAGTACATCCCAATTGCTTTACAATGAAATTTGCGTCGTAGCCACTCATATTATGTAGAAACACAGGAACGGGGTTACGTGTTTTACACCTCAAATTACAGTTATTGTGAGCACTTCTACGGTACTCCCCTGTAATGTGGCAGTGGTCTCGAACTTTCCAGTCCTCTTTGGTAAATGGTTTTTGACACAAATAACAGGTTTCAGAACATTGGAACTCTGATTCTTGATCCAGAGTTAAGGCCTTTGGAACATTTAAGCTGTAAAGTCGATCAATTTCATTAACTATTGAGATCAAACAGTCCATAAACTTTCCTGCAGCGTCAGGTCCACGATAAATAACAGGTTGGCTTGGAAGGTTTGTCTTTATGTGTTCCACAGCAGGTGAGGGTTTAACGTATATACCAAAGCTCATAGGAACATGACTCTGGTATGGCACTGTATAACTTGCTTTAGGATTGGGTAAACATGTTTGATAGGGTAAGAGTATACTTTTAAAATCTGCATAGATAACGTAAGGTATTCTCAGCATTTTTTCAACATTTAAGAATTTGACAATGGGGTTTTAATAGGCATTTCAACCCTAGCAATGTCATGCTGGACACACAAAGCTCTATGTTCTTTCAATTTTTCCATTCCTTGTTGACCATATCGATTATCAAAGTGTGTAAAACACCGTTTACACGTATATATTTTATGTTCATAGCGGGTAATCTGATGTCTTACTAGTTTATCAAAATCTTTGATAAAGACGTAGTGGTTCTGGCCGGATGATGAACTTAGCAGAAGGAGGTCACGATGGTCTTGCAGCTCTCGATCCATAACCTTTAGAGGGAACAGTTTATTGTTTTGTTCCAATCCAAATACATTAATGGATATATCGTTGGCTTTTTCAAATTTGGGAATGTCAGCTAGCGATGTAGGAAACGATATTACAGAAAAATCATACTTGTTGTCCAGATCCTTGTATTTACTAATGCGATGAACATTCTTTTTAACCAGTTTTGCTAAAATGGCATACATAAAACACTTTTCATTTTTCAAGTTTTCAGGATTAATGCAGGCTTTTCTTGCTTGTATAGCTGCTGGTAATGGAATATATGTGCTTCCACGCAAGGGATTGTACTTATTTATTTTCAATCGTACTCCTTCCACTGCTAACAAAGCCCAATTACTGCCTCTTACCTCAGATTCCTCCATTTCCATGGTTAACGTTGTAAATTGTGTTTCCAAGAAACTACTTAAGTCCGTTTCCAAAAATAGGGCCTGATTTCGTGTTTTAAAAGCACGATCTGTAATTTCATTGGTAGATGTATGAATGAATCTACATTCAGCCACAAGATTAACTTTTATCGACTTGTGCATTGCTAGTTCTTTCTGCATAGCTTGTATTATTTGCTGTTTGGACTCTTTATGGTATGAATTTAAATCCTTGCACGTATCGCAACGAATGAAATAGGATTTAAGACGACCTTCAAAAGATGTCTCATATTCAATAAGTCCATTTTTGTCAGGGACCAGTGACAGTAGGTAATGTTTTGTAGGCTCTGCTTTTTGTCTTTTAGCTGCCGACACAACATTACAACATTCTTCATGACGACGTCCATTGTACACATTGTTGAATGTACTACCACAGGTCTTGCACTCATGAAATTCACCACACGATACTTCATGTCGCTTCCTATGATAGTCTCGAAGAAAAGTCTTTCCACACTCTTTACACATATAGCTAGGAATGGGTTCTTCCATTATGGATGTTGATTTCTGCAAACAGCTGCTTACTGCGTATCACAGGGCTAGATGTTGGTCGGTGAGACGGTCTTTCACGATGTGAACACCATGAGAGGTAGTAGTCAACTGGTGATATTCTTGTTAAGGGTCCTCTAATATACCCCTAGTCTAGACCAACAGCTCTTTACAGCGTATGACAAGGCTGTAGACTGGACAGTGAGACGGTCTTTCACGATGTGAACACTCTAGCAAGTAGTAGTCAACTGATTATATACTTGCTAAGGGTTCTCTAATATACAATAGTCAAGACCAACAGCTACTTACTGTGTAGTACAAGGTTGTACAATAGTTGTTTTGTCAATCTTTCACGATGTGGTCACTGTGAGTGGTGGTAGTCAACTGATGATATTCTTGCTAAGGGTCCTCTAATATACCCCTAGTTAAGGGTAACAGCTGCTCACTGCTTATGACAAAGCTAAAGACTGGTTGTTTCAACGGTCTTTCACAATGTAAACACTGCGACAGGTAGTAGTCAATTGAACATATTCTTACACCATACTCAAGGTTATCAGGTACTTACTGCATATCAAAAGGCTGTACACTCATGTGTTAGACAGTCTTTTTTTTTTGCTAAAGGCCCTCTATATTCCCTACACAAGGCTATACATGTTAGTTCTAAACACTTAGTGGTTAATTGTATAATAAATTTAAATACACAGCATATACGAGCACGTTTTCACTCGGTAAAACTTTACTAAATAGTCAAATGCAACACGCAAAGTATGTTGCCGCTATCTAGCAGTGACTATGAGAACTACTTGAACGACCAGCATGCTACCTAGCGCTCTATTTCAACACTCGCTCACTGAACGACCAGCATGCTATCTAGCGGTCGATTTCAATACTCACTCAACTACCAGCCTGCTACCTATCGGTCAATATAATAACTCACTCAACTACCAGCATGCTACATGGCTTTTTTGTCAGTTTTCTTTTGTTGGCTTTTTTGTTGGCCTTTGTTGGCTTTTGTTGGGTTTTGTTGGCTTTTTTGTTGGCTTTTGTTGGCTTTTGTATTAGCTCTTTCATATTTTCTCTTGCTTGTGGGGGCTTATTTGGTCTTGGAAAGTATGTCAGTCCTTTTTTATGGCTGCAAAATGCTTACAGCCATGTTTGTAAGCAGCAACAACAACAACAACACACAAAATTCCTAAAAAAATCCAAAGTACTCTAAGGTTTATCAATGACTCTCAACTCTTACACTTACCTCTATCCCATGCCTAGTCAAAAAATTAGTGTATTTTTCAAATTTTTCAAAAAATATTTGGAAAGTAGGCTATGTCATTAATCTAAAAATCCTTAAAAGACATATGTTAACTCCAACACCTACCTCTATACCACTCTCAGTCCAAAAAATAGTGTATTTTTCAAATTTTCCAAAACATATTTCCGAAATGGGTTATATTTCCAAATTTAAAAAGTTTACAAAAAAGTTTGTTTGACATAAATGAATGGCCTATACACCCTCTAACGCCGTACCAAGTCCCAGGTCTCTAGGACAACAAAAATAAAAATTTTCAAAATGGGCTTATATTTCCAAAATTAGGAATTTTACAAAAATGTTTGTATGACGTAAATCAATGGTCTTTACCCCCTCTATCCCCCAGGTCTCTAGATCAACAAAAATAAAATTTTGAAAATGGGTTATATTTCCAAAATTAGGAATTCTACAAAAAAGTTTGTCTAACGTAAAACAATGATCTTCACCCCCTCTATTCCCATACCAAGTCTCAGGTCACTAGGTCAATAAAAATATTTTTTTTTAAAATGGTCACTATTTTGGAAACTAGGAATTCTACAAAAAAGTTTGTTTAATATAAATGAAAGGTCTCTATCCCCTCTACCTGTAAACCAAGTTACAGGTCTGTACGACAAAAAATGAAAAAGTTCAAATGGGGAAAGTAGGCGATTTTTCATAAAACCAAACATTCTAAAAGGTGTTCTATGGGCTCAAAAGATTGGTCTTTATGTCCTTTATTTCTTATAATAAAACTTTTTTATTTTTTACATTTTTTTGAAAAAAGTTCAATATTGAAATTTTTATATTTTGGAAACTAAAGAGTTTACAAAAAAATTTGTTTGACATAAAGGACTGGCCCTGACCCCTTCTACCACCAAAATAAATTTCAAGTAAATTTCCAAGACCAAATAATAAGCCGCCACAAGCAAGAGCAAATATGAAAGAGCTAATACAAAAGCCAACAAAAGCCAACAAAAAAGCCAACAAAAGCCAACAAAAGCCAACAAAAGCCAACAAAAAAGCGAAGAAAAGAAAACTGACAAAAAAAAGCCATGTAGCATGCTGGTAGTTGAGTGAGTTATTATATTGACCGATAGGTAGCAGGCTGGTAGTTGAGTGAGTATTGAAATCGACCGCTAGATAGCATGCTGGTCGTTCAGTGAGCGAGTGTTGAAATGGAGCGCTAGGTAGCATGCTGGTCGTTCAAGTAGTTCTCATAGTCACTGCTAGATAGCAGCAACATACTTTGCTTGTTGCATTTGACTATTTAGTAAAGTTTTACCGAGTGAAAACGTGCTCGTATATGCTGTGTATTTAAATTTATTATACAATTAACCACTAAGTGTTTAGAACTAACATGTATAGCCTTGTGTAGGGAATATAGAGGGCCTTTAGCAAAAAAAAACTGTCTAACACATGAGTGTACAGCCTTTTGATATGCAGTAAGTACCTGATAACCTTGAGTATGGTGTAAGAATATGTTCAGTTGACTACTACCTGTCGCAGTGTTTACATTGTGAAAGACCGTTGAAACAACCAGTCTTTAGCTTTGTCATAAGCAGTGAGCAGCTGTTACCCTTAACTAGGGGTATATTAGAGGACCCTTAGCAAGAATATCATCAGTTGACTACCACCACTCACAGTGACCACATCGTGAAAGATTGACAAAACAACTATTGTACAGACTTGTACTACACAGTAAGTAGCTGTTGGTCTTGACTATTGTATATTAGAGAACCCTTAGCAAGTATATAATCAGTTGACAACTACTTGTTAGAGTGTTCACATCGTGAAAGACCGTCTCACTGTCCAGGCTACAGCCTTGTCATACGCTGTAAAGAGCTGTTGGTCTAGACTAGGGGTATATTAGAGGACCCTTAACAAGAATATCACCAGTTGACTACTACCTCTCATGGTGTTCACATCGTGAAAGACCGTCTCACCGACCAACTTCTTGCCCTGTGATACGCAGTAAGCAGCTGTTTGCAGAAATCAACATCCATAATGGAAGAACCCATTCCTAGCTATATGTGTAAAGAGTGTGGAAAGACTTTTCTTCGAGACTATCATAGGAAGCGACATGAAGTATCGTGTGGTGAATTTCATGAGTGCAAGACCTGTGGTAGTACATTCAACAATGTGTACAATGGACGTCGTCATGAAGAATGTTGTAATGTTGTGTCGGCAGCTAAAAGACAAAAAGCAGAGCCTACAAAACATTACCTACTGTCACTGGTCCCTGACAAAAATGGACTTATTGAATATGAGACATCTTTTGAAGGTCGTCTTAAATCCTATTTCATTCGTTGCGATACGTGCAAGGATTTAAATTCATACCTTAAAGAGTCCAAACAGCAAATAATACAAGCTATGCAGAAAGAACTAGCAATGCACAAGTCGATAAAAGTTTATCTTGTGGCTGAATGTAGATTCATTCATACATCTACCAATGAAATTACAGATCGTGCTTTTAAAACACGAAATCAGGCCCTATTTTTGGAAACGGACTTAAGTAGTTTCTTGGAAACACAATTTACAAAGTTATCTACGGAAATGGAGGAATCTGAGGTAAAAGGCAGTAATTGGGCTTTGTTAGCAGTGGAAGGAGTACGATTGAAAATAAATAAGTACAATCCCTTGCGTGGAAGCACATATATTCCATTACCAGCAGCTATACAAGCAAGAAAAGCCTGCATTAATCCTGAAAACTTGAAAAATGAAAAGTGTTTTATGTATGCCATTTTAGCAAAACTGGTTAAAAAGAATGCTCATCGCATTAGTAAATACAAGGACCTGGACAACAAGTATGATTTTTCTGTAATATCGTTTCCTTCATCGCTAGCTGACATTCCCAAATTTGAAAAAGCCAACGATATATCCATTAATGTATTTGGATTGGAACAAAACAATAAACTGTTCCCTCTAAAGGTTGTGGATCAAGAGCTGCAAGACCATCGTGACCTCCTTCTGCTAAGTTCATCATCCGGCCAGAACCACTACGTCTTTATCAAAGATTTTGATAAACTAGTAAGACATCAGATTACCCGCTATGAACATAAAATATATACGTGTAAACGGTGTTTTACACACTTTGATAATCGATATGGTCAACAAGGAATGGAAAAATTGAAAGAACATAGAGCTTTGTGTGTCCAGCATGACATTGCTAGGGTTGAAATGCCTATTAAAAACCCCATTGTCAAATTCTTAAATGTTGAAAAAATGCTGAGAATACCTTACGTTATCTATGCAGATTTTAAAAGTATACTCTTACCCTATCAAACATGTTTACCCAATCCTAAAGCAAGTTATACAGTGCCATACCAGAGTCATGTTCCTATGAGCTTTGGTATATACGTTAAACCCTCACCTGCTGTGGAACACATAAAGACAAACCTTCCAAGCCAACCTGTTATTTATCGTGGACCTGACGCTGCAGGAAAGTTTATGGACTGTTTGATCTCAATAGCTAATGAAATTGATCGACTTTACAGCTTAAATGTTCCAAAGGCCTTAACTCTGGATCAAGAATCAGAGTTCCAATGTTCTGAAACCTGTTATTTGTGTCAAAAACCATTTACCAAAGAGGACTGGAAAGTTCGAGACCACTGCCACATTACAGGGGAGTACCGTAGAAGTGCTCACAATAACTGTAATTTGAGGTGTAAAACACGTAACCCCGTTCCTGTGTTTCTACATAATATGAGTGGCTACGACGCAAATTTCATTGTAAAGCGATTGGGATGTACTACTGAGAGAGTGGATGTTATCGCTAACTCCAAAGAAAAGTACATTTCCTTTACCAAATATGTTGGAAATGTTAAGCTTCGATTTGTGGACACGTTTCGGTTAATGCCGAGTAGTTTGGAAAACTTGGTTTCCAACTTAACACTATACCCTGTAACAGATAAGTACTTTAGAAAAGAAAATGCAATGCTCATGACTCGTAAAGGGGTATTTTGTTATGACTACATTGACTCATGGGAAAAGTTAAGTGAAACGTGTTTACCTCCAAAAGAGGCATTCCTTAACAAATTAAGTCAAGAAGATGTTAGTCAAGAAGACTATGAACATGCCAAAAATGTCTGGAATCAGTTCAACATTAAAACTCTAGGGGAATATAGTGACCTCTACCTAACATCAGATGTACTCCTTCTTGCAGACAGCTTTGAAACGTTTAGAAACAAAACACTAGAAACACACCGAATGGATGCTGCACACATTTTTACTTCGCCTGGTTTAAGTTTCGAGGCAATGCTCCTTTACACAGGCATTGAACTGGAATTGCTACAGGATTACGATCAGATTCTTTTAATAGAGTCTGGAATACGTGGAGGCATATGCCAAGTGTCTCATCGGTATGCTGAAGCTAACAATAAATACATGGAAACCTATGATTCTGAGAAACCATCGCAGTATATTACCTATGATGATGCCAACAACCAATACGGGTGGGCTATGTGCCACTCCCTTCCTTATGGTGGATTTCAGTGGGTTTCTCCAGATACTGTTGATCTAGAAAAACTAAAGAAAGACGATCCTGTGGGATACATTCTAGACGTTGATGTTGATTACCCATCTGACCTTCATGATCTACACAACGATTTACCTTTCCTACCAGAGTGTACACAACCTAAGGATTCGTCTCTGAAAAAACTAATTCCTCATCTTGGAAATCGAAGGCGATATGTTGTTCACTACATGGCATTAAAACAGGCTTTAGATCATGGAATAAAATTGATAAAAATTCATCGTGTGTTAAAGTTTAAACAAAGACCTTGTTTAAAGGCATACATTGATTTTAATAACAACCTTCGAAAACCAGCCAAAAATGATTTTGAGAAAAATCTGTACAAATTATTCAACAATGCCATTTTTGGGAAAACAATGGAAAATATCCGTAAAAGAATAGACATACGTCTTGTGACTGACAGCAAAAAGGCAGAAAAGCTAATAGCTAAACCAACATTCATCGACAGAACAATTTATGGTCCTAACCTAGCTGCTTTCCACATGGCTAAACGTAACATTGTATTCAATAAGCCTATATATATTGGAATGTGTATACTGGATATTTCAAAAACTCTAATGTATTCCCACCACTATGATGTCCTGCTACCCTATTATGGAATGAACAATCTTAAACTCATGTATATGGATACCGACTCGTTCATTTATTTGGTTAACACCCCAGATGTATATCAAGACAAGTTGGATTTCCTAGAACACCTGGACACATCAGATTATCCTACTAATCACATATGTTACTCTACATCAAACAAGAAAACGTTGGGGAAATTTAAAGACGATGCTTGTGGACAAATTATAAAAGCATTTGTTGGACTTAGAGCTAAAATGTACGCTTTAGACATAAATGGTAAAGAAATCAAAAAGATTAAAGGTATTAACAGAGGTGTTGTCAAAAATTGTATAAGCTTTCAAGATTATAAGGATTGTGTCATGAAAAACCATGTAAAAAGAATACCAATGAACATTATCGCTTCCAAACAACATGACATATCATCTATAAGACTAAACAAAATTGCTTTGTTTCCTGGTGATGATAAAAGAGTGATTGATGCTGATGGTATAGGTACACATGCCTATGGTCATTACTCAATCATTAACCATGCTTAAAGAGTTAAGTTATGAATATCAACATCTTCTGCCTGCAACTAGCAAATACATAAAACAAAACAATTTAGGAAATAAAACAATAGCACTACAAAATTAAAAAACCAAAATAAAAAATGGCATTCATAATCAAAAATAAATAAAATAGAAAACAAAATAAAAACAAGTGTACAATTTATAACAATAAGGAATATATATAAAATGTATTATGTGTAAATAGTGTACATGTATTTAAAATAAAAAAATATTGTACCGTATAGAAACTGCTTGTACATTTTTAATTACTACCCACCTCACTCCACTCCTAATGCAAAATAAACATGTAAAACACAAATTGGAAAATCCATGTTTCCATATTGACAAAATAAAAAAAAACATTAAACTGAAATTTTAAAAACTGTAAATGGGAATTTGGTAAATTGACAAATGTGTAAACAACAAATTGGAAAATCCATGTTTCTATATCATGAAATTGAAAAACTTTAAACTGACATTTTAAGAACTGTAAATGGGAAAATGGGAAATTGATAAATGTGTAAACAACATAATGCAAAATCCATGTTTCCATGTTATGAAATTGAAAAACTTAAAACTAACATAAAAAAAAACTGAAAATGGGAAATTGGAAAATTGTCATATGTGTAAACAACAAAATGAAAAAAAAAACGGTTGGGGTAGTTATCATGTTGTACAGTAACCTATAAAACTAGCATAAGGATAGTTGCATATACCCTCATATACTTTGTGTATTTGCATTAGCCTTTGGATTAGCTTAAGTTAGGTTTGGTAAAGTTAGGTTTGGTGAGGTTAGGTATGTAGCCTTGTAGTTTACTCTTTTCGGAAAATGTAAAAAGTAAAATCTAAAATCAAAAAATCTTAAATTTAAAATGTAAAATCTAAAAAAAAACTAACATTTAAAATACAAAAAATCAAAAATGTAAAATGTAAAATCTAAAAAATGTAAAATGGAAAAAATTAAAAATCTAAAATGTTAAAATATAAAATCTAAAATCTTCAAATGAGGTTTCTGTGGGTTAGGTTAGGTTAGGTTATAACTAAGTTTATTATTTGTGCTCTCACATTTGCTCTTACATTTTTGCTCTCACTTTGAAGTTAGGTTATGTTAGGTTAGGTTAGGTTAGGTGTGGTTAGGTTATAACTAAGTTTATTATTTGTGCTCTTACATTTGCTCTCACTTTTTTTCTCATACTTTTTGCTAATTTTTTTCGCTTGCAATTTTAAATTAGGTAGGTTACGTTAGGTTAGGTTAGGATAGGTTAGGTGAGGTTAGGTTAGGTGAAGTTAGGTTAGGTTATAACTTAGTTTATTATGTGTGCTCTCACATTTGTTCTCATATTTGCTCTGACTTTGAAGTTAGGTTAGGTAAGGTTAGGTTAGGTTAGGTTAGGTTAGGTTAGGTGAAGTTGGGTTAGGCAGAATGGTTGAGGTATGAATCAAAAGCCAGCTCCTGTCAGTTTTGCCTCACAAGGCTGAGTGTACCCCGTTCCACTCCTGAGACCAGAAATTAAATTTCTTGGCAGAGCCGGGATTCGAACCTCAGGAATGACCTCCAAGAATGCTAGCCACTACACCAAGAAGTGGACAATATAAGGCTGGTCTTGATTATACATGATCAATTAATAATTACCTAATAATAATAATAATAATAAATATTCCATTTGGCAACTACATGGCCGACCTCTCTCTGTGACGTCATTGACGGTCTCAGAGCGTGGCGGCCATTTTGCCCAATAGCCCCTGTGCCAGCTCTGACTGTCCCCTCCATAAGAATAACATAGGGCTGGTTGCGCGCGGCGGCCATCTTGCCCATTAGCCCCTGTGCCAGAACCGCTCTATATTACCTACTCACTCTGGTGTCGGTGGTGGAAGTTACATAAAGATGGACTCTTCCTGACTTTTTCAAATACCAAGGCAGAACAGTTGTCATGGTGCTATTGATACGTAACTATTATTATGTGTATTAGATTAAGAGATAAGTATATAATGTTTTAAGTATAAGTGTGTGTTCATACTTCAATTATATCAAGTGTGCATTCGACCACCAAGACATAACTGGCTCCCATGCTTCCCTTGAATTTCAGCTCTTCACCCGGTAATCTGTCTTTGACTCATTTGCCTGCAGACCTATCTTGCTTGCTGCAGCCTCCATGAGTTTTAGTTTGGTCAGATACATAAAACGACTCAGTACATATACCAAGAAGGGAACCAGAAGTGATCAATAATGACTCTGATTACAGTGAAAATGAAAAGAAGAAATTGATTTATTTTGAATGTCACCTTTCCTCTAAAGAATATAGCAAACTTCTAAGTGTGCTTGTACCGTTGTCACTCGTTAGATTTGTGATCTGAATATAAAATACTAACCCTTTCAATCAATCTTCCTCATGTACCACATAAATGGAAGAAACGCTATACAACGATTCACCCATTGTGCGATTTTATAGACTCTGGGAAGATTACCGTACATATTTTTGTTATGTAGAGAACTGTTGAAGGTGATATTGTCTTATTTGTATTAGAATGGAGGTCCAGAGATGTGAGCGGTTCAATTTCAAAGGTCCCTTGAATCAACATTCCTGGCGTGAACTCAAAAGTGCCGCCAATGTTACACATTCCTGTGTTATCATGGTCCTCTGCTGTACGCGTCTCAAATACGAGATGAAGGCATCCAGGCGGCATCGGCAGGCTTTCTCCCACCAAATGTACTTTGAAACTTTCTTATAACTAGCGTATGTTGCCTTCTCTAGCGGGGCGGCAAGGATCAAGCTTAGGTTCGGGATGTCACAAAGACAGTCATTAGCTTCCTCCGTACACACACACATTATTTATAGTCAGTATTCTAGTGCAGGGTTTCTCAAACTTCTTCTGTCACGTCCCCCTTCTGAAACATGTGTATATCTAGCATCCCCCACTCCGTTATTCTTATTTTCTTTCTTAGCACATCTCATAGGCTACTTCGCCGCAAAGAAAAAACGGATCTCAAGATCTACAGTAGGCCTATTGGCTTTTGTCTATTTACTGCAACTACCAGTTACAATAATAAGATTAATAAGAATAATAATAACACACAATGAACTACTCTTAAGAGCATATTATCAAAGTTCAACAACTTTTTGTAAAGAAAATTGCAATTGTATTACTCCAAGGTGTTATTTCTCCTTGCTTGTAAAATAGAAAATATAACTGCTGCATGTGCAGTTATTGGAATTGAACAACATTTTGTTTATTTCACTAATTAGCTCTATCTTACAAAAGATACTGAGCAAGATGGACAAAATACTGAAGTTAGAATTTAATATGAGAATAAATACAAACAAAACAAAAAAAGTGACAGTCAGTCTGAAAGACTAGACTTTGTATCATTTTAAATGCTACAAATGCTGAAAAATGCTAGAAAGACTCTTGACATGTTAGAAAATTATCTCCATAGTCTAATACTAATCTTGCTTTATAATACTTTACCTTGTTTCAAATTACTCGCGAACACAAGTGCAAACCAAGGGCAAAGCAAGGTCAAGCACGCGGGATGCCGTCACTCTTACCAGAGCGCGCGGGGACGTGCCCCTTCCATCCAGTCTAAAAACACTTATAGTGGGCGATGTATTGAAGATAGAGATATGCTCTCCGGGACTTTTTTTGTAGAACTTTTCATGCTGACCAATTCTCACGCTCATAGTATATTGATATTTTTAACGGTTTGCCCAGCGTAAGCTTAAGAAGCGCACGGACGCCAAGTTTGTTTTCGACTTTTTCACTGAAATCGTTACTGCTTGGCTTCCTTTGATCATACATAAATTATTTTCTACAGAATCTTTCCTCGAGGTATCCTTTACAGAATGATGAAAACCGCATCAAAATCCATCCAGTGGTTCTCGAGATTACCTGTGACATCCAAGAATCGTTTTTTTTGTCTTATACTAACCAAGTAGAGATTGTCGGGGAACACATGCACCAAGCGGTACTATGACGTCACACACCTCAGTGCATCTGGGTACATTTCGTCCCGTCACCGTAACGTAACGACAGACCCAAGCGTAACGGCGATGTCGACAAGATCATTTAAAATGAAAAAAATTTGGTCTGCAGTAGAAATGGCGAACACCAGACAGCAATACTGTAGAGTTAAGAAATGAAACGATACAAGAAGTGAATGAGTTTAATTCTCTGGGAAGTAAAATAACGAACGATGGAAGAAGCAGTAGAGAGATATTAAATAGGATTGCCCAAGCCAAGATTGCTTTCTATAAAAAGAAGAACCTATTTACTGCCAAAAAACATAAGTCTTGATGTGAGGAAACAAATGTTGAAGACCTATGTATGGAGCGTCGCGCTATATGGCAGCGAATCTTGGACAATAGGAGAGAGAGGGAGGTGAAGGCTACTAGCATTTGAAACCTGGTGCTATAGAAGAATTATGAAAATCAGATGGAAAGAAATGGTCACAAATGAGGAAGTATTGAGAAGAGTGGGAGAGAGAAGATGCTTCCTTAAATATTTAAAAAGAAGACGGAATCACCTCGTGGGCCACGTACTGTGACACAATGGACTGCTTAAGCTTATAATTGAGGGAACAGTAAACAGCAAGAAGTATAGAGGAAGACCCAGACTGGAGTACATGAGTCAAATACCGGAAGATATGGGTTGTGGCTCGTACTGTGAACTGAAGAGGAAGGCGGAGAGACGGGAAGAATGGCGAGCTGCAGCCAACCAGCCTCACGGCTGTTAACCACAGAGAGAGCGAGAGAGAGAGAGCTCTATAGCTCTGGCAACTGTGTTGCTTTTAGTTCAATAATGCGTTTCATATTTGAAAGCTCGTGAATTAAGCGTCTCAGAATTCCTGCTGGAAAGATCTACTGGTCAGTTTTTTGTGAAATAAGACAGCAAAAGTACGAGTCTATTACTGTCGGGGAAATAAGTATAGATACTCGAGTTTAGAGGTCAATTAAACCTTTACCCTTAGTCTTACATAAGAACAACCTACACCAAAATTTTCCTTGTTTTATTTGACGTTTAACGATATAGAGTAAATATTTGCATTGTATCTCGTTAAAATTTTATAGCAGATTGAACAAAAAAAGTACCGGTTTTTCTTAACAAGTTTACGGAGTGCTCACTTAGAAAGATCATTACGTTAAAAGTATTGATCTGATCGTAACGAAACTTTAATACGTCTTAAAGGAACTTATTGTTAATGCGTATATGATGTTTTAATCTGATCTGACGTTTCTTAAAATAGTTGTTGTGAATTTTGTAAAACAACTTTTTCTCGGGCCTGGGTGGTCATAGCAGTATGAAATATGGCTTGTTATGGGGCTCATAGCAATGCAAGGCTTAAAGTAAAACTACATTGTATCTACTTGTGATTATCGATTTTATATGGATTGATATTTAATCGGACAATTGAGGGCGATGGTAGTACCGCAGCAGCCTGGCAATGTTGCCAGTTGCTGCGCGCTCGTTCCTTCGCACACCAAACTCTGACCTTTGTTCTTCGTTGAGTCATTAGCAACAAGCCGCAACTATCACTGTCTGTATTATCTATTTTTTGCACATCGATCAAGATGCCAGCTAATCCGCAGTTAACGGAGGGAGAATTTGCCATGATTATAAGTGCAATATGTATTTTTTTTAGATGCGAGAGACAAAGTAACAATGATAAGAGGGTTTAGCAAATAGTATCCAAGTGTATCGGAAGGTCGATAGCCACGGGGAAGAGATGTGCCGCTGCAATTAAAGATATTCCTCTTCCTCCCAGAATCCAAAAGTATGAAAGTATGACGAAAGCAGAGCTAATTGTTCTCGCCAAACCTAATTTCAGGCCACCTAAAAAGAAGCTGGAACAGATAATCAAGAATGTTCGTCCTGACGTCGAACTCGTCTGGTAGCCAGTTGCGCATTGTGAGCTCAACCCCATAGAGCTGGTTTGGTCCTACGTGAAAAATTAAATAGCTAAAGTGAATATGAGTAACCAGGCGGAGAGAGGAAGATCAATGGAGGTGATGCGAGATCTCTGTAAAGAAGCCTTGAGGTCTGTAACACCGGGGCTATGGATAAAATGCATCGAACACACCAAAAAAATAGAGAAACATTACTGGGAAAAGGATTGGCTAACAGAAGACATCCCCGTTGTTGAGCCACTTGTTATAAACTTAAATGACAGTTCATCTGATTCATCGGGCAGTGATTTTTCACACAGTTAATAAAGGAGCAGTTTTACAATCTTATAATCACATAGTGAAAATTACTTCAAACAATTAATCTTATAATAATAGCTTTTCAGCTGACACACCATTTTTAAACATGCCAATGGAGGTTCAAAGCCCTCATTAAAAAAGGTGTTGGGAAATGTTTAACTTCTTGCGGTAATGAAATATAAGACAGGTTTCTCGAACTTGTAGGTAAAATTAGCAGAGGCTATTAGCGCTGTACATAAGGGACGCATATTTCAGGATATAAAGGAGAATTAAATAGTTAAGTTAAATAGACGTGAATGATAGTGGTTTTTTTTTCTTAATCGTATTACCCTCCAGGGTTGGCTATTCCCTCGGACTCAGCGATGGATCCCACATTTACCGCCTCCATTTTGAAACTTCGGGATCGGGTATACAACTGGGGTGTGTAACCAGCACTTCGCCCAGGCGGCCTCACCTGCAAAGCGAACAGGGACCTTATGAGGGATGGGAAGATTGGGAGGGATAGGCAAGGAAGAGGGAATGAGGCGGCCGTGGCCTTACGTTAGGTATCATCCCGGCATTTGCCTGGAGACGAAGTGAGAAACCACGAAAACCACTTCAAGGATGGCTGAGGTGGGAATCGAACCCCCCCCCCCCCCCTCTACTCATTTGGAGCACCCGAGGCTGAGTTGACCCCGTTCCAGTCCTCATACCAATTTTCAAATTTCGTGGCAGAGCCGGGAATCGAGCCACGGACCTCCGGGGTGGCAGCTAAGCACTCTGACCACTACACCACGGAGGCGAATATATATTATAATTTGTGTATTATAATTCGTCAATTTCACGTATGGTTTTTAATTTATTTTAATTAATGTCATTTTTCAAGTCCTCGTACTGCAGCTCCTTCACCAAGATTTTACTCGTATAACATAAAATCTTCCTTGTCACGTGAGCGACCCATGGTTTAACCCATAGACATTCACTTTATCTTTCCGTTTCTTTTATATACCGGTATTGCCACCACAGAATTTCAACTACCATAATATAGTTAAGTGAACACGGAACTGTCCTTCATCCATTTTGCTGAATTATGATAAAATATTTGATGTGGTGTAATGGTGTGATAATTGCTTTGTATAACTTTGATAAAAGTTCAGTTTTATAAAATATTTGATAAAATTTATTTGATACATTTCTTTAGCAGTGTAATACCGGCCTAACACAAATTAAAATACAACAACAGAAATTCACAGACTTTACGGCTTGGAACGCGCGCGTAATATGTTTCACAGGGCAACGTCGCATGAGTTTCCTCGACCGAGCGCACCGTTCCCGTCGCTTGCTACGATACATTCTTCTCACATAACCACCCGATTAAATATCAATCGATATAAAAGCAATTATCAAAAGTAGATAAAATGTAGTTTTATGTTAAGCCTTGCATTGCTATGAGCCTCATAACAAGCCATATTTCATACTGCTATGACCACCCAGGCCCGAGAAAAAGATGTTTTACAAAATTCACAACAACTACTTAAAGAAACGTCAGATCAGATTAAAACTTCATATACGCGTTAACAATAAGTTCCTTTAAGACGTATTAGAGTTTCGTTATGATCCGATCAATACTTTTAACTTAATAATCCATCTAAGTGAGCGCTCCAGGAACTTGGTAAGAAAAACCGGTACTTTTTTTGTTCAATATGCTATAAAAATTTAACGAGATACAATGCAAATATTTACTCTATATCGTTAAACGGCAAATAAAACAAGGAAAATTTTGGTGTAGCATGTTCTTATGTAAAACTAAGGGTGAAGGTTTAATTGACCTCTAAACTCGAGTATCTATACTTATTTCCCCGACAGTAGTCCTGAATGGTCATGAGTGCCTCCTGCCAATGATAGGTTCGTGGATATGAGGATAGCAATATTATTTGTTATCTCTACTCAGTATAAAACAAAGTCCCCGATTCTTGGATGTCACGGGTAATCTCGAGAGCCACTGGATGGCTTTTGATGCGGTTTTCACCATTCTGTAAAGGATATCTCGAGTATGATTTCTGTAGAAAATAATTTATTTATGATCAAAGGAAGCCGAGCAGTAACGATTTCAGTGCAAAAGTCGGAAAAAGAAATGGCGTCCGAGCTCTTTGTAAGCTTACGCTGGGCAAACCGTTAAAAATATCTAAATACTATGAGTGCAATAATTGTTCAGCATGAAAAGTTCTACAATTAAGTCCGCGAGAGCATATGTCTATCTTCAATACATCGCCCACTATAGGCTAAGTGTTTTTACGTTTTAATTTCTTCCAGCCATGTCCATTCAACTACTGAGGCGACAGTTTACGAGCTAGCTAAGGGCGAGTCTATCATCCCCGTTACTGCCTAGCTAGCGGGCGAACCTATTGCCCCAGATACAGCCAGCAGCAAACCGTTGAGTCGTGTTGAGTTAAGACTTCTGAGAAGTTCGTTCCGCAAAATTCACAGACAAGTTAAGATTGGACGAAAGGGGGATTTGTGTTTCATGCACCTCGCCATTCTTAAATTACGTCTGACAAGAATTTGTTGCACATGCATCTCCATGATAATATAATTAATAGTCCAGTCAGTTATTTTAACACATCATGCCGAGGCGTAAAGCAGATATTGGTCGTTGTTCATTTACGTTGAAAAAAAAAAGCGCTTATCACGTAATGCATTCATAACTGTTCCCGGGCGAAGCCGGGTCGGTTTGCTAGTAGAATATAAATATTCAGCCTATATCAGAGCCGGCGCCACCCATTATCGCTCTCTGAGGCCCCCACAGCGCCGCCCCCCATCCCTCCAATTTGAGGACCTCTGTTCTAGTGTGATTTTTTATTTTTATTAAAGATCATATTTATTAACTGCATGCTCCATTACAATTAAAGTAATACTGCATGCATTGGTGATCTTATAGGTAAGTATGATAAAACTTTCTTTACATTATGTATCCTATATCTACATGGTTGATTGAAGTGTGTCTTGCTTAGATATAATATGTTTAAGTTTTCTTTCTTGACATAATTATGTCCTACATTAGGTTATCAAAATTGATGCTCTGCACAAATAGCTTAAAGAATTTGACATATTTAACAACGAGTTCATTCATCCTTGCAGGCCAGTGGCCTCCTGAATTCATTACATTTGTCCTCAGTTTTTCCCTTTCGTGATTTAGTAATTCACACTCATATAGGATGTGGTCCACACTTTGCGATTCTTCGCCACACCGGCACGTCATATGGTCTTGTATTTTAAACCTATACAGATAGGTCCCTATTAGCCTACTTTCGATTTTTGCAAAAAATGAAAGTAGACTTATGAGATCAACACAGGGCGAAAAAAAAGTGTGTCTGTCTGTGTGTGTGTATGTGTGTGTGTGAGTCTGTGTGTGTGTATGTGTGTGTGAGTCTGTGTGTGTGTGTGTGAGTGTGTGTACTCTGAATGTCTGTCCCCCCCCTATCAATTCGAACACGGTGAATGCGAATTGAACGAAATTTGGTACAAAGGTAGCACTAGCAAAGGACACCTCAGTGTCATGTTTTATATCGCCGCCATCTTTACTAAAACTGAATGGCGGCCACTCAAACGTTCAAAACGTAAAATCAAATAACGACTAACCAAATCATCCAATCTCTACCAAATTTGGTAACAACATACCTTCGTATAGGATGCGTCTTGTGACCAAACTACAAGGTCGTCCGCCATACCATTTCAGGATGGCGGCCGTGCGAATTATGCAAACTTTATAATCCATATCATGGGACCCACCAGTTCCGATTATCGAGCCGAGAATCGTTTTAACTGTTCTAAAGGAAGAGGCACGTACGAAATTAAAAGTTTATTTTGTAATACTATAGTGCAGACGTGATTTTAAAAAGCTCAGCTGATTCATTAATAAGACAAGATGGCAGCGGATATCTTGTGCCTGACTTATATTTCAATAATTTGAGTATTGCGTGCAATATAGCGTACTGAAACAAAATAAATAAACTTTGTATGAAATGCTTTATATATAAATAATATACTTCAGTGATGAAATCGTTTAGTATAAATCATTATTTGCTAACAAGTTCTATGTAAGTCATTTTATATGGATCAATGTTCGTTGGCACAAATGGCTCAGTGGTAAAGCGTTAGTCTGTCATTCATATGCCTATGGTTCAAACCCCATCAGAGATATGTTTTTTGCTTGACATTTTACATATTTGTTGCTTTGTAATGACTCAGACGTTTTAAAATTAAGCGTTATATTGTGCATATTACGGTGCAAAACATATACTTAATTAAAACATAATTCGCCAGCAGATTTAATCGAGACATCTAGCTGACAAAAAGGTAACAGATTTTATTGAAAAGTTTCTTCTTCTGGCCGCTAGAATGCACTCGCTCTGTTAGGATTATATTGTTCGATATTTCACAACTAGATATCACGACTAGTTTTTATATTTATTGTTTCTTGAGTACTGATACGTTATAAAATAAAGCTTTATATGGTGCTTTTTGCAATGGAAATTATATATTAAAAAAAACGACATTCTCCACTGGAGTGACATCTTCCATCCTTCAGTTGTACTATGCAGAAACTATAGATTCGAGCAGCGCTCTATACCGGCCAGTTAGTGAACCCAGTCTTAACGACTGCTAGGAGTAATAAGACAGTAACATTCGTTTATTCCTTGTGCACAGAGGCGTTGTTGATAATCTCAAAACTTGCAATATGGATGATTTGGAGATGGATTATTTTGTTATACCGTGTATTTAAGATTAGCCTATAAATTTACGGGTTGCGAAGTTACTTCACTTAGTTCTATATCATTCGTACACGACACAGAACAACAACGTGACGTCAGTTTCTGATCTGCTCTGATTGGCTATTACATTGCTGCAGTCGGGTAGTTGGCAGTCAAGGATAAAATTCTCGACTGCCAACTGCCAGCTACCAACTGCAACTTCATGTTGTGTATGGTGCCTATAGTATACACGGAGTCGATCGCGACTGCCGACCGAGGACTACCAACTACGGACTGCCGACTGCGCATTGTAGATGGGCCTTATTAGAGCAACGAAGTTTCAATTATTGTAAGTAGTCGGTGTTTGGAGTGTTTGCTGATTAAATTGCAAAATGCTGGGGTAAATTATAAACTATGGTTTGAACGCCACTGTTCAAATCCTGTGTGCCAATTTGCACTTCAAATAGGAAGAAATTAGGAGATGATAAGGACAGAGAGTTATAACTATACCCATACATTTCGGAGAAAGTAGGCTATATGTTCTTTCCCGAACATCTTGTTTTTCCATGTCCTGTTATCATAACCGTCATATTATGGCTTAGAAGAATTTTTGAGGCAAGTCTCGCTTGAACACTTGGAAAGTACTTTTTTGTCATGGATCCATTGGAAGTTTCTCTCCACTCTTCTTCCCACAATTGTAAACTTCTCTCACTCAATACGCTTTTCACTGCACTATCCGGAATTTTATCGAAAGCCACTTCTAGGTCTGTCCTGCTTGCTGCTTGTTTAGCCAGATGATCGGCTATTTCGTTTCCTTCCGTGCCAACATGATCCTTAATCCATGAGAAGTGTATTTCCCAGTTTTGAAGTTGCAGGTCTCTTACCTTCCTTCTGATCTCTTCAATTAGATGATTTCTTTTCCCGTAGTTTTTGAGTAGGTCCAGGGTTATTTTACTATCGGTGTATATAATTACAGACTTCTCTGCTCTATTTACGTAGTTGATGTCTTGTAATTTCTCTAGGGCCTTCAGTATGGAGTATTGCTCTGCTTGATTATTGGAACAGGTTTGATGTAATTTGAATTGATATTGAATTGATCTAGTGTGAAAACCTGATGACAGCCCTTGTGATGTAGGACTAACGTGCTTGCCTCTCACTCAAAAGACTTAGGTTGAATTTCCAACTCAGAGAGAGTCGTTGTTTCATTTGAGGAACTTGGACATGGTGTAGGCTACTTGTATGTGTGTGTGTGATTTTGACTCACAGATTGTGTTATTGTCGTCTCCGTGGTGTAGTGGTCAGCATGATTAGCTGGCACCCGGGAGGTCAGCGGTTCGATTCCCGGCTCTGCCAGTAAATTTGAAAAGTGGTACGAGGACCGGCACGGGGTCTACTCAGCCTCGGGTGGTCGAAATGAGTAGAGGGGGTCTGATTCCCACCTCAACCATCCTAGAAGTGGATTTCCGTGGTTTCCCATTTCGTCTTCGGGCAAATAAATTATTGGATTTACCATAGCAGTAATTCCGGCTCTGCCAAGAAATTTAATTCTTGTCTGAGGTCTGGAACGGGGTACACTCAGCCCCTTGAGGCAAAACTGAGAAGAGATGTGTTCGATTCACACCTCAGCCATTTTGGAAGTTGTTTTCCGTGGTTTCTCACTTCTACTCAAGGCAAATGCAAGGATGGTACCTAAGGTAAAGCCACGGCCGCCTCCTTCCCTCCTCCTTGTCTATCCCTCCCACTCTTCCCATCCCTTCATCAGGCACCTGTTCACTTTGCAGGTGAGGCCACCTGGGCGACGTGCTAGTCACACTCCCCAGTTGTATCCCCGACCCAGAATCTCAAGCTCCAGGACAATGCACTCGGTGGCGGTAGAGGTGGGAACCCTCGCTTAGTCCGTGGGAAAAGCCAACCCTGGAGGGTAAACGATAAAGAAAGATTGTGTTATTGTAAGAGTTGCAGGGTTGGTAGATGAGTGGGTTCAAACCTCGCCGTTCATCGTCCTTCATATGGATATTCGTGGTTTCCCAGTTTACAGCTGGAATGGTACCTTCTAACATGCCAGGGCCTCTTCTTTCCAGCTCCTTGCCCAGCCCAGGTTTATTTATTTCATCTCTCACTAACTCCTCTCACGAGGCTGGTGTCAGGAAGGGCTTCTGACCGAGAAAAACCCCACCGCATAGAAATTCATCGCAACTCTTCCTCGACCCCATTAAACTTTGAATGATAAGGGGCAGACATACAATAGGAGTATCGTGTGTATTTGTAATTCAGATGAGAAACGTAAAGGAGGAGACCGTAGTTTTAAGTTAGGAACCATCCCGGCATTTGCCTGGAGTAGAAGTGAGAAACCACGGAAAACTACTTCCAAAATGGCTGAGGTGTGAATCGAACCCATCTCTTCTCAGTTTTGCCTCGAGAGGCTGAGTGTACCCCGTTCCAGATTTCAGACCAGAAATAAATTTCTTGGCAGAGCCGGGAATTATTTCTATGATGATTGCAATAATTTATGAAGGTACTAGCAGAAGTACCCGTTCTTCGAACGGTGTTCCTTGTTAACACCAGACATTATCAATTGAGCTACTGTTGCAATGGTTAGTGGTTTGTCATTCCTTCAAGTTTATCAGAACGAAGTTAGTTTACTGGGAATATCACACACACTGTTAATTTAAGGCCCTTAAAATGTAGTTTTCGGAGACCCTTAATAGATTCCCGAATTTTGTGTCTCACATTGAGAAGCGCAACATATGCTTTGGTCGTCCTTCTAGGATAATTTTTATATATCGCCTATTTCAGCATATATTGAGAAGTTTTTCTCTCTATCCACCCTCCTACTGTATGAAAAGTACGGTGAAGAGTTTATAAATGATTGGTATATTGACTCTCATGGTTACCATAGCTAATTTTACGATGCACCAAGCATCCGAACACGAGGTATAGGCGTACATAAAGATACACAAAAAGACAGACAGACAATTCTATTGTCTACAACATATTACCCAGATATCCAAATATGGGTATATCTACCACACAGTATCAAATAAAATCATCCTTACGATGAACCCGTATGTCGACAAAAAAAAAGTTAAAATGTGCTCTCAGACTAAATTCACCTAACGTGTACTTCCTGACGTGAAATAGAATTGAAAGCCTTGTAGACGAACCTCAATACACGTCACATAAAAACTGACCCTCTACGTTGTGCTAGGTGCCCATACACAGGAAGACCCCTTTCATAAATTATAAAGGTTTGTGCTGCATGAAAATTCCGGTTCTTTAGCCTCAAATTGCCCAAATTACTAAAAGCCGCAAAAAATGCTGGTTCAATTCAGGAATTTTTAATAATAATGTTGCTGTTTGGAGATATAATAGACCTTCTGTACTATATGTCGAACGTGAAAATTGCATGAAAAATTTCTAGGTTACCACTTCACCCCCTTAATTGCATTGATGAATTATACGGTCTACGTTAGTTCCGTGATAACCTTATAGCCATTTGCAAACTTTCACAGAAATGTAATAAATGGAGTGACATTGCTTCTAACAGAAATAGATGGAAAGTTGTATGCCACCCCTTGAGATAATGTTCTCATGGTTACCGATTTGCATTCCTTCATTAGTTTGTTAAATTAAATTAAATTAGTTTTCTGGGAATATTTCAGAAACTGTTGGATTTAGAGCCTTATAATGTAGTTTTCGAGGACCCTTTAGGGCTCCCGAGTTTTGTTGCTGGCACCGAGGGGATTTGTCTCGTCGTTGTACGCCATAATATAATACTAATAATAATATAATATAGGGAGAAATTATAACACCTATTTTATTTTTATTTTTAATTCAGCCAATGGCCATGTACTTATCTTTTCAGGACGGGTCAGGGAAGGGATATTATCAGAGAAAGAAGCATTCACATCACGCATGAGCAAAATGGAAATGGCCTACCATTTAACTAAGGGCATCTATAAGAAAATGTCAATATCCTTCAACGCAAAACTAAAACATTACTCCAGTGTCATCCGTCCGGAGGTCTTGCATGCTTCTGAATGCCTCACGATGAACAAAAAAGGCTTGGTCGAGAAACTGGAGGCCAAAGAAAGGAAAATTTTGAGAAAGATATTGGGTTCCATCAAAGACAGTGGGGAATACAGAAGACGGCATAACCATGACCTATATACTCATGTGGAGAAGATAAGCAACGTCATCCGGAAGAGAAGGTTACCATTTTTTGGGCATGTGAAACGAATAAGCCCAGCGAGACTGACCAATCGCAATATAACTTACTTTGAGGAGAGGAAAACAAAATGGGCCTGGTTCATTGAACTGGATAAAGATCTGAAAGAAGTGGGGATTACACCAACAGACATTCAGGAGCGCGCCCCACTCAAAGGGAAACTTCAAGCTTGTAAAGGTTTCCAAGAAAAACCGAAGCTGAAAACGGGAAAGATTTGGACCCAGGAACGGAAGGAAGTCCACCGAGAACGAATGCGGGCGTACAGGGCAAACATCAAAGCCAGTAGGAGACGGTTGGAATGACGCGGTCCATAGATGGCCTATACGAAATGAATGAATGAATGAATGAATGAATGAATAATATGGGTATAGGAATATTATAGACCTGCCGTACCACACCCGCAGGTGTAAATCGCGTGAAAAAACAAGATGTTCGGGAAAGAACATATAGCCTACTTTCCCCTAAATGTATGGGTATAGTTATAACTCTCTGTCCTTATCATCTCCTAATTTCTTCCTATTTGAAGTGCAAATTGGCACACAGGATTTGAACAGTGGCGTTCAAACCATAGTTTATAATTTACCCCAGCATTTTGCAATTTCATCAGCAAACACTCCAAACACCGACTACTTACAATAATTGAAACTTCGTTGCTCTAATAAGGCCCATCTACAATGCGCAGTCGGCAGTCCGTAGTTGGTAGTCCTCGGTCGGCAGTCGCGATCGACTCCGTGTATACTATAGGCACCATACACAACATGAAGTTGCAGTTGGTAGCTGGCAGTTGGCAGTCGCGAATTTTATCCTTGACTGCCAACTACCCGACTGCAGCAATGTAATAGCCAATCAGAGCAGATCAGAAACTGACGTCACGCTGTTGTTCTGTGTCGTATACGAATGATATAGGAAGTAACTTCGCAACCCGTTATTTTATAGGCTAATCTTAAATACACGGTATAACAAAATAATCCATCTCCAAATCATCCATATTGCAAGTTTTGAGGTTATCAACAACGCCTCTGTGCACAAGGAATAAACGAATGTTACTGTATTATTACTCCTAGCAGTCGTTAAGACTGGGTTCACTAACTGGCCGGTATAGAGCGCTGCTCGAATCTATAGTTTCTGCATAGTACAACTGAAGGCTGGTAGATGTCACTCCGGTGGAGAATGTCGTTTTTTTAATATATAATTTCCATTGCAAAAAGCACCATATAACGCTTTATTTTATAACGTCTCAGTACTCAAGAAACAATGAATATAAAAAAAATCAAGCAAAAAATTTCTACTCTGATAGGATTTGAACACCGGCCAGCCACATGAGAGAGGTGAGCTCTAACCACACAGCCAATCGTACACTCATAACTTACGCGTTATCGATCAAATACATATAACGTACTGTATTAGCAAATAATCACTTGGACTGAAGATTTCTTCACTGGAGTGTATTTCAAACCGAGTTCATTTCATATTAAGTTCATATAATTTTTATCAGTAGGTTATATTGCGCCGGCCTCTCACCGCTGGGTCCGTGGTTCAAATCCCGGTCACTCCATGTGAGATCTGTGCTGGACAAAACGGAGGCAGACAGGTTTTTCTCCGGGTACTCCGGTTTTCCCTGTCAAAATTTCATTCCAGCAACACTCTCCACTATCATTTCATTTCATATGTCATTCATTTAATCATTGTCCCAGAGGAGTGCGTCAGGCCTCGGCAGCCGGCACAGTTCAGATCCTCGCCGCTAGATGGGGGCTTCATTCATTCCATTCCTGACCCGGTCGGAGACTGGAAGCAGGCTGTGGATTTTCATTTCAGTAGGTTATATTGCATGCAACATACTGAAATTAGTAAAATGTAGGTCAGAACGAGAGATCAGCTGCCATCTTGTCAAATAGCCGAGACGATTCAGATTTTTAAAGTCACTTCTAGATTATAATATTACAATATAAACTTTTAATTTCGAACGAACCACGTCGCTTAGAACAGATTAAACGATTCTTGGTTCGATGTGCACAAGGAATAAACGAATGTTACTGTATTATTACTCCTAGCAGTCGTTAAGACTGGGTTCACTAACTGGCCGGTATAGAGCGCTGCTCGAATCTATAGTTTCTGCATAGTACAACTGAAGGCTGGTAGATGTCACTCCGGTGGAGAATGTAGTTTTTTTTAATATATAATTTCCATTGCAAAACGCACCATATAACGTTTTATTTTATAACGTCTCAGTACTCAAGAAACAATAAATATAAAAAAATCAAGCAAAAAAGTTCTACTCTGATAGGATTTGAACCCCGGCCAGCCACATGAGAGACGGGAGCTCTAACCACACAGCCAATCGTACACTCATAACTCACGCGTTATCGATTAAATACATATAACGTACTGTATTAGCAAATAATCACTTGGACTGAAGATTTCTTCACTGGAGTATATTTCAAACCGAGTTCATTTCATATTAAGTTCATATACTTTTTATCAGTAGGTTATATTGCATGCAACATACTGAAATTAGTAAAATATAGGTCAGAACGAGAGATCAGCTGCCATCTTGTCAAATAGCCGAGACGATTCAGATTCTTAAAGTCACTTCTAGATTATAATATTACAATATAAACTTTTAATTTCGAACGAACCACGTCGCTTAGAACAGATTAAACGATTCTTGGTTCGATAATCGAAACTGGTGGGTCCCATGTTATGGATTATAAATTTTGCATAATTCACACAGCCGCCATCCTGAAATGGTACGTCTGATGACCTTGTAGTTTGGGCACAAGACGCGTCCCATATGAAGGTAGGTTGTTACCAAATTTGGTAAAGATCCGATGATTAGTTTGGTCGTAATACATTATTAAGTTTTGACCATTCGATTGGCCGCCATTACCTTTTGGTAAAGATGGCGGCAATATAAAACATGACACTGAGGTGCCCTTTGCCAGTGCTACCTCTGTACCAAATTTCGTTCAATTCGGTTTAACCGTGTTCGAATTGATAGGGGGGGGACAGACATTCAGAGTACACACACTCACACACACACACACACACACACACACAGACTTACACACATACACACACACTTTTTTTCGCCCTGTAGTGATCTCATAAGTCTACTTTCATTTTTTGCAAAAATCGAAAGTAGGCTAATTCTAGAGTACCCCTTGATCCCCTTAAGCGCATTATACGTATTGATGAATTTTACGGCTTAATTTGGTTCCGTGATAACCTTCTAGCCGATTGCAAACTTTCACACTAATGTAATTAATGGAATTGCATTCCGTCTTACAGCAATAGATGGACCTCTGAGAATCCGTTGGCATGGTTACTGGCTTGCATTCGTTCATTAGTTTATTAAATTAAATTAGTTTTCTGGGAATATCTAAAAAACGGTTGGTCTTCGGTCCTTAAAATGTGGTTTTCGGGGACCCGAGTTTTGTCTCTCACATTGAGGGGCTGAAAATGAGTTTTGTCTCGTCCTTCTACGCCTATTTCAGCATGTATTTTAAGGGGGTAGGCCCCCTTTTATGAGAGATACGGAGAAGAGTTACATCAATGATTAGTGTCGTGCCTCTGATGGATATCTGTGCCAAATTTTACGTTGATACACCCAGCCGTTCTCGAGTTATAAGGGAACAAATTTCTCCACAGACAAACAAACAGACAGACAAACAAAAAAAATATTTTCGCGCGCATCCATCATAAAACAGTCTGAAACGTGTAAACATCTCAAATTTCCGTAGAAATTCAGAGATAAACACACAAATTTTCATTTTTATATATAGAGAGATATACTGCACCGCTCGGTGTTGACCGTGTTTTATTGCACAGATTCTGGTTTTACTCGCTAACCGTTGGAGATATACGAAAAGTGATAAGGACCTTTCGGATAGAAAATTAAATGTTAAAGCTCATGTATACCATCAAAAGTTTTCTATTTCTTAGCGTTCTCTTTTTATTTGAAAAGGAAATATGAAATTTTGAAACCAAAGGGTGTAGTGACGTCACAAATGTCGGTTTTACTCGCTAACTGTTGGAGATACACGAAAAGTGATAAGGACCTTTCGGATAGGAAATTAAATTTCAAAGCTCGTGTGTGCCATTAAAAGTTTGATATTTCCTACCGTTCTCTTTTTATTTGATATGGAAATATGAAATTTTGAAACCAAAGGGTCTAATGACGTCACTAAAATAGTCGCCATTTTTTATAGTGCTAAATTTCGAAATCAAAAGTATCCTATATGTAAAGCTCGTAAATCAGCTACATCCATGCAAAATTTCATTTAAATCGGACCAGTGGTTCTTGAGTTATTGAGTAACAGACAGACAGACAGACAGACACACACCATCTCATTTTTAGCCTATTTTCAATTTTGAAAAAATAGGCTTATGAGATCACCTTTTGTCCGTGTGTGTGTGCGTGTGTGTGTGTGTGTGTGATTCGTGTGTGTGTGTCCCCCTAATAAAATCTAAACGGCTGGAGCGATTTCAATGAAACTCGGAAAGTTCATAGCACTATTCCCGGCGACCTCGACCGTGCCCTTCAAATTTTGTTACGACTCACCAATCCAACATGGCGGCTGTGCGAAATATTTCACCAGCATTCAATATCTCCGAAACTATTACCGATATTACCCTGACATTTTCTATGGTGATAGAGGGAACTACTATAAGTTTACTTATGTGACTTTTGAAAACCTGGTAACAATAAAACCAACATGGCGGCCAAGCGAATTCGCGACTTTTAAATAGAGGTTTCTCGCGATTTGACCAACCAAACGCAATGAAACTTGGTACAGTATATGTTTATATACATTGTAATGCACCGACATCTAACTTCGTTCAATTGTTTACATAATCACAAGATGGCGGATGTGCGAAATATTTCACCGGCATTTTATATCTCTGAAACTATTAGCGGGAAACCCCTGACATTGTGTACGGAGATAAAGGGCACTACTGGAATTCCATCTATAAGACTTTCATAAACCGGTTAACAACAAAACGAACATGGCGGCCAAGCGAATTTGAAAATTTTAAATAGACCTTTCTCGCGATTTAATGTTCCAAGCGCACTGAAACCTGGCACAGGAAATATTTATACACATTGTAATCCACTGGTATCTAATTTAGTTCAATTGTTTACATAACCTCAAGATGGCGGCAGTGCGAATTTTAAAATTAAGATTTTATTTATTGTGATGTAGTCATGCGATCGAAGTGAAAGTTTGAATAATGAACCTACGCAATAATTTTCCTTTAATGGTACATGACTCTATGGCCTATACATTTAACAATCCAACATGGCGTCCATCCGAAATATTTAGACGATTCTGAATATCTACGAATCTATTTTAGCAATCAAACTGCATTTTTTAATGTTCATAGGGGCTATGAACTTAAGTTCACCTATAGGACTTTAAATAACCTGGTGATCACAAATCCAACACGGCGGTGACGCGAATTATAAATATTCACATGGATGTTTCTCGCAAATTAACCATCCGCGTGCAGTGAAACTTGGTACAGTAAATCCTTATACGAATGTTAATCCACTGGCATCTAATTTATTTCAATTGTTTCCATAACCTCAAGATGGCAGCTGTGAAAAATTTTAAACTCTCCTTGTTTTTTCTTGTGTCCTAACTATGCGATTGAAGTTTGAATACTACACGTTCACAATAATCTGCATGTAACAGTACATAACTGTAGGACCTACAGTACATATATAAAATCCAATATGGCGACCATCCGAAATATTTAGTCGGTTCTCAATATCTACGAATCTATTACAGCAATCAGACTGAAATTGTGTATGTTGAAAGTGGCAATTAACATGAGTAGGATATATGAAAATAGGCTGTATAGTTCTTCACGGAACTACTTGTTATATATTAGTATGATAATGATTAAGGACTAGGACGCGGGTAGGTGCCCTGGGGATTGAAATAAAGTAGCATCCCAGCATTTTCCTGGTGGTAGAGTGGGGAGAATACACACTCAGGATGGCAGCCGTCATTTCCAGTATTCGAACCTTCTATCTTCTGACTTGGATATCCCACGTGCAGTCGTGGTGCGTGACATAACACGCACGGCCAGGTGGACGGTTATAGGACGTAACGTGCCACGTACAAAATGTACCACCGGTCATAACGTACCACTTGGCCGGCTGATTACCTGCGAGGAGTCAGCTATTGACTTTAAAATATTTAGGAGAGGACATAACGTACTACTTGAAAGAGTGGGAAGTATTTAGGGTGCATGAAACCCTAACCGCACGGCCATTAGCTCGGTTTTGCTCAATTAATCCTGGTAATAAAACGTGGACAATAACATAACATAAAATATGCTAAGTTTTTGGATTCCCATCACACTTTATCCAGGCATTGGACTGGCAAAATGTTTATGAACATTTTGGCGTGTATAAAATCAGCTGTGGTTTGTCGTGAAGATCGCCCAGAGCTTGGGTGTGAATTTTTAAACAGGTGTTTCTTCTTCCCGCGCCCTTTTCTTCGCCAATTGCGTCTGTTTCTTTACTTCTAGCTGCGCAACGATCGGAACTCCACACACATGACTGTTTGATGGGTCACTAATCACTTTATCTCCTCTTGATTTTATAAACACACAACACTTCTCCGTCTGTTGCTTTACACAAATCCAAGTAACAGTATCATCCTTCGCCTGACGTTTCTTCCTGTATGCGTATCCGTCGAAGTGCGCACATAAACCGCCCTTATTCGTTGTACACAACTCCATGTTACAAGACCAAAATGTTTAAAGCCGCACAGTGTGATCGCCACTGATGTTTATGTGGTAATGAACCTGTAACTGGAATGCCCGTCTGACATCAAGTGGTACGTTATGTCATAGCGTAAATACTTGGGGATTACGGGAAAACCGTTCTTAGGTAGATAACGATCTAGGTGGTACGTTATGTCCTCGAAAATCAAGTGGTAAGTTTTGTCCGTGGTACGTTATGTCCGGACACTCAGGTGGACGGCAGTCAGCCTCGGATATCGCGCGGTCTTATGAGGCTCAATCGTTTTCTTTTTATTTATTTTTATTATTGTGGAGGAATATCGTGACGTTACATCCTGCCATCTTTTAGATTAAGCCACCTCGTGGTGCAGTGGATAACATTCTTGGCTAGATCCGGGTTTGTTTCACGGCTCTGCCAAGAAATTTAATTCTGATTTGAAGGCTATTCAGCCTCGTGAGGTAGCTGTGTAGGAGCAACATGGACATTGCAAACTAGGGGAAGGGAAAAAACGGCACAGAACACTTTGCCGTGCGTTGAAAGAGGAGCACTATGACTTTAGACCAGCCACCACGCGTTCAGTCCACGATATTATTGACTGCACTGCCTACAGTATAGCTATGCCTGTATTGCTAACAGCGCAAAGTAGCTCAACTTGAATGCTCAGGGAGCCGAAGGTAAGAAGATCAATCTTTAAACATGGCAGCTCTCAGTGGCTATCCAGAGTAAGACGTTTTCGAGCACTTTGAAACAGTCAGTACAGGCAAGTGCTGTGTCAGAAAATTATTTCTAGTTTTTGGAATCTATCAATTTTATAAAGTTGCTCACATGCAATGGACGCCACAGTAACTTACGTCATTGGGCAATGTTCTCGATTGCACAAGTTTACGGGGCTGATGACTAAGGTTTCCCAGAGCACCAAATGCAGCAATGTGACAGGAACTAATAATGGAATGCAAAGGGCTTTATATTGGTTATCAATATTGTTAATAACTGTGAATAAAGTAACATCAATATAACAGGAAGTGATCTGGATTTGCGTCCAGCAGTCGGATGTGTCTGCCCATTAATCAGAGAGTTAGTTGGCTCGTTATCGGAATTACTCGCTAATTAATTCATAGCGGAGGCATGTGCACACATAAATAGCGCCCATTAGGCCTACACAGCTGTCATAAACACTCAGAATCGATATACACCAAGTCATGATTTGGGTCGTGTGTGTGTGGTGTTCTATTTTTTTTTTATTTTTTTTAAGGTTCAGATGCGATGACACCACAGAGAGCACGCATCACACTGATTTAATTTCAGATCATTATAAGCTGTTCCCTGCTTCGTTTCTGATAAACGAAGACCTGCTCTCAGGGAAGGCTGTATGTTGTTGACAAGGCTTCATAACGTAACAGAATAGTCAAAAATAACGAATTAATTTTTGTTACGTTACTGCTTCCGTACCCAAAACAAATGGTATATGAATAACGATTTTAGTGCGGCAACGAAATAAGGGGTTATAATTTTCCCTGGTTTGTGCTATTAACGTTATAACCAGCAGAGGTAAAGATTCCGTTATTTTAAAATGCGCTCCCGTTAATAACGTTATAAGTCTAATAACGGTATGGCAGCGATTTTGACTCGCTGCGCGCCATCAATAACGTTATTCAGGCAGAGTGATCGATTCAGTTATTTCAAAATGCAAACCTACTAATAACGTTATAAGCCTAGTAACGGTATACGAGATATTTTAACCAGTTATACGCTATCAATAACGTTATTCAGGGCAGAAAAATTAATTCTGTTATTTAGAAATGTGAACCCACCAATAACGTTATAAGCTTTGTAACCGTATACGAGCGATATTTACGAGCTTTGCGCTATCAATAACGTTATTCATGGCTGAAAAATAATTCCGTTATTTAGAAATGCAAACCCACCAATAACGTTACAAGTCTAGTAACGGTATACGAGCGAATTGTACCAGCTATACGCTATCAATAACGTTATTCAGGGCAGAAAAATTAATTCCGTTATTTCGAAATGAGAACCCACCAACAACGTTATAAGTCTAGTAACGGTATACAGGTAATTTTTAACAGCTATGCGCTATCAGTAACGTTATTATAAGCGGAGAAATTGTTTCCGTTATTTCAGAAAAGATTCTCGTCAATAACGTTATGGAAGTGTCTATTTGCCCGCTACCCGGACAAGCATTGAAGGTGACCGTGAACTCTGACGATGCTGGGCCATATGTACTCGTAATTCCAGGCCAATTATTTATTCAAACATAGGATAATTACTTCTTGAAATATCAATGTTATTCAACATAGAGATTTCAGTCTGAGCGCGTGCCCCATCAGACAGGGCAAGGTACTTTGCTCGTTTCGATCGTGGTCATACTGTAACCTACGTTAGAAACATGTTTCCTAAAATCAATACGATGGATCCCATTGATTCGAAATATTTCTTGTTGCTTCATATAGGGGTTTGGAACATAGCCTATTGTTCATCAGTCCCATGTAGTTGAGGTGTTTATGGAATTTGTCTGATAAACTTTGTTACTTTTGGAGTTGACATGGCCTTGACTTAGGAACTATCCACGCATTTTCCTGGAGTAGAAGTGGGAAACCACGGAAAAACACTCTAATATGACTAAGATTGGAATCGAACTCACCATCTCGCAGTGTTGCCATATAAGGCAGAGTGTAACCTACACACCAAACTTTCACTCCTTTGTGACCAATAAGGGTATTTCTTTCCTAAATGAATCCGCCAGTTCTTGCTTTTCGTTTACTTGTTAGCCTATTTTCATTTAGTAGTGATAGAAGCCATTTTTCAGTGATGGTTATTTCTAATGAAGAAAGCTATTAAGTCGGTCAACACGAATTCCGTGTTGACCGAATGAAAAGCTTTCTTTATTATTTTCATTTATGAAAAAATATGCTTATGACATCACATTTAGTCCGTGTGTGTGCGTATGTGTGTGTCCCCCCGAATAAAATATAAACGGCTGGAGCGATTTCAATGAAACTCGGTAAGGTCATAGTAATATTTTGTCCGACCCCGACAGTGATCTTCAAATTTTGTTACATCTCACCAATCCAACATGGCGACTGTGCGAAATATTTCACTGGCATTCCATATCTCCGAAACTATTTTACCGTGTTCGAATTGATTGGGGGAATCGATTTGCACACATACATGGCCGCCATTTGCAAACTATTGGGCCGATGACCTTGTATTTTAGTCAAAAGACGGTCGCCATATCCGTATATGTTGTTGCAAAATTTGGTAGAGATCGGATGATTAGGTTAGTCGTAATTTGATTTAAGCTTTGAACATTTGGGTGGCCGCCATTACGTTTCCGTCAAGATGTCGGCGATATAAAACATGACACTGAGGTTCCCTTTGCTATTTCTACCTCTGTACTAAATTTCGTTCAATTCGGTTTCACCGTGTTCGAATTGATAGGGGGGACAGACATTCCGAGTACACACACCCACACACACTCTCACACACACAGACACACAAACAGACAGACACACAATTTTCGGCCCTGTGTAGATCTCATAAGTCTAGTTTCATTTTTTGCAAAAATCGAAATTAGGCTAAACATAGGCTTATGAGATCACCTTTTGTCCGTGTGTTTGTGCGTCCGTGTGTGTGCACCAGGGCCGTGCAATGAGCAAGGTGAAGCAGTGCTAGCGAGAAATTTAGTACTCGTGCCGGTGAAGCGCAGCCCTATCCTGCCCATTTCTGAGCAGTGCAGCACAACATCACACTAGCACTGCAGTGCACAAACACTGCCCATTTGACGGGGTGCTGCAATACGTTTGGTACTGAGCGCAGAGCCTGGACTCGAGGCGCACTAGACCCAACATTTTGTCATATGCGTGTGGTCGGCCGTGCTCATAACGCCTTTGGGCAAGGGGAGCACAGAAATATCATAGTGGGAAAGTCACACATTAAAGAAACATACCGAAGACGTATAAAACATGATATTTTCACGTACATGAACCAGATCTGCAACAAGGATACAGGAAGTTTCATACCTTTTGGCTTAGTTATTGTTGTTTTAAGGGGCAGAACTACGAGGTCATTTGCCCCTGCTTTTTGGTGATACAGCAGGTGCAGCGAGATATAATAATCCTAAAAAAGGAATCAAGCATATTGGTAATCATGCATGTGACAGTAACAGGGGCCGGTATGGAATCTGGAGAGTTAAAATATGTTTTTCTTAATTTGTTGACATAATGTCACAAACCAGCCGAGGTAGCTACACACGCTAACGTGCATGGTCAGTCTACACCGAACTCGAAACACCACACACAGCCATTTCATGCCTTACCTCATTAATTTCATTTGTCATGAAATCCCCTCATGAGATTGACGTCATGAAGGGCATCTATCCGTAATATCATTCCCACAAGGAAACTGTCTCACCACAACCCCTACCTCATAGCAACCGAAATAATTACGGGTAGAACAAAAAACTACATTAGGACTATAAAGCTATAGTCTATTTCAATAACAAGATTCTGAATTCACCAACTGATTAGATCAGGGCCATCCAGTCATCATAGCGCTCCGGGAGCGCGGTCGCGCTCGGGGAGCACTGGGTAGTCAGACTAGCGCTCCATCCCCTTCGGTGGCGTAGTCGGTAGCATGCTGAACTGCTGTGCCCAATATAGCGGGTTCAAACCCGGCCGAAGTCGTCGGATTTTTAAGAGCGTTAAAAATCCTTCAGTATGCCTTCCTTCGGAGGGGAAGTAAAGCCGGCGGTCCCATGTCATAGATTTATGGATGTAAAAGATCCTTTCACAGACTAAACTTGTGTAAAGCAAAATTTGTTAGGTTAGATTTCGTCAGAACGCTCTATCAAAGTTCCAACGTTCACCACTAGGTATCATTGATATCTGGTGGCGAAAGTTGGAACTACTTGAAATTGAACGGAACTTGTAGCTCACCCTTTAGGGTGTCCGCTGGAAGCAGCTACAGACTCAGGCGAGCCGAACATGTCCTCGGACACTCCCGGCACTAAAAGCCATACGATAAATAAATTAATACATAAATAAATCCTTCCCCTACCACCACTACACTCTGGCAGCGAGGAGACAGACGATGTTCGGACCACGCTGACTAGAAACGTACGTACAGTCGTGCGGCCGACGGCTCTTGTGGAATTGTTGACATATTAATAGGTCTGTTTTGCCATGACAAATATACCGCATACACAAATCGAATGGTACGCCGATGTATGGAATGTGAAGGAAACGAACACAAGTGTTAAATAAAGAGTATTGTGATTTATTCCAAACTGAAATGTGAACATATTAGAGAGGAAAATTCAACAACAAATTGTGTTCTTTTTAACACATTACATCTCTGATGCACACTAAACATTTGGCATGCCCTTTATAAGCTGTACAGAAAAATGAAATTTCCCATTCTGCTTTAAAGACTGCTGTTGCACCACTCCTTTTTTTGTATGCTGTTCAGTCATGACCACTGCGAAACTGATTTACTTACACGCTGTCAACAAAGCGCACTGGACTAGACTAGCGACTGATGGTTCGGCTGCACACTTCTGCGTGCTCAGCCAGCCAAGCTCCTCCCACCACTTTTGAAACTGCCTTCAAACAAAGCGCTCGGAGCACTGGCTTAGAGTGCGGCCGGAGCGCTGTCTGGATGGACCTGGATTAGATTGATGCTGTTCAGGGATATGTGAATTCGAGAAACGTGCGTTAGTAAATTTATCAGGTTTTTAAACTGAACAATAGTCCGTCGCATCTGAGGTAATTTATGTCTTTTATTCGTATTTTCAACATCGCCTGAAACAATAACTCATCGAATTTACCTACACATCAGATATACGGCAAAATAAGCAAGTTGACATGAAATCCTTTTAACTTTTGGAGTTTTAGGACAATTTTCATTATTTCTACAGTATGGAGACCAAGAGTGCTATTCATTGTAAAACTATTTTGCTCTGAAAATTACAAAATATGTTGTCTGTCTTTCTACCAGCTTGTCGGTATTTCTTTCGGTTGTTTGTTAGTTATTGGAACTATTCGGCTCTTGGGTTATGGTATGCGAACCATCTCTTTAACTTACCAGGGGCTATGTAATGCCAAAAGTACGAAGAATGTACACTATTATAGTTCGTGCAGAAATTACATGGCATCGTGCAATATATTGCGCTGACAATGAAAGATATCATCTTGTGGTGTAGCGGCTAACATTCTTGGCTGTCGGGGCCGGTGGTCCGGGTTTGATTCCCTGCCCTGCCAAGAAATTTAATTTCGGTTTGAGGTACTGAAATTGTGTCGATGATACGTAAGTCATCAAGGGGGTGTTCATTTCGAGGACTTGCACCAGGTCAGTGGGAACGTGTTTCCTTTTTTCTACATTCTTATTCTGCAATTCGAACATTCATATGGCTACTCTGAGAGAAAATCACCTCGTAGAGTTGTTAGAATAGCTTCCGTAAAATATTCTCAAAGGCCAATGCTACAAGTAGCCATCGTGAGTTAATCCAATTGCATATTTATATGTAATCCACACATCGTATTTAAGACCATATGCTTTTCATTGCATTCTATGTTCTGGGCATAGGAAGACCTCGAAGTTGATTTCGCAATTTTCAGTGAATGAACATCCAAAGTATAGTAATCATCATGTAGGGAGACCGTGCCACATATATACAGAGAGTGCAAGAATTGCTTGAAGGCATGGTGACGTGGTGCGTAATTTGTGTTTGTACAACGAATGAGGTTGTCATTACGGTGATGATGATGAAAATGGTGGTAACGATGGAGACGGTGATTTACTAGTTAGGAACCAAAGGAATACTTGAGACTTAAGGATTAAGCGGATGTATGGAAAAAACAAAATGAACTTGCTGGTTGATTGCGAAATTGTCTAATCACCATATTTTATGGAAAACAACTTATCCAGAAGAACACATGAAAGGGAGTATCCAAGCACAAATAGGTGGAGGCAAAGGTTGCTCATGTGTGAGACCGTATGCTGCACACACTGCGGAGTGTCTGATAACCTAGCTCACGTTCAAACAACATAATTAAGAAGGAGATTCACTGCAAACTTTAGGAATCACCGACATAGATCTAAGATGCATCTGTAACATTTCAGAAATGTTACGCGATCCATGTTTTCGTGTCTTCATCGTGTTGGAAGCAAAAGTACAAGGGTGCGACAGGATAGAATATACTACAGGCACTTCCTACAAGGGCCTTGGTGTCAACCCCCCCCCCCCCCCCCCCCCCTCCCGCACCTAATAAAATCTAAGCGGCTGGAGCGATTTCAATGAAATTCGGTAAGGTCATAGTACTATTTTAGCCGACCACGATCGTGCCTTTCAAAGTTTATTATGTTTCACCAATCCAACATTGTGGCTGTGCGAAATATCTGACTGGCATTCTATATCTCTGAAACTGTTACCGATATCACCCTGAAATGTTGCACGGTGATAAAAGGTACTGCTAGAAGTTCACTTAAGTGACTTTCAACAACCTGTTCACTACAAAACGAACATGGCGGCCAAGCGAATTTGAACATTTAAATAGACTTTTATGGCGATTTAACCACCTGAACGCAGTGAAACTTGGTACAGCAATTGTTTATATACACTGTAATGCACTGACATCTAATTTGGTTAAATTGTGTACATAAACTCAAGATGGCGGCTGTGAAAAATTTTAAAATTATTTTTTTATTTCCTGTGTCCCAATTACGCGATATAAGTCAACGTTTGAATAATGAACCTACGCAATAATAGTCATCTAATAATACATAACTCTATGGCCTACGTATAATACAATCCAACATGGCGAGTATCCGAAATATTTAGACGGTTCACAAAATCTATGACAGCAGTCAAACTGAAATTTTTGCATATTGATAGAGTCTATAAACATAAGTTCACCTTTGGAACTTTCAATAACCTGGGGAGCACAAATCCATCCTGGCGGTGACGCGAAATTTGAATATTTAAATGGACGTTTCTCGCGATTTAATCATCCGAGCACAGTGAAACTTGGTAAGGTATATGCTTATACAAATTTTAATCCACTGGCATCTAATTTATTTCAATTGTTTTCAGAACCACAAGATGGTGGCTGTGCGAAATTTTAAAATCTGGTGTCCTAATCATGCGATTGAAGTTTGATTAATACACCTACACATTAATCTTCATGTAATAGAACATAACTCTAAGGCCTACACATATAAAAATCGGTTACCACAGGAACGAAATGTAGTGTTGCCAGAAATAATGTTACTTGAATAAGTCTCTCAAAAAAAATATCCCTTAATACCGTAACTTGGACTAATATTCGGATATCGGTTATCGTAGGAACAACAAAGTAGCGCCCACCAGAAAGGACGTTAAATAAAATCTTCGCTCGTAAAAAAGAGCACCTTAATCGTGCAATGCGTATTAATAACGTTATTCAGATATCGGTTTATATCAGTGGCTTAAAGGCCATATAAATCACTGAAGTTCACAGTTCTGACTTCAGTGGAACTTCACTGAAAATCACAGTGAATATCCACTGAACTTTCCAGCAGTGAAACTCCACTGAAGTTTTCAGTGAAAGTTTACTCACCTTTCCCGGAAATAGTTATCCGATTTTCCAGTAAACTAACGATAATAGTAATAAATAACCATGTTTAACGAGATGTACAAGCCTTAATAATCAATTTGGTTAAGTATAAGACTGGGGAAAAATAAAAGTATATCACGTTGCCCCAGGCAGGGTTTGAACTTTGATCTGTGGGTAGATTCATGGAATCGAACTGGAAAGCAGGCCATATTTTTTCCATTGAGCTAATGTTAATAACTCAGTGAAGGATATGGCAATAAGCACACATGATGTTCAGTGCACCATAAAATATCTCTGATAGTCTCACGGAATGTTTCACTTTAGGATCAGCGACTAACGCAATGTCTCAGTGACCAGTGAACTCCTGTGTATTTCCACGGAAGGTCAGTTAAAAAACATTGCACTGAAGATTTCAGAAAAAAATCCCTGAAACATGTTGGATTGACTTGGGATCCAGATGTTTCCTGAAGCTCGTTTATGATAGTCAGCATACGGTCTTCGTCGTTTTCGTCTGTGAGAACAATACATACATCATCGGCATATGCTCGTACTGCCACTTTCTTCTCATTGATCGTCCTCCTCCGGAGGAAGGGTTCCTGTGCTATGATGAATAGGATCATAGAAAGTGGGCATCCTTGACGAACAGATTTACGGATGAGTATATTCGATGTTAGATGTCCATTAATGATTACTCTAGATTGTGCTGTTCTGTACAGTCCTGTAATGCATTTAATCAACCCGATAGGAAACCCGAAGGTTCGCATTGCAGACCATAGAAATGAATGTTTTTTTTTCTATCAAAGGCCTTTTGAAAATCGAGACTGACTAGTGTCGTAGGAGGAAGATTGGGTGAAGTTTTCCCATTTACAATAATAATATTGCTTAACACCAACAAGTTCGAGATGACATTTATTTCCTGGAGTCGCACAGGATTGCCACTGCCCTATTATTGGTAGCAGTTGCGGTTTGATTCGGGATGCTATTATTTTTTGTAAAGATTTTGCAATCTGTATTGAGAAGTGTGATAGGTTTGAAATCCTCCATTCCAAGTGGTCTTATGATCTTCGGAATTAAAATAATAATTCCAGCAGTAAATTCTTCAGTTATAATTTGTGGGTTTCCCCTAATCTCCTGGTAAATTTTAAGGAGGTCTTTTCCTAGTATATTCCACATTAATTGATAAAATTCATATGGTATTCCATCAGGACCAGGTTACGTTGAGTTGGGCGTAGTGTTGTGGAAATCTCTGCCGAGGTACAGTAATACCACTTGCCAGCATAGATCCATCCTCTGCGGTCAGTCTGGGTGGGTTTTGATGTATGCTCCCATCTGTTTGCTCACTATTTTGTAGGACGTCGGAGAAAAATGTTGTGGAATACTTTGCTCCAATTTAAAGGATATCATCCATGTTCGACTGAGTGCAGCCATGCTCGTCCCGAAGTTTAGTAATGGTCTTTCGCTGCCCTTTACGCCTTTTTGTTAAGATATGGAACAGTGATGAACGTTCTTCTTCTATGACTGAGGGAACAGTGCGTGATGGTCACTGAAAGATACTGGCACTACTGTGGAACTATGCAGGCTATCTCTCATTCCTCGTGCTATATATGTCCTGTCTATTCTAGATGCTGATACGGCACGATAGAAAGTAAATTGGACGTATGTTCCATGTTTAAGTTCCCACACATCATGGAGGTTAAATCCGTCTACGAGACTTTTGAGGCTGCGGCAGTTGTTGAAAGCGCCGGTTTGATCTCGAGTGTTTAAAACACAGTTAAAATTGCCTGCTAATATGATAGTATTGATAGAGCCCTGGAGAAAGTATCTGATGTCAACTTCAAATGAATGTTCTCTAGCCAGACGACCTTGTGATCCAGAAGGGGCGTAGACATTAACAATTTTTGTGTCCTCACATTGCAGAGTAATTATTCTGCCACTCGGGTGCAACTCCACATCCGAAACAATAAATTAACCCTGATCTGTAAACGACAGCTGTGCCTCGGAGAGATGGGCCAATATTTGCTATGTATCCGTACCCACTCAACCTGTCTAAGTTTGGATCATTTACTCCCTGAAGCAATAACGTGTCAATATCAAAAGTCCTGAAAGAAATCCTGAAGTAGAAAACGTGTCGTCAAACTTATGATGTCATTGATATTTAATGTGGCAAAACAACGCAAGACACTCATATGCAAGAACAAAAGGATGACGATGACAGGCATCAGTATGTTTGAGTGCATTTAAACGACTATGAGCAATTATTTGAGGGGATCATTGGAGTGATGTTTTACTGGTGTGCACTTCCAGTGATTTACGGCGACTACGTGATGCGTTTCGTGTTTGTGTGTAATATGATTTAACTTCTTCCCTCGCAGTGTTTTTGTTGACAGTTTTCATGTGAAGAGCATGGGTCTCATTAATGTTGGCTTTATCTGTGGCCATGGGTTTAGCTCCTGTTTGTGGAGGTAGGGCACTTCCGCTGACGTCCGTGACTTTTTTTTTTACTGAAACTGATTGCAGCATCAGTGGTGGATGTAAACTCTGCCCCCAATGTAGTAGATAGGGTTTCCTGAACTATGTCTGTGCTTTGCGCGTGAAGTAATTAGGAGCGAACGGTATTGTTAGCTGGAGGGTGCTTCGAATGTACTGAGACTGTTGGGAAGCCTATTACTTGTGAGTGTTCTCGTTCTTCTTGTATGGCATCCTGAAATTCCATGTCTTTCGACCACGTAAATTGGGTTTTGGGTACGTCATTAGTGACAGGTTCGTTATGGCTAAATGTCCCGACATTTTGGTAAGAAAATATTTCAACAAATGGCATCACAAACGAAGCTGAATTTATTTATTTTTTAGCCTATTTTCAATTTTGAAAAAATAGGCTTATGAGATCACCTTTTGTCCGCGTGTGTGTGTGTGTGTGCGCGCGTGTGTGTGTGTGCGTGTGTGTGTGTGTGTCCCCCTAATAAAATCTAAATGGCTGGAGCGATTTCAATGAAACTCGGTACGTTCATAGCACTATTCCCCGCGACCTCGACCGTGTCCTTGAAATTTCATTACGTCTCACCAATCCAACATGGCGGCTGTGCGAAATATTTCACTAGAATTCAATATCTCCGAAACTGTTACCGATATCGCCCTGAAATTGTGTACGGTGATAAAGAGCACTACTAGAAGTTCACCTATGATGCTTTCAAAAACCTGGTGACTACAAAACCAACATGGCGGCCAAGCGAAATTGAGACTTTTAAATAGACTTTTCTCGCGATTTAACTATCCAAACGTAATGAAACTTGGTACAGCAAATGTTTATAAACACTGTAATGCACTGGAGTCTAATTTAGTTCAATTGTTTACATAACCTCAAAATGGCGGCTGTGCGAAATATTTCACTGACATTCTATATCTCCGAAACAATTACAGATATCAGCCTGCAATTTTGTACGGTGATAAAGGGTACTGATACAAGTTTACCTATGTACATTTCATAAACCTGTAAAGTACAAAACGAACATGGCGACCAAGCGAATTTGAAATATTTTAATATACTTTTCTCGTGAATTTACTCTCTGAGCGCAGTGAAATGTGGTACAGTAAATGATTTTGCAGATTGCAATGCACTGCCATCTAATTTAATTCAATTGTTTACATAACCTCAAGATGGCAGCTGTGTGAAATTTTAAAATTAAGTTTTTATTTCTTGTATCGTAATCATGCGATCGAAGTGAAAGTTTGAATACTGAACCTAGGCAATAATTGTCCTTGATGGTACATAACTCTATGGCCTATACATATAACAATCCTAAATGGCGAGCTTCCAAAATATTTAGACGGTTCTCAATATCTATGAATCTTTTACAGCAACCAAACTTTTTTTTAAATGTTCATAGAGACTAGGAACATATTTTCACCTATAGGACTTTCAGTAACCTGGTGAGCACAAATCCAACATGGCGGCGACGCGATGTATAAATATTTAAATGGACGTTTCTCGCGAATTAACTATCTGAGTGCCGTGAAACGTAGCACGTTAAATGCTTATACAAATGTTGATCCATTGGCATCTAATTTATTTCAATTGTTTGCATAATCACAAGATGGCTGCTGTGCGTAATTTTAAAATCTCGTTTTTACTTCTTGTGTTCTAATCATGCGATTGAAGTTTGAATACCACACGTACACAATAATCTTAATGTAATAGTACAAAAATAACAATCCAACCTGGCGACCATCTGAAATATTTAGACGGTTCTCAATATCTACGAATCTGTTACAGCAATTAAACTGAAATTTTGTATGTTGATAGTGGCAATTAACATGAGCAGGATATATGAAAATAGGCTGTATAGTTCTTCACGGAACTACTTGTTTTTTCTTAAAGGGGACCTCCGATCTGCGATCTGAAAACTGCTATGTACTCTGTCTAGTAGGAGAATTGAGATTAATTCATCGCTAAATTTTTTATTTCAAAAACAGAAAAGTTGCTGTTTATATTTTAAATATCTTATTACCATTTTAAAAGAGCGGGTAATAAGAAAGTTGAGTTTTATTCACTGATTCCAAAGCCGTATCGAAAACCTAAATCGGTTGAATAGAATCGTCGGGATCACTTGGGGAAATTTTTGAATAAGAGTGTAACTGTACTTGGAACAAAAGGCGTGGTAGCCTATAGTAGAATAAGGTCGGCGAGAACGGGCGGGAGGGGGGGGGGGGGGAGGGGAACGAAAGTCAAGTGAGAGAGCGATGACCTTACCTTATTGGCCAGTTCTGGATATTTCTGAGTGATCCTTTGATATCTTACCAGTTTGTAATTACTACTTCTAGTTTTCTATGATGTTTTTCCTGATTTTAGTTCATTGATCCCTTTAATGACTTTTTACTTAATTTATTTTACCTGCAACAGTATTATTTTTAGTGTTCGTTAGGTGTACGATGTACTTATAGGTACGACTGATGGAGAGCATTACGGTCATCATTCATTCATTCATTCATTCATTCATTCGTTTATTTGCAATTGGGGCTGTGTCCCCCGGTGGCAAATTAGATATACATAACAAATAAATAATTGTACATAACAATTCACTAACAATTAAACTGGAGTATTTACACAAAGAGTCAGTCTTTTCTTAAACACACCTATATGTTTGGAAAAAGGCTCTAAAACTGCGGCAGGTAGAGAGTTCCAACTATCAATGGCACGGTTTACGAAAGAATATTTACCATAGTTTGTTCGCTGTGGTCGGCCCTTAACTTTGAAAGGATGATCGCTCCTACCCATGTAAGTAGGCTTTTCCATACGTTTGCTAAGCTCACCCCATGCTGGTTGATTTGTAAACGTGTTGTACATAGCGCCGAGTCTAGATTTCATCCTCCTAGCCTCAAGTGATTCCCACCCAAGTTTCCATAACGTACGGCTCACACTGCTCCTGGGATTAAAGTCACTGAGCACAAATCTAGCGGCCTTTCTTTGTACCATTTCCAACTCATTTATGAGCCCTACTTGATATGGATCCCAAACCGCCGAGGCGTATTCCAGAATAGGTCTTACAAGTGACAAATAGCCTAATTCCTTAGCAGAGGTACTACTTCCTTTTAATACCCTCATTACAAAGTGCAGGGATTTGTAAGCTTTAGAAACTACACATTTTACATGACTACTCCATTTCATATCATTTCTTAAGTGAACGCCCAAATATTTGCAAGAATCTTCTTCTACAAGTATTTCTGAGCCAATGTTATATTGAAAATCTTGCCTTCGCACTTTCCCTATTTTTATTAGACTACATTTTCTTGTGTTTATTTTAATTTTATTTTCAATCGCCCACTTATATATAGACCAGGTTCAGGTCATCTTGAAGTACTACATTGTCTTGTGAGTCATGTATCTTTCGATATATTACACAATCATCCGCAAACAATCGACAGTCACTGCGAATCCCATTTGGTAAGTCATTTATAAACGCCATGTGCAGTTAGTTTTACATTTAAGGTGAAAAATGGAGCCACCACCAAAACCGATTCAAGGCAGGACTGGCATGCAAAACGAAATGTATTATCAATTTAAATTAACGTCGCGAAATTAAATTGTTCAAAGGAATAAAATTTCACTCCTGGCGCGAAATAAAATTATAAACAGAAATTTAATTTCGCTGCAGGGGCGAAATAAAATGCATCACTGACTTTAAATTTCGCTCCCGGTGCGAAATAAAATTCGTACCAGACTTTAAATTTCGCTCCCAGCGTGAAATGAAATCCGTTACAGACTCTTAATCTCGTTCCCGGCTAGAAACATAATTCTTAACAGACTTTTAATTTTGCTCCTGGCGTGAACTAAAATTCATTATAAGACTTTTCATTTCACTCATGGCGTGAAATAAAAAACGTTAGTCTTTTAAATTCGCTTCCGGCGCGAAATAAAAAGAACATTACAGAGAATTTCACTCCGGGCACGAAATAAAATTCGTTACAGACTTTCAATTTCACTCCCGGCTCGAAATAAAATTCTTTACAGACTTTTAATTTTGCTCCTGGCGTGAAATAAAATTCGTTATAAGACTTTTGATTTCGCTCCTGGCACGAAATGAAAACCGTTACAGTCTCTTAATTTTGCTCCCGGCGTGAAATAACATTTTTTAACGACTGTTAATTTTGCTCCTGGTATGACAAAAATTGCTGGCCCCATGGTGTTGGGGGTATCGTGCCTGCCTCTCATCTGGGGGTCCCAGGTTCGCTTCCCGGCTCCGTTAGTGATTTTAGAAACGGACGTGTGGGTTGGAACGGTGTGCTCGAAAACCAAGATTAACGGCCGAGGGAACCCGATGCGCTGACCAATATCTGAAGGCTTAATGGTTGGGCAGCGGTCGCTTGGTAGGTCTAGGCCCTTCATGGGTTGTAGTGCCACGGTTTATTTTAATGACACAAAATTCCCAAACAGCATTTAGTTTCGCCCCCGGCGTGAATTTAAAATGCATGGAACATTTCATTTCATGTCTGAAATTAAATCTGGTCTAATATGCGAAACAAAATGGCTGTGGAAGCGTTAACATTTTAATTTCGCCGTGAGCGCGATATTCGGGTGCGAAATGATATTGATTGTCAGCGCGAAAATTAAAATGGAAGCAAAATTTAATTCAAAGCACAATAACATAGTGAAAAGCGACGCAAAACTAATTGCAGTGCGAAACGAAATACTGTACGTGGCCCAGGGGTTTGATGTCGTGCCGTGGTCAGTATAAATGCGCTGAGGGTAAGAAGGAAGTAGTAAGGAATGTAGAAATGAGAGGAATGACCCCTCACCCCTGTTGTTCGAGTTTTAACCCCCCCTCCGAAACAGAACTCCATATACGTCGCTGGTACTACCACAGACGATTTACTGTTGTTTGTAACTCTTCAGTCCTTCAACACTAATTTGCCCGATAAAGTCCAGTCAAATTAGACCAAAAATTATGCGTTTGCTGAATTAAATCATGTAGTTCCAAATGTTTCGGGAATGTGTAGGGGGAGGTCCCCTGAACAACACCTAATAAAGTCCCGTCAATATCAGGTGCCGTGGGGGACAGAGGGGGCCTCAAAGTCCCCATTTTTAGTTTTTGGCGCATAACATTAAAACGGTGCATCGCAGAGAAATTTGTATACCATTTAAACGTAAAGAAAATTAAATGCCCTACAAAATGGTGTAATCATATGTATCTTTATGTGTTACTGTCTCCGAGATATGAGCCAGTGAACATGGAATATTTGAAGAAAAATATGCCGCGCCTCACGTTTCTCGTCTAATTTGCCCATCCAATCCTTTTACCTACCATTTTACAGGAAACTCGTAAGGAAGGAAGTTGTAGACCATTAAATTTCCTTCAAGAATATATATACGTATGCTAATTTTTATTCGATCTGTCGATCGTTGGAGCGTTTTGACGTATGGCGGTCGGTTTCGAGATTTCGCTAGTGAACTGCTCGTTAGTTTACTTCCGTTTTCAACGGCTTTAACACTCTGTATTACGATATTTATTGATTCAGCAAACATAAATGGTATTTATTACCCATATAACTAATATATAATATATACAGGGTGAACAAAAAATGCCGCACTTGGAGGTCGGCATGCGATTCCTCATCCAATTGCAAGACAAAAGGTTCAATAGCAAAATCGGATCGCGTGCTGTTTGAAAACACAAGTATGAAAACGAGAGAGAGCTGGCAACACTGTCACATCCTGCAGTGCATCGGAATGTATACAGATCAAGCACCGAGTTCCTGCGAGCTGTTTTTGGCCACGCTAGATGTAGTTACAGCGTTGACAGGGCCTCGTTTCTTAACATGCATTTCTGTTAAACCTATTGGCCTAGGATTTGCAACATAAACTTTTGTCGTGAATTTCGACGAGGAACCGCATGCCGACCTCCAAGTGCGGCATTTTTTGTTCACCCTGTATTATATATGAAAGTATGTGTGTCAACTGTTAATTTGCAACACTAATAAACACTAAAAATCTAGTAGGCCTTTCAAACGGCGAATATTTTTTTCATATCCTTTTAATATGCATGTATAAGACCCCTCCCCATCTGAAATAGAATGTACTTAATACACTGTTTACATAATATTAAGGTAAGTAGGCCTAAGTTTATTATGATATTGTATCCTATGATATTCCACAAATAAGAATATAAGACAGAAGTAGAGGAAAGAATTGATACTGGGAGATAGTAAAGACAGAGACGGCGACACATCGAATTAAAAACCGTCAATTGTGGGCAACAGACGACCTAAACGGAAGGAATAATAATAATATTCCGAGATATCTGACGACCCAGGAAAGGAAATAATCTTCTGGAATATGAGATACCATGGGATATGCCTAAGTGACTGATCCCTTTCCCAATCCGGTACGGTTGAAAACTCCAAAGATCGTGGCTATTTGAACTGATACCAATGGCTGGAGTGTGGTCTGATATGGCGATTGAAGTGACACTGATGTGTGATGTGAAGAATGAAGGGGGGACTAACACGATGGAGAGGCATGAGTGATTCTGTGTTGGCGAAATGGGTTGGAGGGGCTCGTACAGGTACAGCCATAGGTTCTTCACTAAGCGTAGAGCATTTTGCCGGAGTCCATTCTGTAAGTGGAGAACAGCATGTCAACTTTTGAGCATCACGAATGAGCAGGGATGACCAAGACAGAAGGAAGCTTGCACAGTAGTTGGCTGATCACCCGCCTTTTTCTGTACGTGATTCTTTGATGCCCCTTTCAACCGGAGTAATAGTACCCAGCAACTTCAACTCTTGCCAACCATTGGGAATCGGAACCCCTACAAAGGGGACTTTTGTTGGAAGTAACTTTGCAGAAATTAAGCAGTGTAAGAAAAACCCAGAAGTCCGTTTGCCTGCTATGAGCAACACTATCAAACTGGACAATGATGTAGTGGTGGTCGAGCCTTTAATGATTTTCCAGAGAACCTTAATTAACAAGAGAACTGAAGGGGATGTGGAGGAACTGTTGAAGTGTGAGTTAGCCCCATATCCCACGACTCTTTTTGACGAAGGGATCATGAGGAAAACGAAAAAGGCCGCTCTCTACGATGCCTTTCCTTCATGCAGTCAAATAACCAACCTGAAGATCTGTTTCACGGTAATCGATGGTGACTTTCTTCTTCATAGGGTAAAGTGGAACGACACTAAGTTCGCCTTTATCTGCAACCAATATGTGTCTTACGTTATCAACCATTACTGTTACAACTCTGCTGTTGTGTTTGACGTTGATGAAGACACAAGTTCCACTAAAAGAGGCGAACAACATCGAAGAGCATCAAGTAAAACATCAGTGAAACAGACTTTGATGAGAACATGGTGGCTACTGTTAAGCAGGAAAACTTCCTTTACAACGAATAGAACAAAATTAAGCTGATAACTATGTTAGCGCAGGCCTGGGATGCAAAATGTATACAATTCACCATAGCCAAAGGAGACACTTACTGCAGCATTGTCAAGCGTGGATTACAAAATACCCCTCATTCAACTGTGATGGTAGTTGTCGAGGACGTAGACCTGCTCGTTTTACTCATGGCACTCACACCACGAGACACGAATGTCCTTTTCCTGGAGCCTGGACGAGGCAACACAGATGACAGACTGTACTCCTCCCAACAACTTCAGGCCTTGCCATTCTGCCAGTACATTCTATTAATCCATAGCTTCACTGGATGTGATACCGCCCCGCTAATTTTGGGAAAAGTAAAGCAACGAAACCGAAAGCATCGCTGAAATGTTTATGGCTCCACGTCCACGCCAGAAGACATCAATGAAGCTAGGGAACAAAATATGTTCCTACTGATGTATTCGACACCACTCCACGAGTATGACCTCAATTATCACAGGTACATTTCATTTTGTGTTACATGTACAAACTTCGTTGAAGCATGCTGTTTGATAAATAAATATTCTATTATGTTCTATTCACGCGTAGATGTGCTTCGTCAAATCGTCAGCCACGATGAAAGCAAACTTGTCTTCATTGCCACCTACCTGCTCTATATAACTCGTGCAGTGTGTTTCTACAGGTTCAACACAACAAATTGTTATTGAACATCAAATTTGTCCAGCAAGTGCATTTATTTTTATTTTAAGAGGGTAACAGTGCTGTTAATAAAAGAATGTCACTTATAACTTATAATTTTTTAAAAGAATATAAACAACAAAATATAACAAACTTTTCAGAACATATACATACTCCGATGGGCTGGACTGTAAATTTTTAGATCTTGATCATGTTTTCATTTCCATAAAAACGAAATTGTTTTCCGAAATTCTGGCCTCCCCCGAAACATAATCCTACATACGCCACTGCGTTCATGTACTTTCTAGGTATATATTATTAGTTATATGGTTGATAATACCATCTATGTTTACATAATCAATAAATAACGTGATACAGAGAGTTAAATCCGTTGAAAACGGAAGTAAACTAATGAGCAGTTCACTAGCAAAATCTCGAAACCGACCCCGTTAAGTCAAAACGCTCTAACGTTTGACTGGTCGGAGATAAATTAGCATAAGTACATATATTCTGAAGGAAATGTAATGTTCTACAACTTCCTTCCCCACGAGTTTCCTGTAAAATGGAAGGCAAACGGATTGGACGGGCAAGTTAGACGAGAAACATGAGGCGCTTCACATTTTTCTGCAAATATTTTATATTCATCGGCTCATATCTCGGAGACGGTAACACACAGAGATAAACATGAATACACCATTTTGTAGAGCATTTAATTTACACACATCAAAAAAAGTTTTGCATCACCTCGGTTCCCAGATCTCCGGCATATAGACGTTGACTGTGTATATTGTATCAAAGATACAGTCCCTTTGACTGTTCATAGATGTCACTAAAACTGCTCAAAGATGTAAACAACCATGCATGAGCAGGGCCTATTAGACGGAGGGGGTACGACAGCCGATCAGTTCCAGTCATTCCACCAGGACGAAGGTACGCTGCTCATGTTGTCTGTAGTTCTACCATGCCTAGAAGGTCAATACCGCAGTTCGATCGCGTCCGCATTGTTACTTTGTGTCAAGAAGGGCTCTCAACAAGGGAAGTTTCCAGGCGTCTCAGAGTGAACCAAAGCGATGTTGTTCGGACATGGAGGAGGTACAGAGATACAGGAACTGTCGATGACAGGCCTCGCTCAGGCCGTCCAAGGGCTACTACTGTAGTGGATGACCGCTACTTACGGATTGCCGCTCGGAGGAACCCTGACAGCAATGCCACCATGTTGAATAATGCGTTTCGTTCAGCCACAGGACGTCGTGTTTCAACTCAAACAGTGCGCAATAGGCTGCATGATGCGCAACTTCACTCCCGACGTCCATGGCGAGGTCCAGCTTTGCAACCCCGACACCATGCAGCGCGGTACAGATGGGCCCAACAACATGCTGAATGGACCCCACAGAATTGGCATCACGTTCTCTTCACCGATGAGTGTCGCATATGCCTTCAACCAGACAATCGTCGGAGACGTGTTTGGAGGCACCCTGGTCAGGCTGAACGTCTTAGACACACTGTCCAGCGAGTGCAGCAAGGTGGTGGTTCCCTGATGTTTTAGGGTGGCATTATGTGGGGCCGACGTACGCCACTGGTGGTCATGGAAGGCTCCGAAACGGCTTTACGATACCTGAATGACATCCTCCGACCCATAGTGCACCCATATCGGCAGAATATTGGAGAGGCATTTGTCTTCATGGACGACAATTCTCGACCTCATCGTGCACATCTTGTGAATGCGTTCCTTCAAGATAACGACATCGCTCGACTACAGTGGCCAGCATGTTCGTCAGACATGAACCCTATCGAACATGCCTGGGATATGTTGAAAAGGGCTGTTTATGGACGTCTTGACCCACCAACCACTATGAGAGATTTACGCCGAATTGTCGTTGAGGAGTGGGACAATTTGGACCAACAGTGTCTTGATGAACTTGTGGATAGTAGGCTATGCCACGACGAATACAGGCATGCATCAATGCAAGAGGACGTGCTACTGGGTATTAGAGGTAGTGGTGTGTACTGCAATCTGGACCACAAATGCTGAAAGTCTAGCTGTATGATGGTACAACATGCAATGTGTGGGTCTCATGAGCAATAAAACGAGCTGAAATGTTGTTTGTGTTGATCTCTATTCCCTTTGTATTTAAAGGTTCCGGAACTCTTGGAACCGAGGTGATGCAAAACTTTTTTTGATGTGTGTACTTTATGTTTGAAAAGTATAAATATATGTGTGCGACGCACCGTTTTAAAGTTATACGCCAAAATCTAAAAAAGGTGGGCTTTGAGCCCCCCCTCTGCCCCGCCCCCCCCCCCCTGAAATTGACGGGACTTTATTAGGTGTTGTTCAGGGGACCTCCCCCTACACATTCCTGAATATATTTGGAACTTCACGATTTAATGCAGCAAAAATTCCTAATTTGACTGGACTAATAACTGGGTGGGATACATCGTATATAAGATGTAAGTAACACTCCTGAAAATAATTACATGTATTAGATTTAAGATCACTAAAATTGCTGCATTATAATGAAAAATGAAAATCCACAGCCTGCTTCCAGTCTCCGACCGGGTCAGGAATGGAATGAATGAAGCCCCTATCTAGCGGCGAGGATATGAACTGTGCCGGCTGCCGAGGCCTGACGCACTCCTCTGGGGCAATGATTAAATGAATGACAGATGAAATGAAATGATAGTGGAGAGTGTTGCTGGAATGAAATTTTTACAGGGAAAACCGGAGTACCCGGAGAAAAACCTGTCTGCCTCCGTTTTGTCCAGCACAGATCTCACATGGAGTGACCGGGATTTGAACCACGGACCCAGCGGTGAGAGGCCGGCGTGCTGCCGCCTAAGCCACGGAGGCTCTCTGCATTATAATAATGACCATAAACTAATACATGTAAAGTTTTCCGTGAGTGTTAATTACATGTACTGTACACTGTACCCCGCCTTGTTATTGGGCAAATTAGTATTGACTGACTGAAGAGTTACAACTGATAATTTGTATTGTAATGGGAGTTCCTCACTTATCTTGAATGTCTGTTCGCACAGCACATTCGTCTTCTTGTTCGCTATGGAACAAGTAGAGGTACTTGTTGTCCCATTGTACTCAAAGTATTGCGTTATGAACGTCAGGGAGAGTCAGCCATGAGTCCGAGGTCAGTCAACGACAATGGTGATGTTGATGCCATAGCACTGACTTTCTCCTGCACTGGAGTGATGACCATTGTATGACTCACGTTGCTGTTGCAGCCCGACAGATTGTGCAGGCGGTGTGCGGTAAGACTGCTACTTCTGCCAACGTCAAGACTTTGAACATCGCACCGAACATATTTTAACTCTCGAAGCGAATACATCTTAATTTCAACAACGGAATTAAATGTTCCATGCATTTTAAATTCACGTCGGAGGGCGAAACTAAATACCGTTTAGGAATTTTATGTCACGCCGGGTGCGAGATTAAAAGTCTGTAACGAATTGTATTTCGCGGAGGGAGTGAAATATAAAGTCTGTAACCGAGTTTAATTTCGCGCAGGGAGCGCACCGGAAGCGAAATTGAAAGTCTGTATTGAATTTTATTTTGCGCCGTGAGCAAAATTAAGTCTGTAATGAATTGTATTTCGTGCCGAGAGTCAAATTAAAAGACTGCAACGAATTTTATTTCGCACCGGAAGCGAAATTAAAAGTCTGTATCGAATTTTATTTTGCGCCGCGAGTGAAATTAAAGTCTGTAATGAATTGTATTACGCGCCGGGAGCGAAATTAAAAGATTGTAACGAATTTGTTTTCGCGCCGGGAGTGAAATTTTATTCAATTGCACAATGTAATTTCGCGTTGCTATTAAGTTTCGCGTTGATTTCGCTACGTCATTTCACTTCGAATTAAGTTTCTCTTCGATTTAATTTCCCGCCGACGATCATTATCATTTCGCTCCCGAGTATCGCGCTCACGGCGAAATTCAAATATATTCGCCCCCACAGCCATGCGTTTCGTTTTGCATGTCAGCCCTGGTTCAAGGGCATACCACGAAATCCCAGGGGGGAATGCGACTAAGTACTGTTACAAGAAAAGGAAGCCAGGCCCCTAGTTTATATTTGAAATTATATATTTCTTTACGCTTGCATTAGAGAATCTGTTAAGTACTGAGCAGTTTTGATTTCACTGATATTTTATCTGTCACCCCACAATCTGCAAGCTACATGGCTGAACAGCGGTTGGTTGCTTGGTAGGCCTAGGCCCTTCAACGGCTGTCGCGCCACGGGTTTAGTCTTTTTTTAAACTTCTAATATATAAGTGTAAGAGTACAAGAGCACGAACTATTCAGTGACAACTTTCTTTCAGAGAAGCAAGTTCGAATTCAAATGGAAACAATGCGTTGTGTGGAAAAGTAAGACGTAGCCATTGTGAAAATGGAAAATTGATCTCCGTAAATATTGACGACAGTCAAGTGCCATGTTGTCTAGGTGCAAGCGTCCTGCATAAATATCCACTTCCTTTGTACGCCCACAGAAAGCGAAGAAAATTCCCAGCGGAGCTTGTGTATTGGCGTATTGAACGAAAGAAAAGTTAAGGAACTGAAACAATGTTTCTTACAGCAGATGCTTACTGCCATTCAGAAATTCCTTAACCTACCATTGTGGTTGCACGTGAAGTTTAGTTGTGTCTTGTGTTTCCCAGGGTTTTCCTCACTCCCTCCAGGTAAATGCCGAGATAGTACCTTAGGCTACTTGAAGACTCAGGGCACCTACCCCATCCCTGACTCCAATACAGTAACACACATAGTCAACTACACGCGACTGATGACCAAGATGTCCCAAGTCCCTACAATGTATTATTATCAACAAGAACAACAACAAGAATGTTTGAGGAAGTAAGAAAGGCATCTGTACAAACACATTGTGTAAACGTTACATAAGCGTGACATTACTATAATTTTATTTTTCAGATATTGTTCCGCGCCTAGGCACTTGTACCTAGGTACATGTAACTCGCCGAACTACAATACGGTATTCGTCAATTCGGCGTGTTCATCATTTTCCTTGCGCAAGAGATCTTGTGAAGCGGCGCCGCTACTCCTACCACCCTTTTAAATAAACGATTCCCAAACTAATGCTGACGATTCCATTCCCCCGATTTTATTTATGAACAAGAAGTTCCGTAACGAACTAAAGAGCCTACTTTTCATTAAAAAAAGATACATGCCAATGATTAATCTATATGGATCTATCTAGAATAATGACGAAATTAAGTTGGTAATATCGAAATTTCTAATTAGTTCGAAATACTGTATAGGCTACCTGGCATAATGTAGCCTAATAGAGAACTACAGTTGGCAGCCCTGGTGACTGAATATATCCTTAGTTCCATCTCTTAAGGTACAGAATAACAAATTTGGTTGAAGTGCAATGGATAGCATGGACGTTACATGCAGTTAAATATTGGATCTAACAGTGCGTAAAATTATGTTGGCAACAATGACATACATGTATTGGTCAGAAATAATCTGAAATAATATGATCTATTTTTGTGTAAATTTTGAGTGAAATCCATTTTAAAATTGGACCTCTCAGCAGGCTTAGAATCAAGTTGGTAGCACTGACGTATATAAGTTACTCCAAATTATTATCGAATGTCAGGTACTATACGTGTGCATAGTTTAAAGCTGTCGGCTTGCATACTTTCTGATATATGGGTATTTGGATTAAAAAAATGAGAGCATTTATTAACAGTTGGCAGCCCTGGTGCCTCTTAAGAATACTTCCAGTCATATCTGTTTATGTACACATAGCACATACGAAATTTGGTTGAAATCCAATTTATAGTGTAGAAGTTATATGCATTTAAAATTTGGACCTACCAGCAGGCTTAGAATCATTTTGGCAACTCTGCCATGAATGGCCTCCTGGAAATTAAACTGCACTATTATTATCTATACGTGTGCCAATTTTGAAAAAGCTCCCATTCATACCTTTCATGATATCCAACATGGAGCTCAAATTTCAATTGCGATTTTCCAGCAGTTGGTAGCACTGACATCATTTTCAAATACGGCCGTGAGATATTCGGGTATAGATATTTACTCCTACCAAATTTTGTTTCGATTGCTGCAGCCGTTTAGGAGTTGATAAGGGGGGGGGGGACACACACACAGCCAGCCAGCCAGACAGACAGACAGACTGACGGACAGACAGACAGACAGACGGACAGACAGACATTTGCCCGATCTCATAAGTCTACTTTTTTCTCATTTTTGCAAAATGTGAAAAGTAGGCTACAAATGCATTGGAATCAGGAAATAAATCTCCGTTTTCGTATTACCAGGTCTTTTTCCTATTTTAAGCAGAAATATAAAAAACCTGCTAATAACGTTTTTATTTTTCACATTTTTGGACATGCATTGAATTAATATCAATTCTATTGCACTCTAGTATGCAAAGTGGTTTTCACATCGCAAATACGAGCTTCCATTCAAGAGAAAACTTAAAAAAGAAATTGTCTCACTTTGGTGCTGCTACATGGTGTCAGAATTAAAAATTAACAAGAAGTTCCGTGACGAACTAAAGAGCCTACTTTTCTTAGAATTTAAAATTCATGCCAATGATTAATCTATATGAATCAATCTAGAATAATGACAAAATTAAGTTGGCAATATAGAAATTTCTAATTAGTTCGAAATACTGTATACCTGGCATAATGTAGCCTAATAGAGAACTACAATTGGCAGCCCTGGTGACTGACTATATTCTTAGTTCCATCTCTTAATGTACAGAATACAAAATTTGTTTGAAGTCCAATGGATAGCATGGACGTTACATGCAGTTAAACATTGGATCTAACAGCGCGCGTAAAATCATGTTGGCAACAATGACATACATGTATTTGTCAGAAATAATCTGAAATAATATGATCTATTGTTGTCTCAATTTTGAATGAAATCCATTAGTTAGTATAGAAGTTACAATCATTTCAAAATTGGACCTATCAGCAGGCTTAGAATCATGTTGGCAGCACTGGCGTAGGCCTATATTGGTTACCCCAAATTTATCTAGAATGCCAGCTACTATACGTGTGCATAGTTTAGAGCTATTGGCTTGCATACTTTCGGATATATTGATATTAGGGAAACAAAAATAGAGTCAGTATTTATTAACAGTTGGCAGCCCTGGCTACTCTTAAGAATCGGCATAGTCATATCTGTTATGGTACACATAGCACACACGAAATTTGGTTGAAATCCAAATGATAGTATAGAAGTTATATGTATTTAAAGTTGGACCTCTCAGCAGGCCTAGAATCATTTTGGTAGCACTGACGTATATAAGTTACTCCAAATTAATATAGAATGTCAGGTACTATACGTGTGCATAGTTTCAAGCTGTCGGCTTGCATATTTTCTGATATATGGGTATTTGGTTTTAAAAAAATTGAGAGCATTTATTAACAGTTGGCAGCCCTGGTGGCTCTTAAGAATACGCCCAGTCATATCTGTTTATGTACACATAGCACATACGAAATTTGGTTGAAATCCAATTTATAGTGTAGAAGTTATATGCATTTAAAATTTGGACCTACCAGCAGGCTTAGAATCATTTTGGCATCACTGCCATGAATGGCCTCCTGGAAATTAAACTACAATATTATTATCTATACGTGTGCCAATTTTGAAAAAGCTCCCATTCATACCTTCCATGATACCCAACATGGAGCTCCAATTTCAATTGCGATTTTTCAGCAGTTGGTAGCACTGACATCATTCTCAAATATGGCCGTGAGATATTCAGGTATAGATCTTTACTCCTACCAAATTTTGTTTCGATTGCTGCTGCCGTTTAGGAGTTGATAGACACACACACACACACACACACAGCCAGCCAGACAGAGAGATAGAAGGACAGACAGACACACACACATTTGCCCGATCTCATAAGTCTACTTTTTCCTCATTTTTGCAAAATGTGAAAAGTAGGCTAAAAATCGGGACATTTAGCCTTAATGTTATCTGGCTGTTCTACAGAATCTGTGTTGGCTGGCTGGTGTGTGTCTTACCCGTGCCGTCCGATCGTGACGTCACAGTTCCCTCTTCATTGTATGTAAAGTAGTCATGGATGTTTCAGCTACGTTATCTGATGGTTGAGTTACTTCCGCAATGCTATATGTGTTCGTAGAATGGGGCCTGTTATCAAGTGCCTCTGATATGGTTGGATATTCAGGGGAAAGTACTGCAGTTTCCATGTCCGTAGTGTTGCTTAGCTTCCTACTCCCATCAGACTCATCGAGCACCGTGCTGTAGGTTTGTTGTCTGACATGAAGTAGGCCTACCGGGCGATTCCTTCTGTTCAGACAGTCTATTTGTTAGTGGGAAGTTTCTTTACAATAAAAGCAATAGGCTACTTAGCTTGTCCTTCATATGTTAACAGAACTTTATAATCATTGACCGTCAAATATGATGGAATGGGGTATTTAAGTTCAATTATTAATACGTATGCCATTACTTACAGCAGAAAATTCGTATACTTCATTCCAGCACTCATTCCGTATGTCCTTGACAACTCCATACGTAGAAAGCACGCGGGAGAGCCTTTCGTTGTTGACTTCGGGAGGTAGATTAAACAGGCAAGCACACGTTTTGTCAAAGAGTCTTTGTGGTGTTACCGCTAGCTAGCCGGAAGGATATCACACCTTCATGTCGAGATAATATGTTTTCATACAGTAAGGTGGACACTAATTTAATGTACACTGAATTTTCCCCGTTGTCTAGTTGATTCGCTAGAATTGATCTCTATTAAGCCTCAGGTCGTTTGCTATCCACCTAAGCCTATGTATTTCAATTGGTGTCGGTCTGTTGTTCCTTTCTTCAAAATCGCATTTAATAGTTATTTTCCGGACATTCGCCATTTTCACTAGTTCAACAAGAAGTTCCGTGACGAACTAAAGAGTCTACTTTTCTTAAACTTTAAGATTCATGCCAATGATTAATTTATATGGAACTATCTAAGTTAATGACGAAATTAGTTGGTAATATCAATATTTCTAATTAATTCTAAATATACCTGGCATAAAGTAGCCTAATAGAGCACTACAGTTGGCAGCCCAGGTGACTTAATATATTCTTAGTTCCATCTCTTAAGGTACAGAATACAAAATTTGGTTGAAGTTCAATGGATAACATGGACGTTACATGCAGTTAGATATTGGATCTATCAGTGCACGTAAAATCATGTTGGCAGCAATGTCATGCATGTGTTGGTCAGAAATAATCTGAAATATTATGATCTATTGTTGTGCCAATTTTGGATGAAATCCATTTGTTTGTATAGAAGTTACATGCATTTTAGAATTGAACCTATCATCAGGATTAGAATCATGTTAGCAGCATTGACATATATTAGTTACTCCAAATTAATCTAGAATGTCAGGTACTATACGTGTGCAAAGTTTAGAGTTGCTAGTTTGCATACTTTCTGATATATTGATATTAGTGTACAAAAATAGAGACAGCCATTATCAACATTTGGCAGCCCTGGTTGCTCTTAAGAATTCGCATTGTCATATCTGTTTACGTACCCATAGTACATACAAAATTTGGTTGGAATCCAATTGATAGTATATAGGTTACATGTATTTAAAAATTGGTCCTATCTGCAGGCTTAGAATCATGTTGGTAGCACTGACGTATATTAGGTACTCCAAATTGATCTAGAATGTTAGGTACTACATGTGTGCATAGTTTAAAGATGTCGGCTTGCATAGTTTCTGATATATTAGTATTTGGATAGAAACATAGAGAGAGCATTTATTAACAGTTGGCAGCCCTGGTGGCTCTTAAAAATACGCTCAGTCATATCTGTTTATGTACACATAGTACATACGAAATGTGGTTGAAATCCAATTGATAGTGTAGAAGTTATATGCATTTAACAATTTGACCTATCAGCAGGCTTAGAATAATTTGGCAACACTGTCATGTATGGCCTCCTGGAAATTAAACTGAAATATTATTATCTATGTAATATGTGCCAATTTTGGAATAAGTCCCATGCATACCTTCCAATATATCCAACATGGAGCTCAAATTTCAATTGCAGTTTTTCAGCAGTTGGTAGCACTGACATCAATTTCATATATATATGGCCTTGAGATATTCAGGTATAGATCTTTACTCATACCAAATTTTGTTTTGATTGCTTCAGCCGTTTAGAAGTTGATAGAGGGGGACATACACACACACAGACAGACAGACAGGACAGACACACAGACATTTGCCCAGATTGATCTCATAAGTCTACTTTTCCCTTATTTTTGCAAAATGTGAAAAGTAGGCTAAAATTGCAATACCCCAATACGGTAAGCACTTCCGAGTATTTATTAACCTCGCGGCTAAACTCAGAACCTAACACGACGTAGGTCGCTAAGTGACACTTCCACTCTTTCTACTCTATGGAGTTCTCCAACACAAAATGTATCAAAATGGTGCCATTCTCAATCGATGATGCCGTTTGTAATATATAAACGATATCCGAATAACGTTATTAGTCCGAATAACGGTATTCGGGGAATATTTTTCGAGAGAAGTTTTCAAATAATGTTATTTCTAGTGAGCGCTACCATTTCGTTCCTGCGATAACCGATATCCGAATAACGTTATTAGTCCGAATAACGGTATTGGTGGGATAATTTTCGAGAGATGTATTCAAATAACGTTATTTCTAGTGAGCACTACCATTTCGTTCCTGCGATAACCAATATCTGAATAACGTTATTAGTCCGAATAACGGTATTGGGGGAATATTTTTGGAGAGATCTATTCAAATAACGTTATTTCTTGTGAGCACTACCATTTCGTTCCTGAGATAACCAATATCCGAATAACGTTATTAGTCCGAATAACGGTATTGGGGGAATATTTTTCGAGAGATGTTTTCAAATAACGTTATTTCTAGTGAGCACTACCATTTCGTTCCTGTGATAACCGATATCCGAATAACGTTATTAGTCTGAATAACGGTATTGGTGGAATAATTTTCGAGAGATGTATTCAAATAACGTTATTTCTAGTGAGCACTACCATTTCGTTCCCACAATAACCGATATCCGAATAACGTTATTAGTCCGAATAACGGTATTAGGGGATATTTTTCGAGAGACTTATTCAATTAACGTTATTTCTGTCGGACAATACTATATCGTTTCTACGATAACCTATATCAGAATAACGTTATAAGGACCAATAACGTTACCATGCGATACAAATGACGTCCGGGTATGAAACGTAACGACCACAATGTGACCAAGACCCATTTTGTTATATAATCTACCCAAACAACCATTTTCGTTATGTTAAGTTATGAAGCCTTGGTTGTTGATTTAGTTAGGGGCTATGCGTTATCGCGTCAAGTAGCTTCGTGTACTTGGGTGTGTGTGGAATAACCTGTGTTATTGTGGTGACCGTGTGGTTAGGGAAGGAGGCTGCCGTGTTTTTAAGTTACAAAGCATCCCGGCATTCGCCCCAGGGAAAAATAGGGAAACCACAGAAAAACCCTTCCAAGATGGCTGAGGTGGGAATCAACCCTTATCCCGCAGAGTAGCCGTGCGCTTTAAATCACTCACTATGACCGCGACGGGAAGCTGCGGCAAATCCGGAGATCGTAGGTTCGATTCCCGGCGCTAACAGTGGCTATTCTGAGTGTGGTTTTTCCCCGGGATTTTCCACATTCCCTCTGGGTGTATGTCGGCATGGGTTGTATGGAACTGCGCCCAAGCTTCACTAATGACCCTGGTCATTAGCATCAACCTTTAAAAGTGGTAGTGGAACTGCGCCCATTGAGAGCGGTCAGGTATGTTCCCTCCCTCCACCCCTCTACCGAATTATGTTGTGTCGAGTGGTGTGAATTTGAAGTGACTCATTTCAAATCGGTTGTGTCTTGATTGCGAACAAGTAAAAAACCGTCCAGATTGCGAACAATTAAATATACCCTGTCCGGATTGCGGACAAGAGGTTAGTGTTGGCCTGGGATACATAAAACAGGTACAGTTTCCAAAACAGACTAATATTTAATTTTTGATCTATCAATATTAGCATTAACTGGTACATTGGGATGTTTTCGACAACCTAACCATATTTTAAAAATAGTTTTGTTATTGCAAATGTTTAATAATCTAGTTTTAGGTAAGCTTACCATTTAGAAGATTATTATATTTTTTAGAGGGGTAGTTATTTATGGTGGATTAGAGAGAGTTGTATTATTATTATTATTATTAGTGTAGCCTCCGTGGCTTAGGCAGCAGCGCGCCGGCCTCTCACCGCTGGGTTCCGTGCTTCAAATCCTTGTCACTCCATGTGAGATTTGTGCTGGGCAAAGCGGAGGCGGGACAAGTTTTTCTCCGGGTACTCCGATTTTCCCTGTCATCTTTCATTCCAGCAACACTCTCCAATTTCATTTCATTTCATCTGTCATTCATTAATAATTGTCCCAGAGGAGTGCGACAGGCTTCGGAAGCCGGCACAATGCCTATCCTCGTCGCTAGATGAGGGCTTCATTCATTCCAACCCTGACCCAGTCCAATGACTGGAAGAAGGCTGTGGATTTTCATTATTATTATTATTATTATTATTATTATTATTATTATTATTCGCCTCTGTGGTGTAGTGGTTAGTGTGATTAGCTGCCACCCTCGGAGGCCCGTAGTACAGCTGCTTATCGGGACGGGGGACTACCTCTTATTCTCAGCAGTGCAGAAGCTAGTGGTGGGAGACAGTCCGTCACTTCTCCTTAAACCGAACTTGGGCTAACAGCCGACTTGGCTATGGGCGCAGTTCAATCGACCTAATTAAAAGGATCTGGAAATACCACTGACTATGGGCGCAGTTCCATATCTCCCGTCAGCATAGTATCTTATTTCAAGTCACGGGGCACCTACCCCATCCCTGTCTCTAATACAGTTACACACACTCCTAGAGTCACCACAAACATACAGGTTAACATACAAATTCAACACACACTCGAGTACACGGGACTGATAACCAAAGATGTCCTAAGCCCCTAATTTCAAATTAACAGCAATACCTCCTCAGTTTTGCCTCACGAGGCACCCCGTTCCAACCCTCAGACCCGAAATATTTATTTTTACAAAGTCGGGAATCGAACCCGGACCTGAGGGGTGACAGCCAAGAATGCTAACCTCTGCGCCACGAGATGGATAGAACATTATTTGTGTGTGCCAGTGTAGTTAAGTGGAGCAAAATTCTGTTCACAATATGCAATAGGTATGGCCTCGGTGCCGGGTGCAAGCTTTGTTATTTGACACCCAGAGGGTGTTCATGATAACCCAATTATATTCGGCAGACAACGTCAAAACAGAATAATCACTTATCTCTCACCGTTCCGTCAATACTGACTTTAGTTCTTTCCAAGGAGACGATGAATCAGTATTCTCTGCATCTCGAAAGATAACATTGCTAAAAACTACGCCGCGAGTCATACAGAATATACACGTTGGCCCTATGGATATCAATAAATGGAACAATGCTCGAAATGTGAAGTTACAGTGGTGTAATAGTGCTGTGGAGGAAAAGAAAATACGATATTACGCCTTATAATAATATAATATCGTATGGCCTCGAGTGCCGAGTGTAAGCTTTGTTATTTGAAGCCCAGAGGGCAGCTTGCATGTCGAATTTTGTCATTGCTTGGAGCGCTATGAAAGTCAAGGAGGTTAAATTTAAAAAAAAACTCATTAACACTATAGCACTTTATAGTAGAGAATGGAGAAACTTTGTGTTGGCGGAATATCCCGAGAATAATTTCGCCATTATGAACACGGCCTACTGAAATCGTATGGGTTCTTTAACATGCCAACAACGTATGACATGCGTGCCGTGATTTTTGTCGCCTTTGAAAAATCACTTACCACGGCCAGGAGCGAACTTGCAAACTTAGGGTTGGTAGTCCAACACGATAACCACTCACCCACCGTGGCAAGCGTTATTAAGTAGGCTATTCCGCTTGTCTTGTTAACATGTTCAGATCAAAAAAAATCCTTTCGGCACGCCGGAAGGCGGAGGTAGATTTCACCGGGCAAACTAGGGGATAGGCTATAATAGGCAAAATATGCAGGTTTTCGTAGGAGGATCAGACCTCATTTATTGCGAGAAAGTATTTTACAATTGGAGGTTAGTTAACATTGTTTCGTCTTTCTATGCATACTTTTAACATTTTACTGTCTTATGGGGATGGTAACCTTCTTGTCATTTGGGGTTAATTTTTATACTTGTGATCACACTGTCCTTATGCAAGGTTTGGAACTAATGTGTAACTATCTAACGGTCTGTTACTTCTTCACGCAAAATTTTATCTCCCGCAGAGATGTTGGTTGGTTCCTCAGTTTAGGGGCTGCGACAAGGTGGTCATGTAACCCCGTACGCATTGGGTGTGTGTAGAATCTGTCTGATAAACGGTGTTATTTGTGATGACTGTATTAGTCTGTAATTCAGGTAAGGTCTGCAGACGGTCAATTTTAAGTAGTAGTACCTAATTTTGTACCAAATACTAACGTCAACGACACCTAGCTGTGAACTTGGCTGCTAGATGCCACCGCAACCAGCAACTTGCAACGAACGTTGTAACTTCCCCTCCGAAGGAAAGCATGCTGACGGATTTTTAGCGCTCTTAGAAAATCCGGCGACTTGGGCCGGCTTTGAACCAGCACCTTGGGCATAGAAGTTCAGCATGCTACCAGTTAGCCGCTTCCCTCATAGTCAGATGGAACAAGAAGTTCCGTGACGAACTAAAGAGCCTACTTTTCTTAAAATTAAGATTCATGCCATAGATTAATCTACAGTATATGAACCTATCTAGAATAATGACGAAATTAAGTGGGTAATATCGAAATGTCTTAATTAGTTCGAAATAAGGTATACTAGGCATAATGTAGCCTAATAGAGCAATACAGTTGGCAGCTCTGGTGACTGAATATATTCTTACTTCCATCTCCTAAGGTACAGAATACAAAATGTGGTTGAAGTCCAAAGGACGTTACATGGATTTAGACATTGGATCTATTAGTACACGTAAAAGCATGTTGGCAACAATGTCATGCGAGTGCTGGTCAGAAATAATCTGAAATATTATATATTTTTGTGCCAATTTTGGATGAAATCCATTTGTTGGTATAGAAGTTACATGTATTTAAAAATTGGTCCTATCAGCAGGCTTAGAATCATGTTGGTAGAACTGACGTATATAAGTTACTCCAAATTAATGTAAAATGTCGGGTAATTTACGTGTGCATAGTTTAAAGCTGTCGGCTTGCATACTTTCTGATATATTTGGATACAAAATAGAGAGCAATTATTAACAGTTGGCAGCCCTGGTGGCTCTTAAGAATACACTCAGTCATATATGTTTATGTACACATATTACATACAAAATTTGGTTGAAATCCAATTGATAGTGTAGAAGTTAAATGCATTTAAAATTGGACTTATCAGAAGGCTTAAAATTATTTTGGCAACGCTGTCATGTATGGCCACCTGGAAATTAAACTGAAATAGTATTATCTACATGTGTGCCAATTTTAGAATAGCTCCCATGTATACCTTCCAAGATATCCAACATGGAGCTGAAATTTCTAGTGCGTTTTTTTAGCAGTTGGTAGCACTGGCATCTTTTTCAAATATGGGCCTGAGATATTCCGGTATACATCTTTACTCATACTAAATTTGGTTTCGATTTCTGCAGCCGTTTAGGAGTTGATAGGGGGAGACACACACACACAGCCAGACAGACAGAAGGACAGACAGACAGACAGACAGACAGACAGACAGAAGGACAGACACATTTTCCCGGATATATCTTATAAGTCTACTTTTCCCTCATTTTTGAAAAGTGTGAAAAGTAGGCTAAAAATGAATGTGATCTCGTCAATGGCGTTGTCTTGGCAACCTCTGATAGTGTGCCCTTTTAGCAAGAAATATGCCAATCACAGTATACCAGCGTAGCTCAATTCGGAATTTCGGGGCAGCGGTAAGTTCCCCCACTCTGTGACTCACATATTTTGGATTAATTAGAGGATACACTTGCAAAAATAACAACAAAATCAACTCCTATTTTAACACATTTAATTAATAAAATTAATGGCGCTACAAACATTTAACAATTTAATTACTGACCCATAATCATCTACTTGTTCCAAATGAACAAGGAATCAAAAATATAATAAAACAAATATTGTATTTAAATATATGGTTTCCACATAAACCAACAATTCCTACTTAGTCTTACTTCCATAAAGCATCAACTGTAAGTTTTATATAACTCCGAGCTCTTTTGGCTCCATGCTTTACATAATAATGGTGTCATTCTTGTACACCTCTAATACTACTTTCATATTTTCTTAATCCTCAAAAACACATGTATAATTACATTTAAAAATTTATGTTAATTATCTAACTCAATATTTTGGGCATGTTCACACATTCAGCTGTTATCATCTCTCTTCATTTTCACAAATATATTAAGGTAATCAGGAAATCAATTGTGTACTCCAGAGCGTGAAGATACTTGACACAGTCAAAAACTATAGTTACTCCCGAAACTTAGTTGCCTTCAATTAACTCGTGGAATCCTACTTCCGTACATCATTACAATAGGGATTATTATTTATCTCTTATGTCTTATAAGACCATTATCACATAAGAAACTACGATCTGAACAGGCAAACGAAAATATCAATCTATAAGGACCTCGGTTCAACGCCCGGGTCGTTAATAACTTTAAACACTCACGGTGTCTTTACTACATCTTACGAGACGGTTTCGGCCCACCCTTACTCTAAGAGAACCAGGCCATTACACTCGGGCGCGATTTATGACACGGAGGGTGACGGGCGACTCTCTGTCTAACCCACGTTAGCAGCTCCTTTCCAAGGCTTTCAAAACAAACCTTCACATTATACTCAGTCCTGGGGAGAGACCGGGCTTTTACTGTACTGTATCCATTCAAACAAATATTCTTTGGTTCATAGACCACTTTCGTAACCTTGGCATTTATTAATTATGAGAGGGTCCTTATTGATTGGGGAAGATTAATACACATTCGACGACGAAGAATTAAGGGGCTTTTACCATAAGATGATTCTGAGTTCGAATCTCTTCACATGCCTCGGGAACCATTCCCTTATAGAGGACTTATACAAGACGCGATTTAAAGTCGGCCGTGGCCTACATGACATACGCTCAATAATACCATACATTAGCTCCCTTTTAATACATACACAATGCCTCGTGATACTACGTCACAAATAGAGGACTTATACAATTATCAATTCACTACAATCAACTACCCTCCATAAGTAATTTACCAAGTATTTTAACTTCTACGCTTTCCTAGCGTGACATTTTAATATTATTTGCGCTCCTTTGCACTATGCATAATTTTAAGCCGAAATGTCTTCCCAAGAACTGATAAATCTCATTAGTAACAATTCATATTATTTTTAATTCTTATATTAATCTTTCCGTTGCCGATAAATCGCTCCCTTTTAAAACATTCCCTTGAACATCATATCTTACACATACATTAAGGCTTTAACGCTCTTATGTTCACATCAATTTATTTGATCTTTATTTAATATTTCCATACTTAGTTATAGTATTATCTTTATTCTTTACACAAGCTCAAAAGCTATTTCTTTCATATCTCAACTTTACTTTATTTAAATATCTTTCATGATAATTACTGATATTTCGCTTGCTCTTATGACATTCGTTAAATACATTAACATTTTATTCACATATTTCCTCTACGGGATTTATTCTTTACATAATCATTTATAATTTCTCAAATTTCTATTATTGTTCAGACCGCGTCCTTGTTTATTCAGTATTTATTTCTTAAAACACATCCCTTTTACTCAAAAACTCCGGTGGATTTGTACACAACCATTTCCTGACACCAAAATAGAATGAAATTCAGTACTCACATGTTTCTAAGATCGTCCCATGATCTTTATTCTTGTGCGGTGTTTCATTTTGGGCCCACTTTGAACTTTTACTCCATATTAAAAGAATTCATCTTATGTACAAACACTTCTTGACACATATTTAAGACACTTAACATTGACGACATTTTTATACACTGATGTGTCCCTTTTGAACACATAATAAACACTAAAAATATTAATCTAACACACAATCTTGATAAATTTACACTTCACAATTCTTGATCACTAGGCCGTATTTCTGAGCCTATCACACGTGACCTCTTAATTTCCCGTTTCCAAGGGTGAAATTTATTCAATGTCGGCTTCCTATCCTGCAGAATACGAAAGTCTCGAAACATCTACTGTTCCCTGGAATCCAAATTCTTCTACTCCTATCCTGGATGACCGGCTATTTATCTAGCTTGAACGGCTTCTTTGTAGATCTGTTTATCGATCCTAGCGAAAGTCTATTCGGATCGAGGTCTCCTCAATGACCTATAGATTTAGTTTATAGCAGATAGTACTTCTCGAGTCTAGTACTTTTAGAATAGTTCGCCTGCTTTCTGGAGATAATGTTTATAGTCTCCGTGCTTCTTTATTCCAAACGGTTCTAGCACTCCTACGTTTCTGAAATACGTTCCGAACCTTATTCTGTTCTTCCCTTTTTGGGTTCTTTAATTTAGATAACAGTTTATCTTCTGGTACGGTACTTCCGTACGTTATGATATATTCGTTCGTCTATTTAACGACCTATCGCCTTAAGTCCGACGTTCGCAGCCTGCTCTGACTATATCTTACGAACTTTCACTATAACTTGTATACAGTCGGGCCTAAATCCTGTAACTAGGATTTTCCTAATATTTCAATACGGCGATACTTTAAATTTCTTCTTTACCACTCCTTATGGAGGCAAGCAAGTTGTTAATACTGCGACGCCTATGGCTATCGGATAATACTTCTGCGGTGTAACACAGCGTTTCTCCCCTCAAGGAGTACTAGTAACTGTCTTCGATGTGACGCAGAGTTACGCCCCACACGGCTGTCTGGATACTGATGTGCTGTGATATAGTCTTACGCCCCTCACGGACTGTCGGAATGACTGCATGCGTAGTAACACCCTCACGGGTTGTCAGAATAACTGCATGATTGGCTTGGTGAGGCCAGGAGTTTTATACCTTTTCGCTACAAAAAGATAAGACTCTAGTCCTTTCTGTGGCCAATTTCTAAAATAATGGTGGCACAAATATAAAAATTATACCTTCCGAAAGCTCGTCTTCTCAATGTCAAATAATCTCATTGCACCTAAGAATCGATCGTGCAATTCGGAGATATTAATTAATTTCTCGTCCTCAATTGTGTGGGTGTTGCTTTTCTTTTGCTTTCTCCCCTCCACACAGGCCTTGGTAATTCCCCGATGACGTCGTCTTGCGTTTGCAGTTTTCTCCTGCGCAATTATTAAATGGTTTCTCTTTACTAAAAAATCTCTCATTCGAAATGATTCACTGTACTGTACTTGTTTACTCATTATTATACTTGTAAACGGGTTAAATTTAATTATTCCTCTTCTGGCGCATAAGCGGTGTTGTCAATTTCCAGCAACGTAAGGTCGATTTCCGAGTCAGGCTTCCTTGTTTAATCCTGGGAAATTTCCACTCGGTTATTAATACTCATGACCCGCTCCCTTCTGAATGTCAAGAGGGTGATCTCATCTCACGAACACCTGGTCCTCGCCTCTTGCACCATATTAGGCTAGCATCTTAGCTGGATCTTTCTTTAAGTTACATTAGAAACTATACGTTTCTTTCATTTCTTCCCCAAATGCATGGATTCGCCCTCATTGGACCCTATGGCACATGGGTTCATCTCTCCCCTCCTTAGGTAAATAAATTTTCGAAAAATTTTGAGGAAATTTATTTCAATTAATCATATCTGTCTTTATTCGTCGAAGCCATCATAACGATGTCCGTACCTTCCGTTGTTTTTACTTCTTTAAAGTCGTATCCGGTAATTGTGTAGGTCGGGTATGCTCTGTCCCTACCCTTTCTTTCTTTCTTTCTTTACTTGTCTGGACTTTAAGTCCCCAGAACCTCATTCTTCTTTACGGGTTTGGTCTATCCCTACCCGTTTCCTTATTTCATCATTTTCCTTTCTTAAATTGGAATTTTCTTCTTCAATAAATTCAATTATTTCTTTAATTTCCCAATACAATTTCTCCAATTCGCATTCGCACTCGAATGCTTGAGCTCTATTTTCTATTTCTTCCTTATTCTTGTTTATGTCAAAAGCGGATTCATCTCTACATGTTTCCATAACTAGGGCTTGTTCATTTACTTCATCGAAATCTTCGGGAGGGTAATATAATTTCAAATTTGCTGAATTCATGGTCACTTCGTGATCCGTTTCACAATGCTGAATCCTATATGCGTTATTCCTCAAATCTCTGATTATTTGATATGGTCCGTGGTACATTTTCTGGAATTTCTTGTACACACGGTTCCCTGGATCCGAAATGGCTGGTCTTTTTACTAACACCATTTCTCCTGCTAATAATGGTCGATGATACCTCTTATGCCTATTTCTTCTCTGCCTCCTGTCGGCTTGAGCTTTTAGATGCTCAAAGGCTCTTCTAATGCGTACATCTCTTCCAGGCTGAGCGTCTGCTGGCCTAGGAATTACCAGACTCCAAGGTCTTTCTGGTTGCTCATTCCGATGTAACGTTATGGGTATCTCTCCTGTGGATTCATGGATTGTATTATTTATACAAAATTCGATAATATCCAAGATATCTATCCACTTCCAATTTTCTTCGACACAGTATATTCTACAGTACTTGGCCGTCTCTCTCATAACTCTTTCTACAGGATTTGCCTCAGGATGGCGAATACTTGACAAAATCTGACGTATTCCAAGTCTTTCTAATTCTCGTCTGAACTCTACACTGGTGAAACAACTGCCGTGATCCGACAACAAATTCTCAGGTTTTCCCAGAATCGGTATCACTTTTTCTTTAAGTCGTTTTAACACCTGTTTGGTACTAGTCTTCTGTATGGGAGCAAGGACAACCATTTTAGTGAAGACATCCATAGCCACCATTATGTGTCGATTTCCCCTTCTTGCCTTTGGCAAAGGTCCAAAATTATCAATAGATATGATTTGGCCGGGCCTTTCGGGCAACAATGGTATAGGCTTCTGCCTCATCAGGAATGCATTAGGTTTGATCCTTTGACATAAATCACATGTCTTTAGCGTGTCCCTTACAGTTTCTCTCAGTCTCGGCCATACAAATGCTTCTTTCAGCATTGAGACTGTTTTGTCGACTCCCATATGTCCGAACGATCTATGGGCTAACCATACTATTTTCCTCTGCAAAATTGCAGGTACAACAATCCTTAATTTTGTATGGTCAGAGTCTACAAACTTATATAACAATCCATTATAAAACGTGTAGTCTTGAGCTATTTTATTCGCTTCCGTGTACGCTGGTGTTCCTCTTATCAAGCTTCCCTCAAGGAAAGATATGAGCATATTCATCCATGGATCCTCCCGTTGTCTTTGACTAATGCTTCTTAACTCATTAAGAGTACGCTGATCCCTGTCTTCCAAATCTATAGCCATTACTTCCTCTTCTATGGACTCTGGCTGTCTACTTAAGTAGTCTGGAACTATATTTTCTTTTCCTGGGCAGTACTCTATCTTGACATCAAATTGTTGAATGTATAAAGCCCAACGCATCAACCTTTGACTGGATAAATCAGTCTTCATCAAAAAGGTTAAGGCTTTATGATCCGTTCTTAGAATGACCTGAAACCCATATACGATCTTCCGCCAATATTGCAACGCGTGCAATATCGCTAGCAGCTCGATTTCGCTGATCGTATAATTTTTCTCGTGTGGTTTCAGTCTCCTACTTGTGAAAGCTAGATAGTTTTTCTTATCAGGGTTTTCCGGGTTTTCCTGATATAGCATTGCCCCTATTCCAATCTGGGATGCGTCTGTTTGAATGATAAATCTCTGATTAAAATCAGGATATCCTAGCTTCACGTAATTTAAGAGCATTTCCTTGGCCTCCACAAATGCTTTTTCTGCTTCCTCCGTCCATTTCCACTTGCCCCCCTTCTTCAGAAGGTCCTGTAGTGGTGCAACAGTTTTGGTGTATGATGGACAATGTCCTGAGAAGAACCCAATCAATCCCAAAAACTGGCGAACGTTCTTTACCTTCAAAGGCCTTGGGAAATCCCTTATCGATTCCAATTTGCATGGATTTGGTTTAACACCATCCTTGTCAATCACATGCCCTAAAAATGTCACTTGCCTTTGACAAAAATTCGACTTCTTTAAATTTATTTTAAAATTTGCCCTTCTTAAGTCTTCCAATAATTTCTTCAAATTCTCTAAATGTTCCTCAATATTCTCCGAGGTAAGCAAAATGTCATCCACGTATCGGATAGTGCAATCTTTCACTTCCTCTGACAGGTTTCGATCAAGCGCTCTTATTAATGCAGATCCCGCGGTCTTCAATCCAAACGGACATCTTCTAAAACAATATGTTTGTTGGTCGAACTGAAATCCAGTCAACAAGCTGGTTTTCTCTTCCAGTTCGAGATGATGATACGAAGAAGTCATGTCCATATTTGTAAAAATCTTCTTGCCTTTGAACTTCCTCAGTATTTCTTTTATGGGTGGTTCCGAATCATTTTCTGGTATGATTTTTGCATTTAAATTTCTGGCATCTAAACACACCCTTACTGAGCCATCCGGTTTACTCACAATCACTAATGGACTAACATATGGTGTCGCCATCTTTTCTATAACACCTGCATTCATCATTTCCTGCAGTGTTTTCTTGGTTTGTGGGTAATGTTTTTCCGCAACCGGGTATGGTTTTTGTTTGAACGGTGCCCAATCATTTACCTGGAACGCGTATTTAAAATTTTCAATCTTCCCTGGCTTGGAATCAAATACGTCCCTATAATTCAATAATAATTTATTTAACTGTTCCTTATTTTCGAGGCTGACTTTAGCTTCCTCCACTTTTCCTGACAGGTTGGTCTCGAACTCATTTTCCAAATTATCTTCGAGTTCTATGTTGAGGACTTCAAATATCTTTTCTATGTCCTTATAATCTTCCTCAATCACTTCTTCCATATGCCATACCTGTTCTCCTATTTTCGCATCCTGTTCCTGTAGGTTAATGTTTTGCTCATCCACATCCTCTCTTTGAACTCTAATGCAGTTTTGCGCTAGGTCTATGATGACCTTGTTCTCACGGATAAAATCAATACCTAATATGACATTATACGGTAATTGATTTACCAGCAAAAAGCACTGCGAAATTTCAGCGTTACCCATGATCAGATCAATGTATACCTGAAATTTGCATGTTAGAGATTTTTCAGGGATAATCCCCTTAATCTTTACACTTGATGTGGGAATCTTTAATACTCGGCCCCTTGTTTCCAATTCATTTAGAAGGGTTTGTGTAATTAGACTTATTGTGGATCCGGTATCAATCAATGCTCTGACCAGTAATCCTTCTATCCTAAGCATAATTATAGGTAGTTCTCTTTTAACAGGTGGGATTCCTTCCACATCCTCGTTAATTAGCTCATCTGGTCTTGCTATCCAATTCACAATTTCTACCTCCTCCCAACTCCTGGTATGTTTCCACTTTTGACAATTTAAATTTGGAGTTTTTTTTTATCCTGAGGGCTCCCTTTTCCCTCATTCTTTAACTGAGCTTGTAGTTCCAAGCTTTGAGCTCCGTCTAGTCGGTCGGGTGATTTCCGGTTCTTAATTGCCTCACTCCAACGGACTTTTTGCCTATCAGGTTCATCTGGTCGTTCGTTCATATAACGAAGACTTTCCTGATATCTTTCTTCTATTTCGGCCCGATATTCATCATCCCTATCCTCTGGCCTTACATTCCTTCTGGGATAATTCTCCCATTTCTTTCTGTTGTCTTGCCTTTGATGGTTATTGTTATAGGGTCGGCTCTCTTGTTGCCTAAAACCTGAACTCCTAGGATTTCTTCCTCGATATCCTCCTCTGTAGTATGGCTGTATCCTTCTAGGCTCCTGGTGCCCATACTCTCGACCTAGTCTTTGGGTATCCGTGCTGGTGGACTGATTCCTGGTCGCTGGTTTTTCTCCAGTTTCCTGACTGCTGGCCATGTGTACTTGCTCAGTTTGTCTTTGATGCCGAGGAGTTACGTGCGAAGTCGTCATATCTAACTGACGTAATACACTCTCCACTTCCACAGCGCTTCTGGCTTTGGATGAGATAAACAGCCTCTGAATCTCATACGGAAGTTGTCTTGCAATGGCGGCACACAGGTCGTTTTCTGCCGGAGCAATATCCAGTACGCGGAATTTACACAGCTGAGCGGTGAAAAACTCCGAGTACTTAGTTGGTGCATTTGTGCTGTACTTCCTAGAGTACAGATCCAGCCTTAAATTCTCCTGGACGTCTGCTGCCCAATATCGTTTTAAAAATGCTTCCCTAAAGCCTTCCACCGTATCAAAGGTGTATCTGAAGCTTCTGAACCAGGTGAGACAATCACCTGCCAACAGCTTTTCAATAGCTCTCAGTCTCCGATCCTGAGGAACCTTCATTTCGTTTAAATACTCTGCAACTTCCTTTAGCCAGTATTTTGGAGTAATAGACATGTTATTACCCGTAAACTTTACTGGTCTGTCCTCATTGGATTTAATAATGTTTATTATCTGGCCATTTGTCTGATTCATGTACGGGGTTGACATCGCCATCGGATATCCTGGGTTCTTATAAGGGCTCTCCCCTCCTAAGTCCCTCTCCGTATCTGTGCCTTGTTCACGGGAATCTACCCATCCTGTCTTTGGAAACTCCTCCTGATTCTCGAATTCTAACTTCCTTTCCCTTCGGGCACTTTCTTCATTAGCCATGAGTTGGATTTCCATTTGACTATTCTTATGTTCAGTCCTCTCCAATCGGGATCTTAATTCATTCTGAATTCTTTCTTGATTCCTTCTACTGTCTTCCTCTACCTTTTTGGATTGGAATTTCTCATCCCTGTAACTATCCCTGAATTCATTTAGTTGGTCTTCTACCTCTTTCTTAAAGATCATGACCCTTTGGTCTATAATTTCTGGCTTAACGTCACCTATGGTCTCCAGGCCCTCTCGTATCTCCTTTATTTGCTTCTCCACTTCTTTTCGTCCTTTGACCATATCTAATTCAATTCCTTTCAACTTTCCTTCCGTCTTCTTAGACACTTCCGTTAATTCATCTTTGATCAGTTTTACTTCATTATTAGTTTTTCCTACTCGCCCTTCTAACTTTCCGATAGTTTCCTGGACCTCATTAATACCCTTGCTTATTTCATCTATCTTATGGGTGTTATCCTTATTTTCTTTCTCTCGTTGTTTTCTTTCATTCTGGAGATGCTCCTCATATAGACCTAAACTTTTATCTATTTTCGTTTCGTACGTCTTCCAGTTATCATCTACCTGCCCGGTAAAAAGATCAATCTGCTCTTTCATATCCTGAACATCCTTTTGATTTTGATTTTTCAACTCAGTTACTTCGGTTTGAACTTCATTGACTTTTCCCTCAAGTTCTCCCATTTTTTTCTCAACCCCTTTAAATCTATCTCCTAGCTCATTCACGCTTTGTTTTATTTCATCCCGGGAACGTTCACAAATATTCTTGTTAGATTCTATCTGAGCTTTCAATTCTTTCTGCACACCTTGGATCTGGGTTACAAGTTTCTCCTCACATGTTTTTACATTTCCCTCCATATTACTCAATTTAGTTTCCATGGAACTCAAACTTTTATTCAAAATTTCAAAATTTCCTTGACATGCTGTTTGGGATTTTTCCGTGCTACCCTTCAAGATATTTATTTGGTCTTGCAATCCTGACTGAAGTGCTTTGTTTTCATTTTCAATTTTAATTGTGATTTCCCCTTTTAACTCAGTTAACTTGTCCACAAACTTAGTGTCAAAACCTTCATCAAGAATTTTAAATTTAGTATCCATTGTCTTTTCTATTTCAGCCTTCAGTACTCCATGGTTTTCTTTACTGTTGGCTTTCAGAGACTCTAATGTCTCCATTTTTATCACTTCCAACTGTTTTTTAATGGTTTCCCCACTTTCTGTTTTCATCTTTTCTATCTCGGCCTTCAGTTCCTTATTCATTTTTATACCGTCGGCTTCGATAGCTTCTAATTTAATCCCCATGGTATCAGTTTTAGCTTCGATATCTACTAATTTAGTTCCCATGGTATCAGTTTTAGCTTCGATATCTACTAATTTAGTTCCCATATTAGCACTATCAGTTTTTAGTGACTCTAAACTCTCATTCATGGATCCTAACTTTTGGTTATTTTTCTCCTGTTGGCTGTCCAACTTATTCAAACTCTCATTTATGGATTCGAACACTTTGTTATTTTCATCCTTTTGGAGACTCAATGTATTGTTTATAGCTCCTAAATCCCTTTTATTTTCATTCTGTTGGCTATCCAACTTATTGTTTATGGCCTCCAAAAGCCGTTGCATCTCTTCACTCAATGCCATCTTATGAGAATACAGTGGGCCATTAATGCCACCACACTAGTACATGCTTGAGAGATGATACTCTGAATCATTGTGTCCCAATTTCTTTAAAAAATTTACTTTGGTACGGGTGTTTACTACAACGTACCCTTTTGATACTTTTATTCAATTTCATAAACCTTTATGGAAGTATTTAAAATTCAAAATTTCGAAAAACCATTTTTTCCACAAAATGAAAATTTTGATTTTTCGAGAAAACTCGGGTTTTCCCTAGGAAAACTCATCCCTGCGTACTGGGCGCCAAAATCTTACGTATAATCAGGTGTATGATAAAATCATACAGGCCCCACGTTGGAAAACGGTTTAACAAGTTAATTACCGACCCATAATCATCTACTTGTTCCAAATGAACAAGGAATCAAAAATATAATAAAACAAATATTGTATTTAAATATATGGTTTCCACATAAACCAACAATTCCTACTTAGTCTTACTTCCATAAAGCATCAACTGTAAGTTTTATATAACTCCGAGCTCTTTTGGCTCCATGCTTTACATAATAATGGTGTCATTCTTGTACACCTCAAATACTACTTTCATATTTTCTTAATCCTCAAAAACAAATGTATAATTACATTTAAAAATTTATGTTAATTATCTAACTCAATATTTTGGGCATGTTCACACATTCAGCTGTTATCATCTCTCTTCATTTTCACAAATATATTAAGGTAATCAGGAAATCAATTGTGTACTCCAGAGCGTGAAGATACTTGACACAGTCAAAAACTATAGTTACTCCCGAAACTTAGTTGCCTTCAATTAACTCGTGGAATCCTACTTCCGTACATCATTACAATAGGGATTATTATTTATTTCTTATGTCTTATAAGACCATTATCACATAAGAAACTACGATCTGAACAGGCAAACGAAAATATCAATCTATAAGGACCTCGGTTCAACGCCCGGGTCGTTAATAACTTTAAACACTCACGGTGTCTTTACTACATCTTACGAGACGGTTTCGGCCCACCCTTACTCTAAGAGAACCAGGCCATTACACTCGGGCGCGATTTATGACACGGAGGGTGACGGGCGACTCTCTGTCTAACCCACGTTAGCAGCTCCTTTCCAAGGCTTTCAAAACAAACCTTCACATTATACTCAGTCCTGGGGAGAGACCGGGCTTTTACTGTACTGTATCCATTCAAACAAATATTCTTTGGTTCATAGACCACATTCGTAACCTTGGCATTTATTAATTATGAGAGGGTCCTCATTGATTGGGGAAGATTAATACACATTCGACGACGAAGAATTAAGGGGCTTTTACCATAAGATGATTCTGAGTTCGAATCTCTTCACATGCCTCGGGAACCATTCCCTTATAGAGGACTTATACAAGACGCGATTTAAAGTCGGCCGTGGCCTACATGTCATACGCTCAATAATACCATACATTAGCTCCCTTTTAATACATACACAATGCCTCGTGATACTACGTCACAAATAGAGGACTTATACAATTATCAATTCACTACAATCAACTACCCTCCATAAGTAATTTACCAAGTATTTTAACTTCTACGCTTTCCTAGCGTGACATTTTAATATTATTTGCGCTCCTTTGCGCTATGCATAATTTTAAGCCGAAATGTCTTCCCAAGAACTGATAAATCTCATTAGTAACAATTCATATTATTTTTAATTCTTATATTAATCTTTCCGTTGCCGATAAATCGCTCCCTTTTAAAACATTCCCTTGAACATCATATCTTACACATACATTAAGGCTTTAACGCTCTTATGTTCACATCAATTTATTTGATCTTTATTTAATATTTCCATACTTAGTTATAGTATTATCTTTATTCTTTACACAAGCTCAAAAGCTATTTCTTTCATATCTCAACTTTACTTTATTTAAATATCTTTCATGATAATTACTGATATTTCGCTTGCTCTTATGACATTCGTTAAATACATTAACATTTTATTCACATATTTCCTCTACGGGATTTATTCTTTACATAATCATTTATAATTTCTCAAATTTCTATTATTGTTCAGACCGCGTCCTTGTTTATTCAGTATTTATTTCTTAAAACACATCCCTTTTACTCAAAAACTCCGGTGGATTTGTACACAACCATTTCCTGACACCAAAATAGAATGAAATTCAGTACTCACATGTTTTTAAGATCGTCCCATGATCTTTATTCTTGTGCGGTGTTTCATTTTGGGCCCACTTTGAACTTTTACTCCATATTAAAAGAATTCATCTTATGTACAAACACTTCTTGACACATATTTAAGACACTTAACATTGACGACATTTTTATACACTGATGTGTCCCTTTTGAACACATAATAAACACTAAAAATATTAATCTAACACACAATCTTGATAAATTTACACTTCACAATTCTTGATCACTAGGCCGTATTTCTGAGCCTATCACACGTGACCTCTTAATTTCCCGTTTCCAAGGGTGAAATTTATTCAATGTCGGCTTCCTATCCTGCAGAATACGAAAGTCTCGAAACATCTACTGTTCCCTGGAATCCAAATTCTTCTACTCCTATCCTGGATGACCGGCTATTTATCTAGCTTGAACGGCTTCTTTGTAGATCTGTTTATCGATCCTAGCGAAAGTCTATTCGGATCGAGGTCTCCTCAATGACCTATAGATTTAGTTTATAGCAGATAGTACTTCTCGAGTCTAGTACTTTTAGAATAGTTCGCCTGCTTTCTGGAGATAATGTTTATAGTCTCCGTGCTTCTTTATTCCAAACGGTTCTAGCACTCCTACGTTTCTGAAATACGTTCCGAACCTTATTCTGTTCTTCCCTTTTTGGGTTCTTTAATTTAGATAACAGTTTATCTTCTGGTACGGTACTTCCGTACGTTATGATATATTCGTTCGTCTATTTAACGACCTATCGCCTTAAGTCCGACGTTCGCAGCCTGCTCTGACTATATCTTACGAACTTTCACTATAACTTGTATACAGTCGGGCCTAAATCCTGTAACTAGGATTTTCCTAATATTTCAATACGGCGATACTTTAAATTTCTTCTTTACCACTCCTTATGGAGGCAAGCAAGTTGTTAATACTGCGACGCCTATGGCTATCGGATATTACTTCTGCGGTGTAACACAGCGTTTCTCCCCTCAAGGAGTACTAGTAACTGTCTTCGATGTGACGCAGAGTTACGCCCCACACGGCTGTCTGGATACTGATGTGCTGTGATGTAGTCTTACGCCCCTCACGGACTGTCGGAATGACTGCATGCGTAGTAACACCCTCACGGGTTGTCAGAATAACTGCATGATTGGCTTGGTGAGGCCAGGAGTTTTATACCTTTTCGCTACAAAAATATAAGACTCTAGTCCTTTCTGTGGCCAATTTCTAAAATAATGGTGGCACAAATATAAAAATTATACCTTCCGAAAGCTCGTCTTCTCAATGTCAAATAATCTCATTGCACCTAAGAATCGATCGTGCAATTCGGAGATATTAATTAATTTCTCGTCCTCAATTGTGTGGGTGTTGCTTTTCTTTTGCTTTCTCCCCTCCACACAGGCCTTGGTAATTCCCCGATGACGTCGTCTTGCGTTTGCAGTTTTCTCCTGCGCAATTATTAAATGGTTTCTCTTTACTAAAATATCTCTCATTCGAAATGATTCACTGTACTGTACTTGTTTACTCATTATTATACTTGTAAACGGGTTAAATTTAATTATTCCTCTTCTGGCGCATAAGCGGTGTTGTCAATTTCCAGCAACGTAAGGTCGATTTCCGAGTCAGGCTTCCTTGTTTAATCCTGGGAAATTTCCACTCGGTTATTAATACTCATGACTCGCTCCCTTCTGAATGTCAAGAGGGTGATCTCATCTCACGAACACCTGGTCCTCGCCTCTTGCACCATATTAAGCTAGCATCTTAGCTGGATCTTTCTTTAAGTTACATTAGAAACTATACGTTTCTTTCATTTCTTCCCCAAATGCATGGATTCGCCCTCATTGGACCCTATGGCACATGGGTTCAATAGATCATCCCTTATCAATTTAAAAGCGTTGTTATGGTAACCTCTGATGGCACTTGGCATTTTTTAAAATTCCGAAATCATTTTTCTCATCCCTTGGCGTAATGGTGGGTCATATCAAAAATTCTTTCAGACAAAAGTTTTAGGTAATTATTAGGGGAATATTTTCCATTTTGTACGGTTTTGATATTGTGCCTATTAAGAGAGATATAATTAATGTTTCCCGAAAGACCCACTTTTTTCCACCCCTTTGGTCAATGGTTGGTGCTATCAAAAAACTTATTTGACATAAATTTTTGGCACATATCCGACACATATTATGAACTTTGAATGGATTCGATATTTCACGTATTAAGAGAGTTATAGCGAAATTTCACTTTTTCGAAAAAAGCCCCCCATTTTCACCCCCTTCGATCGATTTTGCCCATTAACGATCTCGACCGAGATGTCATAGGGATACATATTATGTAAAAAATTCAAAGTGATTGGTGCAAAATTACGGCAGTTATCGTGTCCACAAGAAACTGATATATATATAGATAGATAGATACATATATACATAAATTATATATAAACTTTTGAACTGACGGTGGTTTTGGGGTTTGGGGGATGTGAAACGCGAAGATATGTCGAAATTTTCCGGAAGTCGAAACATGGTACCCATTGCAATAGTTAGCTTTCTAATGAAATCTACCTAATTACGTGAGGATTTGTTGTCATGGGGATAGAGTACTAGGCATTAGTCCAAGGGTTCCCGGGTTCGATTTCTGCCCGGGTCATGATATTTTAACTTACGAGGGAAGTTACGATAGTAAGTTTCGTCATTTTATTGCACGAGCAGATGGAACACGAGGTGACACAAACAATCGCCATAAGAGTCCACACCCGTGGCTGGTTCAACAACGGAAGTAGCGTCAGCTGAGGGGGAATGACGCATGCGCAGAGCGCTGACGAAGAGAGAGGAACAGCAGACCGGCGTGCCCGATATCATTCGAGTACAACTCACGATGGCAGACAGACGTGTACTGAAAGCGGCTTCGGTGGCGTATTTGGTAGCATGCTAAGCTTCTATGCCCAAAATTGCGGGTTCAAACCCGGCTGAAGTCGTAGGATTTCTTAAGAGCCTTAAAAACCCCTCAGTATGCCTTCCTTCGGATGGGAGGTAAGCCGGTGGTCCCATGTCATAGATTTATGCCATATTAAAGAACCTTCCACTAATAACACCTGTGTGAAGCTAAATTATAGGTTAAATTTAAACAACGCTCTTAGGTTCCAGGAGCCGACTGCGGTGGCGTCTAGTAGCCAAGTTCAGAACTAGTAGTCGTTGATGGTGGCGTTTGGCGGCAAAAGTAGGAACTACTTGAAAAATGCAATGTCTGCAGTCCATACTTGAATTAAAAACAGTTAACACACACTAATACAGTCATCACAATTAACACCGGTTATCAGACAGATTCTAAACACACCCAAAGTACACGGGCCTACTTGACCGTGTTGTCGAAGCCCCTAAACAGAGGAACCAACCAACCAACCAACCAACCAGACGTGTACTGATAACGTGGTCACCAATGGAAGTGCGTGCTGTTATCTGGTATGAATGGTCACGTGAGACTACTGTCGACCAAACTATTATGTGTACTCGAGTTTGAAGTTTGTTTGTGAAGTAACCGATAGACCTATATAAAATCCAATAACATCATCATTTTCGTCGTTCTATTTTACGTTAGATCATGTAGGCTTGGAATTTTTAATTTATAATTTAATATTTTTTATCACAGTTGGAACACTAGAAGTGCCCGTTTTTAAGCGTTTTTCAACCATGCCTCACATTTAAGAATTATTATCTCACAATCCCGTCATCAGATCGAATCCAAATTTTAACACAATATACATTGGAATGTTGTATAACAGGTTTATTAATTTTAAAATTTTGTGTGTCCAAGAAACAAAGTTGTTATCATTTTTGTAAGGTAACTTTTCCTCGGCTCGGGATGGTTTGAAAATGTAGTTCTTGGTCGCGTTGTAATCCTTATACATCAAAACGGTATGCTGTATGATTGTGAAATACGTAAATTAATTCACTTATTTTATATCGATTTGTAGTTGTACGGAGAATTAAGACATGGTTCACCAGTTAGCCGCTCCGATGAAAGCAGTACATCATTGCCAAGATGGGCTACATCACGCGTCATGGCGCGTCTCGCTCGGAAGTGATGGGCTTCATATCAGCAACGCTGTATAGCATTTCCCGGAGCGGCTAGCTGGTGAACCATGTATTAATTCTCCGTACAAATACAAACCGATATAAAATAAGTGAATTAATTTACCTATTTCACAGTCATACAGCATAACTTTTTGATGTATAAGGATTACAACGCAACCAAGAACTACATTTTCCAACGACCCCGAGCCGAGAAAGAGTTACCTTACAAAAATGAAAACAACATTCGTTCTTGAACACACAAAATTTTGAAATTAATAAACCCGTTATACAACATTGCAATGTATATTGTGTTAAAATTTGGATTCGATCTGATGACGGGTTTGTGAGATAGTAATTCTTAAATGTGACGCATGGTTGAAACACGCTTAAAAACGGGCACTTTTTGTGTTTCAACTGTGATAAAAAATATTAAAATATAAATTAAAAATTCCAAACCTACATGAACTAACGTAAAGTCGAACGACGAAAATGATGATGTCATTGGATTTTATGAAGGTCTATTGGTTACTTCACAAACAACCTTCAAACTCGAGTGCCCATAATATTTTGGTCGACAGTAGTGTGTCAGTCATCCATGAACACCTACAGACCGTATGTGGTGAAGCGGTCATGTCTCATCAAATGGTCGGTCGCTGGTGTTGCTTATTCAGTGAAGGACGGCAGAGTGTGGAGGATGGCCTCCCTCCACATTCACGAATGAAAGCAAAGTTGCTTGCATCGCAGGGCATTGAATTTTACAAGAATAGTTTCTTCAAAGTGATTGCAGGGTACGATAAGTGTCTCAATGACGGTGGCGATTAAGCCGAAAAATAGTGCAAGATGTATAGTTCACGACGCCATGGTATTTGTCACTTTGGCATTAAAGTGTCACTAGGGAAAAAATAACAAAACTTACTTTCGGTACTTTCCTCGTACAAGGGAACTCTGGTAGCGTCTGCCCCTTGATCGGATTCAAATTGACAGAGGATACTATTGGAAGGTCACTCTATACGAAGGTGGCAAAATCTCCGCAAAAATTAACATTAAGCACGTATTTTAAAAGCAATTGAAAAGACGCGGAACAGGGAGTCAGCGCGTGGAATTGGAAGGCCTGGTCGCTTCGACAAGGCAACGAGCAGACGGCTGTCTTCTACTTCCACGTGCTGACTTCTTGTTCTATGTCTCTTCTGTCGCTTTAAATAGTGGTTTACTGTGACTTTTGGCAGGTTCCTTAACCACCATCGTATAGAGCAGCGGTTCCCAACCTGGGGTACGCGTACCCCTTGGTGGTACACAACGATCCGGTTAGGGATACACCAAAAATAATGGTAATGGCGGGCATCATGTTCCCATCGTACGTGTCAGTCGTAATGTGCCGGCGCGCAGTGCCGTCTTATTCACGTACGTCAAGGTCAATGCTCCCCCAACCCCAGTCACTTTCACCGCTCACTCCTGTTGTCTTAATTTGTCTATTTTTGCCAAGCTAATCTCTAGAATAAATTGGTTTTCAATAAAATCAGAATTAAAAAAATCTTATGTACAGTAATGTACACTAATTGTTTATTTTCGTCTGTTAAATGTTTATACATCTTCATTTGCACAAGTAAATAATTGTAAAATTGAAAATTATATTTCACATTTTATTGAAATGAAATGCGTACTAACAGCAAACAAATAATAAATTAAAAATATTAGTTATAGTGTAAACTGTAGGCCTCCATGGCTTAGGCGGCAGCACGCCGGCCTCTCACCGCTGGGTCCGTGGTTCAAATCCCGGTCACTCCATGTGAGATCTGTGCTGGACAAAACGGAGGCAGACAGGTTTTTCTCCGGGTACTCCGGTTTTCCCTGTCAAAATTTCATTCCAGCAACACTCTCCACTATCATTTCATTTCATCTCTCATTCATTTAATCATCGCCCCAGAGGAGTGCGTCAGGCCTCGGCAGCCGGCACAGTTCATATCCTCGCCGCTAGATGGGGGCTTCATTCATTCCATTCCTGACCCGGTCGGAGACTGGAAGCAGGCTGTGGATTTTCATTCATTTTCAGTTATAGTGTAAACTATTACATATGTGAAGTCGGTGAGTCTTTCAGATACCATAACGAAGAGAAGGATTGATTTCTATGGACACATCTACAGGATGAATCCTGCACGAATAACCCAGAAAATCTTTGATTTCTTTTCCAAAAAGAAGATCAAACCTAATTGGTTTACGGAAGAGAAAAGGACCTGCTAGAGCTCCAGATCACTGAAATCATGTTGATGAATGGTACAGCCAAAACCGTGACCAAAGACAACACCAAGAGGTTCCAAGCCTGATCCGTCTCCAGAAAACCGATGCAGATATCACCAGAGGAAAGAAACAGGAGATCAGATAGAATGAGGAAGTATTGGGAGAAAAGGAGAGCACAAGCATATAAGAATTGATTGATCTGACGTACCCCAAAGTGGGTGATTCGAAAAGAAGAAGAAGTGTTAACTTATTAAAAAAGTAAGTTTTAAATAGTTGTAAGTAATTTTTTATTATTGATGGTTTTATTAAGTTATGTACAGTAGACTACATATTGACCGTAAAATATTAAACGTTTTAAAAGTTTACATTTGAGGGGGTACTATTATGTATATATAAAGGGGTACCGGAGGAAAATAATGTTGGGAACCGTTGGTATAGAGCAGGTAGCGCTCCGGCCGCGCTCTAAGCCAGTTCTCCGAGCGCTTTGTTCGAAGGTAGTGGAGGGAGGCTGAGCGCGCTGAAGTGAACAGCCGATCCATCAGTCGCTACTCTAGTCCAATCCGCTTTGTTGACAGCGTGTAAGTAAATCAGTTTCACAGTGGTCATACCTGAACATCATACAAAAAAAAAAGATCCAGTGGTGAAGCAGCATCCTTTAAAGCAGCTTATAATGGAGCAATAGTCACTCAAGGTCTGTACTGTCTGCTCATATTGGTAAAATGCTGTTGAATTTTCCTCCCTAATATATTCACCGTTCAGTTTGGAATAAATCTCAATATTATTTACTTATCACTTGCGTTCGTTTCCTGCACATTCCATACATCGGAGTAATAATAATATCGTATGGCCTCGGGTGCCTGGTGCAAGCTTTGATATTTGACACCCAGAGGGTAGCTTGCATGTCGAATTTCGTAGTTCATTGACTATGAAAGTCAAGGAGGTTAGATGTTAGATATCTAATCTCCTTGAACACAATAGCGCTTTCTAGTAGAGAAATGAGGAACTTTGTGCTGGCGGAAACTCCCGAGATTAATTTTGCCATTATGAACTCGGCCTACTTAATTCAAATGGGTTCTTTGACATGCCAACATCATATGACATGCGTATCGTATTTTGCCGCCTTTCAAAAATCACTTACCACGGTCAGGGGCGAACCTGCAATCTTGGGGTTAGTAGACCGACACGCTATCCACTCACCCACCGTGGCAAGCTACATCGGAGTACCATTCGATTTGTATATGCGGTATATTTTAGGTAGATTTCATTAGAAAGCTAACTATTGCAATGGGTACCATGTTTCGACTTCCGGAAAATTTCGACATATCTTCGCGTTTCACATCCCCCAGACCCCAAAACCACCGTCAGTTCAAAAGTTTATATATACTTTATGTATATATGTATCTATATATATATATATATATATATATATATATATCAGTTTCTTGTGGACACGATAACTGCCGTAATTTTGTACCAATCACTTTGAATTTTTTTCATAATATGTATCCCTATAAAATCTCGGTCGAGTTCGTTAATGGGCAAAATCGGTCGAAGGGGGTGAAAATCAGGGGCTTTTTTCGAAAAAGTGAAATTTCGCTATAACTCTCTTAATACGTGAAATATCGAATCCATTCAAAGTTCATAATATGTGTCGGATAAGTGCCAAAAAATTTTTTTGTCAAATAAGTTTTTTGATAGCACCAACCATTGACCAAAGGGGTGGAAAAAAGTGGGTTTTTCGGGAAACATTAATCATATCTCTCTCAATAGGCACAATATCAAAACCGTACAAAATGGAAAATATTCCCCTAATAATTACCTAAAACTTTTGTCTGAAAGAATTTTTGATATGACCCACCATTACGCCAAGGGATGAGAAAAATGGTTTCGGAATTTTAAACAAGTATTTCCGTGAAGAACTATACAGCCTATTTTCATATATCCTACTTATGTTAACTGCCACAATCAACATACAAAATTTCAGTTTAATTGCTGTAACAGATTCGTAGATATTGAGAACCGTCTAAATATTTCAGATGGTCGCCATGTTGGATTTTTATTTTTGTACTATTACATTAAGATTATTGTGTACGTGTGGTATTCAAACTTCAATCGCACGATTAGACAACAAGAAGTAAAAACGAGATTTTAAAATTACGCACAGCAGCCATCTTGTGATAATGCAAACCATTGAAATAAATTAGATGCCAGTGGATCAACATTTGTATAAGCATTTAACGTGCAACGTTTCACGGCATTCGGATAGTGAATTCGCGAGAAACGTCCATTTAAATATTTATACTTTGCGTCGCCGCCATGTTGGATTTGTGCTCACCAGGTTACTGAAAGTCCTATAGGTGAACATATGTTCATAGTCTCTATGAACATAAAAAATTCAGTTTGGTTGCTGTAAAAGATTCATAGATATTGAGAACCGTCTAAATATTTCGGGAGCTCACCATTTAGGAGTGTTATGTGTATAGGCCATAGAGTTATGTACCATTCAAGGACAATTATTGCCTAGGTTCATTATTCAAACTTTCACTTCGGTCGCATGATTACGACACAATAAATTAAAACTTAATTTTAAAATTTCGCACAGCCGCCATCTTGAGGTTATGTAAACAATTGAATTAAATTAGATTGCAGTGCATTACAATCTGCAAAATCATTTACTGTACCACATTTCACTGCGCTCAGAGAGTTAAATCACGAGAAAAGTCTATTAAAATATTTTAAATTCGCTTGGTCGCCATGTTCGTTTCGTACTTTACAGGTTTATGAAATATACATAGGTATACCTGTATCAGTACCCTTTATCACGGTACAAAATTGCAAGGTGATATCTGTAATAGTTTCGGAGATATAGAATGTCAGTGAAATATTTCGCACAGCCGCCATTTTGAGGTTATGTAAACAATTGAACTAAATTAGACTCCAGTGCATTACAATGTGTATAAACATTTGCTGTACCAAGTTTCATTACATTTAGATAGTTAAATCGCGAGAAAAGTCTATTTAAATGTCTCAAATTCGCTTGGCCGCCATGTTGGTTCTGTAGTCACCAGGTTTTTAAACGTCTCATAGGTGAACTTCTAGTAGTGCCCTTTATCACCGTACACAATTTCAGGGCGATATCGGTAATAGTTTCGGAGATATTGAATGCTAGTGAAATATTTCGCACAGCCGCCATGTTGGATTGGAGCGATGTAACAAAATTTGAAGGGCACGGTCGAGGTCGCCGCGAATAGTGCTATGAACTTCCCGAGTTTCATTGAAATCGCTCCAGCCGTTTCGATTTTATTAGGGGGGGGACACACACACGAATCACACACACACACACACACACACGCACACACACACGGACAAAAGGTGATCTCATAAGCCTATTTTTTTTTCAAAATTGAAAATAGGCTAAAAATGCGAAGTGCCATCAGAGGTTACCATAACAACGCTTTTAAATTGATTAGGGATGATCTATCAGAGGTTGCTAAGACAACGCCATTGACGAGATCACATTCATTTTTAGCCTATTTTTCACACTTTTCAAAAATGAGGAAAAAGTAGACTTATGAGATCGATCCGGGAAAATGTGTCTGTCCTTCTGTCTGTCTGTCTGTCAGTCTTTCTGTCTGTCTGGCTGTGTGTGTGTGTCGTCCCCCCCCCCCTATCAACTCCTAAACGGCTGCAGCAATCGAAACCAAATTTAGTATGAGTAAAGTTGTATACCGGAATATCTCAGGCCCATATTTGAAAAAGATGCCAGTGCTACCAACTGCTAAAAAAACACTAGAAATTTGAGCTCCATGTTGGATATCTTGGAAGGTATACATGGGAGCTATTATAAAATTGGCACACACGTAGATAATACTATTTCAGTTTAATATCCAGGTGGCCATACATGACAGCGTTGCCGAAATATTTTTATGCCTTCTGATAAGTCCAATATTTAAATGCATATAACTTCTACACTATCAATTGGATTTCAACCAAATTTTGTATGTAATATGTGTACATAAACATGTATGACTGAGTGTATTCTTAAGAGCCACCAGGGCTGCCAACTGTCAATAAATGTTATCTCTATTATTTTATCTAAATACCAATATATCTGAAAGTATGCAAGCCGACAGGTTTAAACTATGCACACGTAAATTACCTGACATTTTACAGTAAATTGGAGTAACTTATATACGTCAGTTCTACCAACATGATTCTAAGCCTGCTGATAGGACCAATTTTTAAATACATGTAACTTCTATACCAACAAATGGATTTCATCCAAAATTGGTCCAAAAAATAAAATATTTCAGATTATTTCTGACCAGCACTCGCATGACATTGTTTCCAACATGCTTTTACGTGTACTAATAGATCCAATGTCTAAATCCATGTAACGTCCTTTGAACTTCAACCACATTTTGTATTCTGTACCTTAGGAGATGGAAGTGAGAATATATTCAGTCACCAGAACTGCCAACTGTATTGCTCTATTAGGCTACATTATGCCTAGTATACCTTATTTCGAACTAATTAAGACATTTCGATATTACCCACTTAATTTCGTCATTATTCTAGATAGTTTCATATACTGTAGATTAATCTATGGCATGAATCTTAATTTTAAGAAAAGTAGGCTCTTTAGTTTGTCACGGAACTTCTTGTTCCATCTGACTATGAGGGAAGCGGCTAACTGGTAGCATGCTGAACTTCTATGCCTAAGGTCGCTGGTTCAAAGCCGGCCAAAGTCGCCGGATTTTCTAAGAGCGCTAAAAATCCGTCAGCATGCTTTCCTTCGGAGGGGAAGTTACAACGTTCGTTGCAAGTTGCTGGTTGCGGTGGCATCTAGCAGCCAAGTTCACAGCTAGGTGTCGTTGACGTTAGTATTTGGTACAAAATTAGGTACTACTACTTAAAATTGACCGTCTGCAGACCTTACCTGAATTACAGACTAATACAGTCATCACAAATAACACCGTTTATCAGACAGATTCTACACACACCCAATGTACACGGGGTTACATGACCACCTTGTCGCAGTCCCTAAACTGAGGAACTAACCAACATCTCTGCGGGAGATAAAATTTTGCGTGAAGAGTAACAGACTGTTAGATAGTTACACATTAGTTCCAAACCTTGCATAAGGACAGTGTGATCACAAGTATAACAAGTTGTTCCGTGAAGAACTATACAGCCTATTTTCATATATCCTACTCATATTAATTGCCTCTAACAACATACAAAATTTCAGTTTGATTGCTATGTTAGATTCGTATATACTGAGAAACGTCGAAATATTGTAGATGGTAGCCAGGTTGGATTTTTATTTATGTACTATTACATGAAGATTATTGTGTACATGTGGTCGAAATATTGTAGATGGTAGCCAGGTTGGATTTTTATTTATGTACTATTACATGAAGATTATTGTGTACGTGTGGTTTTCAGATTTCAATCGCATGATTAGGACACAAGAGTAAAAACGAGATTTTAAAATTTCGCACAGCTGCCACCTTGTGGTTATGAAAACAATTGAAATAAATTAGATACCAGTGGATTAACATTTGTATAACCATTAAGGTGCAAAGTATAACTGCACTCAGATGGTTACATCGCGAGAAACGTCCATTTAAATATTTATACTTCGCGTCGCCGCCATGTTGGATTTGTGCTCACCAGGTTACTGAAAGTCATATAGGTGAACTTATGTTCATAGCCTCTATGAACATAAAAAAATCAGTTTGATTGCTGGAAAAGATTCTTAGATATTGAGAACCGTCAAAATATTTCGGATGCTCGCCATTTTGGATTGTTATATGTATAGGCCATAGAGTTATGTACAATTAAAGGAAAATTATTGCGTAGCTTCATTATTCCAACTTTCACTTCGATCGCATGATTACGACACAAGAATAAAAACTTAATTTTAAAATTTCGCACAGCCGCCATCTTCAGTTAATGTAAACAATTGAACTAAATTAGATGCCAGTGAATGACAATATGTATAATCATTTACTGTACCACATTTCAATGCGCTCATATGATTAAATCACGAGAAAAATGTATTAGAATGTTTCAACTTCGTTTGGGCGCCATGTTCGTTTCGTAGTTAACAGGTTTTTGAAAGTTACATGGATATACTTGTAGTAGTGCTCTTTATCACCGTACAAAATTTCAGGTTGAAATCATAAATAGTTTCGGAGATATTGAATGCCAGTGAAATATTTCGCACAGCCACCATTTTGAGGTTATGTAAACAATTGAACGAAGTTATATGTCGGCGCATTACAATGTATATAAACATATACTGTGCCACGTTTCATTGAGTTTGGTTGGTTAAATCGCGAGAAACGTCCTATTAAATGTCGCAAGTTCGCTTGGCCGCCATGTTGGTTTTGTAGTTACCAGGTTTTCAAAGGTCACATAAGTGAATTTCTAGTAGTTCCCTTTATCACCATACAAAATTCCAGGGTGATATCGGTAATAGTTTCGGAGATATTGAATGCTGGTGAAATACTTCGCACAGCCGCCATGTTGGATTGGTGAGACGTAACAAAATTTGAAGGGCACGGTCGGGGTCGCCCAGTGTAGAGCTATGAACTTACCGAGTTTCATTGAAATCTCTCCAACAATTTAGATTTTATTAGGGGGGGGGGGGGGACACACACACGAATCACACACACACTCACACACACACACGCACACACACACGGACAAAAGGTGATCTCATAAGCCTATTTTTTCAAAATTGAAAATAGGCTAAAAAAATTAACCCCAAATGACAAGAAGGTTACCATCCCCATAAGACAGTAAAATGTTAAAAATATGCATAGAAAGACGACAAAATGTTAACTAACCTCCAATTGTAAAATACTTTCTCGCAATAAATGAGGTCTCATCCTCCTACGAAAACCTGCATATTTTGCCTATTATAGCCTATCCCCTAGTTTGCCCGGTGAAATCTACCTCCGCCTTCCGGCGTGCCGAGAGGATTTTTTTTTATGGCAAAACAGCCCTATCAATAAGATGTCAACAATCCCTCAAAAGACGTCGGCTGCATGACTGTACTAGTCAGTCCGGTCCAAACATCGTCCTTCTGTCTCAGGTCTCCTCGCTGCCACAGCGTATTGTTGGTAGGGGAAGGAGCGCAAGTCTGACTGCCAGTTTTCCCCGAGCGCGACCGCGCTCTCCGAGCGCAATGACTGGATGGCCCTGTTTTAGAGTGACCTTCAAAGAGTATCCTTTGTCAATTACACTCCGATTGAGGAGTAGACGCAACCAGAGTCCCCATGTTATTAACAACTGGTTGTTTGTGACGTTTCCATCGTTCATTTCATCCTCACCACGCCATGCAGGTCGCCTGTGGGTGTCAGCTAGAGAGATATCTTCACCAAGCCTCTCCGAAAGTCACAGGCCATTTGAAAACAAATCAATATCACCAGTGGGGAATCAAAAGCAAACAATGACATCATATGGCGGACAACTTTCCACCCCTACAACTGAAGGATTTAAGAACTCCCATGCAGTAGCGTGAGTAGCATGGCTTGTCTGAGTCGATCATGAAGCTACCCCTGTGATCAACCCACGACTGTCTTCCCGCGTTTTTACGACTATCCCAACAGCACGCAGACTACATCGGTCTCTTTTGTGCCCGCTCAAAGAGCCAGAAAACAAGGGTTTTATATAGACCAGCACCATTTCCTTGCGCTAGAGCGTCTATTATAGCATGCCCTGCGGTGTATTGCGTGATTTATAATTGCTATTATAAAATATATTAGGGGTTGTTCATGTCTATTAAGATTGTGGTTTATTTGAACAGTTTCCTATTAGATCTTTGAGCAGTGGTATATGTGAGTGTGCGTGTGTGTGCTGATTCGGCACATCGTGTGGTGAACATCCTAGGGAGGATAGTTGATAAGAATTGGTCCACTCTGGTTCTGGTATTGGAAACACTTCCATTTTCTATTGTGGCTAGTTGAAAAATGCGCTATCAGTGTCTATTCTGAGTGTGGTTTCTCCCCACGTTTTCCACACTCCCTCCAGGCAAATGCCTAGATAGTACTCTATTTCCTGTCCCAGAGCACCTAGCCTAATCCCGACCCTAATAATTACAGTTACACACACTAGTACAGTCACCACAGAAACACAGGTTATCAAAGAAATTGAACACACACCAAAGTTCACGGGGCTGATTACAATAGACAACAAATTTTAACATTTTGTTTTTTTACAAAGGCCAAAATAGTTGATTTATATAGATTTGAGTGTGCTGGAGTTGAAAATGACAGTGAAAAATCTCGATTAGCTCAGGTTTGGAAGTTATTGAAACTTTTATATTCTTCACATATTATAATTGGCCTGTTTGCCATCCCATGATGAATGCAGTACATTTGCATTTGTCTGTTGGCACAGGCTAGAGTAAAATGTGGCTTTTCACCGATGTCTCAGTCTCACTCATGGCTGTGATTATATGGAAGCTACTGAGGTATGGGTGGTGCTTAGTAATGTCATTCAGGGCACAGTCAGTGCCTGTGGAAGTTGTGAAAGGTTCTACTCGTAAGGTTAGTACTGCTGTTCTGACTCAGTGAGGAATGCAATGACAAACTACCTCACTCCTCATCTTGCCTAGTACGCCTCAATATAGCGCTGCCTTGGGATTTTGTGGGTATCTACCCACATAACCTAACAGCGGTACTTTTTGAGGATCCAACCAGCCTTCGGGCTGACTACCTAACAGACAGATTATAATGGGACAACAGTTGTTGGGATTATTAGCACATCTGCAGAAGTTTTGATTCCACACAGGGCCGATAACCTAGATGATAGACCCCTTAAAAAAACAATTATCATTATTACCATTATTATTATTATTATTATTATTGTAACGACTTTTAACATCGTTACATGAAGATTGCTACTATTTCGCAACATCCTGGAGCTGGTGTATTTCGCAAGCACTGCTAATTGGTTTCCAGAACTCTTGAACCTACATTTGTTGCCTGAGAAAGGAACTGACGTTAATACCCTGGAAGATTGACATTTCTACACTGCTGTTGTGAAGTAAACTACTGCGCACAGGTTCTTAGAAAACCCTTTAAGCCCTATTAGTGGGATGAGTTTCTCCCTGGGAACATTTCGTCGTAACACTTCTGAGTAAACTCTCAAAGATTTGGGTCATGGTACCAGTTGTGGTACCAACATTTCTGTTGGACTATGTCGTTATGGTGGTCTGCGCCCCCAAGTTAGGTTGGCACGACCGAACTGTGCAGTGGAGAGGGGGTGGTCACATTCTCCCTGGAAAGCAAGCCCTCAGCGAACAATAACCAGTCAGTATCCAGCCTTCTTGAATCTCACACGCAGAACTGGGGAGTGTCGAAGACCCCTTCCCGGAGGAAATTTTCTTTTCCTCTGGGGAGAGGCATTAAACAGTATAGTATTGCTAAAACCTTATCTAACAGGGATCTGACAAAACTCTGAATTTGCTAAGACCTTTTTTTTAATTCTAAAAACTTTTCAATTTGACTCTCGTAGTGCATTTGCTAGCCACGTGTCGTGTGGCAATTCAGATATAAATTTAAGACATGTTTTAGGTTAAGGCATTTTGGAAGGGGATGTGGTCCTCCTCATTTTGCGTTGCATTATTTCAGGGTGGGGATTTCTGCATTGTTTAGTTTCCGTTTTGCTCTTAAGGGGTGGGTGTTGGCTTTAACTTTGTTAGAACGGCTCCTCGCCAACTGAGTTGACAGGTGTCCTTCAGACGGTCTGGTCGCAATAAGCGACTTGTTTGGTTGTGTCAAACAACTTTGTTTTCTGGAGTAGCTTTACCTAACTTCATATCGTTATTTCCTTCATACTATTTGGGAGAATTACTTTAGTATTTTTAGTTGTGAATTATAATGCGGGAATACAACCCATCACTTGGACAAGCGATGTGTTGGTTGAAACGCGTTTTAAATTCACGGGGTTTTTAATTTCGCGTCGGCCTAATCATAACCTACTGGGACCATGTGTTTATTGTGTAACATTTTTATATTTAAGGTGTTGCCTAGTTTAGTTGTTTGTAATACTTATGTTAATACAATGAGGAGTCATCTTGAGATTGTTATTATTATTTGTGCATGAAGCTCAGCGGAAATGGTTACCTTATTCCTTCCTCGGCTTTTGGATGGGAAATGTTCGCATTCGGTCTCAGGGTAAGTCCAGCCCTTCCACTCAACAGGCTTGTCCTGGCATCGCCTATTTCCTGCCTTGATCTAAATTATTGAGGGCGTTTCTAAGCTCCCTCCCGGTTGCCTTAGTGTCACCGAATTAATTACTTCTTTTAATTATGCTAATTTTGATCATATCAAGGTTGGGAAGAGGTGAGGTGCGACAGTGGTAGCAGAGCGTGGTTGATTCTCTCTCCATTGCCGGAGATAACCATCTTTTCCGCTGACTAATTGCAATTTATTAATCCAACATGAAAATTTAGAAAGTAATTGTACCATCCCCAATTAATTTTTTTCTCTCCACACAGCTAGGATATTAATTGTATTCTGTGTAATGCTTGATTTTGATTCTGTTACATGAAACATCTGTGAGATGGCTAGACGCAACCTGAAGGTGAAATATCTCACTGAGGAGGAGATTACATATGAACTGCTAATACGTAATCTCCAAGTACCTGCCGAAACAGAACAGGCGAGGACGAGCTTAGAGTATGCAGTAGAATTTCCAGCAACGCCACCTAAAATGTCACTGGCTGAATTCAGACTAGGTGAGTCAAAGATTTGTGGTCTTGTTCAAGAAATATCAAATGTTGTAAGATTTTGTTTCTCAGAGGTTGAATGCGGTCCTGCCAATTTTACTAAATTACGAGCTCGTATTGAATATCTTTATCTGCGCTGCGTTGATCTAATGGAATCCGATGAAACACGACCTATGTCCGAATTGAAAGGTTTGTTGGATGCTGAGATAAAGTTAGTTGAGTGCGCACAGTCTTTGGATAGTGTCAATTCCTGTGATAAAGATGGTAATTTGCTTAATACTACCCAAATTAGTGATCAAAATCCTGTGAATAGTTCTGCCTGTGTTTCTGAAAGTTTGTGTCCCGAGGTTGGTGGCACTGGCGAGCCAGCTGTGAACGAGCCGGGTCTCACCCCCTCTCACCACGAAGGCCCGAGGCTATTCCCGTCTCGCGAACACAATGCCGTTATCTCTGAGATAATGACGAGTAACTCCGGGTCTAAGGTCGTTGCATTAGAAACTGGTACCTCGCACCCAGAATCAAATATTCCGAATGCTGTAATGGTTTCTGCACCAAATAATAACCATGTGTCCTTTGATTTTCCTATATTTTCCTCAGTAAGTACTGGAGTGACATTGGCCGCTGGAGAGCCGAGTTCATATCTAAGCAGAAGCAATTCTGGTGGCTTGGTCTCAGGGCGTTCCGGACGTGAAAATTCTACTTGCAACTGCGTAACGTGCAATTCTGTGTCTGGTACCATAGTCTCATCTCATGCGGGAGAGCCTATGTTTGAACCCCGATCTGTCGGGAATGTTCCATTGCCTAACCAAAATTCTAATAGGACAATCAGTAGTGAAATGATTTCTAAAGGTATTGGGTCCTTTCGGTCAGTTAATGCTATGGGTAATGCAGGTCATCAGTCACCTACAGTGAAATCAAATTCCCTCTTCGAAGGTGTCGGAAATTTTATTGCCGAGTCTCAGGGGGGTTTAAGAGGTAATTCAAGCTCGGGGCGTAACACCATTCCTACTGTTAGTCCCAGAAATCGTAGTTCTTTTCAACAGGATTTGTGTGTAGAGATGTCAGGCCGTCGTGCTTCAAGCGAGGGTGATTCTAATTACTCTATATTTTCTAAGGCCAGTTTTGGTACGGTCAACCACCCTATTGTGAGTTTTGTGTCTAGGCTGTCTGGGCGAAGAATGGACACGGCGGAAGAAATTGTGATTTTCTTAAGGATTTTGGTCGATATTCACGAGTGTGCAGAACAGTTTAATGTGAGTGACCAAGTAGTATTCCAGCTGATATCTCCTCATATGTCAGACACATTGAGAACGTATGTGACTAGTGCCATGAGCGAGGGGTGGAGCGTTAAATATTTTATGACCGAGGTGTTAAGAATTTTTGTACCAATCAGATCCTTGGACACTATGAAGGGGCGGTATTTGTATCGTGCTCAAGGTATGAACGAGCCAATAAATTCTTATATAGTTGATATTTCCAAGTTTGTGAAGGTGTTCGGGGTAATCATGCCCGAAACTGAAGTGGTAAAACTCATTTTGGCTGGAGCAACTCCGGAATTCAGAAATTGTTTGTGTATCGGAACCACCGCTACTACTATTAAGGGTCTCTGTGAAGACGGTATTCAAGCCGAGTCAGTACGTTCAGTTGACATTGCCAGGTATGCTAATAGCCAGCCTTTTCACCGAGGAAATTCTGTTCCTTTCATTCGACCTCCCTTGGTTCGAACCCCGCCTGGGCAGGGTCGTTCTCCCCAAAATTTTAATAACCGTCCTGTGACGTGTTATAAGTGCAAGGAAACCGGTCATATGCAGCGGAATTGTCCAGTAAAAAGGGATTGACAATCCAGGGGCAGGCCTCAAGGTATTCGTTCCGCCCAAAATCAGTTGTGTGCCTTAGGCAATGAATTAACGAAGGACCGCGCCAAAGTTATCGGAGCAAGTGGCGTGTGTTCGAAGGTTTCTGATGGGGTCTTGCCCTCTCCTAGGGTTGAAGTTTCGATAAATGATGCATGTATTATTGCCTTGTTAGACTCAGGAAGTGCCGCTTCATTGGTTAGCGAGAATTGGTATTTGTCTATAAAACTCATTTGTAAATTCAGTAACCTGTCAAATGTAGATGTTAAGTTGGTTTCTGCCAACGGTGCTCAATTGGACGTTCTTGGTTCTGTGAAGTTTAAAGTTCGGATTCATAAATTTTGTTGGAAATTTTCCTTTTGGGTCATTAAGAATTTGTCATGTCCTATTATTCTGGGCGCTAATTTTTTTGCTTATACTGGCTTACTGCTAGATATGCAAAACAAATCATTCTGGTTCAGGTTTTGTTCAGAGGTAAAATTTAAATTTCTTGCTACTGCTGTCCCTAGCGCGAGTGCTCGTGTTGTCAGCCGTGATGCAGAACCCGTCTTGTCCACCGGAGTTGAATCCTTGGATTTAAGTAATTTATCTGACGCTCAAGCTAAAGAGATTCGAGATTTGTGTGGGTATTTTCCCGAGGTGTTCACTGACGAATTAGGAATGACTAAGATCCTGGAGTATAAAATTGAAGTAACGGATACTATACCCGTCAGACATCCTCCCTACCGTTTGAGTCCACCCAAAATGATGGAATTAAAGAAATTAATCGATCAGATGTTACTGGATGGAGTAATTCGACCCTCCACATCAGCATATTCCTCACCTGTGTTCTTAGTACCTAAGCCAAATGGTGGTTTTCGGCCAGTCGTAGATTATCGCAGGTTAAACAAAAAGATTGTTTTAGAATCCATCCCTCTTCCTGATTTACATAGCTGTTTTTCCTGGTTCAAAAACGCCTCCTATTATAGCCTCATTGACCTGACGCAGGCATATTTCCAAATTCCGTTGGCTGAAGAATCTAAGCATCTGACTGCATTCGCTACCGATTGGAATCTCTTTGAATATTGCCGATTACCTTTTGGCCTCTCTACAGGGGGCGCTGTGCTTAGTAGGCTTCTTGATCACGTGTTTTCTGGCATCAAATTTGATTATTTGTATCACTACCTGGACGATGTTGTTGTTTACAGCGAGACGTTCGAAGACCACGTGCGCCATCTTCGTGAAGTATTTGAGAGGATAAAATCTGCTGGTCTAACCGTAAAGTTGTCTAAAGTATCCCTTGCTAAACCTAAAATTGCCTTTCTTGGTCATGTTGTTTCTGCTGAAGGTGTTTCGGTCGATGACTCCCGAACCCAGGGAATTAGAGATTTTGCACCGCCTAAAAATGTGAAAGGAGTAGCCCGATTTGTGGGAATGGTTGGCTTTCTGCGCAAATTTATACCCAATTTCGCACAGCGCGCGTTGCCACTTAATCTTCTGCGAAGGTCTGATGTGAAATTCGAATGGGGTCCGTCGCAGCAAGCAGCTTTTGATGATTTGAAGGAGGCACTGTGTAGGGCTCCTGTCCTCGCTGTCCCCGATTTCAGTAAGAAGTTTATAATCCAGACTGATGCATCGCTCGGTGCTGTAGCTGCTGTGTTGTTACAAGAAAGTGAGTTAGGTAGACGACCTGTTGGTTTTGCTTCTCGAACTCTGTCCCCTGCTGAAGTAAATTATTCCGTATACGAGCTTGAGGGGCTCGCAGTGATGTTTGGACTGGAGAAATTCCGAATGTATGTCGAACATGTTCCTTTCGAACTTGAAACCCATAACCAGGCCCTGAGCTGGGTCCTGGCTAGACCTCGAACCACTGGGCGAATCGCCAGGTGGGCAACCCGTATTTCATCATTTCAGTTCACCGTTCGTCATATAAAGGGTTGTGAAAATGTCATAGCTGACTCCCTTAGCCGCATGTATGAAGAAGTACCTAATAAATGTAAAAATCTCGTTCCCGAGGAAAATCATGAAAATATTTGTGCTGTGTCACTTAAGCGTCTCTATGGAGAAATTCCTGACGGGTGTGAAACTCCCTCTTTAGAGGAACCTGTTGTTGTTGGGGCTAATTCAGCTCAACACATGTTAGTAAATTCACCGTTATTGTTTGGAGATATTACTGACCATCAGAAGGAAGATCCCGTCTTGTGTGACTTAATTGCTCGATTAGTTTCAGGAGAAGAGATAAAACCTTATATTTTAAAGTCGGGTGTTCTGTGTTGTGTAACTAGGCGTGATAGAAAGCCTAAAGTTGTTTTGCCTACTCAGCTGATAAATGGCATGCTAATGTATTTTCACGAGTCACCCGCTGGAGGCCACCTAGGAATATTCAAAACTCGACAGAAAATAAGGCAGTCTTTTGTTTGGAAGGGTCTCGATAAGGATGTGAGAAAGTTCGTGCTGGGGTGTCATGATTGTAAGGTAAGTAAGCCTACCGTCAGTGGTAAAGTTGGTAAGTTAGCTTCTGAATCTGCGTCCAGGCCCATGGAACGCTTGTATGTGGATTTCGTTGGGCCCCTGCCGCGGTCTAAACTAGGTAATCGTTTTGCTTTTGTTTGTGTTGATGGTTTCTCTCGCTTTTCGTGGATTTTTCCCACTAGAAATTGTGACTCTGCTACTGTCATAAGATGTTTAAAGTCGGTTTTTTCTTCCTTCGGTCCTAGTCAATACCTGGTGTCAGATAATGCCAAGACTTTTGTTTCTCATCAGTTCAGAAAATTTTGTTTTGATTATTCTATTTCCCATGTCACCACGACACCTTATTACCCCAACCCTAGTTTGGCAGAGAGAGTTAACCGAAATTTGAGAGCTGCGCTTATCGCATATCATCGTGATAATCATGCCAAGTGGGATTCGTCATTACATTGGTTACCCTATGCCTTCAATACTGCTGAGCATGAATCCCATGGGAAAACTCCATTCTCACTTATGTATGCGTTCGTCCCAAATTCCCCTCTAACAAATCTGTGGTCACTTCATGATCTGCTTCCTGACCAACCCTCTCCTGATCGTGTCAGAGAAATCTGGAAGGAGGCCAAAGCTGCTATAAAGATCTCGCATGATAAGCTGGCTGTGAGATATAATTTGGGCCGAAAACAGGGTGTATATTCTGTCGGAGATTTTGTGTATGCAAAAAACTTCTGGGCTAAGGCCCCAGGTCGTCAGGTATCAGGTAAACTGCAACCAAAATATGAGGGCCCCTATGAGATTCTGTCCTTTCCTTCTGAAGTAACCGTGTTATTAGAGGATCTGTCTAGGAAACGTGTTTTTAGGACTCATATATCGAATTGTAAACCTGCTAGTGAACGAGAAACTCGAGGTGTGTAAAAGGTGAAATTATGATGTTCTATTTCCTGTGAGTGCGATGGTATGAAGTTCAGGGCGATGGGAGATGGTCTAGTTGTTCCGCTGAAGTCAAATCTCTTATGTCATCTTTTGTAATCCTCAAGAAAGGCTGTGATCTGCTTCTGTTAGCTGAGTTTTGTTCATCGTATTCGTGGTTGGTATTTAAAAAAAAAAAAAAAAAAAAAAAATTTTTGGATGATTTAGTGGTAATTTTGTTAGGTTGGTAGTGAAATTTTGATTTTATGTGAAAATAAGGTGTGATGCTTCAGAGTGATGCTCATTTCGGTGTGTTGTTCAGTTGCTGACGTGAGGGCTATAGAAATTGTATTTGTGATCTGGGAAACCTTCGGGCTACCATCTCTTGTCAGTTGAAAATGTATCTAGTTCAGGTTGGTCAGTGGGTTATTCGTAATCTGCAGCTTGATCTGTTAGACTGCTGACTTGCTAATATTGTTACAACTTGCACCTGATTGTAGTTCGGATATGTAATTCTTGCCTTCCCCGTGTACTCGGGTGTGAATATTTTAAAATTGTGGAACGTCAGTTTCGAGCTGATGGCCAGGCTGAGGCGTCAGTCAGTTGTTCTCTGCTTTGAATTTGTGTCACCTTGAAGTCGTCGTCCCTATTTTGGAGAAATTTTGAGCTAATTATCATTTGGCGAACTCGTTCTTGTTCTGTGCAAGGTGCATTTTCCTTTGGGGACAGTAATCGCCCCGTGCTTTTGAGAATTTATCATCTTGTCGCATCTGTGACCGTGTAGTTCTGTATTTTGGAAATGCTGCGGCATGTTAGGGACCGTAAGGTTGAAGCAATTGTAATTTTGAGGATATTAATTGCCTCGTGCTTATTGAAATGTGTCAGATGACACCTGTCGGTGTTTGTAGTATTATGCGAAACCCTGTATCGGACTATGGGAGTCGTTTGGTGTCCGTGAGTTGTGTAGGGCATGAAATTATTGGTAATTTGTGTTTTTTTTTAATGGTGGGCCACGTTCATTTTGGTGTGTTTTGAAAATCGGTTGGTACCAACTTATGTTTGTGTCTGGTTCTGCTGAGCTATGTGCTTTGGGAGTAGAATTGGAGTGTAGCCTGTGTACAGGGCTGGTAGTTGTTGTTGGTTTAATATTAGTTAGGTTCCGTGCCTAGAAGAGGCGGTCGACCTGTTCTTCATTTTTGGGAAGATGTTTTTTTTAGATTTGGAGTTATCCATGCGTAACGTTATGTGAGGTCGTTCTCAATATGGGTGTGATCACCTTGGTGTTCTGAGTTCGAGGGGTCATCCTCCAGAAGTTCATTAAGAACTGTGGACTGGTAGGGTACGTTGACAAGTTGCGATGAGGTCATTTTGTGAGATTTGGTTAAATGATGGTATGCAAATCGGTTGACCATGTGTGTGTCAGGCTGTTTAACGTGGTCCCCATTAGTTTCTAGTCTCGTGGAAAGTAGTTGCTGTTTTCTGCCGTTCGTCGGATGGCCACCGTGGATGGTTAGGGGCAGTGACTGGTGAAATGAGGCAGAGACTTTAAATTTAATCATGTCTTTTATGTATCACAAACCTATGACGATCCTTGGTTTTGTTTTTGGTATGTTGTGTATATTTAAATGTTTTCTCTGTACTCAAAATGTTCTGTATTCGTGCGGTGCTGCGTTAGCCCATCCGAGTAAATGTAAATTCCTTATTATGTTGTTTCGCTGTTTTGGCAGGGTACCAGTGGGGGTCCCCTTGATTTCCCGTCTCAAGGAGGGGTTTTCTCTTTCATTTTAAGGGGTTTGGTAGGATATTTTTGAGAATTCTGTGAAATTTTGCTTGTGTATTCCTGATAACCTCTATGAGTATTCATAATTTTAGTTTAGTTATACATTTGGTAATGGTGGTTAATTTTTTTTAAATTTCTTAACTCAAAATCAGTCTTCTCGTGTGGTCAGATGCCCTATCGTGTGATACTCCCACCCCCTTCAGTGAACATTTTAGTGATGCCCTGAAGATCCACTCACTTGTGAGGAACTTTTGATTAAGGCCTCAAGCACCCCGGATACAACTTAAACAACGGCTTACTGAGTTTCAGTGACGTACAAATGTGGTGTGACTTTCCTCATCTGTCCTCAGATGACATAACCTTGCTTAAGGCTAGCATGCTAGTCTGGAGCCACCCGTTCCCGCTAAGGGAACCTAAATTGAATTTATTCTGCTGTAGTAATGGTGTGTTTCAGTTGGGAAATTTCATGTGGGACGTGTACTCTCAACCTGGGCCCAGGTTGACAGTACCATACCATACCAAGTTCGATGGCATCCTCCTACCTGAGGGGTTATACTTCGAGATCTGCTGGCGGAGTTCGGAGGTGACCTTTCAACTGCCAGATGTCCAGCTACTCACCACCATTCCTGCTGTTCTCTCCCCATCGTCTTCTTTGGGAGGGCGAGGATGTAACGACTTTTAACATCGTTACATGAAGATTGCTACTATTTCGCAACATCCTGGAGCTGGTGTATTTCGCAAGCACTGCTAATTGGTTTCCAGAACTCTTGAACCTACATTTGTTGCCTGAGAAAGGAGCTGACGTTAATACCCTGGAAGATTGACATTTCTACACTGCTGTTGTGAAGTAAACTACTGCGCACAGGTTCTTAGAAAACCCTTTAAGCCCTATTAGTGGGATGAGTTTCTCCCTGGGAACATTTCGTCGTAACACTTCTGAGTAAACTCTCAAAGATTTGGGTCATGGTACCAGTTGTGGTACCAACATTTCTGTTGGACTATGTCGTTATGGTGGTCTGCGCCCCCAAGTTAGGTTGGCACGACCGAACTGTGCAGTGGAGAGGGGGGTGGTCACATTCTCCCTGGAAAGCAAGCCCTCAGCGAACAATAACCAGTCAGTATCCAGCCTTCTTGAATCTCACACGCAGAACTGGGGAGTGTCGAAGACCCCTTCCCGGAGGAAATTTTCTTTTCCTCTGGGGAGAGGCATTAAACAGTATAGTATTGCTAAAACCTTATCTAACAGGGATCTGACAAAACTCTGAATTTGCTAAGACCTTTTTTTTAATTCTAAAAACTTTTCAATTTGACTCTCGTAGTGCATTTGCTAGCCACGTGTCGTGTGGCAATTCAGATATAAATTTAAGACATGTTTTAGGTTAAGGCATTTTGGAAGGGGATGTGGTCCTCCTCATTTTGCGTTGCATTATTTCAGGGTGGGGATTTCTGCATTGTTTAGTTTCCGTTTTGCTCTTAAGGGGTGGGTGTTGGCTTTAACTTTGTTAGAACGGCTCCTCGCCAACTGAGTTGACAGGTGTCCTTCAGACGGTCTGGTCGCAATAAGCGACTTGTTTGGTTGTGTCAAACAACTTTGTTTTCTGGAGTAGCTTTACCTAACTTCATATCGTTATTTCCTTCATACTATTTGGGAGAATTACTTTAGTATTTTTAGTTGTGAATTATAATGCGGGAATACAACCCATCACTTGGACAAGCGATGTGTTGGTTGAAACGCGTTTTAAATTCACGGGGTTTTTAATTTCGCGTCGGCCTAATCATAACCTACTGGGACCATGTGTTTATTGTGTAACATTTTTATATTTAAGGTGTTGCCTAGTTTAGTTGTTTGTAATACTTATGTTAATACAATGAGGAGTCATCTTGAGATTGTTATTATTATTTGTGCATGAAGCTCAGCGGAAATGGTTACCTTATTCCTTCCTCGGCTTTTGGATGGGAAATGTTCGCATTCGGTCTCAGGGTAAGTCCAGCCCTTCCACTCAACAGGCTTGTCCTGGCATCGCCTATTTCCTGCCTTGATCTAAATTATTGAGGGCGTTTCTAAGCTCCCTCCCGGTTGCCTTAGTGTCACCGAATTAATTACTTCTTTTAATTATGCTAATTTTGATCATATCAAGGTTGGGAAGAGGTGAGGTGCGACAATTATTATTATTATTATTATATCTCATAAGTTGGGTACAATTCACCATTTCATCGGCATTTGTTGCAAGATGGAGTGGAGTTCTCTAAACTGGCAGGTTGAGGAACGAACGAAGTATGGAGCAGGTCTCTAAAATGGTGGAGCCCCAATTTATCGACGTGGCCTTGAGCGACTTCGGTATGATCCCTGTGGAAGAGATTATGATAGGCAATACAGTGAAAAATTCCTGTCGCCACATCTGTCGGATCTCTTCAGCCAGAGGCATGTATTTCGTCACTTTTTCAGCATAACTGTGCTGGATATTATGCGAGTTAGGGATTGCGATATCTATTAGAAGAGTTTTCTTCTGCACTTTATCAATAAGAATAATGTCTGGCCTATTGGCTAATATCGGTCTATCTGTGACAGGCGCGGATCTAGAGTTTGGTTTTTTTTTTTGGGGGGGGGGGGGGGGTCAGAGAATCGATTTAGAGTTTGGCTTTGGGGGGGAGGGGGGGGGTCAGAGAATCGAAATTGTTAAGAAAAATGCTATCATTAAAAATGCAATCACAAAATAACCAAACGTACAAAACCAGACCAATTTTTTTTGCAAGCTTCATGGATAGAAATTTGATGCGTTTAGCGAACCAAAAATATTCGTACAAATTGCAACGGCGTGTTTTGCGACTTTTACATCGAGCTTCGAGAAAGGTATCAAGGTACGTTACAGTTTCGGCAAGTCGAGTTGGTACCGACAAAGGGAGAAAGTCACAGCTTAAATTGCCAACCAAGCTTGCAGTTTGGACGTCGGCAAAAATTTTTGATGCGAAAAAAGCCCAAAATTCCTATCCGTGCATTGCTGCACATTCATCGTGACATCACTATAGACATCGATTCGGTAATCACAAGGTTTGCTAAACAAAGTAGACGAGTTGATTTTGTTGTATAAATAATCGTTTTTATATAAGAGGTTTGAAGTTGTAAATATGTACAGTTGTATCAGAACATAATAATTCGAATCAAAATATTTCAGTATTGAATAAAATAAAAAATAAAAAAAGACTGTTTTTCAGTTAAAATTCGTTAAGTTTTATTTGTCTGTAATTGTGTTTTCGTTTTTTGAGTTTGCAAAAAAAATTGGTCTCCGTTTAGGGGGGGTGTCATGACCCCCGTGACCCCCCTCCCCCCCCCCCCCCCCTTGAATCCGCGCCTGATCTGTGATCACTGACCTGTCCCAGAGTAGCTTGTGTGTATCATTCTCCAGAACTGCATCAGGAATGTATTGATAGTAAGGCAGAACATTATTACTTAAGGAGTGCTTCTTTGCGAGGTTCAGGTGAATTATCCTGGCTACTTGGCCATGCCTCTTCAAGTAGTACGTAAATGAAATTGTTGTACAGCCCCCTGTGATATGCTGGATGGTCTCCGATTCGCGATGGCATCTCCTACATTTGTCATCTGGCATGTCTGCCTTAATGATGTATTTTAGGTAGTTCTTTGTTGCCACTACTTGATCTTGTATCGCAATCATGAACCCCTCAGTCTCAGGAAATAGATCCGCATGGGTCAGCCAGCTGTTCGATGCATGTATGTCGACATATTCTTGTCTGAGATCATACGGATGACGGCCGTGTGCAGTGCTTCCGAGTCCACTGTTGAAGCTTGTTGGTTATGTGCTCTTCTGACGAGGCTAGCTGCACATCCCTAGCATGGAGAAGGTCCAATGGCGTGTATTTGTCATCGTCTTAATAACAGCCTGATGCAGGGGAGAGTTCATCTTGCTCAAAAAGTAGGCCTGAAGATTCTTCACCTGCTTGGCATGTAGGTGTATAATATCAGTAAGCGCACGTCCACCTCTCTGGTGTCGCAAAGTCAGTCGTTCAACTGCCGACTTCAGGTGCAGATATCTATGTTTCGTTAAGGTGGTGCGCGTCGTAATAATGTTACGTGCCACCCCCTAGTGGCTCTTTTGTTAACTGGATTACGGTGGGAGTACAAAGCACAACACCAATTACTGCTTAAAGAAATAATTAACTTTATTGCGGCCAGAAAATTACACTACTCATCAGCAATTACAGACAATAGGAACCTTACTCCAGTTTCCTTGAGTCTCTTGCTTGCGGAGAGCTCTTGCCCTTTCACTTGTCAACAAACCCCAGAAGTTAATCCTGCCGCTAATGAGCCTAGTGGCCTTGACAGAACTACATGCAACTTCTTTCTAATGTGCGCCTACTACAGTACTTACGAGCACTTGCTGCGCGCTGTTCACCAGCTGGGAGAAACAATGTCACTGGATTTCGACACCACAATATCTGACACTCAGTGAAAGCACACTTACTCAGAACACGGCAGTCCCCTGTATGTTCCTCACTTCGCCGCTACACTAGGGGTTTCGCAAGTCACCACACTTCTGTCGCTCAGAATAAACGCTCACACTAGCTCGTAAAACACAACAACAACAACAACTGCTTCACGGGTCACTCTTATATAGCAGGCCGGTGACTCAATAAATGGTTCTAGATCCATCCAGGGTCCACGGCTTCTCGAGGTTTCCATCGCTGGTCCAGTCACGAATCTTCTGGACTATCCCTTTGTCTTAGTAGCCCTGTTGCATAAGGCACACGCAATACAGGAGGCATGCCACAGCCCAGCCCCTGGGGCAGTTGTGACTCAAGCGGCAAGCGATGACACAACTCACAGCCGTAACACCACCCCCTTCCTAAAAAGGCTGATCGTCCCGATCAATCATTGGTCCGTCTGTGTCCCTCCGTAGGCTGCCAGGCGATCTCGATGCACGATCTTCATCTTCGCCCTCGGGTTCCGCTGGATCCTGTAGACGACATCGTTGATCCGTTTCACGACTCGGTACGGGCCCTCCCAGGACTTCTGAAGTTTGGGTGACAGGCCTTTCTTCCGTAATGGGTTGAAGAGCCAGACCAGGTCGTCCTCGTGGAATCCGCCGGCATCCCGTCTGCTGGTCGTATCGGGTCTTCATTCGGTCGGTCTCGATCCGCAGTTTCCTCCTCGCGAACGCGTGCACGTCCTCCAGTTGGTCGACCAGTTCTTGACAATACTGGCTTACCGGGATCGGATCATTCCCAGGTCGGCCGAAGGCAAGATCGACCGGTAGACGGAGCTCCCTCCCAAACATGGCCCGGGCTGGTGTGCACCCGGTGGCTTCATGCACGGCGGCGCGGTAGGCCAGGAGAAATAGTGGAAGATGTTTGTCCCAATCCCTCTGTTGCTCGCTGACGACTATTCGGAGATGGTTCTCGATGGTGCGATTGAATCGCTCTACCATCCCGTCGGACTGAGGGTGTAGCGGCGTCGTCCTTGTCTTCCGGATTCCCAGCAGCTGGCATAGGTTCTGGAACACCTGCGACTCGAAGTTCCTTCCTTGGTCGGAGTGCAGCTCCAGGGGTACTCCGTACCGGCTGACGAATTCTTTTACCAGGGTCTCTGCAATCGTCGCGGCTTCTTGGTTAGGGAGCGCATACGCCTCCGGCCATTTGGTAAAGTAGTCGCTGACGACTAATATGTAGCGGTTCCCTGCCTCGCTTAACGGGAATGGCCCAGCAACATCGATGGCCACTCTCTCCATGGGGCCGCCCACGTTGTAGGACTTCAGTGGACCCCGTCGTCTTCGTCCTGGGCCCTTGCTGGCTGCGCAATCGTGGCACCTCGCGCAGTGGTTCTCCACGTCTGTTCGGCATCCGATCCAGTAGAACCGCTCTCTCAGCTTCTCCAGGGTCTTCTTTATCCCTAGGTGTCCACCAGATGATCCTCCATGAACTTCCTTCAGGACTTCCTCCGTCATAGCCTTTGGAACGACGACTTGTTCCCGAGAAGTCTTCCCGTCGGTGCTCTCCCAGGTACGGCAGATGAGGCCATCCCTTACAATCAGCGAGTCCCACTGTGCCCAGTAGGACTCAAACTTTGGGCTGCAGTCACTCACAATGTTCCACCCGGGTCTGGGGACACAGGCCCTCTTCCATTCGGCTATCAGTCCCAGGTCATCATCCTTTGCTTGTGCCCGCGTGAAAGATTCGCGGCTCCAGTTCCCTTGAAGTTCCACAGTAGTCCGTCGGCACAGTATCCCAGTGTTCTCCTCCCTTCGGGCACAGAAGGTGCAGTCTTCGGGGCACGGTCTTCGTGACAGGGCGTCGGCGTTAGAATGCAGTTGGCCTTTCCTGTGCTGAATCTCAAAGTTGTGCTGTTGAAGCCTCTATAACCACCGCGCGAGTTGACCCTCGGGCTGCTTGAAGTTCAGGAGCCACCGCAGGGATGCATGGTCGGTCCTGATGAGAAATTCTTGCCCGTACAGGTACTTGTGGAAGTGTTCAATGGTCTTCACGATGGCGAGCAGCTCCTTCCTGGTGACGCAGTAGTTCCTTTCTGGCTTTGACAAGGCCTTGCTGAAGTAGGCCACTACTCTCTCCTCGCCGTCCACTACCTGCGACAGGATTCCCCCTATGCCAAAGTCGCTGGCATCGGTATCGACGATGAACCTTGTTCCAGGTCTGAGGTAGGCCAGAATAGGCGCGGTGCACAGAGCCTGCTTGAGTTGTTCGAAGGCACTGTGGCATTCTGCTGTCCACGTGAAGAGTTGGTCCTTCTCAGTCAGTCGATGTAAAGGTTTGGCGATGTCGGCGAATCCTCTCACGAAGCGACGGTAATAAGTGCAGAGTCCCAGGAAGCTTCGTAGTTGGGACTTGTCTTTCGGAACTGGCCACTCCCTCACAGCTGCGGTCTTCTCTGGGTCGGTGCGCACCCCTTCCTCGGAGACGATATGCCCAAGGTACTGGACCCGCTTCTGGAAGAGCTGACACTTCTTAGGGCTCAACTTCAGCTGGGCAGCCCGTAGCTTCAACAAGATCTCCTTCAGATTGCTGTAGTGCTCCTCGAAGCTCCTTCCCAGAACGATGACGTCGTCTAGGTATACCAGGCAGGTCTTCCAGTGTAGTCCCCTCAGAATGGACTCCATTAGCCTTTCGAAGGTCGCAGGGGCGTTGCAGAGACCGAATGGCATGACGGTGAACTGCCAGAGCCCGCTGCCCACAGAGAACGCCGTTTTCTCGCGGTCCTTAGGGTGGACCTCCACCTGCCAGTAGCCACTCTTCAAATCCAAGGTGGAGAACCATCTCGACCCTGATATGGTGTCCAGGGTGTCGTCGATCCGGGGTAGAGGGTAGCTGTCCTCCTTCGTGACGTCATTCACCCGCCTGTAATCCACGCAGAACCTGGTGGAACCGTCCTTCTTCTTCACTAGCACGACCGGAGAACTCCAAGGACTATGTGATGGCTCAATCACCCCTTGCTCCTTCATCTCTTCTACCATCCGGTCGACTTCGGCTTGCTTGGCGAGCGGGACACGTCGGAATGGGGCCCTAATCGGTGCGCTGTCCCCAACGTCGATTCTGTGCTGAACCAAGCTTGTCCTGCCGAAGTCTTTGCTCCCCATGGAGAAGACGTCCTGGAATTCGCGTAGCAGGTCCTGAAGTTGGCGTGATTGTTCCTCGTCTAGGTAGTCCTGGGATCCTTGGTACAGCTTCTGTAGTTCTTCTGGCAGTGTGCGTCTTCTTCGGTTGTCCGTCTGCAGTTGTCCGTCTGTCGTATCTGTGATGCGGGCAATCTAGGTAACGGGCTCGCAGACTCCTAGGTTGGTGTCCCGGTGAACCGTAATGTCGTAGTCGTTCAGGTTGGACAGGCGTACGTACGGCCGAGACGTCGTGTTGATGAGAGTCTTGGCAACTAGCAATCCTTTTGTCTGGATGTCCTCATATTTTGGCTCGATAACAGCCGCCACTCCTTCAGCAGTTCCGTCGACAATTACGGCAGCGCTGACCTCCGTCCTGGCGGGAACGATGACGTCCTCTCTCAGCCTTACTCGTCGTGCGGTGACGGCCTCGTGTGCTGGTTGCAAAGCAAGTTCCTCACCTCCGAAGTGCAGAGTGTTGGTACTCAGGTCCAAGATGATGTTGTTCTGGTCCAGGAAGTCCAGTCCGATGATCACTTCGTTCGATACGTCTGCCACAAGCACTGGATGCTTTATCACCCGTCGACCAATGACGAACTCCAGTGATGCTTCGCCATGTACCGGTGCGGTCTCTCCGGTCGCGGTTATTAGCTGGAGGTTCCTTTGTGTGGGTTGAACTCTCCACTTCGGGATCACGGTGGGACTGACGATGGTCCTCGATGCTCCCGTGTCGATTAGCATGGGCCAGCTCTCTCCGTTGACGACTCCGTCGACCATCAGGCTGCTATTATCCTTCCGTAACTGCGTCACACGAACTTGGACTGCCGGGGCTTGACGACTGTCACAAGCCAACCTTTGCCCCCCTAGGCTGGCTGATACTTGCTTTCCTGGGCCGCGCGGTTTCCCTACGACTGACTGTCCCGACGGAAACCCTTGGCGGCGGCGATCACCGCAGTCCTTGCTCAGGTGGCCTCTCTTACGGCAGGTCCAGCAGGTCGGGAGTCCTCTTCCGGGCCGCCTCTCCGGATGTCCTTCGGCTACGTTTTTGTTGGTGGTACTGCGATTCTTGAAGAAACGGCTTAGCGCCTCCATCAATTCGTCGGCCAGGGGCATGGTCTCGTTGGTTTTTACTGGTTCGTCGACGTCCACTTGACGCACCCGCGCGTGCATTCTGGATGCCTGTTTTGCCGTCTCGAATTCAAGTGCGTGGCTCAGCGCATCTGCCAGGGTCTTATTGCGCGCGAGTCGCAGCGCCTGTTGAGTGTCCGAGTCCCGTAGCCCGTCGGTGAAAGTCTGCGTCGCTATCTGCTCCAGAAAGTCGGCCGGCGCTGTTGGGTAGGCGAGCCTTACGAGGCGTGCGATGTCCATCTCGAACTCCTGCAGGATTTCCGCGTTCTTCTGTACCCGGGTCCGGAGCTGCATCTGGTAGGCCTGCTGAAGATGGCTATCTCCATATCGGGACTCCATATGGGCGATCAGGGAAGCGTAGTCCTGGGATCCAGTCGGGATGGCCTGAAGGACGTTAAGGGCGTCACCTCTCAGCGCTACAATGAGAGCTGTAGCCTTTTCTGTGTTGTTCCAGTTATTTATGGAACAGGCTGCCTCGAACTGACGTAAGTAGGTGCTCCACGGGACCTTTCCGTCGAAGGTTGGGGGCGTCACTCTGCTATGTCCCGTCCCTGATATTCCCGGTGTAACGGTGGGCGGGCGTTGGCGCAGCTCGGCAACTTCCTCTCGTAGAGCGTTGAATTCTTCTTTCACCCCCGTCAGTGGGCGTTGGCGCAGCTCGGCAACTTCCTTTTGTAAGGCGTTGAATTTCTCCTCCACCCCCATCAGCGGGCGTTGGCACAGCTCGACAACTTCCACTTGTAAGGCGTTGAATTTCTCCTCCACCCCCATCAGCGGGCGTTGGCGCAGCTCGGCAACTTCCACTTGTAAGGCGTCGAACTTCTTTTCCACTGCCGTGACTTCCTCACGCAGACCCAGTTCTAATTTCTTCAGTTCCTGTGTCAACTTATTCTGACCGTCTTCCATCTTCTTCTGGACGTCCTCTATCCTCTTCAGGTCCTCCGCTAGTTTCTTCTGGCCGTCTTCTAGTTTGGCAGTTAGGTCCTCGGCTAACTTCTTCTGGCCGTCCTCCATCTTCTTCTGGCCGTCCTCCATCTTCTTCAGGTCCTCCGCTAACTTATTTTGGCTGTCCTTCAGGTCCTCTGCTAAGTTCTTCTGGCCATCCTCCATCTTCTTCTGGCCATCTTCCATTTTGGCAGTTAGGTCCTTGGTTAAATTCTTCTGGCCGTCTTCTAATTTGGCAGTTAGGTCCTTGGTTAAATTCTTCTGGCCGTCTTCTATGCCATTTAACTTTTCTAGCAATGCTGCCAATTGCGCCTCCATTTTAGTTGTTTGCCTTGTAAATGGCATGCACTCACAGGAAAATTAGAGAAAATGACCTGCTCGGGTTTTGAAACCAGGACCGTCAGGTGTTGTGCTTGAGTTCGTAATCCGGCTTCTGACACCAGTTGTTACGTGCCACCCCCTAGTGGCACTTTTGTTAACTGGATTACGGTGGGAGTACAAAGCACAACACCAATTACTGCTTAAAGAAATAATTAACTTTATTGCGGCCAGAAAATTACACTACTCATCAGCAATTACAGACAATAGGAACCTTACTCCAGTTTCCTTGAGTCTCTTGCTTGCGGAGAGCTCTTGTCCTTTCACTTGTCAACAAACCCCAGAAGTTAATCCTGCCGCTAATGAGCCTAGTGGCCTTGACAGAACTACATGCAACTTCTTTCTAATGTGCGCCTACTACAGTACTTACGAGCACTTGCTGCGCGCTGTTCACCAGCTGGGAGAAACAATGTCACTGGATTTCGACACCACAATATCTGACACTCAGTGAAAGCACACTTACTCAGAACACGGCAGTCCCCTGTATGTTCCTCACTTCGCCGCTACACTAGGGGTTTCGCAAGTCACCACACTTCTGTCGCTCAGAATAAACGCTCACACTAGCTCGTAAAACACAACAACAACAACAACTGCTTCACGGGTCACTCTTATATAGCAGGCCGGTGACTCAATAAATGGTTCTAGATCCATCCAGGGTCCACGGCTTCTCGAGGTTTCCATCGCTGGTCCAGTCACGAATCTTCTGGACTATCCCTTTGTCTTAGTAGCCCTGTTGCATAAGGCACACGCAATACAGGAGGCATGCCACAGCCCAGCCCCTGGGGCAGTTGTGACTCAAGCGGCGAGCGATGACACAACTCACAGCCGTAACAATAAGAATATTTTCTATTATTATTATTATTTATTGATTGAAAACCTTATCACGGCAAATACCGGCTACATTTTATGTTACAGCCTGGTTCGGCCTTAGCAAGGAACCATCTGTATTGAGACAATTTCGTATACACTGTTCAGAGACTCTATTACTGTACAAGTGTACATCCATGTCGTTCCTTCAGTCTTCACGAGTCTCCTTCATTTATTATTTTTATTATTATTATTATTAGACTATCCCTCCCTATATTATTCTGCTAAAGTCCCATTCCTGTTTTGTACCGAAAATAAGGTCCCATTAACACGAACCTAAACATATGGGGTACCTACAGGTTCAGCATAACCCAATGCGTAAGCGAAACGCACTCACTTACTCTTTAACTGCCTCACAATTAAATAAATACCTTAACACATGTATATTTACAATGAAATAATGAAAGAATGCAACACGGTAACCATGGTAACAGAATCTCACAGGTCCATCTATTTCTGTAAGACGCAATGCAATTCCAATTATTACATTACTGTGAAAGTTTCCAGACGGTTATAAGGTTATCACTAAACCAAATTAAGCTGTAAAATTCATCAATACATACAGTATAATGCGCTTAAGGGGGTCAAGGGGCACTCTAGATTTTTTTCACGCAATTTTCACGCGTGTGTGTGGTACGAAAGGTCTTTTTCACCCGACTATAAAGGGTCTCGGAAAACCACATTTAAAGGCCCTTAAATTAACAGTGTCTGTGATATTCCCAGAAAACTAACTTCGCTCTGATATACCTATGAAGGAATGACAAACCCCTAACCACTGCACCAGTAGCTGAATTGATAAAGTCTGATTATTCATACCAAGGATAAATCAGTCATAGCATTCATGATTGAGATTTTGCTAAGAGTACTCTTCATAACTAGAATATTCGCAGACGAAGCCGCGACGGGTAATGCTAGTTATTATTATTTGATTCCATACAGTAACTCAGAAACTCGCGTCACCATACACAATGGAGCAGTGCAGAAGACAAGCAATCTTAGACTGAGTAAGCTAGAAACAAAACACAGCATTCATTGGCTTTCCTGAAAAATGAAAGAAACGAGAGCTAAGAACGTAACAAACTTCATACGGGAGCTTAGAAAGGAAAATTATTGTCATTTTCTAATTCAGCGTAGATTGGGTGATTTTGTTTATATAACAAGTAGTTCCGTGAAGAACTATACAGCCTATTTTCATATATCCTACTCATCCTGCCTCTATCTACATACAAAATATCAGTTTAATTGCTGTAATAGATTCGTAGATATTGAGAACCGTCTAAATATTTCAGATGGTCGCCAGGTTGGATTATTATTTTTGTACTATTGCATTAAGATTATTGTGTACGTGTGGTATACAAACTTCAATCGCATGATTAGAACACAAGAAGTAAAAACGAGATTTTAAAATTACGCACAGCAGCCATCTTGTGATTATGCAAACAATTGAAATAAATTAGATGCCAGTGGATCAACATTTGAATAAGCATTTAACGTGCAACGTTTCACGGCACTCGGATAGTTAATTCGCGTGAAACGTCCATTTAAATATTTATAATTCGCGTCGCCGCCATGTTGGATTTGTGCTCACCAGGTTACTGAAAGTCCTATAGGTGAACATATGTTCATAGTCTCTATGAACATTAAAAAATTCAGTTTGGTTGCTGTAAAAGATTCATAGATATTGAGAACCGTCTAAATATTTCGGAAGCTCGCAATTTAGGATTGTTATATGTATAGGCCATAGAGTTATGTACCATTCAAGGACAATTATTGCCTAGGTTCATTATTCAAACTTTCACTTCGAACGCATGATTACGACACAAGAAATAAAAACTTAATTTTAAAATTTCGCACAGCCGCCATCTTGAGGTTATGTAAACAATTGAATTAAATTAGATGGCAGGGCATTATAAACTGCAAAATCATTTACTGTACCACATTTCACAGCGCTCAGAGAGTAACATCACGAGAAAAGTCTATTAAAATATTTCAAATTCGCTTGGTCGCCATGTTCGTTTTGTATTTTACAGGTTTATGAAATATACATAGGTAAACTTGTATTAGTACCCTTTATCACCGTACCGTGATATCTGTAATAGTTTCGGAGATATAGAATGTCAGTGAAATATTTCGCACAGCCGCCATTTTGAGGTTATGTAAACAATTGAACTAAATTAGACTCCAGTGCATTACAATGTGTATAAACAATTGCTGTACCAAGTTTCATTACGTTTGGATAGTTAAATCGCGAGAAAAGTCTATTTAAAAGTCTCAAATTCGCTTGGCCGCCATGTTGGTTCTGTAGTCACCAGGTTTTTGAAAGTCTCATAGGTGAACATCTAGTAGTGCCCTTTATCACAGTACACAATTTCAGGGCGATATCGGTAATAGTTTCGGAGATATTGAATGCTAGTGAAATATTTCGCACAGCCGCCATGTTGGATTGGTGAGACGTAACAAAATTTGAAGGGCACGGTCGAGGTCGCCGGGAATAGCGCTATGAACTTACCGAGTTTCATTGAAATCGCTCCAGCCATTTAGATTTTATTAGGGACACACACACACACCTCACAAACACACACACACACACACACACACACGGACAAAAGGTGATCTCATAAGCCTATTTTTTTCAAAATTGAAAATAGGCTAAAAATGTCATTGTTGAACAGTGTTAACAAAGATGTCCCAAGCCCCTAATACGACTTTACAACTACAACAAACACATCAGTATAATTAACGTCAATTTATTTATTTATCGTGTGAATTTTAGTCCCGGGAGTGTCCGAGGACATGTTCGGCTCGCCTGAGTCTGTAGCTGCTTCAAGTGGACACCCTTAGGGTGAGCTACATGTTCCGTTCAATTTCAAGTAGTTCCAACTTTCGCTACAAGATATCAATGATACCTAGTGGTGAACGTTGGAACTTTTGATAGAGCGTTCCAACGAATTCTAACCTAACAATTTAGCTGCACACAAGTTTAGTCTGTGGAAGGATCTTTTACATGCCATAAATCTATGATATGGGGCCGCTGGCTTTACTTCCCCTCCGAAGGAAGGCATACTGAAGGATTTTAACGCTCTTAAAACATCCGACGACTTCGGCCGGGATTGAACCCGCTATATTGGGCACAGCAGTTCAGCATGCTACCAACTACGCCACCGAAGCCGCTGTATTAACGTCAAATATAAATAATATACATGGTGGAACATATCGTAGCTACTATCAGACAGCTAGACTAATAGTTAACTAAGAAATGGAAGAAGAATCAGTTATTTCTCTCTCTGTTATCACTTACATTGAATTGATGGAGCGACCTAGTTCTCCGTTCAGAAGAACGAAGCGGGTGAATGGCTGTAATTGCTGTGTCGTGAGACAATTATTGTTCCGCAAACATAAAGCAATTTCGCTAATCTTTGTAACGCTCTACTGATCAGGTGTAATTCTACAGCAGGGCTGAACAAATGCTCGATATCGCACGTGTGTAAAGCGCTCCGCAACGATACAACACAGGGCCGGGCAAATTAGTTCCAGTTCCACTCGCTATCGCAAGCTTACTCATGACCGGTACCGTCTCCTACCAAGGGCACTCAAGGGCAAATCTCTTAGCTGAGTGCGAACCTCAAGTCACGATAATACCGGAATTCCCTATTCTTGGTCCTTTTAGAGGAAAACTCCTGTCTCACTTGATAAGGTAGCCCAGCTTAAGTCAAAGCCCTCTGTTATCCTGGAATGTAAACCATTACTTGGTGAAAAAAAAATGAATATTATGTTTTGCATAGGAGATTCAGATAACCCTATACCGCACATGTTAAAACATGGCACATTGAGTCCCATTAACACTGCAACTTCTAAACACATTAACATCAACATTTTAAAGATTTTGGCTTTTGCATCCTAGTAAAATCGTTAATCTACATCTTTTAGTTACATTACTATAAATTTTAAAATATGTAGGTTAAGTTTTTGGGGGCAAATATTAGCACTTAAATGATGTTTTAAATGATGTTTTGTACTTGGCTGAATAATTTTATTACCAAACAACAGACTGCATGATAAGCACATGGTGAAAATTTCAACTTTCTACCTTAATTTGTTCCTGTGAAATTAGGCCAAAAGTTCAGAAAAGAATATTGCTGTTGTTGTTGTTTCTTAGGGCTAGCCCGGATTCCAATCCATCAGCTTCCTTGCGTTCCAATAGAGTTGTGTGAGGTTTCCTGAAGTTCTAGCAGTCACATCAAGTGTGTTGCAATGTAACAGGTGACGCTTATCCATTTTACTTCCAGGTTTGTGACAAAGTGTCATTTTTCAGATCTCAGGATGTTGATTCGTTTCAGATGAGCTGAAGAATATATTCTTCAGAAATTTAACCATCGGAGATTCAAATCCCTGACCTGGCGGGAAATATTATATTTACTCTCACAACAAACACGTATATACTCTTTGAATGCTTCTGATGGCGCTATTTGATATCAACATATGAGAAAAATGGTGTTATCTCTTATAAAATATTCCCAGGCTTCTACATTAAATTGTTGGGGGAAATATAGCCTAATATTTAAAGTAAAAGCACGTAATTTTCTTCTAATTAAGTCAAATTTCAAGTATGCATTCAAAGCAGTCTTTAATGTCTTAAAATTAATATGGACTGTTATAGAATGCAATATTTTGTTTAGAAACCTTCATAGTCGTTTTTTAAACAAACACATAAAAAAGCACATTTTGACCCCGCCCCCGGGCTGACTTCCATTAAGTCTCTCCGCTGAGTGAGAACCTCAAGTCTCGATATTACCGGAATTCCTTATTCTCAGCATTGTCGGCAGTGTCGATTTAATAGAAAACTCATGTCTCACGTGGCAAGATAGCACAACATAAGTCAAAGCCCTCTGTAACCCTGAATTGCAAACCATTCCTTAGTGGAAGAAAAAGAAAGGATATATTGTTTTGCATAGGGTTTATATACATTTTTTTTAAAGCTGTAAGTGAACTGGATCTGATAATTTTCGCATGACGGACAAAACATATCATCGAAATAAACTCCGTATTTTAGGTAGAAAAGTGTATTGGTGTAGAAATGCATAATTAATCCATGTTATTGTGTCCATGTAGTAAGTGTGATAAATAATTGTTACTCCATCCCCAATGTAATTGGTTATTGTTGTTGCTGATTTAGGGGCTTTGCGACAACGTGGTCATGTAGCCCCGTGTACTTGGGTGCGTGTGGAATTTGTATGATTACATGTGTCACCGTGATGGCTGTGCCAGTGTATTTATTTGTAAATTGGGGATATGATTGGGAAGGAGATGGCCATGGCCCTGAACTATGAACCATCCTGGCATTTACCTGAGGTAGCAGTGGGAAACCTTGGAAATCAACTTCCAGGATGGCTGAGCTGGGAATCAAACCCGCCTCTTCTCAATTTTGCCTCATGAGGCTGAGTGTAAGCCGTCCCAGCCCAGTAATTGAACCAGATCCTTAGGGGTGAAGGCCAAGAATGCTAATCACTTTGACACGAGGTGAACTAAGGCAAATGCCAGGATGGCTCTGAAATAATGTTACAGCCACCTCTTTCTCAATCCTAGCCTTAATTATAAATACACACACACAACTTCTGCCATTACAATATAAAATAAAAAGAGGGGGCTAGGTGGTGCAATGGTCAAGCTGATAGTCTCTCACCAATATGGACCGGGTTTGAATCCCGGCCAATGTATGTGAGATTTTCTAAATACATTATCACGTCCTCTGATTAGGAATCCACGTAAAAATGCAGGTTCAGTGTCTCATGATTGCGAGATTAAGGGTCACGTAAACGTAATGCCTCCTTCCTTTTTACAATAATAGGCTACGCATTATAAGAGAGATTCTACACACACCAAAGTACACAGGGATACAATACCACAATATCGCAATGCCCCTAAACGAATAAACAACATAAAAAACAACAATGCGTGTGAGATTTACGAAGTAAAATGTTACGTTCTGTGGCTCGGATCCCAGGAATTTTAGTCTAAAAAAGGTCAAAACCTTGAAAAAATTTTAGTAAAGCTGAAAATTGGAAGTTGTTTGATGTTCTTAACAACATATTAAAAGTCCCCGGTCTTCCCGTGTCGGCTTCCTGGATTTCCAACCGTTTGAACTCCTGGAATGCTGGAGAAGTGGGTGGTGTCGCTGGAATGTGCATTGTAAGCGAACGATTTGGCTTACAGTGCTCTAACATGGCTTAAATTAAAGGAGAAAAAACAAGATGTTCAGTAAAGAACATATAGCCTACTTTCTCCTAAATGCATGGGTATTGTTATAACTCTTTGTCTTTTCAAGGAGTATGATTGAATGTTGGTAGTAGTAACTTGTTGAAATACAACGTGCAATAGGGATATTAAACATGAATATGAGGTGCCCTTTGCTAGTGCTACCTCTGTACCAAATTTCGTTCAATTCGGTTTCACCGTGTTCGAATTAATAGGGGGAATCAATTTTGACATAATGATGGCCGCCATCTGCAAACTATTAGGCTAATAACCTATTAGATTGGTCAAAGGATGCTCCCTCCATAAAGGTATGTTGTTGCAAAGTTTGGTAGAGATCGGATGGTTATGTTAGTCGTAATTTAACTTAAGCATTGAACATTTGTGTGGCCGCCATTACGTTTCTGTCAATATGGCGGCGATATAAAACATGACACTGAGATGCATTTTGCTAGTGCTACCTCTGTACCAAATTTCGTTCCATTCGGTTTCACCGTGTTTGAATTAATAGGTGGAATTGATTTTCACACAAAGATGGTCGCCATCCGCAAACTATTAGGTTAATGACCTATTCATTTGGTAAAAGGATGCTTCCTCTATAAGGGTATGTTGTTGCAAAATTTGGTATAGATCGGATGATTAGGTTAATCGTAATTTGATTTAAGTTTTGAACATTCGTGTGGCCGCCATTACGTTTCCGTCAAGATGGCGGCGATATAAAACATGACACTGAGGTGCCCTTTGCTAGTGCTACCTCTGTACCAAATTTCGTTCCATTCGGTTCCACCGTGTTCGAATTAATAGGGGGAATCAATTTTGACATAAAGATGGCCGCCATCCGCAAACTATTAGGCTAATAACCTATTAGATAGGTCAAAGAATGCTCCCTCCATAAAGGTATGTTGTTGCAAAGTTTGGTAGAGATCGGATGGTTATGTTAGTCGTAATTTAAGTTAAGCTTTGAACATTTGTGTGGCCGCCATTACGTTTCTGTCAATATGGCGGCGATATAAAACATGACACTGAGATGCCCTTTGCTAGTGCTACCTCTGTACCAAATTTCGTTCCATTCGGTTTCACCGTGTTTGAATTAATAGGGGGAATTGATTTTCACACAAAGATGGCCGCCATCCGCAAACTATAAGGCTAATGGCCTATTCATTTGGTCAAAGGATGCTTCCTCTATAAGGGTATGTTGTTGCAAAATTTGGTAGAGATCGTATGATTAGGTTAATCGTAATTTGATTTAAGCTTTGAACATTTGTGTGGCCGCCATTACGTTTCCGTCAAGATGGCGGCGATATAAAACATGACACTGATGTGCCTTTTGTTAGTACTACCTCTGTACCAAATTTCGTTCCATTCGGTTGCACCGTGTTCGAATTAATAGGGGGAATCGATCTTCACACAAAGATGGCCGCCATCCGCAAACTATTACGCTGATGACCTATTGGTTTTGTCAAAGGTTGCTCCTCCCATAAAGGTATGTTGTTGCAAAATTTGGTAGAGATCGGATGATTAGGATAGTCGTAATTTGATTTAAGCTTTGAACATTTGTGTGGCCGCCATTACGTTTCCGTCAAGATGGCGGCGATATAAAACATGACACTGAGGTGCCTTTTGTTAGTACTACCTCTGTACCAAATTTCGTTCCATTCGGTTGTACCGTGTTCGAATTAATAGGGGGAATCGATTTTCACACAAAGATGGCCGCCATCCGCAAACTATTACGCTGATGACCTATTGGTTTTGTCAAAGGATTCTCCCCCCATAAAGGTATGTTGTTGCAAAATTTGGTAGAGATCGGATGATCAGGTTAGTCGTAATTTGATTTAAGCTTTGAACATTTGTGTGGCCGCCATTACGTTTCCGTCAAGATGGCGGCGATATAAAACATGACACTGAGGTGTCCTTTGCTAGTGCTACCTTTGTACCAAATTTCGTTCAATTCGCATTCACCGTGTTCGAATTGATAGGGGGGGACAGACATTCAGAGTACACACACTCTCACACACACAGACACACACACACACACACACACACACAGACTCACACACACACATACACACACACACAGACTCACACACACACACATACACACACACAGACAGACACACTTTTTTCGCCCTGTGTTGATCTCATAAGTCTACTTTCATTTTTTGCAAAAATCGAAAGTAGGCTAATAAGCGATAAGTTAATTCATGGGTTGGCATGTTAGCGATACTTCCGGTCTAACAGGAATCGAAACAAGATGTTCAGTAAAGAACATATAGCCTACTTTCTCCTAAATGCATGGGTATTGTTATAACTCTTTGTCCTTTTCAACGAGTATGATTGAATGTTGGTTGTAGTAGCTTGTTGAAATACAACGTGCTATAGGGATATTAAACATGAATATGAGGTGCCCTTTGCTAGTGCTACCTCTGTACCAAATTTCGTTCAATTCAGTTTCACCGTCTTTGAATTGATAGGGGGAATCGATTTGCACACATACTTGGCCACCATCTGCAAACTATTGGGCTGATGTTCTTGCAGTTAGGTATGAATATGTTTCCCACATAAAGATATGGTGTTGCAAAATTTGGTAGAGACCAGATTATTAGGTTGGTCGTAATTACATTTTAGCTTTTAACATTTGGGTGGCCGCGATTACGTTTCCGTCAACATAGCGGTGATATAAAACATGACACTGAGGTGCCCTTTGCTAGTGCTACCTCTGTACCAAATTTCGTTCCATTCGGTTTTACCGTGTTCGAATTGATAAGGGGAATCGATTTTCACACAAAGATGGCCGCCATCCGCAAAATATTAGGCTGATGACCTATTAGTTTGGTCAAAGGATGCTCCCTCCATAAAGGTATGTTGTTGCTAAATTTAGTAGAGATCGGATGATTAGGCTAATCGTAATTTGATTTAAGCTTTGAACATTTGTGTGGCCGCCATTACGTTTCCTTCAAGATGGCGGCGATATAAAACATGACACTGAGGTGCCCTTTACTAGTGCTACCTCTGTACCAAATTTCGTTCATTCGGTTCCACCGTGTTCGAATTAATAGGGGGAATCAATTTTGACATAAAGATGGCCGCCATCCACAAACTATTAGGCTAATGGCCTATTAGATTGGTCAAAGGATGCTCCCTCCATAAAGGTATGTTGTTGCAAAGTTTGGAAGAGATCGGATGGTTATGTTAGTCGTAATTTGATTTAAGCTTTAAACATTTGTGTGGCCGCCATTACGTTTCTGTCAATATGGTGGCGATATAAATCATGACACTGAGATGCCCTTTGCTAGTGCTATCTCTGTACCAAATTTCGTTCCATTCGGGTTCACAGCGTTTGATTTAATCGGGGGAATCCATTTTGACACAAAGATGGCCGCCATCCGCAAACTATTAGGCGAATGACCTATTAGATTGGTCAAAGGATGCTCTCTCTACAAATAAATGTTGTTGCAAAGTTTGGTATAGAAAGGATGGTTATGTTAGTCGTAATTTAACTTAAGCTTTGAACATTTGTGTGGCCGCCATTACGTTTTTGTCAAGATGGCGGCGATATAAAACATGACACTGAGATGCCCTTTGCTAGTGCTACCTCTGTACCAAATTTCGTTCCATTCGGTTCCACCGTGTTTGAATTAATAGGAGGAATTGATTTTCACACAAAGATGGCCGCCATCCGCAAACTATTAGGCTAATGACCTAGTCATTTGGTCAAAGGATGCTCCCTCTATAAAGGTATGTTGTTGCAAAATTTGGTAGAGATCGGATGATTAGGTTAATCGTAATTTGATTTAAGCTTTGAACATTTGTGTGGCCACCATTACGTTTCCGTCAAGATGGCGGCGATATAAAACATGACACTGAGGTGCCTTTTGTTAGTACTACCTCTGTACCAAATTTCGTTCCATTCGGTTGCACCGTGTTCGAATTAATATGGGGAATCGATTTTCACACAAAGATGGCCGCCATCCGCAAACTATTACGCTGATGGCCTATTGGTTTGGTCAAAGGATGCTCCCCCCATAAAGGTATGTTGTTGCAAAATTTGGTAGAGATCGGATGATTAAGTTAGTCGTAATTTGATTTAAGCTTTGAACATTTGTGTGGCCGCCATTACGTTTCCGTCAAGATGGCGGCGATATAAAACATGACACTGAGGTGTCCATTGCTAGTGCTACCTTTGTACCAAATTTCGTTCAATTGGCATTCACCGTGTTCGAATTGATAGGGGGGGACAGACATTCAGAGTACACACACTCACACTCACACACACACAGACACACACACACACACACACACAGACTCACACACACACATACACACACACACACACACACACAGACTCACACACACACATACACACACACAGACAGACACACTTTTTTCGCCCTGTGTTGATCTCATAAGTCTACTTTCATTTTTTGCAAAAATCGAAAGTAGGCTAAAAATGCCGCGATTTTTTTTAAGTGCCACTTTTCCTTTTTTGACGTTTGTTGGCAAACTATCACGAGTATCGCAGACAAGTCTTCTATAAATGTTGTTGGCGACTAAATAAGCTTTCATTTGATGTATTCATAATTGATATGCAAGTAATAGTTCCCGAGCTACAGAGATTTTAACAATGGTGCGCGACCTGAATCAGCCCGTGTTTGCGTTGTTTCTCAGCGGCCAACTGACGCGTTCGCCCGCAGCATTGATGCGTCGAATTGGCGGAGCTTCTTGTTTTCTTTTGTTTCTAAATTTTAAACAGTTGGTCGTTGGCCAATGTGTGTTATGCCGTATAAGTGTTATTTATTCTGTTGTCATAAAAATGAGTTTTGAAGACTGCATTTTGTGTAAGAAGCCACTCGACGATCCGATGGGTGTTGTTTGTGTTTTAAAAGGTTTTAGAAGGAAAACTAACACCGAAAAAAGTATACGATGATCAAGTTGTAACTCGGGTCATGGAGTACATGGAAGACAAGATGAAGACTCTGTCAGAAGCTAACCGGACAGCGAAGCTGTGGGCGGAGTACTACAGGCAAGTGGAAATTGTTCGGCTGTTTATTCGGGCAGAAAGAACAACAAATTGGTACCTCCATTTGTACTGCGTATCGAAGATGTTGCCATACCTACACGCTGCAGGGCATATTCACTACGCTAAGTCATCCTACTTGTACCTGTATCAAATGCTTAAGTTAGATCAGAAGATGCCCATGGACGAGTACATCAACTTCACGAAGAACGGGTACTTTTCCATCCGACGCTCGCATGATTTTGGGATGGAATATGGTCAGATATGGCCATAGAACAGGATCTTATCCGGCCTATGAAATCACGAGGAGGTTTAACAAGAGGACGAGGAGTGGACGATAACGCGCTGAACCGCCACGCAGAAGTGTTTCGCTCGTGGGTAGAAGATCGCTCTCCGTGGGATTTAAATAAAGAAAGTCTTCAATCGCTTTCCACTGGCGTAGTTGCAGACAACAGCGTCAACTGCGACAAGGCTCGAGAAGTTGGTGAAGAAGCAATACAAGTGGGGAAAAGTTTCGAGGTTCTCAAGCTCGCAAGAAAAAGCCGCGTAGTCCCTTTGTCAGTTGTTGGGTGCCAACTAAAAATTCGTGATGACTTCGTCCCGGTCAACCCGCACTAACTTTCCATGCGAATCATATGTGTGATGAAATCGGAAGCGGATATCGTGGAGTTCTTGAAGTACAAGCTTGCACCGACGCCTCTAGCTCTCTTCGATTCATCCTTATTGAGAAAAACAGCCAAGTCAGCACTTCAACACCTTTTCAAATCTTCAGAAGCCCCCGAAGATTTTGAAGAACAATGCAAAAGAGTCGTTGATGGAGGTCTGCTTTTGCATACCGTTGTATGGCCAAGACCTGCCACTTTTGGTGATATAATCCAGTCCTACAAGTTGTACATAAGCAAGCACTATCCTTCAAACGTTACCATTGTGTTTGGCAACTACGATCAGACTGCAAGCACGAAGAACCAGGAGCAGGCATGCCGTGCGGGGAAGCGGACGTCCATAGACATTGTCTTCGATTCCAACACAATGGTTTCCACTTCTCAGGCAGACTTTCTAAGTAACACCAAAAACAAGGGACGGTTCATCTCTACGTTGACAAAGGAGCTTAGAAAAGCTGGAGTTGCTGTTCGTCAGGCGACAGGGGACGCAGATACACTAATTATCGACGTAGCGTTGTCTCTAGATGCCGAAGATCATGCTGCTACTGTTAGAGCGTCAGGCATTGATGTCCTATGCATGTTATTGGCAAAAGCAAGAAAGAACAACAACATCCATTTTCACAGCCCTGGAAACTCAAAATCTCTTGGAAATATTTTCCCTATCACAAACATTCAGGAAGATATCGGCGAGATGAAAAGTTGTGTGCTATTTGCACATGCCGTGAGCGGATGTGACACAACTTCGGCTATTTCTAGCAAAGGGAAGAAGCGTCCATGGGGCACTCTCAAAAACAACGAAGATCTTCGGAAAACTGTCGAAGTTTTCAATCAGCCTGGCGCAGTCAAGGAAGATATCAAGATAGCTGGAGAAAAATTTGTTCTGGAGTTGTTCAACGGAAAGGGCTTCGAGTCTCTAAACTAGCTTCGTGTGCATCTGTGTGGAAGGACTATCGCAAGACAGACAGTTACTGCTTCGTTCGATTTGGCCACTTTGCCGCCAACGTCCGACGCATGCCGGCAGCATTCACTGCGTACATTTTGCAGGTATATATTATTTTCAGTATGTTGTTACACCATTTTACTTTTCTGTGATAAAATTAACATTCTCTTTTGTTTACAAATTGGTTTCTAACAAAAAATATTTGAATTATTTGATAAATAATACATTATAAACTGTATTAGTTTTAAGCAGAAATATCTACTCCGATATTCGTACTACTTTTTACTTAAGATATTTGATCTCCTAAAAATGGCATTCAAATAATAATTTATGTTCGCCAAGTCACAAATGGTTACATATTTTACATATTAAACATTAATTTTGTTTACCTAGCTCAATAAAGCACGTAAAAATCGCACAGAGAACACCTTATAGAATGAAGAGATGTCGATTTTCACTATTAGGAGCAGATGTACAAAAAGAGAGATTTTCATTTAAACCACTCAAAAAAATTGAAAATATTTCATTTTGGGGGGGGGGGGGGGAGTTTTTGAAAGGGGTGGGTTTAAGCGTGAAATATTTTGAAAAGAGGGGAAGTACTTCATTTATCATAGAGAAAGGAAGCTCCTGTCGGATGTAACAATTCAAAATCAGAGCACGTCCCGGTCGCAGGGTGTGGGTAGCGCAGACGGAGAAGAGAATGACGTAACAATATTTTGTTTACACCGCTATAGCTCGGCAACTATTATTCGGACATAGATTATATATGCATCAAATGAAAGCTTATTTTGTCACCAACAAGTTTTATACGAGACGTGTCTGCGATATTCGTGATAGTTTGCCAACAAACGTCAAAAAAAGAAAAACGTGGCACTTTTTTAAAAAAACGCGGCATTTTTTCGTTTCCTGTTAGACCGGAAGTATCGCTAACATGCTAACCTATGAATTAACTTATAGCTTATTTTTTAACCTTTAATTTAAGCCATGTTAGAGCACTGTAGGCCAAATCGTTCGCTTACAATGCGCATTCCAGCGACACCACCTACTTCTCCAGTATTCCAGGAGTTTAAACGGCTGGAAATCCAGGAAGCCGACACGGGAAGACCGGGGACTTTTGATATGTTGTTAAGAACCTCAAATAGGACAACTATACCAATTTTCAGCTGTACTAAAAATTTTTCAAGGTTAAAACCTAAAATTCCTGGGCTATTAAAACTACAAGTTCCCTTCATTTAATTTGCAACAATACAAGGGAGTTTGGCCGCCTCGTGGCGCAGTGACTAGCATGCTCGATTGTCAACCCGGATGTCCGGGTTCGATTCCTAGTTCTGCGAAGAAGTGTAATTCTGGTCTGAGGGCTGGGACGGTGTACACTCAGCCTCCTGACAAAAAAATTAAAAAGGGGGTTCGATTCCCATCTCAGTCATCCTGGAAGGGGTTTTCCGTGGTTTCCCACTTGTACTCCAGTCCTAACTGAAGGCCACGGCCGACTCCTTACCAATCCTCACCGAACTTACAAATATACACACACTACCACAAACACCACAATAAAACATTTTATCAGACAAATTACACAAACACCTAAGTACACGGGGTAAAATGATCACGATGTCCAAGACATTCAAATGAAACAATATCAAACAATATCTCCCGAGTGTGGATATAACACCTATTACCTCGTTACTATGTTCCTATTTTTTTTTTAACAGGATTAACATGCTCCACAGCAGAACCGGAAATCAAACTCGGAACTTATGGACCAAAATCTATTATAGGCCTACGTACAGCTAGCTTTCTGCTGACGGTGACTGAAGCGATGGAATCAAAATACGATTGCTACTTGGTAGACAGGCATTTTCAAATCTGGACAATATCTTAAGGAGTAGAGACCTAACCTTAACAACAAAGATCCGTATAATAAGGGCTATGGTTTTTCCAGTTGTGATGTACGGATGTGAGACCTGGACCATAAGAAAAGCTGGACACTGTAGAATAGATTCCTTCGAATTATGGTGTTGGAGAGAAGTTCTTAAGAGTTCCATGGACTGCGAAGACAACAAATAAGTCAGTATTACAGTAAATTAAACCAGAGTGTTCCTTGGAGGGCTTAATCCAGAAACAAAAACTCAGCTACTTTTGGACACCATGAGAAGACATAATTCATTAGAGAAGACCTTAATGCTGGGGAAGATAGAAGGCACAAGAAGAAGAGGGAGGCAATGAATGAGATGGATGGATGGAATCACAGAAGCACTAAATTCCAGTTTGGAAAATCTTCGGGAGGCAGTGCAGGAGAGAAGAAATTGGCGTAGTTTAGTACATGGGGTCACGGAGAGTCGGAATCGACTAAACGAATGAAGGGAGAAGATTGACAGCTAGATAAGAATGCTGACTATGCAATCTATATTATTTGATAGAAAGTACTTCACAGTGATCATGAATACAATACATTACAATGAAGATATAGTGGTGAAGCCTCCGTGGCTTAGGCGGCAGCACGCCGGCCTCTCACCGCTGGGTCCGTGGTTCAAATCCCGGTCACTCCACGTGAGATCTGTGCTGGACAAAACGGAGGCGGACAGGTTTCTCTCCGGGTACTCCGGTTTTCCCTGTCAATAATTTCATTCCAGCAACACTCTCCACTATCATTTCATTTCATCTGTCATTCATTTAATCATTGCCCCAGAGGAGTGCGTCAGGCCTCGGCAGCCGGCACAGTCCATATCCCCGCCGCTAGATAGGGGCTTCATTCATTCCATTCCTGACCCGGTCGGAGACTGGAAGCAGGCTGTGGATTTTCATTTCACAATGAAGATATAGCATAACCTACTACATTTCCACCATTCATCCAAACCACTGTTTATCTATCATAAAATAAAGTGTACAGCTTATATGTTTTGTGGAGTCAAGAGGTCCACGATTTGTTACGGCTAAAAGCATTTAGATTATCTTGCTTGATGTTGCCTAACTGTAGCAGGGATACCTGCAATTACGGTAATTGTGTGTAATGGAGCGCGAGAAATAAATCATAGCAAGTGGATCTTGCTTAAACTTTTAAAGGGACCATTCTATAAAGCCGTATTGAGCAAGTGTGGTCTACATCTATTCCAGGGGGCCATTCCTTAAAGCAGTATCGAGCAAATGTACATTTAGATCGTAGACTTTCGCGGCCGGTGTCTAGTTTATCATCTTGGCTTACAGGATTGAGCAAACAAAAAGACGTGTTTCCATTAGGATTTCAGAGCACATTCGAGACACGAAACAGATAAATTACAGATCTGTAATAGTTGAACATGCTGACGTCACGAGACACGCCATCTAAACTGTTGCTAAAATTCCCGGATATCAAAACAGGTTAATTACAGAGGCAATAGAGGTCGTGAAACATCCCAATAATTTCAATCGCGAAGATGGTTTCAAACTTAGCAATATTTGGAAAGTTCTCCTAGCGCGCGACTGCCAGGGGCGGGGACCAATCAGGGAGCAGCGTGACGACAATGCAGGGCAAGCAAGCACATCTGACTGGCAATAACCGTTAGTTTGAGTACGGACACCAACTCGTACCTACCCATGATTAAGGCTGCTGTAATGTCAGCCGAAACGTCGGGAAATAATAACCGATATACGACGCGACTCAATCCTGTAAGCCACCTACCCATGATTAAGGCTGCTGTAATGTCAGCCGAAACGTCGGGAAATAATAACCGATATACGACGCGACTCAATCCTGTAAGCCACCTACCCATGATTAAGGCTGCTGTAATGTCAGCCGAAACGTCGGGAAATAATAACCGATATACGACGCGACTCAATCCTGTAAGCCAAGATGATAAATGTACATTTGTTTATTTAACTAATCCAGGGTGTCGATTCTTAAAGCCGTATGGAGCAAGTGTTCAATTGTTTATTTAACTACTCCAGGGGGTCGATCCTTAAAGCCGTATCGAACAAGTGTACATTTGTTTAACTAATCCAGGGGGTTGATTCTTAAAGCCGTATGGAGCAAGTGTTCAATTGTTTATTTAACTACTCCAGGGGGTCGATCCTTAAAGCCGTATCGAGTAAGTGTACATTTGTTTAACTAATCCAGGGGGTTGATTCTTAAAGCCGTATGGAGCAAGTGTACATTTGTTTATTTAACCACTCCAGGGGGACGATCCTTAAAGCCATATCGAGCAAGTGTTCATTTGCTTAATTAACTACTCCAGGGGGTCGATCCATAAAGGCGTATCGAGCAAGTGCACATTTGTTTATTTAACTACTCCAGGGGGTCGATCCTTATAGTCGTATCGAGCAAGCGTACATTTGTTTAATTAACTACTCCAGGGGGTCGATCCTTAAAGCCGTATCGAGCAAGTGTACATTTGTTTATTTAACTACTCCAGGGGGTCGATCCTTAAAGGCGTATCGAGCAAGTGTACATTTGTTTATTTAACTACTCCAGGGGGTCGTTCCTTAAAGCCATATCGAGCAAGTGTTCATTTGTTTAATTAACTACTCCAGGGGGTCGATCCATAAAGACGTATCGAGCAAGTGCACATTTGTTTATTTAACTACTCCAGGGGGTCGATCCTTAAAGCCATATTGAGCAAGTGTTCATTTGTTTAATTAACTACTCCAGGGGGTCGATCCATAAAGGCGTATCGAGAAAGTGCACATTTGTTTATTTAACTACTCCAGGGGGTCGATCCATAAAGGCGTATCGAGCAAGTGCACATTTGTTTATTTAACTACTCCAGGGGGTTGATCCTTATAGTCGTATCGAGCAAGCGTACATTTGTTTAATTAACTACTCCAGGGGGTCGATCCTTAAAGCCGTATCGAGCAAGTGTACATTTGTTTATTTAACTACTCCAGGGGGTTGATTCTTAAAGCCGTATCGAGCAAGTGTACATTTGTTTATTTAACTACTCCAGGGGGTCGATCCTTAAAGCCATATCGAGTAAGTGTACATTTGATTAACTAATCCAGGGGGTTGATTCTTAAAGCCGTATGGAGCAAGTGTTCAATTGTTTATTTAACTACTCCAGGGGGTCGATCCTTAGAGCCGTATCGAGCAAGTGTACATTTGTTTATTTAACTACTCCAGGGGGTCGATCCTTAAAGGCGTATCGAGCAAGTGTACATTTGTTTATTTAACTACTCCAGGGGGTCGATCCTTAAAGCCATATCGAGCAAGTGTTCATTTGTTTAATTAACTACTCCAGGGGGTCGATCCATAAAGGCGTATCGAGCAAGTGCACATTTGTTTATTTAACTACTCCAGGGGGTCGATCCTTAAAGCCATATCGAGCAAGTGTTCATTTGTTTAATTAACTACTCCAGGGGGTCGATCCATAAAGGCGTATCGAGCAAGTGCACATTTGTTTATTTAACTACTCCAGGGGGTCGATCCTTAAAGCCATATCGAGCAAGTGTTCATTTGTTTAATTAACTACTCCAGGGGGTCGATCCATAAAGGCGTATCGAGCAAGTGCACATTTGTTTATTTAACTACTCCAGGGGGTCGATCCTTATAGTCGTATCGAGCAAGCGTACATTTGTTTAATTAACTACTCCAGGGGGTCGATCCTTAAAGCCGTATCGAGCAAGTGTACATTTGTTTATTTAACTACTCCAGGGGGTCGATCCTTAAAGCCGTATCGAGCAAGTGTACATTTGTTTATTTAACTACTCCAGGGGGTCGATCCTTAAAGCCATATCGAGTAAGTGTACATTTGTTTAACTAATCCAGGGGGTTGATTCTTAAAGCCGTATGGAGCAAGTGTTCAAATGTTTATTTAACTACTCCAGGGGGAGGATCCTTAAAGCCGTATCGAGCAAGCGTACATTTGTTTATTTAACTACTCCAGGGGGTCGATCCTTAAAGGAAGCAAGTGTACATTTGTTTATTTAACTACTCCAGGGGGTCGATCCTTAAAGCCGTATCGAGTAAGTGTACATTTGTTTAACTAATCCAGGGGGTTGATTCTTAAAGCCGTATGGAGCAAGTGTTCAATTGTTTATTTAACTACTCCAGGGGGACGATCCTTAAAGCCGTATCGAGCAAGTGTACATTTGTTTATTTAACTACTCCAGGGGGTCGATCCTTAAAGCCATATCGAGCAAGTGTTCATTTGTTTAATTAACTACTCCAGGGGGTCGATCCATAAAGGCGTATCGAGCAAGTGCACATTTGTTTATTTAACTACTCCAGGGGGTCGATCCTTAAAGCCATATCGAGCAAGTGTTCATTTGTTTAATTAACTACTCCAGGGGGTCGATCCATAAAGGCGTATCGAGCAAGTGTACATTTGTTTAACTAATCCAGGGGGTTGATTCTTAAAGCCGTATGGAGCTAGTGTTCAATTGTTTATTTAACTACTCCAGGGGGACGATCCTTAAAGCCGTATCGAGCAAGTGTACATTTGTTTATTTAACTACTGCAGGGGGTCGATCCTTAAAGCCATATTGAGCAAGTGTTCATTTGTTTAATTAACTACTCCAGGGGGTCGATCCATAAAGGCGTATCGAGCAAGTGCACATTTGTTTATTTAACTACTACAGGGGGTCGATCCTTAAAGCCATATCGAGCAAGTGTTCATTTGTTTAATTAACTACTCCAGGGGGTCGATCCATAAAGGCGTATCGAGCAAGTGCACATTTGTTTATTTAACTACTCCAGGGGATCGATCCTTAAAGCCGTATCGAGCAAGCGTACATTTGTTTATTTAACTACTCCAGGGAGTCGATCCTTAAAGCCGTATCGAACAAGTGGGCATTTGTTTATTTAACTACTCCAGGGAGTCGATTCTTAAAGCCATATCGAGCAAGTGTACATTTGTTTATTTAACTAATCCAGGGGGTCGATTCTTAAAGCCGTATGGAGCAAGTGTTCAATTGTTTGTTTACAGAGATGTGCAAATTATTGGACTAGATTCCAATTTTCCAACATTTCATTTTTACTTTTCACAACTTATTGCAGTAAATATATTTTCAAGATGCTGAAATTACTTAAAATGTGTAACCAATAGTCTTAATTATACTTTCAAGAAACTCACAGTAGGCTATAATGACCGTTTTGAATTATCTCTAAAAGATGAGCCTCGCTAATACAAAATGTGATAAGTTTTGTTTTCAATACTTTATTCTAGTTTTCGTATACATTTTGAGAAAAGGGATTCAAAGTATTTTTACTGATAGTCCCCTCTTGATCTACTTAAAGGTTCGTGTATCATGGATTGAAATCACCTGATTTAGAGGGTGCATTCCAAAGTCATTGAAAAAAAACTTTACGAGCCTTACAGTAGTCGCATATGATGTGTAACATCTGACATAGAAGAAACCTCACGTGAAACTGTTGATACGCCGGTATTTTATAATATTATTGGCACAAATATTAATCTATTGTAAAAGGGAGTGTTTTACAGATATTGTAGTTTATAATTCGGAACTCATTTTATTAGATGATTTGTAGCTTCCACCAGCACTAGCCTAAATAAAGAATACGATATGGATTAATAGACGCGACACCGCTCATAACCTTAAATTCCTTATAAATAGGCCAACTTGCGAGTAAATGCAATGTGCACAGCAGTAGATAATGAAAGGCTTGCCCAGTTCCTGAACCTCTTGATTCACAGACCAACACGTAATTTCATATGGATTCTGTTAAAATGAGTCATATTGATATGATTGGCAGCAGAGTATCAAGGAGGCAGTGCGAGAACAATCAAGAATGCAGTGCGAGAGTAGAAATATCAAGTAGGCAGTGAAGAATTAATAGCAGAGTGTCAAGAAGGCAGTGCGAGAACAATCAAGAAGGCAGTGCGAGAGAAGAAATATCAAGTAGGCAGTGAAGAAAAAAAGAGTCTTGGAATTGTTATGAATTACTAGTGTGTAAATAAAAAGATTTTTGTGTGTTGATGAATGTCCAGGAGTGATACGATCCAGCTGGCAGTGCGTCTTACACACTTCGGTCCGATCCACTTCCGTCCCATTTTTCAAAATCACTCCCACAAAAATATCCAGCAACCGAGTGGAAAGATGTTACACATCAAAAAGAGAAAACGGACTCAGCTCAGGCATCCCTCACATTCTCCAACTCCAAAAATTCTCGACGCAATTCCTTATGGAAAAGTTGTAATTCCATACGGAAGAAAACATTACTGCGTATGGTAATAAAATATGTCAGCAGGTGATCAGTAACATGATTTAGAACAAAACTAGTTCCGTGAAGAACTATATAGCCTATTATATCCTCCTTTGATAATTGCCTCTATCAACATAGAACATTTCAGTTTGATTGTTGTAATAGATTCGAAAATATTGAGAACTATCTAAATATTTCGGATGGTCGCCATGTTAGAATTTTGATGTGAAACATCTTTCCACTCGGTTGCTGGATATTTTTTTTGGGAGTGATTTTGGAAAAGGGACGGAAATGGGACGGAAATGTCTAAGAGGAAACAATCGCCTACGGTTTACTTCAAGGTTTGGAGACCCCATTAAAGATATTCCTACAGTAAATCATCTTATGTTGTCGTTCTTTGGTGTGAAAATATTCATTCGTATTTGCTGAAAACAATTATAATTTATTAAATCTTCATACTTTTGCTGTATTCTTAATGTTAGCATTCGAGGTACTGTCGGCCAACATACAGCTCTATGTGGAATGTATATCACATACTGTGCCCGTTTGGACCGGAGTCCGCACGACCACATATGCATTTTACCAAGAATCAGTCAGCACGAGAGTCAAAATATCCCGGGGCGCCAGATGGGTTAAAGCTAATCGCAAAAAAAAAAAAAAAAAAAAAAAAAAACCGACATCAAAATAAAAAAAATGCTTTACTGATTTTTGGCTCAATGCAACAATAAGGATAGAAGGAGATTCACCTGGGCATAACACAACATGTAAAATTATCTCATTTTATTCTAAATTTTAAAATTGACTGCAAAATGATGCTCAAGGTAACATCATTCCAGTGCGACGGCACACACTACTATTTACACAATGTACAGAAATTTTCCAACACATTGAAATATTGTCCTTGGAGACACAAGTCTGATTATCAGTCCTGTAGACTGTGTTCCAAAATTATATCAATCATTTACGATGAAATCCAGTTCAAATTTCATTGTCTTTACTGGAAATATTGTAGTTCACTGGTTGAATTTCTAACATGATATTAACACTCGTAGAAATTCTCACTGTTTATAATTGTTTATAGAATTTTCTAACTTCCAATTATTTTTCCAGTTTCAAAAATATTGTCAAAAATATTATCTTTGACCCAACACTAATTATGTACACATATTAATAACAACATCTGAAAAGTATTTGACCCTTGAGCATAGCATCGAAGAACTGTGCAAAGCACAACAAAATTTATTATTCTTCCAAAATTAAACATTTCGAGAAGTGACTCGATTATGAACTTCAAATTCCAAAGAAATATGATTTCTGAATCATCAGCTTGATCATAAAAAATTGTTGAACCATTCAACTATTCGATTTTCCACTTGGAATTATTATTAAGAAAAATATTTATATTTGTTGCTATTTTAGTAACTTCACAACTTGCAATTCTTGAACAGAATGCCGAAATAAGAATTGTAGCTTTATAATAAATTCATTTAGTTCATGACAATAGGATTGAAAACATCCTTTAAGTAATTCGTGGATACAGAATTATTATTTTTTTATTGGCAGTGGCCCATTCAATTATTTGTGTAAGAACAAAATATCCCAACAACAACGGCAAAGGTCTTCCTCTGAAGAAGAATAAAATTTATCATGACAAAACCGGGTTCTAGCAAATCCAAAGTATTAATGGAATACGTAAACAAGTTTGAAATAATTACTGATGGTTTGGTCATTCATTCGACGAAATGTGTGGTTCCAATACTCCTCCTATAAACCTGAGCCATCGAACCTGCTATTTGATTGATGCTCAAAAAAAACCTCCTCATTCCAGCGACTTAAACATGCGCACCTGGGAATGGCATTTCAACTACTCCACACACATAAATTTTCTTCCCAAAATTTACACAATAAATCAAGCCTCTGCTTGTTATCAAAACTGGAAGATCTATAAACTTACAAGTTTATTTTATTTTACCATTCAGTTCAAACCGTGAAGTTACCACACTTGTGATATTCTCTATTTCACTTTCGAATGTGTGCCTACGTCATGATTTTATATTAACACCAAAAAAATCCTAATTGATACAAATATCATTGGCTTCCTGTTTCATGCCTTTCCGTGTTATCTGAAAAATATACTTTCCTCAATGCAAATATTAACTGTTCAACCAGAACTATAATGTTGGTGGAATACGGGCTTGCGCTATCCACTAGCTTTCGGAAAATCATCTGTTCCAAACTAGGAATGACTAAACTAATCCTTAAGCTCTCTCTCAACGAATGTGATTATTAGAAAATGTAAGATCCAATAATTATTTAGAAAAATTATGAAAATTATTATTATTATTATTGGATTATTATTGTTATTATTTCTTTAAATATGTTTAATTATTATTTCCTTATGTGAAAAAACCACATGTTCGACTCTTCGAATATGGACAAAATATCCATTCCTCAACAAAAATAAATATTAACTTCTACAGTTATATCGGCTGATTACCGTGATTCTCAAACAAAATGAACATTCAAATAAATGCTCGGTATGCTCGGTCTTCGATCCTAAACTGTTCTGAGTGCTGAAAATACTCAGAATAACCCTAATGTGTCTTGCGTAAATCAATGCAAGATTTAAATACGAAGAAAAATAAATGTGTTGGTCATCTGCAGAAAATGAGTTTGTTCCAATTAGCTAGGCATAATATAAAAGTCAAATGTGCCTTACATTTCTCGTTGGTCTTGAAGCGTAGTGAACCTGGTCTGTCCCAGATTTATCCAGATACATGCCCTATTGGACACGCACGTCTAATCCTTGTATCGGCCGCCATTATATACCCACAATCTGTCTAGTACGACATAGTGGAAATATTTCTTGAAGTTTGAAGTAACTGCTGATCCATTTTAATATTGACTTCAATTAAATCCATAGCAGTTCGCTTAAATGGGGTCAGATCCAAATGATCTCTTCTCAAAAGCGTCAGTTGTAACATAACTCACGGTAATCTTTTCAGTACAGGAAAACACTGATAGTCTAAAACAATCAACGGCTGTTCTGAAGATCGTTCCCTGGGCATGGCTTCACACCATCTATCATGCGCGAAGCAACATATAGTTTCCCTTTGTCGGCTAATGAACAACACCGTGATAGACTGGCCTTCAATATACTGAAAGATCTGAGTGGTTATTTAGTTGCAATTTGTGAAACTGACAAGTTGGATTAAAATATCCAAGTATTGAATTTTTGTTACTGGACTGTGACAGAATAATATCTAGACAAAGTCTAGCATATGTCCATATAGAAACAAAGTGTTTCACCAATGTCCGTAGAAAATAACAATCACCTTAGTGATTCCCTCTACCGGAAACTTACTACGTTCCCCACGTATCGTAGCACTTTTGTGACTATCACAATTCAAAGATATCTTCTGCGTAGATTCAGCAACCATGTGCCTTGGCTCGACGTAGCAGCAGCACCTTGTCCTACAAGAGCTTGGTTTGAAGTGAGCTGCTTATGGTTGGGCCGAGCGGCTTTTATACAAAACGGTCGGCTCCACGCTGGATCACGCTGAAATCTGTAAATCCTCATATCTCCGGTGTCTCTGGTCTGATTCACTTGAGACTAAGTGCATCCTCTTTCGTTTGGCCGTGCCAGTAATCTGATCCAAGTATCAAGTCTCTACTCCATGGCTAAGTATTTAATCACCAAATAGTCTCGACCTCTGCTACTATTTGCCACGTCACTTAACGTCTTCTTGGCTGCATAAAGTTTCCATTTCAATCTAGAAGAAAAGGAGCGCGATATTCAATTATCTCAACTTTCAAAAGCGGCTGTAGCCTTTCCCTTGATACCTAGGTGTCTGAATCTTGGAATACTCATTCCTAGAATTGGGCACATCCACCCCACACCTAGCAAAAAAATAAAAATTGAATAATGTTTATTTTTCCTATCTACTCATTAAATCATCTGGTTCTTGAATAATAAGTCTTCAAATTCGCTGCATTATAAATACCCACGATGTTACCAGTTCGTGTATTGGCGATTTTATAGCCTCCATTGTTGTTTACTTCCACAACACGATAGGGTCCATCGTAAAGGCTTGCAAACTTCGAGTACACTCGATTTTGCACGTCGGAGGGTGTAGGTTTGTTTACTAAAACAAGAGTTTCTACGCGCAAGGGTCTGCGAAAACGCTTTCCTCTCACTCTGCGCTCTCTTTTCTCAGCTTGGCTCCTCGTCTAAAGCTAGAGTGTCCCTCCTCTGACGACTAGGTTCAATCTCGGGTGGAATAGAGATGATTCGATCCCATAATCTTGTTGGTTTAATTCCATGATGAAGCAACATGGGAATCTGTCCAGTGCTCTCATGAATCGTAGAGTTGATGGATTCGGATGCTAAATAGAGAACATCCATCCATTTCCAATGCTCATTTGGACAATAGAGGCGGCAAAATTTAGATATTTCAGCCATCACGCGTTCTGCTGGATTGCTTTCAGGATGTCTGATAGAACAAAGCAATTGTCTAATCCCAAGATTATTCATGACGGCCCTGAATTCTAAAGATGTAAATTGGGGTCCGTGATCTGATAAAAGGAATTCCGGTTTGCCTACTTCTGGAATTACGCTGTCTCTAATTCTCTTCGCACAATATTTTGCGTTTGACTTCTGAATTGGGTGTAACATAGTGTATTTGCTGAAAACATCTATGGTCACCAGAATATATCGGTTACCTCTTTTAGACTTTGGGAGAGGACCATAAAGATCAGTCGCAAAGATTTCACAAGGCTTAGAAGGAATAATAGGCCTTGGTAATTCTCTCAATAATTTAGAATTATATTTACTCCTTTGGCATAAGTCGCACTCCCGAATAGTGTTCCTGACAGTTTGTCGCATTAGCTCCCATGAAAATTTCTCTTGTATCAAGTTGACTGTCTTATCTACTCCAGCATGACCTGCAATTCGATGCGCCATCCAAATAATGGGTGTTTGCATTCGTGGAGGTACCACTACCCTCAGCTTCGCATGGTCGGGGTCTGCAAACCTGTAGACTAGACCATCTAACATCAAATAATTCCTTGAAATTCTTTCAGTTTCCACAAAATCATCGTCATTGGGATCCATATCTCCCTGTAGAAAACGAAAAATGTTTCTAAGACGTCGGTCTCTCCTCTTGGATAAATGTAACAATCTTAACTTTCTTAAGGTATCCTCATCCTCATGCGTCAGGTTTACTTGAAAAACCTTGGATGTAGACTCCACTGCTCTACTCAATAAATCGGCCCCAATGTTCAACTTTCCAGGAGTGTGTTCGATAACTAGGTTGAATTGTTGAATAAAAAGTGACCATCTAGTTATTCTATCACTGGCAAAGTTTGTTCTTAAGATAAACTCCAATGCATGGTGATCAGTCCTCACGATTACTGAATGTCCAATTAACATTTTCTTCCAAGACTCCAACGCGAAGATTACAGCAAGGGCTTCTAACTCTGTGGTGTAATAGTTCCTTTCTGATGGACGAAGTTTCCTGCTTATGAAAGCCAGGTAATATCTCCTGTGATCGTCATCTTCTTGAAGAAGAATAGCTCCAATCCCTACGGTGGATGCATCGGATTCTATGATGAAATTCTTGGTGAAGTCAGGATACCCTAATTTCACACTGTTTACCAATAACCGCTTGGCATCTTGAAATGATATTTCGCAATCTTCATTCCATTTCCATTTGTTTCCCTTTTTTAATAATTCCTGCAAGGGAGCAACTGTCTTGGTGAAGCTTGGACAATGCCCTGCAAAGAATTGGCATGTTCTGAGAAAACTGCGGACATTCTTCACCCTAGTAGGTCTAGGGAAATTCGCAATCGCTTGTATCTTTGTCTCATTGGGACGGTATCCTTCACCATCTAAAATATGGCCAAAAATTTTATTTCCTTCTGAAAGAACTGACAGTTTCGAAGGTTTACATTAAAGTTCGCTTTTCTTAAATCTGCGAATAACGTCTGAAGATGTATCAAATGTTCCTCCTTAGTCTCAGATGCGATTAGGATATCGTCTATGTAACGAATCGCTATCTCTTTTACTTCAGGACTCAAATTTTGTTCCAGAGCTCTGATCAAAACAGATCCAGATGTTTTGATCCCAAATGGTAGACGGCGGAATACATATGTCTGTTGGTCAAACATAAACCTTGTAAACTTTTTGGAATCTTCACTAAGCCTAATGTGGTGGTAGGACGAAGTGAGATCAATGTTAGAGAACCAGATCTTGCCCTGGAATTTTCTTAACAGTTCCCTAATGATTGGTGGTCTGTCATACTCTGGCAGTAATCTTGAATTCAAATTTCGCGCGTCTAAACACAGTCTCCGACTTCTATCCGGCTTAGACACTACTGCTAATGGATTGACATAAGAGGTAGTGTACTTTTCAATCACATTGTTACCTTCCATCTCTTTGATAAGCACTTTTACCTTTTCTCGATGCTTTTCCGCTACCGGATACAATTTAGCATGGAAAGGTGCATCATCAGTTACACGAATTCGATATTCAAAATCTTTAATTTCACCAGGTTTAATATCAAAAATATCATGGTACTCTTCCAAAATTTTCCCTAGCTCTGGGGACCCCTTCTCAGTATAGACTTCTTTTCCTTCAGCTTCCCGAAAAATCAGAGACCATTGAGCGTCTCCCTCGATGTCTTCCTCTTCCTTTCCCTCGAAGTTTATCTCTTCGGTATACTGGAATCTGACCGTCTCTGTCTTCATGTCTATCACGGCTCGATATTTCTGGATGAAATCCGCTCCCAAGATCATGTCAAAAGCCATGTCCTTCATTACTACAAACACATGTCGGAAATCATGTCCTCCAATAGTAACACATAAGTATAATTGTGTTTTACACAGCGATATTTTGTTGGGTATTATTCCTTGGATTTTAATTCCTGATACTGGAATCTCTTCTAAATTCTCTTTGAGCTTCCACAGACTATAAAGCTTCTCGCTCACAAGACAAAGCATAGCCCCAGTATCAATTAAAGTATCGACAGGCATGCCGAATACTTCGCATGATATGATTGGCAGTTTAATTCTTGTACCCATTTCTTTCCGTTCGTCATTATGTTGAATTAAGTCATCATCCTCTGTTTGCCATTTAATAATCCTGGAAGTGAAAATGTTTAAAATTCGATCTCCTACTGTGAATTCGAAGTTTTTTTTCATTCCCCCAGGATTGCTGTGTTCCCAATGGACCTGGTTCATTGGACTTCTGTTCCAAGAACTGCGAGTTTTCTTGGTGTCCTTCTTCCATGATCTTCCTCGTCTCCTTATTGAACTCTTCATTGGACTGACGAGTGTTCTCATTTCCTCTGTTATTGTTTCTACCATAGTAATTTCTTTCCTGGTATCTTCCTTGATTATTCCTTGGCTCTCTCCATCGATTGTCATATCGATATCCACCCTTTAGTCTCTCATAAGGCTTGTAACTGTATCTATTAGTGTTCTGATTCCATCCTCTTTTATCAGGCTCTTCCCTCGGCGTTTTCTCTTCTCGCCCCTCTCGAATCTCTCGAGGTGTTTGGGAATAACTGTCAGCCATAACAGTGTACACAGCGTTGCCATTCTTTCCTCCCTTCTGATGGAAGAATTGAGCGTTCGTGTGATCAAGTTTCTGCAATACCTCGTCAAATTGCTCCATATTATAAATGTCGGCAGCGATCAAAGTTCTTTGGACTTCTGCTAGAAACTGACGTATTAATGCAGTAATTAATTCATTATCTGGCATCGGCGGATCTAAATGTTGAAGTTTAGAAAGCTGTCCAGAAAAGTACGAAGAGTATCGAGTAGGTTGTGACGTCGACAATCTCTTCGAATATAATTCTGCTCTGACTTGCTGTTGGGTTTCCGGGGACCAAAACTTTTTCAATAACCCACGGGAAAACTCCTCAAAATTGGCGAGAGTGGACCTGAATGCCATAAACCAGGGAAGTGCGGGCCCTTCCAAAAATTTCCCTATCACTCGGATTTGTCTTTCCTTAGGGATTTTGGAATCTTTAAGGTAATCACCTGCTTCTCTCAAGAATTCTACGGGTGTCACAGAATCTCGCCCTGAAAATTTAGAAGGCTTATCCTCCACATTCTTGAATACAGTTATGGGGTTGGATTGAAATAATGTCCTGGCCTCATCCTGTCTTTGACTATCATTTCCTCTAGCTGCTCCTAGGTTTAACTGTATCTGTTCTTCTCCTCTTATACTTGGCATTTTCAACAGATGGTCAGCCTGTTTCTCGTTCTTAACATGGGTTTTCATTACCTCAATTGCCTTATGGTTTTCTTCGGCCTTTTTTCTAATTTCTTCGGTTTCCTTCTTTATTTCTTCTGTTTCCTTATAGTTCTCCTTGACATCAGTGGATATCTGGTTCATAACAGCCTCGTGACTCTTCAATGACCCTGTCATATCTGATATGTCCTTCTGAGTCGCTTGAATATCTTTGGAAATTACTTGAATATGGGATGACAAAGATTCTCTAATCTCCTTGACGCCATCTTGGCTCTCCAGCTTGAGTGTGTTTTTAATCTCATCGATAACTGTGGTTTTAATTTCAGTTTGTAATTCATTAATCACACCTTCTCTTATTTCTCCCACTACGAGTTCTTTGAATTGGTCTGTCAAACTTTGAACAACTAGAGTTGCCATCTCATTGCTCTCTTTCTTCACTCTGACTTCTAGGTTGACCATGTCTTCACCAACTTTCCTAGGACCTCTTTCTATCCTATCAGCTAAGCTTTGGGATCTTAGATCGGCATCGCGAAATTTATCGTCCATTAAACTTGCGTTAGTAGCTAATGAAGTTTCGAGCTCATGTGTTTTTTCGCATAATTTAGTCATTTTACCCTCAAGTGACATTTTCAAGATTTCGGAATTCTCTTTAAATTTATTTTCCATAGAATTAAATTTACTATTTAAACTATCTTTTAAGTTATCTTTTAACCTGCTTTCTAACATATCGGAATTTTCTTTAAGTTTCTTTTCCAAAGCCTCTGTATTTTCTTTCATGATGGCTGCTACGCGCAGTCCAGCTTCTTTGGAACTCTCTTCCAAACTCATCATCATCCTCCTCATCATCTCTTCCATAATTTTCAGTATTAGTCAAAACTTAGGGGTATACATGTTGGCAGACACAAGATTATAACTAGAACAAGAAACATGAATAGCTAATTGGAACACTCTAATAAAATGAGATTTGTCCTAATGTCGACGCGATGGAAAAAAAAAATCTCTACTTTTACGAATTAAATTTACCACAATATCACAAGAAAAATATGCAAGTCCTCAAATATCCTCCACCTGGATTCTACTAATGCGTATGTCCAGTCATCGAACGTTTACTACTGAATTTACTTGACGCCCTAATGGTTAAGCCATTATCAAAATAATCAAACCCATTCTAATTATTAACCCAGTTAATTTTTAATTTTCCACTAATTGGGTTCCCTACTAATTTATTCATCCAAACCAGATATCTCTCAACTCCCAAAATATCTATAAAAAATTATCACAATTTAAATCGGCATGCGATTGACCGTGTCTAACTCGGGCCCCACGTTCGAAGCCATTTTCTCTCTCTATCTTATTTTATGTGCTCGTTTAGACCGGAGTCCGCACGACCACATATGCATTTTACCAAGAATCAGTGTGCACGAGAGTCAAAATATCCCGGGGCGCCAGATGGGTTAAAGCTAATCGCAAAAAAACTACATCAAAATAAAAAAATGCTTTACTGATTTTTGGCTCAATGCAACAATAAGGATAGAAGGAGATTCACCTGGGCATAACACAACATGTAAAATTATCTCTTTTTATTCTAAATTTTAAAATTGACAGCAAAATGATGCTCAAGGTAACATCATTCCAGTGCGACGGCACACACTACTATTTACACAATGTACAGAAATTTTCCAACACATTGAACAATTGTCCTTGGAGACACAAGTCTGATTATCAGTCCTGTAGACTGTGTTCCAAAATTATATCAATCATTTACGATGAAATCCAGTTCAAATTTAATTGTCTTTACTGGAAATATTGTAGTTCACTGGTTGAATTTCTAACATGATATTAACACTCGTAGAAATTCTCACTGTTTATAATTGTTTATAGAATTTTTTAACTTCCACTTATTTTTCCAGTTTCAAAAATATTGTCAAAAATATTATCTTTGACCCAACACTAATTATGTACACATATTAATAACAACATCTGAAAAGTATTTGACCCTTGAGCATACTTTTACTACGAACTGTGCGAAGCACAACAAAATTTATTATTTTTCCAAAATTGAACATTTCGAGAAGTGACTCGATTATGAATTTCAAATTCCAAAGAAATATGATTTCTGAATCATCAGCTTGATCATAAAAAATTGTTGAACCATTCAACTATTCGATTTTCCACTTGGAATTATTATTAAGAAAAATATTTATATTTGTTGCTATTTTAGTAACTTCACAACTTGCAATTCTTGAACAGAATGCGGAAATAAGAATTGTAGCTTTATAATAAATTCATTTAGTTCATGACAATAGGATTGAAAACATCCTTTAAGTAATTCGTGGATACAGAATTATTTTTTTTTTAATTGGCAGTGGCCCATTCAATTATTTGTGTAAGAACACAATATCCCAACAACAACGGCAAAGGTCTTCCTCTGAAGAAGAATAAAATTTTATCATGACAAAACCGGGTTCTAGCAAATCCAAAGTATTAATGGAATACGTGAACAAGTTTGAAATAATTACTGATGGTTTGGTCATTCATTCGACGAAATGTGTGGTTCCAATACTCCTCCTATAAACCTGAGCCATCGAACCTGCTATTTGATTGATGCTCCAAAAAAAAAACTCTTCATTCCTTGGACTTAAACATGCGCACCTGGGAATGACATTTCAACTACTCCACACACATAAATTTTCTTCCCAAAATTTATATAATAAATCAAGCCTCTGCTTGTTATCAAAACTGGAAGATCTATAAACTTACAAGTTTATTTTATTTTACCATTCAGTTCAAACCGTGAAGTTACCACACTTGTGATATTCTCTATTTCACTTTCGAATGTGTGCCTACGTCATGATTTTATATTAACACAAAAAAAAAACCTAATTGATACAAATATCATTGGCTTCCTGTTTCATGCCTTTCCGTGTTATCTGAAAAATATACTTTGCTCAATGCAAATATTAACTGTTCAACCAGAACTATAATGTTGGTGGAATACGGGCTTGCGCTATCCACTAGCTTTCGGAAAATCACCTGTTCCAAACTAGGAATGACTAAACTAATCCTTAAGCTCTCTCTCAACGAATGTGATTATTAGAAAATGTAAGATCCAATAATTATTTAGAAAAATTATGAAAATTATTATTATTATTATTGGATTATTATTGTTATTATTTCCTTAAATATGTTTAATTATTATTTCCTTATGTGAAAAAACCACATGTTCGACTCTTCGAATATGGACAAAATATCCATTCCTCAACAAAAATAAATATTAACTTCTACAGTTATATCGGCTGATTACCGTGATTCTCAAACAAAATGAACATTCAAATAAATGCTCGGTATGCTCGGTCTTCGATCCTAAACTGTTCTGAGTGCTGAAAATACTCAGAATAACCCTAATGTGTCTTGCGTAAATCAATGCAAGATTTAAATACGAAGAAAAATAAATGTGTTGGTCATCTGCAGAAAATGAGTTTGTTCCAATTAGCTAGGCATAATATAAAAGTCAAATGTGGCTTACATTTCTCGTTGGTCTTGAAGCGTAGTGAACCTGGTCTGTCCCAGATTTATCCAGATACATGCCCTATTGGACACGCACGTCTAATCCTTGTATCGGCCGCCATTATATACCCACAATCTGTCTAGTACGACATAGTGGAAATATTTCTTGAAGTTTGAAGTAACTGCTGATCCATTTTAATATTGACTTCAATTAAATCCATAGCAGTTCGCTTAAATGGAGTCAGATCCAAATGATCTCTTCTCAAAAGCGTCAGTTGTAACATAACTCACGGTAATCTTTTCAGTACAGGAAAACACTGATAGTCTAAAACAATCAACGGCTGTTCTGAAGATCGTTCCCTGGGCATGGCTTCACACCATCTATCATGCACGAAGCAACATATAGTTTCCCTTTGTCGGCTAATGAACAACACCGTGATAGACTGGCCTTCAATATACTGAAAGATCTGAGTGGTTATTTAGTTACAATTTGTGAAACTGACAAGTTGGATTAAAATATCCAAGTATTGAATTTTTGTTACTGGACTGTGACAGAATAATATCTAGACAAAGTCTAGCATATGTCCATATAGAAACAAAGTGTTTCACCAATGTCCGTAGAAAATAACAATCACCTTAGTGATTCCCTCTACCGGAAACTTACTACGTTCCCCACGTATCGTAGCACTTTTGTGACTATCACAATTCAAAGATATCTTCTGCGTAGATTCGGCAACCATATGCCTTGGCTCGACGTAGCAGCAGCACTTTGTCCTACAAGAGCTTGGTTTGAAGTGAGCTGCTTATGCTTGGGCAGGGCGGCTTTTATACAAAACGGTCGACTCCACGCTGGATCATGCTGAAATCTGTAAATCCTCATATCTCCGGTGTCTCTGGTCTGATTCACTTGAGACTAAGTGCATCCTCTTTCATTTGGCCGTGCCAGTAATCTGATCCAAGTATCAAGTCTCTACTCCATGGCTAAGTATTTAATCACCAAATAGTCTCGACCTCTGCTACTATTTGCCACGTCACTTAACGTCTTCTTGGCTGCATAAAGTTTCCATTTCAATCTAGAAGGAAAGGAGCGCGATATTCAAATATCTCAACTTTCAAAAGCGGCTGTAGCCTTTCCCTTGATACCTAGGTGTCTGAATCTTGGAATACCCATTCCTAGAATTGGGCACAATACGGTTTACTTCAAGGTTTGGAGGCCCCATGAAAGATATTTCATTTGACCAATGACCGCGCGCGGTGGAGGAGAGATGGCTGTGAGATGGTGCCAACCCATTTTGCGTGAGGTGACGCCCTCTGTTTTCGTATAGCCCCCTAAATTTATCCAAAGGACCCTAAACTAAAGGGCCATCGGCTTTTTAATATTTCGTGAACCAATAATGTTAGGGACTTGTATGAGGTGTTGTAGGACTCGGGGTAACGCCCCTTTCTTCATGAATTTGTGATTTGCAGAGATGGGTAAATCCAGAGTAGAATATATGCGAAATTATAGACAAAAGAAACGTGAGAATAAATTTAAAACTGGAGGAGTACAGCGGGAAAAAATTGACTTCACATATATTTCATCTCAATTTCATAGTAGGATAACATGCCAGATGTTACACATCATATGCGACTACTGTAAGGCTCGTAATTTTTTTATATCTGTAAGTTATGTACAATTACATGAAGCTTATTGTGTAGGTGTATTATTCAAACTACAAACGCATGATTAGGACATAAGAAATAATAAAAACGAGATTTTAAAATTTCGCACAGCCACCAACATGTGGTTATGAAAACAATAGCAATAAATTGGATGCCAGTGGATTAAAATTTGTATAAGCACTTACCGTACCGAGTTTCACTGCGCTCGGATGGTAAAATCGCGAGATACGTTCATTTACATCTCGCGTCGCCGCCATGTTGGATTTGTGCTTATCAGGCTATTGAAAGTCCCATAGGTGAACTTATGTTCATAGTCTCTATCAACATACAACATTTCAGTTTGATTGCTGACATAGCCTAGATTAATAGATATTGAGAACCGTCTAAGTATTTCTGATAGTCGCCATGTCGGATTCTTATTTATGTAGGCCATAGAGCTATATACTATTAGATGACGATTATTGCGTAGGTTGATTATTCAAACGTTGATTTCGATCGCATGATTAGGACCCATGAAATATAAACTTAATTTTAAAATTTGCATAGCCACTATCTTGAGGTTATGTAAACAATTGAACTAAATACACTCAGTCACATGAGGCAGAACTGAGGAAAGGTGGGTTCGATTCCTACCTCAGCCATCCTGGTATTTGTTTACCGTGGTTCCCTACTTCTACTCCAGACAAACCTCGGATTGGTTCCTAATTTCCGTCATGGGCGCTTATTCCCAATTCTCACCTTAATTGCAAATACACACACTAATAAATACACCACAATAACACAGGTTATCATATAACTCAACTACGTACACGGGGCAAAATTACTACGATGTCCAAGTCCCTGAAATGAAACAACAGCAATACGAATATGTTTGAGCAAGCCTTTCAAGCAATTGTAACGACTATGTTTAACGTTCTTACCGACCAACTTTAATAATATTAGAGTAATCGAATGCATTTGTTGTACACGTTTGCAAATGATACTTAAAATGACGGTTTTATGTTGGCATTTCAATCTATTTAAGTCTATTTAAGGAACAATCAAGCGATTAGCTTATCCAGTTCTACCCTAGGGAACTAGCGCGATGGTATCTAGCATAAGGCCACGTCAGTTTGCTACCCAATTCTAGCTCCAGTTACAAGTAAACTCACTACGTAGTACATCCGTCCCCAGATTACACACACAACCAGGTAACCGGGGCTAAGTCTCCGCGATTTCACAAGCCCCTAAAATGATGTAAAATGCCTCTTTCTGAAGCCGAACGTTACCATGTTTACTAAGGGCACGTGAAGGTTTTCTTAGTAAATTATTTCATACGTGGCAGGTTGAAACTGTAGGGCAGCTTCATCAGATATTCTTTAAATTTAAACCATTATTCAATACTTAAACATATAAATTACTTGAACATCAATAGCGCGCAATTCTTTTAATGGCTACAATTTATGCCAGATGCGCTTGTAACGGTGGGTGAGTGGTTATCGTGTCGGACTGCCAACCCCAAGCTTGCAGGTTCGCTCCTGGCCATGGTAAGTGATTTTTGAGAGGCGACAAAATTCACGATACGCATGTCATACGATGTTGGCATGTTAAAGAATCCATTTGAATTCAGTAGTTCGTGTTCATAATAGCAAAATTAATCTCTGGATTTTCGGCCGACAAAAAAGTTCCTCAGTTCTCCACTAGAAAGCGCTATAGTGTCAAGGAGCTTAGATATCAAACCTCCTTGACTTTCATAGCGCTTCAAGGAGCGATAAAATTCGACATGCAAGTTGCCCTCTGGGAGTCAATTAACAAAGCTTGCTCCCGGCACTCGAGGACATATGATAGTATATTATTATTATATGCCAGAATCGATCCATAACAAATAACTAGTGAGTAATCGCTAATTTTATGCTTTGCAATGTGTACCTCCGACATCCCGTAAGCAGTTCTCCACCCGTTGCCTTTACGTAGATAAACGAGTTGTTGTTGTTGTTGTTGTTTTTGTTGTTTTTATGTTCTTAATTCATTAGAGGGGCTTCGGACATCTTGAGCATCAGTCCTGTGTGTGTGCTGAACGTGTCTGATAACCTGTGTTTCTGTCATGCCTGTAGTAGTGTGTGTAACTGTATTAGGGTCAGGGATGGGGAAATTGTCTCGGGACTTTCAATAAGATACTATGCCTACATTTGACTGGAGGGACTGTGGAAAAACCCGGGGGGGGGGTGTAAACCACACTCAGAATAGTCGCTGCGATCTCTGTCTTGCTGTAGCTGACCGTGCGGCCGTGGTGCACGTATTAACGAGCAAGGCTAAAGATAAGCTGTGCGTTTGGAGACGTAAGGTTTAAAGTTTTTGGTGCTGTTGTTGTATTTTCATTTAAGGGGCTTAGGCATTTACTTGGGTGTGTGTAATTTTTTCTTGCAATGTTGTTATTATGGTATCTGTAGTAGGCTAGTGCAGATAGGTAGGAAAGACGGAAGGAAGGAAGGGAGGGAGGGAGGAAGGGAGGAATGAAGGAAGGGAGGGAGGAAGGAAGAAAGAAAGGAAGGGAGAAAGTAAGATTGGAAGGAAGGGAAGAAGGAAGGAAGGGAGGAAGGAAGGGAGGGAGGAGGGAAGGAAGGGAGGAAGGAAGGAAGGAAAGAAGGGAGGGAGGAAGGAAGGGAGGAATGAAGGAAGGAAGGGAGGAGGGAAGGAAGGAATGAAGAGAGGAAGGAAGGATGGAAGGGAGGAAGGAAGGGAGGAAGGAAGGAAGGGAGGAATGAAGGAAGGAAGGGAGGAAGGAAAGAAGGGAGGAAGGAAGGATGGAAGGGAGGAAGGAAGGGAGGAAGGAAGGGAGGGAGGAAAGGAGGAAGTAAGATAGGAAGGAAGGGAGGAAGGAAGGGAGGGAGGAAGGGAGGAAGGGAGGAAGGAAGGAAGGAAGGATGGAAGGGAGGAAGGGAGGAATGAAGGAAGGAAGGAAGGGAGGAGGGAGGGAAGGGAGGAAGGAAGGAAAGGAGGGAGGAGGGAAGGAAGGGAGGAAGGAAGGAGGAAGGAAGGGAGGAAGGGAGGAAGGAAGGGAGGTAGGAATGAAGGAAGGGAGGAATGAAGGAAGGGAGGAAGGAAGGGAGGAATGAAGGAAGGGAGGGAGGAATGAAGGAAGGAAGGGAGGAAGGAAGGAAGGAATGAAGGGAGGAGGGAAGGAAGGGAGGAATGAAGGAAGGAAGGAAGGCAACGAGGAATGAAGGAAGAAAGGGAGGAGGGAAGGAAGGAAGGGAGGAAGGAAGGAAGGGAGGAATGAAGGAAGGAAGGGAGGCGGGAAGGATGGAAAGTAGGATGGAAGGAAGGGGGGGAGGAAGGGAGGAATGAAGGAAGGGAGGCAGGAAGGAAGGGAGGGAGGAAGGAAGGGAAGGAGGAAGGAAGGAAGGGAGGAATGAAGGAAGGAAGGGAGGAAGGAAGGGAGGAAGGAAGGAAGGGAAGGAGGAAGGAAGGGAGGAAGGAAGGATGGAAGGGAGGAAGGAAGGGAGGGAGCAATGAAGGAAGGAAGGGAGGGAGGAATGAAGGCAGGAAGGGAGGAAGGGAGGAATGAAGGAAGGAAGGGAGGCGGGAAGGAAGGGAGGAAGGAAGAGAGGAATGAAGGAAGGGAGGAGGGAAGGAAGGAAGGGAGGAGGGAAGAAAGGATGGAAGGAAGGGAGGAAGGATGAGAGGAATGAAGGAAGGAAGGGAGGAGGGAAGGAAGGGAGGAAGGAAGGATGGGAAGGAGGAAGGAAGGAAGGGAGGGAGGAGGGAAGGAAGGGAGGAAGGAAGGAAGGAAGGAAGGAAGGGAGGAATGAAGGGAGGAATGAAGGAAGGAAGGGAGGAGGGAAGGAAGGAAAGAAGAGAGGAAGGAAGGATGGAAGGGAGGAAGGAAGGGAGGAAGGAAGGGAGGAAGGAAGAAAGGGAGGAATGAAGGCAGGAAGGGAGGAAGGGAGGAATGAAGGAAGGAAGGGAGGCGGGAAGGAAGGGAGGAAGGAAGAGAGGAATGAAGGAAGGAAGGGAGGAGGGAAGGAAGGATGGGAGGAGGGAAGGAAGGATGGAAGGAAGGGAGGAAGGATGAGAGGAATGAAGGAAGGAAGGGAGGAGGGAAGGAAGGGAGGAAGGAAGGATGGGAAGGAGGAAGGAAGGGAGGGAGGAGGGAAGGAAGAGAGGAAGGAAGGAAGGAAGGGAGGAATGAAGGGAGGAATGAAGGAAGGAAGGGAGGAGGGTAGGAAGGAAAGAAGAGAGGAAGGAAGGATGGAAGGGAGGAAGGAAGGGAGGAAGGAAGGAAGGGAGGAATGAAGGAAGGAAGGGAGGAAGGAAAGATGGGAGGAAGGAAGGATGGAAGGGAGGAAGGAAGGGAGGAAGGGAGGGAGGGAGGAAAGGAGGAAGTAAGATAGGAAGGAAGGGAGGAAGGAAGGGAGGGAGGAAGGGAGGAAGGGAGGAAGGGAGGAAGGAAGGATGGAAGGGAGGAAGGGAGGAATGAAGGAAGGAGGGAGGGAAGGGAGGAAGGAAGGAAGGGAGGAGGGAAGGAAGGAAGGGAGGAAGGAAGGGAGGAAGGAAGGAAGGAGGAAGGATGGAAGGGAGGAAGGGAGGAAGGAAGGATGGAAGGGAGGAAGGAAGGGAGGTAGGAATGAAGGAAGGGAGGAATGAAGGAAGGAAGGGAGGAAGGAAGGGAGGAATGAAGGAAGGGAGGGAGGAAGGGAGGAATGAAGGAAGGAAGGAAGGGAGGAAGGAAGGAAGGGAGGAGGGAAGGGTGTGAGGAATGAAGGAAGGAAGGGAAGGAGGAAGGAAGGGAGGAATGAAGGAAGAAAGGGAGGAGGGAAGGAAGGAAGGGAGGAATGAAGGAAGGAAGGGAGGCGGGAAGGATGGAAAGAAGAATGGAAGGAAGGGAGGGAGGGAGGAAGGGAGGAATGAAGGAAGGGAGGCAGGAAGGAAGGAAGGAAGGGAGGGAGGAAGGAAGGGAAGGAGGAAGGGAGGAATGTAGGAAGGAAGGGAGGAGGGAAGGGAGGAAGGAAGGGAGGAAGGAAGGAAGGGAAGGAGGAAGGAAGGGAGGAAGGAAGGAAGGATGGAAGGGAGGATGGAAGGGAGGGAGGAATGAAGGAAGGAAGGGAGGGAGGAATGAAGGCAGGAAGGGAGGAAGGGAGGAATGAAGGAAGGAAGGGAGGCGGGAAGGAAGGGAGGAGGGAAGGAAGGGAGGAAGGAAGAGAGGAATGAAGGAAGGAAGGGAGGAAGGAAGAGAGGAATGAAGGAAGGAAGGGAGGAGGGAAGGAAGGGAGGAAGGAAGGAAGGATGGGAAGGAGGAAGGAAGGAAGGGAGAAATGAAGGAAGGGAGGAAGGAAGGAAGGGAGGAGGGAAGGAAGGAGGAAGGAA